>CM061748.1:151379820-151999819 GCA_030979885.1 Lolium multiflorum
ACCCATGGTGCAAGGAAGCGAGGGAAGGGAAGAGGAGCCATTCATCATGGTGCAAGGAAGAAGGAAGAAGAAGAAGAAGGAAGGAAGAAGGGAAGGAAGAGGAAGCCGGCCCAGGCCCGGTCAACCGGCCCTATGACCGGCCCACCCGGTCCCAGGCCCGGTTGACCGGCCTCCTGACCGGCCCGGCCGGTTTCGACCGGATTCCGCTCGTGCCATCCGGACGCAATCCCGGACCCGAAGGCCCGTCACCGGTCCAGGATCCGGTTTGGACCGGATGGGCCGGTCCCAGGCCCGGTCAAACCGGCCCTGTGACCGGATTCGTCGGGTTTGACCCAACCACTTGCACCTTTTCGACCCGTGTCGCCTTGTATGCCTATAAAAGACCCCAGCTCGCCCCCATAGCTGGTTAGACAAGATTTAGGCTTAAACATGACTTTGAGCTTTGTCTCCCTAGGGTTTCATCCCCTTTGTATCAAGGCACCCCATGTTGGATGATTGGATCTATGTGAGTGAGATTCTAGTGTAGCCCACTCTCTCTCCCTCACCTACCTCCATCCTCAACACCGATCTCTCACTCCGGGATTCTACCTCGAGTCTCTCCCGTGGTGATTCTATTGGCGTGGTCCATCGAGCCACGAGGGTAAGTATCGATTGTATCGGGTTGGTGTGCGTAGTGTTCTTCGCGTTCTTCGTGTTCTTCCGCCTCTCCCTCTCTTTCCCCTTTGATTCTTGGGTCATTCGCGAGATCGGGCCACACACGGGGTCTTAGACCTTAACAGTAGTTTAAGCCTAAATCTTGTCTAACCCTAATTGAGGTGGGGGATGAAGTATATATAGGCCCAGATCCGTCCAGGGGTAAAAGGGGCATTACAATAAAGTAGTTCTAAGCATAGATGATAAATAGACGGCTGAGATGAAGTTGACTTCGATGGGGCCGGCAGTGCCGGCGTGCTCGGGGCGGCAGTGCCGGTCATGGCGGCAGTGCCGGCCTGGGGGCAGTGCCGGCCTGTGCTGTGGCCGGCGGCTGGAGCACTTCTTCTCCCTCTCTTTGGTCTTCCCTTCTTCTTCCTTGAACCATGCTGGTCTCCCTCTCCTTGGTTCCTTGACGCTCCCTTCGGGTCCTTGACGAGATTGGTACCTAATGATACATAGGCATAGGTATGAGGTAGCAATCCGTCCAAGGTTGTGTCGAGTTCAAGTGTAGAAAGGAGTGAATTCACCTTATCATGTATGGCTTGCACTTGGGCTCGAGTCCTTGGCTCACTTGGGGGAGACGTTGGCCATGATGTAGTGTCGTCCGTGAGCGGGGCTGCATCATCTCCCCCCCCTTGGGGAAGAGTCGTCCTCGACTCTTGCTCCTCCTCACCGATGAGGTAGACGGGAAGGACTTGTATAGGTGCCCTTGTGTCCTTAGGGATGCTCGTCGTAGTGCAGGCGTCTTTGTTGTAGTCCATAACGGGTCTCCCATGTAGTGGTGGAGGGGCCAAGTCTCGGTCGAAGAAGAACAAGGGGAAAAACAACTTGCAAAAGGAAAGCTTGTGGATGCCAATTTGGTGACCGGCGAACAAGAGGCTCTCAATCAAATACGAAGCATCAAGTCGTTTCTCCAAAAGGCATTGGGCAAAAATGGTGGAAAGCCAAAAGATGAAATCCAAAATTAAGTATGTTGTTAAGAGTGGGTGAAATCCAAAACTCAAATGTCAAAGCGATGATCACTATAAACACGGAAAAGATATGGAACTCACACACGAGATGAATTGGGTTAGTGCGACCAAGGAATGAGCGGAAAAGTGTAAGAACCTCTATGCAAGGTGGTGCTCGGTGTCACACTAACACAAGAAGAGGTCAAAGCTTGGTTGCAACTTGAGAGACAACAAGATTCACACGCGGCCTCTCTTCTCTTTTCTCTCTTTTGCTTAAAACCTTTTTCTCTTTTTGTATTTGGTGGCACTTACACTCTTTGTGTATTTGTATGTATGATGGCACTTGCACACTTTTGCTCTTTTTGTGTTTTGGCGGCCTTTTTCTCGCACTATGTTAGCGTTAGCTCGCTTGTGCTATTTTGCCACACGAGTTTTGCTTAGAAGCTTGACTCCACACTACACACACACCTCACAATCGGGGCCACGTGCAATGTCTCGCAACACTTGATAAGCAATGCTCGATAGGATAGATCGCAAAAGAAGAGGGGTTACAAGGGTAATGCAAGTTATACCTAAGAGGTGTAGGCGGTGATGAACACACAACTTGCGATGATGGCGGTGGTGTCAAGAGTACGTTTGCAAGTTCGGGGTGCCGAGGATGTCGTCGCTTGCTTCGGAGCTGCGGGTTAGTTGCACAAACAAGGCACTCAAACCGGAACAAACAAACACAAGTTAGCGGAGAAATCGGGTCAAAGTAGCTTGGCGGTGGTGGCGGTGGTATGCCGGTGGTGGGTGGTTTCGATGCTCTTGCGGATGCGGTGGTGGTGGTGGGGCGCGGTGTTTACCCGTGGGTTGGGAGGGTGGCGGTGCTTGCCGGCGGTGGAGAGGAGTGGCGGTGGTCGGCGGTGGTGGTGGTGGTGGCGGCGCCCGGTCTGGGGCCGGTTGCCGGCCTGGCCGGCTGCCCGGTCGGCCGGTTCCGGGCGGGCCGGTCCGGTTCCCGGTCAACCGGTGCTCAACCGGCGTGTTTTCTCTCTCCTGTTCTTGAGCCAAACCGTCCAAATCGACCCAAATCGAAGGAAAACGATGGAATTGGGGGCTAGAAAGTGGGGGAAATAGTAGATCAAGCACAATAACACCGAATCCATGGACCAAAACCACTCAAAACGCAACAAAATCGCAGATCCATCAAAAGGCAAATTAGGGCTATTTTTTGGGGATTTTTTGGGAAAATTTTTAGAGACGAAATTGGGTGGGTGGGGGGTCAAATTCGCGGAAACCAAAGGCTGCTGATACCATATGATGAGGTCTAAGACCCCGTTTGTGGCCCGATCTCGCGATTGACCCAAAATCCAAAGGGGGAAAGAGAGGGAGAACGGAAGAACACGAAGAACGCGGAGAACACGAAGAACACACGCACACAACCCGATACAATCGATACTTACCCTCGTGGCTCGATGGACCACGCCAATAGAATCAACCCGGAAGAGACACGCGGTAGAATTCCGAGGTGAGAGATCGGTGAGGGAGATGAATCTAGGAGTGGGAGAGAGAGTGGTAGCACTAGAATCTCACACACCAAATCCAATCATCCAACAAGGGTTGCCTTGATACAAAGGGGATGAAACCCTAGGGAGACAAAGCTCAAATTCATGTTTAAGCCTAAATCTTGTCTAAAGAGCTAAGGGGGCGACCTGGGGGCTTATATAGGCATACAAGGCGACATGGGTCGAAGAGGTACAAGTTGGTGGGTCAAACCCGTGAAATCCGGTCCAGGGGCCGGTCCAACCGGGCCTGGGGCCGGGCCGTCCGGTCCAAACCGGATTCTGGGCCGGCGGTGACCGGGCGAGCTCCCGAGCCCCGGGACTCCGGTTGGCACCGGTCGGAACCGGTCCAAACCGGCCAGGCCGGTTGGGAGGCCGGTCAGACCGGCCCTGGGGCCGGGTGGGCCGACCTGGAGCCCGGTTGACCCGCCTTGGGGCCGGCTGGCTTGCTCCTCTCCCTCTTCTTCCTCTTCTTCCTTCTTCCTTCTCTTCTTCCTTCTTCCTTGCACCTTGGTGAAGGCTCCTCTTTCCTTCCTTAGCTTCTTGTACCATGGAAGTTACACCTCTTCGGCCCTTGACGAGATTAAGACCTAATGACATAAAGATATGGGCATGAGGTAGCAATCCGTCCAAGGTTGTGTCGAGGTCAAGTGTATAACGGAGTGAATTCACCTTATCATGCATGGTTTTGGCCCGAGCTCGTGCCCTTGGCCTACGAGGAGGGCTTGTCGGTCCACTTGGGGGACTCTTTGGCCATGGTGTAGCGTCGATGATAGGCGGGGCTACATCACAATCCACCCCATGGTTGAGTTGTGAGTGTTTTCCTATACAGAAAAAACCAAAAATATTAGGGTTAGGGTTTGCCATAGCCTTAGTTTGCACTAATTTCGAGTTTTAGTTGCTTTTCGTAGTTGTTTTTGCGTAACTTTATCTTTCGTCTAGTAGAATTGTTAGGGTTTGTGTTTCTACATCATCTAGTTTTATCTTTTAGTGTCAGTTTTGTTCCCAACCATAGACACAGCCTATCGATATAAGTGACTAGGAAGTTCCCAGAAGAGACTAGTTTTACCGCTCGACAGGCTGCTCATTAGGGTTTTGGTGCTTTGCATATATTGTTGGCCGTGTTATCAAGGAGTTGAGTCATAAAATGAAAAAAAAAAGAGAAAAAATTGAAAAGAAGCAAAAAGAGCTACATAGCTGCGTGTGATACAAAAGAAAATCCAAAAAGAAAAGTGAAGTGCTAGTAGAATCAAGTGAAGGCCTAAGTTTTCTTTACTGCACCTGTAGTTGAGCAATCTTGTGCCTGTCTCGTTGAGCTTTGCTAGCGTCTCTCGAGTGCATTGCAACCTTTCATCCATATAGTTGCATTGCCACATTTATCGCCTTGTGTGAGTATCTTTGGTTGTCTACGGTCAGCGCTAGAGCTTGTTATTGGTGCAAATAGGTAGCCTACCTACAGCCCCACATATACCCTGCTTTGTCGTGTGATTGTTCTTATACCCTTGATATTCGCTTCGCTACATCCGTGCACTAGTTGTTACTACAAGTGGTAAGCAACACTAATTTACTTTGGAACGGTAAGATCTCCTTTTCTTATCAGTTTTGAGTGAGTTGTGAGAGTACCACCATATATTTTTGATTTAGTGCACTAACCTACTAACCATGGCTTCTAGTGATGCTAAACTTGTTAACCAGAAAGACAAGGATGCTGCAGATCTGATGACATGGAGGGACTTTGAGGCTCTTCGTAATGAGATGCGACGTGAATTCCGCATTGAGGATGATGAGCTTAGGGGTACGATTGATGAGATCAACCAAAAGATGGATGCTACTAATGAGACCGTTACTGCAATGGCGGATCAAATGACAGATATTCAGCGTACTCTTCAAACTTTACAATTGGCTGTTGACAATCTCACAAACCAACAGCAACAACAAGATGAAGATCCTGATGAAGTACCTGGTCGTGGTAATCGTCCCCGTGGTTGGGCTCCACTTGGCCGCCATGGTCGTGGACAAGATGAAGAAGATGGATTGGGTAAGCCCAAGTTTTCCATACCCAAGTTTGAAGGAGGAGCTGACGTTGAAGAATACCTCACTTGGGAGCTCAAGATTGAGAAGTTATGGAGCTTACATCCAAACTACACTGAAGATAGGAAGATCAAGCTTGCTTCTTCCGAATTTGATGGTTATGCATTGCGTTGGTGGGATGCACTTGTTCGTAATCGCCAAGCAGATGGTGAGCTGCCTATTATCACATGGCGTGCTATGAAGGAGGCGATGAATTCTCGGTTTGTGCCCACTAATTATTTGCGTACAATATTTGATAAGTTGACCCTATTGAGGCAAGGTGTGAAGACTGTGGATGAATACTACATGGAGATGGAGATGCTTATGCAGCGTGGCCGTGTCCGTGAGTCTCTAGAGATGACAATGCAGCGTTTTCTCAATGGATTGAAGTATGATGTTAAAGGCATTGTTCGTCATTACAGCTACACCCATATGAATCAATTGTTACATCACGCAAGAGAAGCTGAATCACAGTTGGCTGAAGAAGCAAAGGTTAAGGAACGCGCTACGGGAGCTCAGGGCCGGTTCTAACCCATGGCAAGGTTGGGCGACGGCCTAGGGCCCAGGCCTCAGGGGGGCCCATGATGGCGTCCTGTTTTATACCATGCCCAGCTAGTGTTCTGTGAAATTACTTACGGCAGCTGATCCTCCGGGGCTCCCGTGCTCTCCCTCCATCAGGATTCAAAGACCAAAGCTGACTATGATTAACTAATTCAGTTTGCATCTTCATTACCCATGAATTTATATTCTTGCCTTTAGTTTCTATTTATTCTGTAGCAGCTGATTGGATGAATTCATACTCCGTAAGTAACTAAGTATCAAACTGATACAGTAAACTAACCATGAATTACATGGTTGATCTATTTTATTGAGTACACCGTTTGATGGCATACACTTGAGACACCCACCCAGCTATCTTTGAGATCTCAAGAAACAACCTGATGCATTCAGTACGAAGCAGATCTAAATGTTTATTCACTTTCTCCATGGAATTGTGTATATCAGGCATGGGCCGACTTTGTGATTCCTGCTGTGTGCTGACTTTAGGAATCTCCTTAGCTAGTTTACTCTTTAATGGGTTTTCAGCGGAGATGTTGTGCCTTAATGACACAACGTTCACAATGAATAATTACATGATTTCCAGTTAGTAATGTTTATTAAATTAATTTTCCAGGTGAGTGCAGACGAAGCACTGGATTATGGTTTCAGATGGTCATACTACCATTTCTATGTATGGACTTATAATTAGTGGTGACGCACCGAGTATTCGGCTAGTATCTATATATCTAGATATACATACATATTTATTAGTCTTAAGGGCCTTTTTGCCAACTTCGCCCAAGGGCCCCACAAAATATAGAGCCGGCCCTACGGGAGCTGGGCGCTTCACGCCTCGCGCGCCCCCGCCTATGGCGCCGGCGCCATCGATGCGCTCCGCCCCTTACTCTACTCCGCCTAGCAAGCCGGTCTCCAATGCGTCCAACGCAAAGAAGTCTGGATCTGCTGCAAGTACGAGTGGTTCTAGCATGTCTACAGCGCGCAACCGTGATATGCTTTGTCATACATGTGGTGGTAAGGGTCACTTCAAGAGAGATTGTCCTAACCGCAAAGTCATGATTATCAATGAGGACAATGAGTATGAGACTGGAGATGATGTTGATCCTAATGCTCCAGACGATGATGACTATGACACTGATGGTGAAGATGCCTATCCATCTGATGCTCGCACCATTGTTGTGTCGCAGCGTGCTCTTAATGTGTTGCCAAGTGCATCTACTCAGCGCTGCAATTTGTTCCAAACCAAGGCTTTAGTTGGTCCTGACAAGGCTTGCAAGGTCATTATTGATGGCGGGAGTTGCCGCAATTTAGCAAGCAAGGAGTTGTGTACCAAGCTGAAGTTGAAGTATCTACCGCACCCGCATCCATATTATATTCAGTGGTTGAGCGACAATGGTGAGATGAAGGTAAACCACATGGTGCGTGTTGAGTTTGAGATTGGACCGTATAAGGATTGCATTGATTTTGATGTGGTTCCTATGACGGTGTGTCACCTACTATTGGGTCGGCCTTGGCTCTATGACCGTTCTGTGCAACACAATGGCCGTGCCAATACATATCACTTGGAGTACAAGGGCAAGAAAATTAACTTACAGCCTATGTCACCACAACAAATTGTCAATGAGTCTCGTCAGAAGATTGAAGTAAACTTGGAGGATGCATCTCTAGATAGGCGAGAGAATTGTAATATTGTGAGTGATATAACGAAAAGTGAGCGAGTGAATTCCTTAGTCTCATTAGCCACCAAAGAAGACATGAGAGAATTTAGTGAGGATCCTACGGCCATGCCTCTTGTGCTTTTGTACAGGGGTACGGTTTTGGTTTCTAACGACATGACCCCTCTTCCTCTTGGTGTTTCTAATGTTTTGCAGGAATTCGGCGACGTGTTTCCGGAGGAGGTACCCGCAGGACTACCACCATTGCGAGGTATTGAGCATCAAATTGACTTGATTCCCGGAGCATCGCTGCCCAATAGGGCGCCATATAGAACAAATCCCGAAGAAACGAAGGAGATACAGAAGCAAGTACAAGCGCTACTCGACAAAGGTTATATCCGCATAAGCCTTAGTCCTTGTGCTGTTCATGTTATTCTAGTTCCTAAGAAAGATGGTACATGGCGTATGTGCGTAGATTGTAGAGCTATAAACAACATTACTATTCGATATCGTCATCCTATTCCCCGTTTAGAGGATATGCTAGATGAATTGAGTGGTGCTGTTGTGTTCTCTAAAATTGATTTGCGTAGTGGTTATCATCAAATTAGGATGAAAGAAGGGGATGAATGGAAAACAGCCTTTAAAACAAAATTTGGTTTATATGAGTGGTTAGTAATGCCTTTTGGTTTGACTAATGCACCTAGCACTTTCATGAGACTGATGAACCATGTTTTGCGTGAATTTATTGGCAAGTTTGTGGTTGTGTACTTTGATGATATATTAATCTACAGCCGCAATGAATCTGATCATACTATACATATTCGACATGTTTTGCAAGTGTTGCGTGATAATAAACTCTATGGTAATCTTGAGAAGTGCACATTTTGCAAAGATAAGGTCATATTTCTTGGTTATGTTGTCTCTAAGCATGGAGTAGAAGTAGATGTGTCTAAAATTGAAGCTATTCAAAATTGGCCTACTCCCATAAATGTGAGTCAAGTAAGAAGTTTTCATGGTCTAGCTGGGTTTTATAGAAGATTTGTGCCCAACTTTAGTACTATTGCTGCACCTTTGAATGATTTAACTAAAAAGGGTGTTGTCTTTGAGTGGGGCGCAGCCCAAGATCATGCATTTGATGAACTAAAACGATTGTTAACTTCTGCACCGTTGCTTGCACTTCCTGATTTCAATAAGCAATTTGAGATTGAATGTGATGCTAGTGGTATTGGAATTGGTGGTGTGTTGATGCAAGAGGGTCGCCCAATTGCATATTTTTCTGAGAAACTTTCTGGTGCTAAGTTGAACTATCCAATATATGATAAAGAATTGTATGCTTTAATTAGAGTTCTTGAGGTTTGGCAACATTACTTGTGGCCAAAAGAATTTATCATACATTCTGATCATGAAGCTTTGAAATACCTGAAAGCCCAATCTACTTTGCATAAGCGTCTAGCTAAGTGGGTTGAGTTCATTGAGTCTTTTCCATACATTATTAAGCATAAGAAGGGAAAAGATAATATTGTTGCTGATGCTCTATCTAGGAAGAATATGCTATTAACTCAACTTGATGTTAAAGTTCCTGGATTAGAGATACTATGTGATTTATATGCTACTGATCATGATTTTGCTGAACCATATCGCTTGTGTGCTCTTGGTAAAGCATGGGAAAAATATCACATACATGATGGGTGATACGTCCAAAACGTATCTACTTTCCCGAACACTTTTGCTATTGTTTTTCCTCTAATTTGTGTATTTTGGATACAACTAACACGGACTAACGCTGTTTTCAGCAGAATTGCTGTCTCGTTTTTGTGCAGAAATCCTATTTTCCCAGAATATTGGCGGAGCCAGAAGGGCAAGCCAGGTGGGGCCACGAGGGCCCCACACACTAGGCCGACGCGGCCCAGGAGGGGCCCGCGCGGCCCTAGTGTGTGGCCCCCTCGGCTGGCCCCCGACGCCCTCCTTCGGACTACTTATCGCCTCGACCTAAAAACGCACGGGAGAAGTCGAAGTCGCCAGAAACCCTCCAGGAGCCGCCACATCGCGAAACTCCGTCTCGGGAGCCAGAAGTCTCCGTTCGGCACTCCGCCGGGACGGGGAATTGGAGGAGATCTTCACCGCCATCACCACCAACGCCTCTCCATCGACCAGCCATGTTTCCCCCATCCATGTGTGAGTAATTCCCCCGCTGTAGGCTGAAGGGGATGGTAGGGATTGGATGAGATTGGTCATGTAATAGTCATAAGATTGTTAGGGCATAGTGCCTAGTATCCGTAGATGTCACTTTTATGATATTGTTGCAACTTGTTATGCTTAATGCTTGTCACTAGGGCCCGAGTGCCATGATCTCAGATCTGAACATGTTATTGATTCATGAAGATATTCGTTGTTTATGATCTTACCTGCAAGTTGTATACACACGTCGCTGTCCGGAACCAATGGCCCCGAAGTGACAGAAATCGGGACAACCGGAGGGAATGGTAGTGATGTGAGGATCACATTTGTTCACGGAGTGTTAATGCTTTGCTCCGGTACTCTATTAAAAGGAGTGCCTTAATTTCCAGTAGTTTCCCTAGAGGCCCGGCTGCCACCGGCTGGTAGGACAAAAGATGTTGTGCAAGTTTCTCATTGCGAGCACGTACGACTATATATGGAACACATGCCTATTGATTGATTAGTACTTGGATACCGTTTTATTATTATCTGCAAATGCCCCTGCTTTGATTGTTATATGAGTTTCTCTCATCCATGCAACGCCCGTTAATCCGTCCCGTGCCTACAGTATTTTAATCCTGTTGTTTACTATAATCACTACCTGTCTTTATTTCACTGCTGCTGTTATTTCACTATTCCTACGCTATAAAACTCCGATAAACTCTTGCGAGCAAGTCTGTTTCCAGGTGAATTGACAACTCCGTTGTTAAGGCTTACAAGTATTCTTTGTCTCCCCTTGTGTCGAATCAATAAATTGGGTAATACTTCCCTCGAAGACTGTTGCGATCCCCTATACTTGTGGGTCATCAAGACTATTTTCTGGCGCCGTTGCCGGGGAGCATAGCTTTATTTGGAAGTTCACTTGGATTGATATTGTTCGCTGCAAATTCTCCATCATGGGTAAACCTCGCGATACTAAGGTCGCCATATTACCATCCACTACAAGAAAAGGTACAACTCTGAGTACCTCTGCTGCTCTTGATTCACCATCTGTGATAAGTAAACTTGTTTCACCACCACAAGCTTCAAATGCTGGTACTTCTGCTGAATCTGAAAATTCCTCTTATAATTGTGATGATGCTTCTGCTGTGCTTGATAATGATGGTTCGTTAGGATCTTTTCTAGATGCTACAATTGCTAGGTCTAGGCAAATTGAAAATACTGAAACTCCTAATGAAAATGCTGCTACACCTGTTAATTCACCTGAGTCTGTTGAATATTCTAGTGATGATCTTGATGAAGATTATGTGGAACTTAATGATGATTTTATTGAAAAATGCAATGCTACTACTGATGCAAGAAAAATTAAAAAGTTGCTTGCAGAACATGCTGTTAGATATAAACTGTCTCCTGATCCTAAATTTGCCACATCTCCTATAAACATTAAGGATAAAGATTATGATTTTTCTCTTGATCTATCTCATATAGCTATTGTTGAGAAAACACCCTTTTGTGGTACTGAAAAAGAAAGTGCTGTTGAACACATGATTGAGTTATCTACTCTGAGTAGCTTGTTTTCTGATGATGTCAAGATGCGTACTTATTTTGTCGCTAAAATTTTTCCTTTCTCATTAAAGGATGATGCTAAAACTTGGTATAATAATTTGCCTCCTGGTTCTATTAAAAGTCCAATTGACTTGCGTGATGTTTTCTTTCGAAAATACTTTCCTGCTAGCGCTCAACATATTGCTTTGCAGAGAATTTATAATTTTGACCAGGAAGATGGAGAGAAATTGCCTGAGGCTTGGGCAAGATTTTGCTCTCTTATTAGAGCTCAGCCTGATCATGATTTGGAAAAGCATGATTTACTTGATATATTTTATAGTGGACTAACCATTGAGTCTAGGGCATACCTGGATAGTTGTGCTGGTTGTGTTTTCAGGAAAAGAACTCCAGACGACGCTGAAGAATTATTGGCTAAAATAGGCCGGAATCATGATGATTGGTCTACACCTGAACCAACCCCGACACCGATATTGAAGAAGAGGGGTATGATTAAATTAAATGATGAAGATATGAGGGAAGCCAAGAAGTCTCTTAAAGAGAAGGGTATTAAACCTGAAGATGTGAAGAATTTACCTCCTATAGAAGATTTATGTAAGATAACTCCCCCTTCATCCATGATTGAGGTACATTCTCTTCAACGCTTTACTAGGGAAGATATTCCGTATTCAAAACCTCCTGCTCAATGCTTAGATGAGTTTGATAATTATATTGTTAAGCAAGAAAACTTTAATATGAGAGTAGAGAATCATTTAATGGAAAATTCTCGAGCTATTAGTGAATTGCATGATATTGTGGAGAGAACCTCCAATGATGTTAAGATACTTGTTAAACATTTTCATATGGTTCAAACTCAAATTGATCAACTCACTAAAGTGCAAAATGACTTGTTGGGAAATAATTCTAAAGAAAAACATGCTTATGAAGTAACAACTAGAGGTGGTGTTTCTACCCAGGATCCTCTATATCCTGAAGGGCATCCCAAAAGAGTTGAACAAGATTCTCAACTAACTAAAACTAGTGCTCCATCTAAGAAAAAGAAAAAGAAACATAAGAATGTTGTAGAATCCTCTGAACCTGTTAATGATCCTAATAGTATTTCTATTTCTGATGCTGAAACTGAAAGTGGTAATGAACATGATAAAGATAATGATAAGAATGATACTCCTGATAAAGAAGAGGTTGAAGAAGAACCTGAAAAGCATGCTAAAAATAAAAAGTACACTAAAGAAGATTTTATTGCTGAGAAACATGGTAATGAAAGAGAACCTTGGGTTCAAAAGCAAATGCCTTTTCCTGCTAAGAAACTAAAATCAAAGGAGGAGGAACATTATAATAAATTTTGTGATTGGATGAAACCTTTATTTTTGCAAATCCCTTTGACTGATGCTATTAAATTGCCTCCTTATTCAAAGTATATGAAAGATATTGTCTCTAACAAAAGGAAAATTCCCAATGAGGAGATTTCCACTATGCTCGCTAATTACTCCTTCAGTGGTAAGGTTCCAAAGAAGCTTGGCGACCCAGGTATACCAACTATTCCTTGTTCTATTAAGAATAATTATGTTAGAACTGCTCTATGTGATTTGGGAGCAGGAGTTAGTGTGATGCCTTTTTCTCTTTATAAGAGACTTGATTTAGATAAGTTGATACCAACTGATATATCTTTGCAAATGGCTGATAAATCTACTGCTATTCCTGTTGGTGTATGTGAAAATGTTCCTGTTCAAGTTACTCAACATTGTTTGATATTAACTGATTTTGTTGTGTTGGAAATGCCTGAAGATGATAATATGTCCATTATTCTTGGAAGACCCTTTCTTAATACTGCAGGGGCTGTTATTGATTGCAATAAAGGCAAGGTTACTTTCAATATTGATGATAAGGAACATACCGTTTATTTTCCAAAGAGGATTGATAAAGTATATGGAGTTAATACAATTTTTAATGTGAAAACTATCAAAGTGGGATCCATTGATTGTCCTATATATGAGCCTAAAGAAGAATATCAAACTCTTGTGATTGGATCCATATCAATTCAATATAAGGTAACATGATTGATTTGAGGTTTATTTCTTCTTATGTCATATAAAATTTATTTGGTAGCAAGACTTGATCAACCTTGTTAACAAGTATATTTTAATGCATAAGAGAACTAAACAACATTTCTTTCTTTCTTTCTCCCTCCATTTGTTTTACTTGCTGTAGCACCTTTTTGTTTTGCAATATGCTTTAGTTGTTAAGATTTTGGAAATCATTTTCCTGCGCAGTAATAATTAATTTAACACCCAGAAATGTGCATTTTTCGAAGTTCTCAAAAATCTACAAAAATTATACTGGTAGTCCTATTTTTCGAAGAGGCACCTGGAGCACTGGGGCTGACCAGTGGGGCACCCCAGGGTGGCACCCCACAGGCCGGCGCGGCCAGCAAGGGGGGCGCGCCACCCTGGTGTGTGGGCCCCCCTTTGCCCCACTTCAGCATCTCTTCCTCCCATTCTCTTCTCTCTCCCGAAAAAACTCGCACCAGGTTCCTCTCACTCGCGTTTCTGCTCAAGAACTCGCGATTTCTCGATCTCTTTGCTCAGCCCAGATTTCTGTCTGAAATTTGGCACATTTGCTCCTTGGTATGTGACTCCTTTGATTGTCCAATTAGAATTTTGTTTGGTTGAGTATATCTTGAATATTTTGCTGCTGTAGATAACATGTTTAGTGAGCTTGCATGCTTGTTCTAATTGGTAGAAACTAGTTTTGATGCATGTTTAGTACTCTAGCAAGTTCCTATAGTAGTTCCCCTCAATTATATACCTTGAAATCAAATTTTATAATGGTTGTTGAAAATTTCAGAAGAGGAAGATGAAGAAATTCAACTTTGGAGAATTATTCAAGAGAGGAACAACCAGCACCGGGAGGCCCTCGAGGGCGTCCACTCAGATTAGGCGATCCTACAATGAGGATATCATCGCGCCTAGCTTCGCGCCCGAAGAGGACAATGGGGCTCCTAATGCTTCATCCTTCCCATGTTATGATTTTCTGACAAATGCAGGGATATTGGATGATTTCTTCACCCTTGTCAACAGGGCGGGCTTAGCCACCTACGTGGGAGATGAAAGGGAGCAATACTACATGCTCACCAAAATTTTCGTTGAGAGCTTCAAGTTCCACAACACGCAATATGAGCCGACAGTTGCATTCAAGATCTATGGTAATCCTGTTACTATGGAATTGGAAGAATTTTGTCGTGCATTGGATATTGCCCCTGTAGGTACAGCAAGGAGGATTGATGACAACCCCCGGGACCTGTTGGAGCTCTATCGAGGGATCACCAATGATGATTGCCGCACCATTCAGCGCGGCAAGATAAGAAACATTCAACTCCCCGCCATTAAATATTTTGCATATTACATTGCTACTAGCATTCTTGGTAGGGAAAATACTAGCAATATCTCTAGCTATCATCTTGCTTTCTTGAATGCTGCACTTACTGGACAGACACTTTATCATCTTGGTTCTCTTATTGCTCGCCGCCTGTCTAGCAGGGGGCCTATTTTTGGAGGAACTATTGCACTGCGCATTTTAACACATTTAAGACTCCCTCTTGATCCTAATGATGTGCCATTAACCCCTAGGAGACTTGATATTGCTGCTATGAAGAGTCATCATTTTGTTACCACTGATTCCACTGTAGATAATATGGTCTATAGAATGTTGTTTGCTGACGGGGATGAGAAGGAAATCCCTCTTCCCCAGCCAGGTTTGTTCAATATTGACAGGCAATCATGGTCGCGCACTAAGGAGGAGGTGGAGGAACATATGAAGATACAAGACTTCCACCAGCAGCATGACTCCGAGGACGCCGAGCCCTCCTACGACTGCACCGTCACATACCCCGATGCTTCCTCCAGCACATACCTGGAACCGGGTCGTTCTTCGTCGTACTACGGAGACACCACTTCATGGGGACCGTGGGAATGAACTCCACTTAGGCCAAAAGCCTAAGCTTGGGGGGAGGTATACCGGCATCACTCATTCTTTGCATATTATGGTTGCTGGATACTTGTACATACTTGTTTAGTTTCTTAGAGTGGTTTTCTAATGAGAGGGAGATGATATTTGGGGAAGTGCTGTCCAAAAACAGATTCTGGGCTGTTACCAAAAAAATTCGTACGCACAGCCAGAACGTTATTTTGAGTTGCCAATTTTTGAGCATGTGCCCCAGGTTGTTATCTAACTTTCATTAGTTGAACACTTTTTGATCTGAGCAATGGAAGATTTTTGTTAATTTCGATTTCTGTACTGCTGTCAGGTTTTGGCAGATTTCTGTCATCCTGCTTTTCTGTGTTTCTGTTAGTTTGCATTCTTTTGTTTTCGTTTTGTTTCTTTCCTAAAACACAAAAAGACCAAAAATATTTCTGTTGTTTCTCTTCACCATTTGTTTATTTGGTTCTTTGCTCTTAGTTTACTTTATTTGCTATCGTTGGTTTGCTATGAGAAAACCCAAAAAGATTTTGCTTTGTTTTCTTGTTTCTTTTGTTCTTGTTTCCAATTCGAAAACACCAAAAATATTTGCTGTTCTTCTTTGGTTTGTAAAGTTCATCATGAGTTCAATGGTCTTCGGTGGCTGGAGCGTGGTTTTCATTTCATATTATCCAAGCTATACAAGTGAAAGGCAATAATGACGATCTACAACAATTGGATTGTGGTGAGAGGCTGGTATGAACTCTATTTGTTTTCATTTTTGTACATATACTCATCCATGTGAGCATGCTTAGTTGGTTCATATGAGGTATATGTTATTTGAGAAAGTCTAGTAGTTCATGATCTCTCATGTTTAGCTCCAATTTATTAATATGAGTAGCATGTCATGGATGTTCGCTTGCATTGTTTTATTCATAAGTAAGTATGGCATTGTGGTATCCTCCTCTGAATAATTCATTTATATCGACTTGGCACATGCTCACGCATGCATATGACTGAACAAAAAGTCAATTAAGCCTCGATGATTTACATTGCTTCAGAGTTCTTGTATCACTTTTATGCCTCCGTTAATTTATTTTGCCGCAAGCATGATTATGACAGTTACTGCTCTCTTGATTTGTCGCTCCCTAGTCTTTTGCTAGCCTTCACTTGTACTGAGCGGGAACGCCGCTCGTGCTTCCAAACACCTGAAAACCAAGTTGTTCCAAAGTGTCCACCATAAATACCTATGCATGGCATTTCAAACCATTCCAAGTAAATTCTCATGCGCTACCTTTAAAACTTTCAAAATGCTTCTCAATTTGTGTTAATGTTTCATAGCTCATGAGGAAGTATGTGGTGTTTAGCTTTCAACCTTGTCATTTACTTTTGACGGACTCTCATATGGACTAGTGGCACATCCGCTTATCCAATAATTTTGCAAAAAGAGCTGGCAATGGGATTCCCAGTCCCAAATTAATTAACTTAAATAGACACTCCTCCATGGTTTGTGATTGTTGGACGGCACCCGAAGGATTCGGTTAGCCATGGCTTGTGTAAGCAAAGGTTGGGGGGAGTGTCATCATCATAATAAAACTTAAATAAAAAGGCACTCCTTCATGGTATGTGATTGTTGGCAGGCACCCGAGGATTCGGTTAGCCATGGTTTGTGTAAGAAAGGTTGGAAGGAGTGCCACATAAACATACAAATAATTCATGGGAGCCGCTCTTGGGAGTCCGGTTGATGAGGTAGTTAGTGTACCCATTACCATTCGTTGACAACAACAAGCACCTCTCAAAATAATTTTACTCCTGTTTTAAAAATGAAAAGCTCTAGCGCATGTTAATCCCTGATAAGGGCTAAGCCCAGGGATGTGCCCGATCTTCACGGATTTGAAGGGATACGTGGGGGTAGGTGGATGAACGCGATGAACACGTGGGGGAAACGCGGGGATACAACACACACACGCACACAATTCGAGTTTTCCCTCGTTGGCTCGAAACACCAACTCGATAGAGGTTGCAGAAAAGACCTTCCGGTAGAAGTCCCGCAAAGAGATCGACAAATCGAAGCTCGGGAGATCTAGAAGGGCGAAAAGACCGGAAGGTTTGATAGAAGTGCAAGCAAAAGACCAAATAGGTAGAAGTGCAAGCAAAAGATCAAACAAACGGTAGAAGTCGCCAAAGAGATCTTCACGAGTCGATAAGGAGCCCGGGTGGGGATACAAGATCATAGATCTAGGTAGGGTTCCCACAAGGGTGAGCTAAGCTCAGGTTTTCTTTCAAATCAAGTCTAATCTCAGATCTGAGCCAACTAGGCTATTTATAGGTGGGGGCGAAGAGTTAAGTTACACGCTGAAAAGTAGTGCTGTGCTGAAGTTCGCGGTGGCGGAAGTTCCGGTCATCTTGGGCGGAAGTTCCGGTCAGGGGCGGAAGTTCCGGTCCTGGGGGCCGGAAGTTCCGGCCAAGTTCCGGCCAAGTTCCGAAAGTCATCCATTTCCTCGCAGTAACATCCAGTGTTGTTTTCGCAACTTGGGCGGAACTTGGGCGGAAGTTCCGACCGGGCGGAAGTTCCGGTCCCTCGGGGCGGAAGTTCCGGTCCGATGCTTTTTCCTGCGCGCTGGAGGGCATCTTGGGGGCATCTTGGAGGAATCTGGCCGGAAGTTCCGGTCCTGGAGGGCGGAAGTTCCGGCCTGTGCGCTGTAGCTCCATCTTCATCGTTTCCAGCTCTCTCTCCAACGTCTTGGTCTCCATGGCTTGTGTCTTGGTCGATGTACCTGATTGAACATAGGGTATTTGCATGAAGTAGCAAGCCATCCAAGGGGGTGTCAAAGTCATAGGTGGAGAGGAGCGAATTCACCTCTTGGCGTAGTGCTTGGGCTCGAGCTCGTGTCATTGGACCACGAGGAGGGCTTGTCGGTCTTGATGTAGTGTCGACCTTGGGTGGGGCTACATCATCTCCCCCCTTGGGAAAGAGTCGTCCTCGACTCGATGTTCTCCTCATCTCCATGGTATGGTGAGAGGTCGGACACATTGAACGTGTTGCTCACCAAGTACTTGGATGTTGGTATGTCGACGACGTAGGCGTTGTCGTTGATGCGCTTGAGGACCTTGAAGGGACCATCACCTCGGGGCTTGAGCTTGGAGTTTCTTTCTTGAGGGAAGCGGTCCTTGCGAAGGTGTATCCACACTAGGTCGCCTTCATTGAAGATCCGTGCTTTTTCTTCAAGTTTAGTCTTGTGGCTTGACGGAGAACTTGTTGCTCGATCGTTGCCCTTGTGTCTTCATGGAGTTTCTTCATGTATTGTGCTCGCTTGTCGATGTCCATGTTCACTTGCTCATGTAGCGGAAGAGGAAGGAGGTCGATCGCCGTAGGTGGTTCAAACCCGTAGACGACCATGAATGGGCTTCTCGATGTTGTAGAGTGCTTGGCGCGGTTGTAGGCAAACTCCGCATGTGGGATGCAATCTTCCCATGCTTTCAAATTCTTCTTGACAAGGACTCGTAGTAGCGTGGAGAGGCTTCGGTTCACCACTTCGGTTTGCCCATCGGTTTGGGGGTGCGAGGATGATGAGAACAAAAGCTTGACGTTGAACTTGGCCATTAGTGTCTTCCAAAGATAGCTCATGAACTTGACATCTCGGTCGGAGACAATGCTTCTTGGTACACCGTGGAGTCTCACAATTTCCCTAAAAAACAAGGAGGCAATGTGTGAAGCATCATCCGTTCGGGAGCATGGTATAAAGTGAGCCATTTTTGAGAATCTATCAACTACCACAAAGATTGAATCATGACCATATTTAGTTCGAGGTAATCCTAGTACAAAGTCCATGCTTATATCGGACCAAGGAGCATAAGGAATAGGCAACGGTGTATAAAGACCATAAGAGTTGGAGGTGGACTTAGCTTGTAAACATGTCGTGCAACGGTTGCATAGGCGCTCCACATCGCGCTTCATTCGTGGCCAATAGTAATGGGTGGAGAGCATAGAGAGCGTCTTGTCACGTCCAAAGTGACCCATGAGACCACCACCATGCGATTCTTGTAAGAGCAAAAGGCGAAGCGAGGACATTGGGACACAAAGTTTGTTGCCCTTAAACAAGAATCCTTGGTGCAAATAGAAATCATCGATGCCCTTTTCAATGGAACACTTTGCAAAAATTGGGCCAAAGAAAGTATCGGAGGCATATTGTTCTTTGATTTCATCAAGACCCAACACATGGAAATCCAAACGAGTGAGTAAAAGGGTGAGTTTGCGGGAAAGGGCATCCGCAACGACATTGTCCTTGCCCTTCTTGTATTTGATTACATATGGAAAGGACTCAATGAACTCAACCCATTTTGCATGTCTTTTGTTCAAAGTGTGTTGACTTTTCAAATACTTCAAAGATTCATGGTCGGAGTGAATGATGAACTCTTTTGGCCAAAGATAATGTTGCCAAACTTCAAGAACACGAACCAAAGCATAAAGTTCCTTGTCATATATAGGATAGTTGAGGCGTGCGCCATCCAACTTCTCGCTATAGTATGCCACGGGTTTTCCATTTTGCATGAGGACACCGCCTATTCCAAGGCCACTCGCATCACATTCTATCTCAAATGTTTTTGCAAAATCGGGAAGAACAAGTAGGGGTGCCTCGGTGAGTCTCTTTTTCAATTCATCAAAAGCGTTTTGTTGTGCTTTGCCCCAAACAAACGGAACATTCTTTTTAGTAAGCTCATTTAAAGGGCAAGCGATGGTGCTAAAATCTTTCACAAAGCGGCGGTAGAAACCGGCGAGTCCATGAAAACTCCGAACTTGACCAACATTTGTGGGAGTGGGCCAATTGTGGATGGCCTCAACTTTGGAAGAATCAACTTCAATCCCGTTGGCGGAAACCACAAAACCAAGAAAAACCAATTTGTTTTGAGCAAAGGTGCATTTTGGGAGGTTGGCATAGAGCTTCTCGTGGCGTAGTATGCATAAGACTTCTCTCACATGGTGAACATGGTCCTCGAGATTTTTGCTATAGACGAGAATGTCATCAAAGTAAACAACCACGCTCTTGCCAATGAGTGGTCTCAAAATGTGATTCATAAGACGCATGAAAGTCGAAGGAGCATTAGAAAGACCAAATGGCATGACAAGCCATTCATATAGACCAAGCTTGGTCTTGAATGCCGTCTTCCATTCATCACCAATTGCCATGCGAATTTGGTGGTAGCCACTACGCAAATCAATCTTAGAGAAAATGGTGGCACCACTCAATTCATCAAGCATGTCGTCTAAACGCGGAATGGGATGGCGATAACGGACGGTAATGGCATTGATGGGGCGACAATCCATACACATCCGTTGCGTCTCATCCGGTTTAGGCACAAGAATCACGGGAACGGCGCAAGGGCTAAGGCTTTCTCGAACGTACCCTTTGGCGAGGAGGTCTTGTATTTGGCGTTGAATCTCCTTTGTGTCTTCGGGGTTGGTGCGGTAGGCGGCTCGGTTTGGAAGGGGAGCGCCGGGTATGAGGTCGATGCGATGCTCGATGCCCCGAAGCGGTGGTAGTCCATGAGGTAGCTCGTCGGGGAAGACGTCTTGGAATTCCTTCAAAATAGACAACAAAGACGAAGGAATGTTGGTTAAGTCGTTAGTCTCCGCCGAGGGGCCCTTGCAAATGAGCACGTAGTGTAGGGTGGTGGATGGGTTGTGGTGCACTTCTCTCATCTCACTTTTGGTAGCTAGGAGGACACTCTTCATCTCACTCACATATGGTTTGTGGCGCTCACTCTCTTTTTGGTGGATCACTCTCTCACCTCTCAACTCACTAGTGATAGTGGCTTCCTTAGCCCTCGCTAAAGCCTTTGCATTGTCCGCAATTACTTGGCTAGGAGTCATTGGGCGTAGGATGTAGGTCTTGTCGTTGACCTTGAAGCTATAGGCATTTGTGTAGCCATCATGGTTGGCTTTCTTGTCATATTGCCAAGGGCGACCAAGTAACATGTGGCACACCGTCATAGGCACGACGTCACAATCAATGGTGTCTTCATAAGCGCCAATCTTGAAGGATATCGTGACGGTGTGTTGGATCTTCACATTTCCATTGTCGCTTAGCCATTGCACATGGTAGGGATGGGGGTGTTTCCGGAGCGGGAGGTTGAGCTTGGTGCATAGTTCGGTGCTTGCAAGATTGTGGCAACTCCCTCCATCGATGATAACCTTTATTGACTTGCCATTGATTCCGGCTCTTGTTTGGAAGATATTGCACCTTTGGTCTTCATTGGGAAGTGTATGGGTTGTCAACACTTTGGTCACCACAAGAGAAGGGCTTGCATCATGCACACATAGGACTTGCTCTTGGTCTTCCAAGTCATCATCTTCATGAGAGGTTGCGGCTTGTACCAAGGCTTCATATTCACCTTCACTCAAGTACTCCACATCTCCATCATCTCGAGTGATCATAACTCTTGTGTTCTTGCATTCAAAGGATTTATGTCCTTGAGCACCACACTTGAAGCAAGTGATGTTACTAGATCCGGTGGAAGCTTTGGAGGACATGGTTGATTGCTCCGGCTTGAAGCTTGTTGTTTTGATGGCACTTCTTGCTTGCTTT
Organism: Lolium multiflorum; assembly: GCA_030979885.1. NCBI lineage: Eukaryota > Viridiplantae > Streptophyta > Magnoliopsida > Poales > Poaceae > Lolium > Lolium multiflorum. The sequence continues at coordinate 151,401,549 of CM061748.1, forward strand.
GGAGGATCCTTGGAGGCAAGTGCACTTGTGTTCTTGATGCTTGAGGAGGCATTCATGGCATTTCTTGCGGCGAAGAAGGTCTTTGTCTTTGCACTTGCTAGGTCTTCTCGCACTTGGCGCTCGGCCCTTGTTGCTTGGTGGAGTAGCTCAACCATGTTTTTGTAAGGCAAGAATTCCACTATCCTCTTGACGGGGATGTTTAGTCCATTCAAGAATCTTGCCATAGTTTGCTCTTCTCGCTCATCCACATTTGCACTCATCATTGTCATGTGCATCTCCTTGTAATATTCCTCAACGGACTTGTAGCTTTGCTTGAGTTGAGTGAGCTTGTTGAAGAGGTCACGCTTGTGGTGAGTTGGTACAAAGCGGGTGTGCATGACTTCTTGCATCTCTTCCCATGTGTCAATGGGTGCTAAGTCTTCCTTCTCACGCTTCTTGTTGACCTCTTCCCACCAAACATTTGCATATCCTTCAAACTCAAGTGATGCCATGGCAACTTTCTTTGCTTCGGAGAAGTTGTGGATGCGGAATATCTTGTCAACCTTGAGTACCCAAGACAAGTATGCGTCGGGATCTTCCTCTCCTTGGAACTTGGGCATGGTGAATTTTAGCTTCCCAAAGATTTCTTCCTCATTGCGGTCATTGCGTCGAGGAGGTGGTCTTGCTTCACCATGGTCTTGACGTTGTTGAGGTTGAGGTTGTGGACCTTGAGCATCTTCATTGTTGTTTCTATGTTGTTGAGGAGGAGGTGGTCTTCCATGACCTTCATCATGATCATCATTGTTGTGGCGTTGATGAGGCCTCACACTTTCTTCACTTGATGCTTGGTGATGACTTGAGTCTTCCTCCATCTCAACATCTCGTGCTTGATGAGGTGGTCTTCTACCATGAGGGCGATCATCATGATGACGACGGTTGTCTTGACCTTGACGGCGTGGTGCCCTATCACGAGGAGGTTGATCAACATTGATGATGCGGCGGTCTTGGTTCACTTCTTGTTCGGCATTATGGTGGTGCCTTTGAGCATTGGCCACTTGAGATGGGCGAGGTTGCCCTTGATGATGACGTGCCTCTTGCTCTTGGCGGAGCCTTTCTTGCTCACGTGCATGAAGGAGATCTTGATCATGACGAAGACGTTGTTGTTCCTCTTGGAATTGAGCATGGAGATTCTCTTGTTGAAGGCGTTCTTCTTCAAGGCGTAGACGTTCTTGGACAAGTCGAAGTCGTGCTTGCTCCGCTTCTTGAGCTTGTTGTTGAAGCACTTGAGCATCCACATTATGGTGGCGTGGGTCTTGATTGGAATCATGATGCGACGATGTAGGAGCTCGTGACCTTGAGCTATGAGAGCGCGAAGACCTTGAATGGTGTCTTCTATCTTCTTGACGGTTGAGTGTATGGAGGATGTTGTCCAACGCCGTCTTCATTTCTCTTGTCTCTTGACCTTGTATGGCGAGTGTTGCCTTCAACTCATTGCCTTGAGTTTCAATCTTCTCATTGAGTTCTTGAACTTGATTGTTGAGGTCAATCCTTTGCACTTGAGCTCTTTCTTCATAGCGGACGTTGGTATCCTTGAGCATGGCTTCAAATTGATTGAGCTTGGCGTGGACGGCTTGAGTAGCTATCCAATGTTGGTGCCGCGTCATCGGTAGTTGATTCCCTTCTCCACTAGACATGGTTACAACTAAAACAAGAACTATGTGGTGGGTGGTTAGGAAAGACTACCAAAAGTGTCAAAACTTGCAAACCAAAATCGAAAAGGTGTTTCAAGTCGAGGAACAACCGATATGTATGCACACACACAAAACAAAACTCTATATGGTGTTAGGTATGGATGTGGAAAGCCAAATGGAAGAACCAAACGAAAAGTCTATTGTCAAAAGTGGGTAAGATCCAAAAGTCACAAGTCAAAGGCGGTGATCACAAAAGGCATACACAAGGTGGAACACACGCGTGGGACAAAATGGGGTTAGCGCGACGGAAAATGAGCACGAACAAAATTGGTCCTAACGAAGACTACTAGCTCGGTGTCACGCTAACGCAAGAGAGACCGTGGCTTGGTTGCAAAATTGAGAAGCAACAAGATTTGCGCAAGACGCCTCTCTTCTCTTTTCTCTCTTTTGCTTATAAGCTTTGGACTCTTTTGTGTATAGGTGTCACTCACACTCTTTTTCTTTTTCTTTTTCTCTTTTTTTTTGTATGCTTAGAAGCTTTCTTTTTCTCACTATCTATGTAAGTATGTCACACTTCTTTTGCCTATCTTTTCACACGAGCTTGCTTCGTAGCTTTGCTCAACACACGCACACCCTCACGGTCGGGACGCTTGCGCAATGCTTCGCAACACTAGAAAGCCACTCTCGATAGGAAAGGTACGCAAAGGAAGCTTAGGCTACAAGTTAGGTGCAAGTTATACCACTTGATGATGGTGTCCGACGATCTTGAACTTGCTTTGGTGGAAGGTGTCAAGTGAACCGCTTGGATCCTCGGGGTGCCGTCGTCGTTGTTGATGTTGCGGAAGCTTAGTGGTAGCTGAAATGGCACACACAACGAAGTCCAAACACAAGGGGTTAGTGCCAAAACGAAAAACGAAGAATGCTGTCAAAATTTCGGCCAGGCGGAACTTCCGGTCCTGAGGGGCGGAACTTCCGGTCCCGGGGCGGAACTTCCGGTCCTTCCGGGCGGAACTTCCGGTCGCAATCAGATCTGCGGGCTGTTCTTCGATTTGGGCGGAAATCCGGGCCGAAAATCTTCGAATTCGTGGAAAATTTGGCACTAAGAGCGGTGGGAAGGTGGGGGAATTGCAGATCAACACCAAAGACAAGTTTCTATTGGACCAAAACCACCAAAAACTCAACAAATCGCGAGATCCAACCAAGGCCAATTTGGGGCTATTTTTTGGGAAAAAATTTTGGAAATTTTTTTGGGCGAAATTGGTGGAATTGGTGGGTGTGGGGGTCAAATCCGTGGCAACCAAGGAGCTCTTGATACCATATGATAAGGGCTAAGCCCGGGGATGTGCCCGATCTTCACGGATTTGAAGGGATACGTGGGGGTAGGTGGATGAACGCGATGAACACGTGGGGGAAACGCGGGGATACAACACACACACGCACACAATTCGAGTTTTCCCTCGTTGGCTCGAAACACCAACTCGATAGAGGTTGCAGGAAAAGACCTTCCGGTAGAAGTCCCGCAAAGAGATCGACAAATCGAAGCTCGGGAGATCTAGAAGGGCGAAAAGACCGGAAGGTTTGATAGAAGTGCAAGCAAAAGACCAAATAGGTAGAAGTGCAAGCAAAAGATCAAACAAACGGTAGAAGTCGCCAAAGAGATCTTCACGAGTCGATAAGGAGCCCGGGTGGGGATACAAGATCATAGATCTAGGTAGGGTTCCCACAAGGGTGAGCTAAGCTCAGGTTTTCTTTCAAATCAAGTCTAATCTCAGATCTGAGCCAACTAGGCTATTTATAGGTGGGGGCGAAGAGTTAAGTTACATGCTGAAAAGTAGTGTTGTGCTGAAGTTCGCGGTGGCGGAAGTTCCGGTCATCTTGGGCGGAAGTTCCGGTCAGGGGCGGAAGTTCCGGTCCTGGGGGCCGGAAGTTCCGGCCAAGTTCCGGCCAATTTCGGAACATGGGCGGAACTTGGGCGGAAGTTCCGATGGGCGGAAGTTCCGGTCCCTCGGGGCGGAAGTTCCGGTCCGATGCTTTTTCCTGCGCGCTGGAGGGCATCTTGGGGGCATCTTGGAGGAATCTGGCCGGAAGTTCCGGTCCTGGAGGGCGGAAGTTCCGGCCTGGGCGCTGTAGCTCCATCTTCATCGTTTCCAGCTCTCTCTCCAACGTCTTGGTCTCCATGGCTTGTGTCTTGGTCGATGTACCTGATTGAACATAGGGTATTTGCATGAAGTAGCAAGCCATCCAAGGGGGTGTCAAAGTCATAGGTGGAGAGGAGCGAATTCACCTCTTGGCGTAGTGCTTGGGCTCGAGCTCGTGTCATTGGACCACGAGGAGGGCTTGTCGGTCTTGATGTAGTGTTGACCTTGGGTGGGGCTACATCAGCTTCCCTCTGCGAAGGGTCAATCTTTTACTTTTATGTTGTGTCTCCATTCTTTCTTCGAGCACTATCTTGAGAGCACAACTGTCATTCTTAGTATAATATGCTTGTCTCAAAATATGATTGATTGTGGTATAACTTTGATGCTTTTATCTTTGACAATCACTACTTCTAGTCTTTCTATGAACTCCAGAGGTGCCTGGGCATTTATGTTTTGCCGATCAAATACGGGCAAGCGAGATACCACTTTATCATATTCTCTTATGAACATTGCAATCCTGCTTACATACATGATTCATGATGCTTATTATTAATTGTTGGTACCTCTCCATGATTGACATAGCTGTTGGATGATCTTATTTGCATGTATCTCATTATGAACTGCTTAAGTATTAGCCATAGCATGAGAATATATACATCATATGAGCAAATGTGTTCGTGAAAGTTCTTTTATCGCTCAGTTGTTAACTGAATTGCTTGAGGACAAGCAATAAGCTAAGCTTGGGGGGTTGATACGTCCAAAACGTATCTACTTTCCCGAACACTTTTGCTATTGTTTTGCCTCTAATTTGTGTATTTTGGATACAACTAACACGGACTAACGCTGTTTTCAGCAGAATTGCTCTGGTGTCTCGTTTTTGTGCAGAAATCCAACTTCCAGGAAAACCTCGGAATTTATACGAAGGCCCTATTTTCCCATATTGGCGGAGCCGAAGGGCAAGCAGGTGGGGGCACGAGGGCCCCACACACTAGGCCGGCGCGGCCCAGAGGGGCCCGCGCGGCCCTAGTGTGTGGCCCTTCGGCTGGCCCCCGACGCCCTCCTTCGGACTACTTATCGCCCTCGACCTAAAAACGCACGGGAGAAGTCGATGTCGCCAGAAACCCTCCAGAGAGCCGCCACATCGCGAAACTCCGTCTCGGGAGCCAGAAGTCTCCGTTCGGCACTCCGCCGGGACGGGGAATTGGAGGAGATCTTCACCGCCATCACCACCAACGCCTCTCCATCGACCAGCCATGTTTCCCCCATCCATGTGTGAGTAATTCCCCCGCTGTAGGCTGAAGGGGATGGTAGGGATTGGATGAGATTGGTCATGTAATAGTCATAAGATTGTTAGGGCATAGTGCCTAGTATCCGTAGATGTCACTTTTATGATATTGTTGCAACTTGTTATGCTTAATGCTTGTCACTAGGGCCCGAGTGCCATGATCTCAGATCTGAACATGTTATTGATTCATGAAGATATTCGTTGTTTATGATCTTACCTGCAAGTTGTATACACATGTCGCTGTCCGGAACCAATGGCCCCGAAGTGACAAATCGGGACAACCGGAGGGAATGGTAGTGATGTGAGGATCACATGTGTTCACGGAGTGTTAATGCTTTGCTCCGGTACTCTATTAAAAGGAGTACCTTAATTTCCAGTAGTTTCCCTAGAGGCCCGGCTGCCACCGGCGTGTAGGACAAAAGATGTTGTGCAAGTTTCTCATTGCGAGCACGTACGACTATATATGGAACACATGCCTATTGATTGATTAGTACTTGGATACCGTTTTATTATTATCTGCAAATGCCCCTGCTTTGATTGTTATATGAGTTTCTCTCATCCATGCAACGCCCGTTAATCCGTCCCTGTGCCTACAGTATTTTAATCCTGCTGTTTACTATAATCACTACTGCTGTCTTTATTTCACCGCGTTATTTCACTATTCCTACTGCTATAAAACTGTTACCGATAAACTCTTGCGAGCAAGTCTGTTTCCAGTTGAATTGACAACTCCGCTGTTAAGGCTTACAAGTATTCTTTGTCTCCCCTTGTGTCGAATCAACAAATTGGGTAATACTTCCCTCGAAGACTGTTGCGATCCCCTATACTTGTGGGTCATCAATGGGTTCTTGTTTAGGGCTAACAAACTATATGTTCCAGAATCGTCTGTGCGTTTGCTCTTATTGCAGGAATCACATGCTGGAGGTTTGATGGGTCACTTTGGGCGTGAGAAGACGCTACTCATGCTAGCTGACCACTTTTATTGGCCAAAGATGAGGCGGGACGTGGATAGATATGTGAAGAGATGCATTACTTGCAACAAGTCCAAGTCCAAGTTGAAGCCTCACGGTTTGTATACTCCTTTACCGGCACCTACTACACCATGGGAAGATATAAGTATGGATTTTGTGTTGGGTTTGCCGCGTACTAAAAGAGGCCATGATTCTATATTTGTGGTAGTGGATAGATTTTCTAAAATGTCACACTTTATTGCCTGCCACAAGAGCGACGATGCGTCGCATATTGCTAACCTGTTTTTCAGGGAGATTGTACGTCTACATGGAGTCCCGAAGACTATTGTTTCTGATCGTGACGTGAAGTTTATGAGCTACTTTTGGAAGACGCTTTGGAAGAAGCTGGGGACGAAGCTGCTTTTCAGCACTACTTGTCATCCCCAAACTGATGGTCAAACTGAAGTGGTGAATAGAACCTTGTCACAACTGTTGAGATCCATGATCAAGAAGAACCTGAAGGAGTGGGAAGAGTGTTTGCCGCATGTCGAGTTTGCTTACAACAGGGCGGTACATTCTACCACAGCGCTGTGTCCTTTTGAGGTGGTGTATGGTTTCAAACCCATTACTCCACTTGATTTGTTGCCTCTACCCATACATGAGAGAGTCAATATGGAGGCATCCAAGAGGGCAGATTTTGTGAGAAAGATACATTTGAAGACTAAAGAGTTGATCGAAAAGAAAGGCAAGAGCAATGCTGCAAGAATGAACAAGAAGCGCAAGGAGATGTTGTTCAAGCCTGGTGATTTGGTTTGGGTACACTTTCGCAAGGACAGGTTCCCGAAGCTACGGAAGTCCAAGTTGCTTCCTCGTGGTGCTGGTCCTTACAAAGTGCTTGCTAAGATCAATGATAATGCATACTCGATAGATCTTCCAGAGATGAATTTGGTGTCAGTAATTCTTTCAATGTTGCTGATTTGACACCATATGACGGAGAAGACCTTGGAGCGTCGAGGTCGACGCCTTTTGAAGGGGGGAGATGATGAGGACATCCCTACCTCACTACTACCTCCGTCATTACAAGCTGAAGATGATCCTGCTGTGAAGCTCAAGTCCAATGAAGTTAGGATTGGACCAATGACACGAGCTCGTGCGAAGCTACTTAAACAACAGGTGAACTTGTTCCTTAGTGATACTTTGATCGATGAGAATTTTATACTGCCTAAGTCCTATTACTTATGTATGATCAGGTATGAAGAGGAACCAAGCATCGCACGAGGAGGAGAGGAACAGCTGTACCAGAAGATGGACGTAAAGCTGGACATGGAGCTGGACATGAAGACATACCATGGACGCGCGAGGAGGAGCGGGGGAGCGAGAGGAGAAGACGATGTCCAGGACGGTGCCAGATCCGGCCTGACCGGCCGTGCCGCCGGACCATCCGGTCCTAGGTCCGGTCCGACCGGATCCCGCGCCGGGCGCGCCCGGTCCAAACCGGCCACGGCGCTTGTGCCAACCGGGCACTATCCAGAAGCCCGGAGGTCCACCCGGTCACCACCCGGTCAGGGTCCGGTTTAAACCGGACCGGCCGGTCCCAGACCCCGACGGCCCCGTGCCGGCCGAGTCCGAGTCTGTCTCGACCATCTATTCTGGTCGGTTTTTTCTTACTTTTTGGACCTGAGGTCCCGACGCCTATATAAGTCCCCGGACGTTGCTTTAGACCACGTTTAAGATAAACCCTAGTTCATAGTTGTTTGCTTTGCAACTCTATTGAATCTCTACACCCGATTGCTTTGATTTGGTGTGGAATCTCTGAAAGTCTTGTGTGATCTGTTGTTCCATTGGGAATTGGGAGGTTGCAACTTACCGCTTCGTGGTCGGCGGCTACGTGCGCAAGTGTGTGGAGTTGCGAATATCTTGTAGGGTTGAGAGCTGTTGCATCTGGCGACAGGGACCAATCGAGAGATCTCGTTGCGTCATACAAGTTATCATCAAGTTATCTCCGCTGTGTTCATCGCGTGTTCATCACCATCCACCTCGCTTACTGAGAAGATCGGGCCACCCCTTATCATGTCTCATTCGAACTCAGCCCCACAAACCTAATTGGTGAAAATCCTTCAGGTCACACTAGAGTGGACCGAGATCCATGGTGTAAAGAGTAACCATTCAATTGGTATCGTAGCCAATTTCAGTTCAAGGCTGCATCAATTCTTACAAAACTCATATGAAGAAAGTCTTAAAACTCTGGTGATGATTTAAGCTCATACAAATACACACCCAAAGCATAGCACAAACATTGGGCACAAATATAACCTACTCCCTCCTTCCATAGTTGCTGTGTATAGATTCATCCGAATCTGCGATGACTAATACGGAACGGAGGTCATATGAAGAAAGTCTTAAAACTCTGGTGATGATTTAAGCCCATACAAATACACACCCAAAGCATAGCATGAGCATTGGGCAGAAATATAAAGTATGGACGACTAATATGGAACAGAGGAAGTTGTTATTACTACTCAGCTAAGTGTATGGAAACATAAATGTCAGCCATGCTTCAATAGACTACTTCAAGTTAAGTGTATGAAGCATGGCAAAATTAAAATGGTGAAGGAAATGACAAATTGAATTGAAGATGTAAATAGACTACTTCAAGTTTTCAGTAAAGCATACACACTGTAGCAAAGAAGTGGATTAGGCAACACCTGAAGAAACAAAGGACAAAGTTCATGATCGCAATGGTGCTCTATCAGTTACCACTATTAACCAGATACGCAAGCAGTTTTGGAGTTTCCTATTCATAGTTAATATTAACTCGCAGTCACACTAAGTTCAACCACTGTTCTTACATGCAAATATAGTACTTACAATTACAAAGATAGCAGAACAACGCAAGACTTTAGATCACAGACTTTAGTCAGATTTTCTGGAAGAGATAAGGGGGATTTCAGTATTCTACTACTTCCTCCGATCCGAAAAAAAATGTTGGAATGGCGATTTTGCAAAATAACCCACCAGTTTTTTTCCTTGTAAACCCGCACTCCTATAGGGACGTCCGCCGCGCCGATGGAGGCCTGGGGCCGCACCGTTTCCCACAACATGGCGACGAGAAAGCGTGGGTGGGAATCGGGAGGAGTTGGCCTGCGACATCAGTGCGGGAGCCCCGGCGGTGGCGGAGAGTGGGAAAGCAAGCGGCAGCCCTCTCCCTAGCCAGCCGCATCGAATCTTGCTACAGATGCACGGGAGGGCGTCGGTGGAGATCCGGGCTCTCCTGGCTTCGACGGGGGTACGAGGGATGTCTCCTTCCGGCCAGCCGCGTCGGGATCTCAAGGGAAGATGGCAGCGGGAGTAGGATTCAGGGGCCGCCTCGTGCGGAGCGATGGAGGCAGTGTCATCTCTATGGGATTGGGTAGCTGGGAACGAGAAGAGGACGGGAGTGGGGTTGGGGGATCAGATTGCTTTTTCCAGATTTGAAAAGGGTTTAATTGTAAAACGTTAATTATACTAACCACCCGACACTTTTTCCGGATCGGAGGGAGTACTAGTTATTAACAATAATCACTAATTAGAACCGCAAATGTAAGTAGTTAACTGCTATACCATTAAGTGGTGATAATTTCACTCAAAGGTAGTATTTTATTTTCCTTGCAATAGTAGAGACCCTAACAACTATGTATGCCACTACAAATTGTAGAAGCATACCTAACTGCTCATGAAACAACAGTGGCCTTTATTAACCATATAACAGTAAAGCCTGACATAATGGCATAGACATCAAACATGGGTGCATGAGAAGACATGAGGCAATTGAGGATATCAATCGTGATATGTTGACACTCTAACAAGTTCAAATATTATATGGAAAACAATAAACATGCTTACATGCAAAACCAACTGTTTTCTAAGTTCAGAAAATGAAGCTGATAGTTTGCCATCTTCCATTTAATGTAAACATTTGCATTAGTAGAAGACTCGATACCTGCAATGCAAGGTCACCAACCACGAAACCCCTAACATTAAGCTTGATACCAGTTAGGTGCTTAATTTCGGAACACTAACCAACGACAAAAAGGTTGAGGCAGTGTGAAGAAGAAAATGATAGTTTCTACTGTGATCCCTTAATATCATAAGCGTAGCGTATTTTAGGACAAACTAATTACAAAAGCATATAGAAACCGGTGTCCCTCAATATGGAGCAATTGTAAATATTAACATCTTCAATCAAACTTAATGGCATAGAACGGTAGTAGTAAAAAAAATCAATCACCACAGCCAGCAATCCTGATTGAATAAGATGTGTAGTACACAAGTGCATGAATTTTGCTTGGATGCAAGAGATGAAAGCACAAAGCAGTACCAAAGTTTTTTTTAAATTAAAGTTCAACATGTTTCTAGAGGACTTTTATGTGATGTAATCAAATGTTTGACAAGATGTGCCCTAACTGAAGATTTTCCAACTCTCAACTATGCAGCTCCACTCTAACCACGTAATCGAAGTCTTCGGTACTTTAGCACAAAGATGGTAACTACAAGGGCAGAAAGAACTTTGTTTGGAATACTATTAACTATATCTAACCATAGCTTTCTCACATAAACCACATTCATAATGTACCATGGGAGATGGGCAAGAAGCATCACGTTTGTAGCCAAACTACGAGAGTCGAGACCACCTACATCATTTATTTATCATATGCAATGACTACCACTCATTTATCTCTCAACCTGTGTTGGGTCTTGTAAGATGGAAGAAATTTGATAAAACAAAAAAGGCATGCTATTTTGCTAGACCAAATTCAGGTAAACAGATTAGTTGTGACAAAGAATAAGCTTGTGAACAAGAAAACTAGTTCTTCAGCGACTCTGTATGTAACAAAAGAGCTAACATTGCATCCCCACCACAGCAACACACTTGCATCCAGGATCAATATTGACCGACACAACACGGAGCAACAGGGACCAGTTTTCCTGAACAACTCCAGTCAATTATTCATCGTCCGAAACAGAAACAAGAAAAGCCTCACCCAGGCACAGGGCAATCGGAAGGGGGACACTCAGCCGGCCATGGGGTGGTTGACGATGTACTCGATAGCGAGCTGCATGGAGTCGATCTTGTCGGCCTCCAAGTCGGGGATCTCGAGCTTGAACTCTTCCTCAATCGCCATCACCACCTCCACCGTGTCCAAGCTGTCCAGCCCCAGATCCTTCTCGAAGTGTGCATCGGGGGTTACCTGCCACCACCGAGGACCGTGCTCCGTGTTAGGGACTTAGGGTTTGGGTTTGGATCGATCCGGGCCAGCACGACGCGATGCGGAATTGAAGATGGGTCAGGGCATTGAAGTTACCTTGGAGGGGTCAACCTTGGGGTGGCTCTTAAGGACATCGAGAACGCGGTCTACGACCTCGTCGCGGGTGAGCTGCGCGTCGTGGGAGGACATTGGCCGCGTGAGCCACAGCGCCTGGGCGTGGGGCTGGCCCGCCGCGGCGGCAGCGGCGAGAGGTGCCACCGTGGTGGGCAAGAGGCGGATGTGGCGGAGGATCGCCGGACGAAGCGCCGCCGCCGCCATTTTCCTTTTTCCTCTTTCTCTTCCCTCGGGATTTTGACTTGGCTGGAGACAGGACTTAGAGGGGGGCTCCTTTACGCCGAGCAGGTCGGCACAGTGTAGGTGCCGCACACCCCCGTACGTACGTGGGCTTGGCCCAAAATCTCGTTCGGTTTGCCTTCCGATTTGTTCCGCCCCGGGTGTGTTACGTTACGTTTGGCTGATTTGATTTGAACGCATGGTAGACTGATTCTCTATTGCTTCTTCTGTTCCGCAACTGATTGTTCTGTTTCGCTACTTAGAACATCTCCAACAAACGCTATAAAAGGCGTGCGGGGCAAAATACCTGCCAGTTTGGCTCGCGCGAAGCTCCAGCAGACGCAGGAAAAGGGCGCACGCGCCAAAAATTTTGCCGCGCCCGCGCGTTTGCGCCATCCCACGCGGGAAATTTGCCGCGTGCGCTGCCGCGCGCGCTATATAGACGACGCGCGCGAACGCACCAACTGCCTCCCGCGGCTGAAACTTCCGTGTGTCGCTCCGCCTCTCCCCACCGCTCTTCTCCGCGCCACTCTGCCGCCGTCCGCCTCCGTCTCCGGCGCCATGCCTCCGCGCCGCCGCTCCGCCTCCGGCTACCGCGGCGTCCGCGCGCGGCCGAGCGGCCGCTTCGACGCCGAGATTCGCTCCGGCGAGGAGCGGATCCGGCTCGGCACCTTCGACACCGCGCATGAGGCGGCGCGAGCCTACGACGCCGTCGCGTGGCGCCTCGGCCGCCCCCGCCGGCAGAGGGACGCGGCGCTCGCGCCGCCATCGCCGCTCATCACGACCACAGCGGCGCCGCGCCCGCGACCTCGAGCAGCGCCTGCGCGTGGCGGAGCAGGACGAGCGCCTGCGCCTCGAGTGGGCGCGCGTTCCCGGAGGACGTCGCGCCACGGAGGCGTTTTACGCGCAGAAGAAGGAGGCCAAGGCGAAGGCTGCGGCGAAGAAGAAGGCCGACCGCGACCGGCGCCGCGCTGAGTCGGCGGCGAGGAAGGCGGAGCGAGCGGCGAAGGCGGCGCGCAGGGCGAAGAGGGCGGAGGAGAAGAAGAGAGGCGCCGGACCGTCGAGGAACCTGCCGAGCTCCTCCTGGATGGACTAGTGCCGTAAGGATGAGTGATGCTAGAGGGAAGTAGATCAATAGGTGCCGCTTGCTTACTACAGTGACAAGGAAATCAAACAAAGTAGTGGCCAGGCCAGTCTCAAGAATGGGTGAGTCAAGTAAACTTGCCAGTATGCCGGGAAGCCGGTAATGCGAGCGGCGAAGGCGGCGCGCAGGGCGAAGAGGGCGGAGGAGAAGAAGAGAGGCGCCGGACCGTCGAGGAACCTGCCGAGCTCCTCCTCCTCCTGGGAGTGGACGAGCACTCCCGTCTCCGACACGACTCCGACTAGCGGATCGTCGGACTTCGACTGGGAGGATTCCGAGTAGTCTAGTTTAGTTTAGTTTAAATAAAATGTCGGTATTTGTCGAACTTTTAATATATTTCGTAATTTCGGTTAAATTTCCGTAATTTTGTTTGAATTGTTTGATCCGTTTCGAATGATATACAAAAAACTAGCCGTTCGCGTGGCGGCGCGCGCTGTATTTTAGAGCGTCCGCAGGAGGCCCAATTTTACCGCCCGCGCAGGCGCTGCATTTTGGCGCGTCCGGCGGGGGAAAGTTCGTCAAAGCGCGCGGCAAACGTTTACAGCGCGTCGGAAGGGACGTATAGCTTCTGTTGGAGATGCTCTTATTCTTCCTATTCACAACTGACTAGTAAGAGCATCTCCACACGTCTCCTCGACTAGGCCCCCGGGCGACAATTTTCCAATCCGGACGGCGTAGATCGGCTCAGTCGCGCCCCCGGTTCCTCATTTTCGTCCGAATTTGGGCCTAAATTCATCCGGCGATCCCACGCCATCCCCGGCCCCCCGGGGAGCCGGGGACTCCGGACGAAACGAAAGCGCGCGAAACGTCGAGGAAACTTCCCGCGCGTCTGGTGGCCCCAACTTGTCGGCGAGAGACCACGATCGTCGTCCTCATCACATCGTCTTCCGCGCGCTGTAAAAGCCTGCCGCCGGTCAGCATTCGCCGGCCGCGTAGCTTCCACGCGGCGAGTTAATGCCGTCGCCTCGGTACCATGCCCACATACCTCTATTAATCGCCGAACTACCGCGTCTGCCCCGCATTCACCTCTCTCACCTTCCACCAAATCTTCCCTGAACTCGAAAGAGCTACAATGGTGAACGACGGTGCTGCCAACAACGGCTTCGGCCGCCGCTCTCTCCACCAATGGGAGGGACGACTCCTCCACGCGGCGGGCTACCCGGCGCCGCCGGACTTCCGCGCACCGGGGGGATGGAGGCTGAGCGCAGGCGGCGTGCCGATCCCGCCGCCGCCAACGGGGGGGCCTTACTCGAAACGGCGATCAACGAGGTGCTCGTCACTCTCAGTGACGAGCAGCGCGCGGATCCGCGTTTCTTCCCCGACAACCACGAATCGTGGATCGCGTTCTTCCGGCGCAGGTATGAACGCGAAATCCGGGCGTACGACGGCCCTCCTCCTCCTCCGGCAAGGAATAACGCCGCCGGCCGCCGCCGATGGTGGAGCGCGCCGGCCGCACCCTCGAAAATGTGCTCGCGCACATCGAGGACGGGAACTCCCCGTCCTGGGGATGCCGCCGCCGGTGGCACCTACCGTGTCGCGCCGGCACGGTAGTTCGTGGATGCCGAGGAGGATGGCGCCATCCTCCTCCTCGTCGGCTCGCGGTCGGCGTCCAGGTCCGGCGGGTCGACGCCGGCCACCGTCAAGAAGGAACCGGCGTCGCCACCGCCGACCAGAGGGCGCAGCAGCGGCGCCCTCGTCATCCGCGACCAGCCTTCCGCTCCGCAGAGCGGGCGGAAGAAGACGAAGAAAGAGGCCGCCGCAAACCAGCTCGCCGAGGAGGAGGCGAAGCGCGCGGAGGACGCCGCGATGGCGGAGGCGATCGCCAGGTCGCTGAAGGACATGGAGGCGGACGCCGCACTGGAGTGGTCCAGGCGGGACTGGGAGCGCCAGGAGGCGGAGCAGCAGCGGCGGCTGCTGGATCTGGCTGCCGCGCGTCAACTCGCCGCCCGCGCCGCCACACCATCCGCCGCTAGGAACGCCGCGCCCAGGGAGGTGGTGAAGCTCGAGGAGAGCAGCGACGACGACATGTACCTTCCGTCGCCGCCACGCGCCGGCGACGCTGGCCAGGGCACGAGCCGCTGGTACGAGGCTCCGCCGCCCCAGGACAACGCCGGCTCGAGCGACGACGACGACGGCGGCGACTACACGTCCTTCTACCGCCATTTCGGCATGTAGTAGGCCGTTTTTTAGTTTAAGTTTTAGTTTGCCAATCGCCGAATTCAAATATATGTACGAATTCGGCCTATTTATGTACGAACTCGCCTCTATATGTTAAATATCATTAAATTTCGCTTATGTTTGAACGAACTCGCCAATTCGCCGAAGTCATCCTGGGCTCGCGGCTGGAAAAATGGGCCTCCCCAGGACAAATTTTCCTCCAATCCGGACGACAATTTCGCCGGATTTGGGCGTGAGGAGCCCAAACGGCTGGAGATGCTCTAAGCATTGGCGCGTCGGCACGACGCGCCCGTTGTCCATATTTTTAATTGTATTTGAAAGAATAAATTCTCTTTTAGTATACCTATATCTTAACTTTGTAATGTCTTATACAGGAGCCATCATAAAGGATTACAGATATACATAACCGAACAGTCACAATCCCATGAATCTACAACATATGTTCATAATTTTCTTCCTAGCACAACCTGGAATATACAGCCTTTGGTATGAAATAGCATAGAAAATTAGGAACACTCTGAACGAACTCTTTATGCTCTGTAGTTCACTCTCTCCTAGTTGTGAAGCTTCAGCCAACATGTCCTTAACATTGCTCTGCGTGTTTATTTATGGAAAATGCCACAGCTCACATATACAGTACAGTGGGCAATGCCAGGGAATGCACACAACGCTTGAAAGTGGCACAAGCTCCTTGCTGCATGTAATGTTGGTCATATCGCTGTTCCACATCAACAAACTGCAATCCTAAGGGAGGCAAAGGAATGAATTAGCTACGTTCTAATTAAATTTTACAACTTCAGAAGGCATTTTGGATGTATTGTTTGCTTGTGTCTCTAGGAATGATAGCTGGCAGCTCCCATTGACCGTGAGAAGATAAAGTGTGCGGTTCATGAGAAAACACATTTTCGAATGAACAAACATGGAACCAAATTATTCTGATCTTTACCTCGTAAGTCTCTTCATGCATCCATAATGTCTTTCCATAAGAATCCGTTGGGTCATTGAATGGTCGATCTTAGAGCAGGCTTCAACAATAGGAGTCAGGAGGTGTTTGAGTGGCAGGAGGTGGATCTTTCCTGTGCATTGGGATGCTGGGCATTTCATTGGAAGTTACCATTTTTTATGGAATTGGGTCGGTCACCATAGGAAAGGCAGAAAATTTGGTCACTGTAAAAACACAGCACATTTTCACTCACTCACTCTGCCTTTTAAACCTCATCAACAATATCCTCCTGAAAGTGCTGTGAGGAAATAGCATTGTAAAAACAAATTATTAGACATGAAACATTCTGTGAAGTCTACAGTTAAAAAGATATGCATCCAAACTCTAGAAAATCTAATATGCTCACACTGAGATATAAAATATATATTCGGTAGGCTCTAGATTATCCATTGAGAAGTATCATTTTTCATATATTGTGGTTCTGAATAGAGAATAATGGAATTGCATGGAATGTGAACTCACTTCTTCCGATATCCTCATGCATGAGCAGTAAATTAAGTAATAATCTACGCATGTTACAAATGCATTAATTAAGAATCTGTTATACTATTTTCTGTGGTACAGTAGATACACGGTAGTAGCTATATCAATCACATGAAACGCTCTACTGATGTACAATGTCTAGATAGCCAATGAGAGGATTTTTATTTGGGTCGTCACTGATGGCGGTGAAGGCAACAAACAATTGTTTCAATGTGCAAAATTAGTAGACCTAGATGATTTTTCTTGTCTTATTACCCCCTGTTTGTAAGATTTTCCTCAGGGTGACACTTTACATGGTTCCACAACAGCTCCATGCCATGTTAAGAAAAGGAACGGCCATCGGAAGACTACGCGCAAAAAAAGGATTATGGGAAGACAATTGGAGCAATCATGAAAAGAACAATAACATGTCTGTATCTATATTTATCATCGGGTTAATTTTTGGCAGGCTCAGTATCATAAAGCAAAACAAAAAATAATCATTTAACTGGACCTACAGTATGTTTTTATTGGACTATTAAGAACTCAAGATTTCTCTATGTGAGGCAAACAAACTGCGTGTTCATCAATAATATAAATTAATATTTAAACCTAACACGGACATAGCTTGTGAATCTTAATTTAATTTAGTTTCTTTCAAGGGATAATTATACATTTACATGTGGAGGGTTTCTTTCTTGAACGACAATCAGTACACACAGAATTGATCCAGAATCTAGTTTTGTCATTCATTATCACAGTGCAAAGACTATTAAAGGAAAAGAATTAGTTGACAACTAACATGAATGGTAGAACCAATATCTCAACCTTTGGTCAATTACTAAATTGGTCACCATTGCCGTTGGCAGACAGAGGCCATATACAAACAGCTACAAACTTCAGAAGATGTGATATATAGTCAGCGTCGTCACCGTGAAAAGCACAGGTGAGGTTCTACATAACCTGTTCAAAAGCCTTTTATTAGCATCAATGGAATCAGAGAAACATATATAAGGCATTTAGTAACATGACATGAGGTACAAAGTAAATCACAGATCATCATGCATAAAATTATCGACCCAGCTATCTAAATTTCAAGCAGCAAAGAAAGATAAAACTGAATGTGGTGCATCCACAGCCCATGACTCATATGTATTCTGAATTTCTGATATGAACAGTCAATCATATACTTCACCAAAATTAAATATCCTCAATTAATCAAATGCACCTGAAGAAAA
The DNA here is from genome assembly GCA_030979885.1 of Lolium multiflorum. Lineage (NCBI taxonomy): Eukaryota > Viridiplantae > Streptophyta > Magnoliopsida > Poales > Poaceae > Lolium > Lolium multiflorum. The sequence continues at coordinate 151,419,193 of CM061748.1, forward strand.
AACGTATTTGGAGTTTTTCCAAGGATTGTGTTGCCTTCCCTGGACTGTGTTGGCCACGGCTGGACTGTGTTGCCTTCCCTGTTGGCCTCCCAAGTCCCAGCTTGCCAACTCCCAGAAGCTGGCAGAGTGCTAATCTGAATCCAGAATTGGAGATGAACAAATAAAAAGAGAGAAGAAAATTAGCCAGCTCTTTGGGCTGATGCAAGTCCTGGATGAAGAACTTGTATCTGAACATGCCTCTCTTTTCTTATCTAGATCTGCAGGACGGTACATAGGTGGGGATTGACGATTTGGAGCACGTCCGGCCGCCTGTGCTGTCCATGTTCCTGCTAGAAGCGCCGCCATGCCGGCACAGCGCCACCACGCCGCCCGCCCACAGACAGATGTGTGTGTGTGTCGGGTGAGGATAATCTATGGAGTGATTCAGACCTACAACTCCCCTGTCCTCTCATCCCCTGTCGTGGCTGCAGGCAGGCCAACCAGAAGAGGGCCGCGTCCATGACGCGCGGCATCTGAACCCACGTCACACGGTCATCGGCGACCAAATCACTGGTATCAGATTCTTCCCATGTCGCCTCCACGACCAAGCGCAGCAGAAGAAATCATCCGCCGCCGCCTCTGCAGCACCTCTTGTCGAGCCCCACACCGAGCTCCTGGTCGAACGGCCTGCACCGGCGAGCGGCGGCCGCGGCCGGGAGCAGGAGCGGCAATGACAACCATGGGGTGTCCTGCAGCCGGTTCTGCACCTCCCGTACCGCCTGTGTCAGCACTCAGCAGCGGCTCGGACGGCATCCTCTCGCTCACGCTGCGAGATTACACGATGGAGCCGTGCACCTGCTGCCAATGCGGCGAGGACGGAGCCGCCGGTGTGGAGGCAGGCGTGGAAGGCAGCGCTGAAGACCATGGAAAAGTCGGCGCCGAGCGGATACAAACTGGAAGAGGGCGCGTCCATGACCCATCGTATTTGGAACAACTTCATCGACGTCCTCGATGGGGTGCTGCAGATCCGTCTTCCTCCTCCGCCGTCCAGCGGCGAGAAATCCTCCACCAAACGCGGCAAGCACTGGCCAAACTGGGAGGAAGAGGAGGTCGTCGGGCCTTGGGAGGAGCATGTGAGCGGCGGCGGAGATTTTTTTTTGCCTGAATGATGCGGACTGGGAATGAAGAGGATAAGGATGGGGATTTTTTTTTTGAGAGAGAGACAACGATGGGAATTGGGGAGGAAGAGGCCAAGATTATTCGGGCTGGAACGTCGGGTGGTCGGCACCGCTTTGACCGCTTGGTGGAAAGCAACAGGCCCACATGTAAGTGGACCATGCACACAATAACCGGAAGCAATCTCAAGTCTATATAGCAAGAAAAAAAAAATCCAAAATCGGTAACCGGTAATCTCTTCCGTAAAAAAGAAGGAAACGATGGAGAAACCATTGACTGGATTTGCAAGGTGAAAAAATAAGAGTCCACGCGTTGCACAATAATTGGATCAACGGAAGGATAAATAGGCCATCTACAGTGTGAAGATTGCTAATTGACACGCCAAAGTGTTTAGCTTTTATATAGGGTATAATTAGTAGTCTTCTGTATTTGTGTGTGCATTGGTCAGGAAAGCACCAAATATATTGTCAATTTTCAAACTAAACATTCATTATACTCGCTCATCCAACAAAAGACGTCTCAACTTTATCTAACTTTAGACTAGCAAAGGAGGGCGCGGCGGCACGCCGCGCCGGATCGTGGTAATTGTGTAGTCAATTTTTTTAGTAGGAATCTTTCATTTTTTGTTTATTTTGTTTGTTTCGGAAGTCCTAGCGAGTTCGTATTTTTAAGGTCAAAGTGTTACCTGTCCAAGAGTAGGCATGGGGGCACGCTACACCCGTAGTGGTGCCCTTGAAGGTACTGAAAAGGTTGTAACGCTAGTAGATATACTTAGATTGAATTACATGGTGGATCATGTTGACAATGCAAATATACGCTTTTATGCCGATACATGGGTGGAGTTGCATTAGAGAGGGGATGGACTCTAATCTACACTATTGCTAACAGACGCAACTGATAGTACGCTCAGGCCAACAGCTGATTTGATTTTACTGCATCTAACCTATCACTTGTCTCCATTGGTATTTTCTTCCTCGGAGGTTAGGGGGACCGCGATCTCCTTAAGCACAGGAAGGGCAAGGATAGCTCCGGTAATTGTATTGTTGTTAACCTGGATGGATGATAAGAGCCTGAAAACTAAGGCGAACTTGTCCGTTTTGCAGAGAATCTGGGGCTCACGCTTATGGATGGAGAGGGCATCAAACATCCTGAGGAAAATATCGTATTTATTCTGCATCTTCACTAATCTTGAATTCTCTCATGAGAAACCTGGAAGCTTTTGATACGTCTCCGACGTATCGATAATTTCTTATGTTCCATGCTACATTATTGATGATATCTACATGTTTTATACACATTATATGTCGTATTTATGCATTTTCCGGCACTAACCTATTAACAAGATGCCGAAGAGCCAGTTGCTGTTTTTTTGGTTTCAGAAATCCTAGTAAGGAAATATTCTCAATTGGACGAAATCAACGCCCAGGGTCCTATTTTTGCACGAAGCTTCCGAAGACCGAGGAGATACGAAGTGGGGCCACGAGGCGATGACACGCAGGCGGCGCGGCCCGTGTGCCGGCCGCGCGGCCCGCGTGTCGCCATCTCGTGTGGCCCCCCGACCTACCCTTCCGCCTACTTAAAGTCTTCGTCGCGAAACCCCCAGCGAGAGCCACGATACGGAAAACCTTCCAGAGACGCCGCCGCCAATCCCATCTCGGGGGATTCAGGAGATCGCCTCCGGCACCCTGCCGGAGAGGGAATCATCTCCCGAGGACTCTTCATCGCCATGATCGCCTCCGGAGTGATGAGTGAGTAGTTCACCCCTGGACTATGGGTCCATAGCAGTAGCTAGATGGTCGTCTTCTCCTTATGTGCTTCATTGTTGGATCTTGTGAGCTGCCTAACATGATCAAGATCATCTATCTGTAATACTATATGTTGTGTTTGTCGGGATCCGATGGATAGAGAATACTATGTTATGGTGATTATCAATCTATTACCTATGTGTTGTTTATGATCTTGCATGCTCTCCGTTATTAGTAGAGGCTCTGGCCAAGTTTTTGCTCTTAACTCCAAGAGGGAGTATTTATGCTCGATAGTGGGTTCATGCCTCCATTAAATCTGGGACAGTGACAGAAAGTTATAAGGTTGTGGATGTGCTGTTGCCACTAGGGATAAAACATTCATGCTATGTCTAAGGATGTAGTTGTTGATTACATTACGCACCATACTTAATGCAATTGTCTGTTGCTTGCAACTTAATACTGGAAGGGGTTCGGATGATAACCTGAAGGTGGACTTTTTAGGCATATATGCATGCTGGATAGCGGTCTATGTACTTTGTCGTAATGCCCAATTAAATCTCACTATATTTATCATATCATGTATGTGCATTGTTATGCCCTCTCTATTTGTCAATTGACCGACTGTAATTTGTTCACCCAACATGCTTTTATCTTATGGGAGAGACACCTCTAGTGAACTGTGGACCCCGGTCCTATTCTTTACATCGCATACAATCTACTGCAATTGTTCTTTACTGTTTTCTTTGCAAACAATCATCTTCCACACAATACGGTTAATCCTTTGTTACAGCAAGCCGGTGAGATTGACAACCTCACTGCTTCTGGGGCAAAGTACTTTGGTTGTGTTGTGCAGGTTCCACGTTGGCGCCGGAATCCCTGGTGTTGCGCCGCATTACATTTCGCCGCCATCAACCTTCAACGTGCTTCTTGGCTCCTCCTGGTTCGATTAAACCTTGGTTTCTTTCGAGGGAAAACTTGCCACCGTGCGCATCATACCTTCCACTTGGGGTTCCCAACGGACGTGTACATCTACGCGCATCAAGCTTTTTCTGGCGCCGTTGCCGGGGAGATCAAGACACGCTGCAAGGGGAGTCTCCACTTCCCAATCTCTTTACTTTGTTTTTGTCTTGCTTTATTTTATTTACTACTTTGTTTGCTGCACTTAAACAAAACACAAAAAATTAGTTGCTAGTTTTACTTTATTTACTGTCTTGCTCTTTATATCAAAAACACAAAAAAATTAGTTACTTGCATTTATTTTATCTAGTTTGCTTTATTTACTGCTAAAATGAATACCCCTGAAAATACTAAGTTGTGTGACTTCACAACCACAAATAATAATGATTTCCTATACACACCTATTGCTCCACCTGCTACTACAGCAGAATTCTTTGAAATTAAACCTGCTTTACTGAATCTTGTCATGAGAGAACAATTTTCTGGTGTTAGTTCTGATGATGCTGCTGCCCATCTTAATAACTTTGTTGAACTATGTGAAATGCAAAAGTATAAGGATGTAGATGGTGATATTATAAAATTAAAATTGTTTCCTTTCTCATTAAGAGGAAGAGCTAAAGGTTGGTTGCTATCTTTGCCTAAGAATAGTATTGATTCATGGACTAAATGTAAAGATGCTTTTATTGGTAGATATTATCCTCCCGCTAAAATTATATCTTTGAGAAGTAGCATAATGAATTTTAAGCAATTAGATAATGAACATGTTGCTCAAGCATGGGAGAGAATGAAATCCTTGGTAAAGAATTGCCCAACCCATGTACTGACTACTTGGATGATCATCCAAACTTTCTATGCAGGACTGAATTTTTCTTCGCGGAACCTATTGGATTCAGCTGCTGGAGGTACCTTTATGTCCATCACTTTGGGGGCGGCAACAAAGCTTCTTGATGATATGATGATAAATTACTCTGAATGGCACACGGAAAGAGCTCAACAAGGTAAGAAGGTAAATTCTGTTGAAGAAACCTCCTCCTTGAGTGATAAGATTGATGTGATTATGTCTATGCTTGTGAATGGTAGATCTAATGTTGATCCAAATAATGTTCCTTTAGCTTCATTGGTTGCTCAAGAAGAAAATTCTGATGTGAACTTCATTAAAAGTAATAATTTCAACAACAATGCTTATAGGAATAATTCTGGTAACAACTATAGGCCATATCCTTCTGCTAATGGTAATGGTTATGGTAATTCTTATGGGAATTCTTACAACAATAATAGGAGTATACCCTCTGGTCTTGAAGCCATGCTTAAAGAATTTATTAGTACACAAACTGTTTTTAACAAATCTGTTGAGAAAAGCTTGATAAAATTGATATTCTTGCTTCTAAGGTTGATAGACTTGCCTCTGATGTTGATCTTTTAAAATTGAAAGTTATGCCTAATAAGGATATTGATAATAAGATTGCTACTACAGCAAATGCCATCCAAGTTAGAATTAATGAGAATATAAGATTGATGGCTGAATTGCGAGCTAGGTGGGATAGAGAAGAAAATGAAAAACTAGCTAAAGAGAATAATGTAGCTAAAGTTTGGACTATTACCACCACTAGTAATGATAATGATTCACATGTTGCTACACCTCCTACTATCAATGGTAAAATAATTGGTGTTGGCAATGTTTCTACTCCTAGTGCAAAACTACCTGAAATTGCTAAAACTGCTGAAACTGCTTGTGATAAAACTGCTGAAATTTTTTCCAACCTTGGGGACAATGATCTCATTGCTGTAGCTTATAATGATTTAGATTTTGATGATTGTCACATCTCTAAAGTTATAAAGTTCTTACAAAAACTTGCTAAGAGTCCTAATGCTAGTGCTATAAATTTGGCATTTACAAAACATATTACAAATGCTCTCATCAAAGCTAGAGAAGAGAAACTAAAACTTGAAACTTCTATTCCTAGAAAGTTAGAAGATGGTTGGGAGCCTATCATTAAGATGAGGGTCAATGATTTTGATTGTAATGCTTTATGTGATCTTGGTGCAAGTATTTCTGTTATGCCTAAGAAAGTCTATGATATGCTTGACTTGCCACCATTGAAAAATTGTTATTTGGATGTTAATCTCGCTGATAATGCTAAAAAGAAACCTTTGGGGAGAGTTGATAATGTTCATATTATGGTTAACAATAACCTTGCCCCCGTTGATTTTGTTGTCTTGGATATTGAATGCAATGCATCTTGTCCCATTATATTGGGAAGACCTTTTCTTCGAACCGTTGGTGCTACTATTGATATGAAGGAGGGTAATATTAAATATCAATTTCCTCTCAAGAAAGGTATGGAACACTTCCCTAGAAAAAGAATGAAGTTACCTTATGATTCTATTATTAGAACAAATTATGATGTTGATGCTTCATCTCTTGATAATACTTGATTCACACTTTCTGCGCCTAGCTGAAAGGCGTTAAAGAAAAGCGCTTATGGGAGACAATCCATGTTTTTACTACAGTACTTTGTTTTATATTTGAGTCTTGGAAGTTGTTTACTACTGTAGCAACCTCTCCTTATCATGTTTTTGTGCCAAGTAAAGTCTCTATGGTAAAAGTTGATGCTAGATTTGGATTGCTGCGCAGAAACAACATTGCTGTCTGTCACGAATTCGCGTCTCTGTAAAAAAATCAAAAAAATCTGCAAATTTACGTGTGTGATCCTGAGATATGTACGCAACTTTCATTAGTTTTGAGTTTTTCCGTTTGAGCAAGTCTAGTGCCCCTTTCATGTTCGTCTTTACGGACTGTTCTGTTTTTGACAGATTCTGCCTTTTATTTCGCATTGCCGTTTTTGCTATGTTGGATGAATTTCTTTGATCCATTAATGTCCAGTAGTAGCTTTGTGCAATGTCCAGAAGTGTTAAGAATGATTGTGTCACCTCTGAACATGTGAATTTTTAATTGTGCACTAACCCTCTAATGAGTTTGCTTGAAGTTTGGTGTGAAGGAAGTTTTCAAGGGTCAAGAGAGGAGTATGATATACTATGATCAAGAGGAGTGAAAGCTCTAAGCTTGGGGATGCCCCGTGGTTCACCCCTGCATATTTTAAGAAGACTCAAGCGTCTAAGCTTGGGGATGCCCAAGGCATCCCCTTCTTCATCGACAACATCATCAGGTTCCTCCCCTGAAACTATATTTTTATTCAGTCACATCTTATGTACTTTGCTTGGAGCGTCGGTTTGTTTTCGTTTTTGTTTTTGTTTGAATAAAATGGATCCTAGCATTCACCGTGTGGGAGAGAGACACGCTCCGCTGTTGCATATGGACAAATATGTCCTTAGGCTTTACTCATAATATTCAAGGCGAAGGTTGAATCTTCTTCGTTAAATTTTTATATGGTTGGAATCGGGAAATGCTACATGTAGTAATTCTAAAATGTCTTGGATAATGTGATACTTGACAATTGTTGTGCTCATGTTTAAGCTCTTGCATCATATACTTTGCACCCATTAATGAAGAAATACATAGAGCTTGCTAAAATTTGGTTTGCATAATTGGTCTCTCTAAGGTCTAGATAATTTCTAGTATTGAGTTTTGAACAACAAGGAAGACGGTGTAGAGTCTTATAATGTTTACAATATGTCTTTTATGTGAGTTTTGCTGCACCGGTTCATCCTTGTGTTTGTTTCAAATAACCTTGCTAGCCTAAACCTTGTATCGAGAGGGAATACTTCTCATGCATCCAAAATCCTTGAGCCAACCATTATGCCATTTGTGTCCACCATACCTACCTACTACATGGTATTTCTCCGCCATTCCAAAGTAAATTGCTTGAGTGCTACCTTTAAAATTCCATCATTCGCCTTTGCAATATATAGCTCATGGGACAAATAGCTTAAAAACTATTGTAGTATTGAATATGTACTTATGCACTTTATCTCTTATTAAGTTGCTTGTTGTGCGATAACCATGTTCCTGGGGACGCCATCAACTACTCTTTGTTGAATATCATGTGAGTTGCTATGCATGTTCGTCTTGTCTGAAGTAAGGGCGGTTTTCACAATCAAATGGTTTGAGTATGCATACTGTTAGAGAAGAACATTGGGCCGCTAACTAAAGCCATGAATCATGGTGGAAGTTTCAGTTTGGACATAAAACCTCAATCTCTTATGAGAATATGAACTGTTGTTGAATGCTTAAAGCATTAAAAGAGGAGTCCATTATCTGTTGTCTATGTTGTCCCGGTATGGGTGTCTAAGTTGAAGAATGATCAAAAGCGAGAAATCCAATGCGAACTTTCTCCTTAGACCCTTGTACAGGCGGCATAGAGGTACCCCTTTGTGACACTTGGTTGAAACATATGTTATGCAATGATGATCAGTGTTAACCCAAGCTGATTAGGACAAGGTGCGGGCACTATTAGTACACTATGCATGAGGCTTGCAACTTGTAAGATATAATTTACATAACTCATATGCTTTATTACTACCGTTGACAAAATTGTTTCATGTTTTCAAAATAAAAGCTCTAGCACAAATATAGCAATCGATGCTTTCCTCTTTGAAGGACCTTTCTTTTACTTTTATGTTGAGTCAGTTCACCTATTTCTCTCCACCTCAAGAAGCAAACACTTGTGTGAACTGTGCATTGATTCCTACATACTTGCATATTGCACTTGTTAAATTACTTTACATTGACACTATCCATGAGATATACATGTTATAAGTTGAAAGCAACCGCTGAAACTTAATCTTCCTTTGTGTTGCTTCAAATACCTTTACTTTGATTTATTGCTTTATGAGTTAACTCTTATGCAAGACTTATTGATGCTTGTCTTGAAGTACTATTCATGAAAAGTCTTTGCTTTATGATTCATTTGTTTACTCATGTCATTACCATTGTTTTGATCGCTGCATTCATTACATATGATTACAATAGCATGATCAAGGTTATGATGGCATGTCACTCCAGAAATTATCCTTGTTATCGTTTGCTCGGGACGAGCAGAACTAAGCTTGGGGATGATACGTCTCCGACGTATCGATAATTTCTTATGTTCCATGCTACATTATTGATGATATCTACATGTTTTATACACATTATATGTCGTATTTATGCATTTTCCGGCACTAACCTATTAACAAGATGCCAAAGAGCCAGTTGCTGTTTTCTGCTGTTTTTGGTTTCAGAAATCCTAGTAAGGAAATATTCTCGAATTGGACGAAATCAACGCCCAGGGTCCTATTTTTGAGCTGATGCAGCCCGACCTACGGTCTTCGCTTCATCATGTGCGTCAACGTCAAGAACCACACTCAAGACCGAGGTCACGGAGGCATGGAAGAGAAGAAGGAAGAAGAGCGTCCGAGGTCGCCAAGAAGAGAAGGCGCCTGCCACAAGTCAATTCGGGCCAAGGCCCATGTACCCCCTTATTTCCCTAAACTACCCCTCCTTAGTGGCTCCCTATATATAGGATCCCACCTCCCCCTTCATTAGGATAGAGTTGAACTTGAGAGAACCTAGGCTCATGCCTCCACCATCCCTTTGGGATTAGGGAAACCCCCTCCTTAGATTTACCCAAATCTATTGTACAAGGCACTCCTTATATGATTAGTCTCTCACACTTGTGATTCTACCACCGGTCTCTCACTCGTGTGATTCCACCGATCGTATACCGATCTTCCTCTCGGGGATTCTACCGCGTGTCTCTCCCTTGAGAGATTCTATCGGGATAGTGGTTCGGGCTATCGGGAGTAAACCGGAATTGTATCGGGTTGGTGTGTGTTTGCGTGTGTTCATCGTGTTCATCGCCGTGTTCTTCCTCTCCCCCGCCTTTCCCTCGGTCAATTCGTGAGATCGGGCCACAACCGAGCCCTTAGGGCTTGTTCATATGGTACCAGAGCAAAGGTTGCCACGAATTTGACCCTCCAATTTCACCAATTTCTCCCAAAAAAAATTCCCAAAAAAAAAAAATTTGCCCCAAAAAATAGCTCGAAAATTGATCTCCGAATTTGTTGCGTTTTTTGTGGTTTTGATCCACAGATCTGATGTTATAGTGGTTGATCTACCTTTTCTCCAATTTTCGCAGCTGAATTCTTCCTATTTCTCTCGAATCGGAGCAATCTTGACCCTATTTTTCGTGCTGTTCCCAGCATGTTCATCCTTGAGTTCATCGTCTTCCTCGAGCGGGTCAACGTCCTGCCGGCCACGACCCGCCCCAGGGCCCACCTCCGCAAGCCGCCGCCTCCACTGGCTCGTCTCCGCCCACCTGCGCTCGCCATTCCCGACCGCACCTGGCCCTGGCCCCAGCGGCTGCTGCTCCCGCCTCACCAGCCACCGCCGGCCACCTCCTTCCGCCCCACACCACGCGCAGGCTCCCGGCCAAACTCCCGCCGGCCCCACCCCGCACGCGCGCCGCCAAGCTTCGATCCCAGCGCCGCCTCTGCCAATCGCGCTCGACGCTCGCTCCCGGCCACCATCTGCCTCGCTCCCTGCCCCGCGACTTGGCCACAGCATCTCCCCAGCCTAGCCCACCAGGCCCGCGCCACACAGCGGCCACCAGCACCACCGCATAGAGCCCTCAGCTCCATCCCGCTCACCACCGCTGCTCAGGCCGCTTGCACCCGCACAGCACCCACCGCCTGGCCCCTGCACGCGCCCCGTTTCCCCCAGCTTCTCGCGCCTGGCCGGTCAACCGGACCCAAACCGGGCGCCAACCGGGCGGCACGCCGGAAAATCAGCTCGGACCGGAGCAAAACCGGGCGGCAACCGGATTGTCCGTCCCAGGATCCGGTCAGACCGGCTGCCTGACCGGATTTCGCAATATTCACCCAAGTTTCGCACCATTTTGACTCCACTTTTTGCCCCAAATTTTGACAACTTTCCGGCGCCCGTTTGACTCCAAACTTTAACAACACCCTCCAACGACTCTACATAGTCTACGTCTAATTTTTGACGATTTTTGGAACCCAACTTTTGACCGCTCGTTTTGACCCAACTTTTCGGGCATTGACTTAATTTGCTCGGTTTTCGATTTGGAGTGCATTGGTTGTCTATTCCGCTTCCGCGCCTACACCAACACCGCGACGACACCTTTGGCACCCCGGATTCCGGCGCAACTTCGACACCATCATCGACACCACCTCGATCATCGCAAGTTCGTGTGCTTGACACCGCCTAACATCAATAGGTATAACTTGCCACACCCCTTGTAGCCCCGTTTCTTTCTTTGTGTACCTATCCCATTGAGAGTAGCTTTCCGAGTGTTGCGAAGCATTGCACAAGTGTCACGACCGTGAGAGGGTGTGTGTGCGTTGTGTTGAGCAAAGCTCCGAAGCAAGCTCGGTGAGAACGATACACAAAAGAAGAAAAAGTGTGACATATACATAGAGAAAAATAAAGCTTCTAAGCATAGAGAAAAAAAGTGAAAAAAAGAGAAAAAGAAAAAGGAATAGAAAAAGAGTGTGTGTCCACCGATACAAAGGAGTGCAAAGTTTGTGAGCACTAAGAGAGATAAGAGAAGAGTGGCCCTTGTGCAAATCTTGTTGCTTCTATCTTGTGCAACCAAGCTACGGTCTCTCTTGTGTTGGCGTGACACCGAGCATATAGTCTTCGTTAGGACCATCTTTGTCACTTGCTCACTTCCTTGGTCGCGCTAACCCCATTGTTCTCCGTTGTGTGTGTTTCCGTGTTTCCTTGACATAGATCACCACTTTTGACATTTGACTTTGGATCTTACCCACATTTGACAATAGACTTTTCCGTTGATCTTTTCGTTTGCTATCCACCCCTTACCCACCACATATAGAGTTCTTAGCCTTTTGCGTGTGCTTTGAGTGTGTGTGTGAGTAACCCCGATACATTTTGGCTTTGCTCTTGACTTGAACCACTTTTCCGATACTTTCTTGATAGGTGAGATACTTGTGTAGTTTTTCCTTCCACCATACATATACACCTATCCTAGTGAGAGATACACATGATGACCCCACTAGAGCAAGCCGAGATGAGAGCATACTTCGCCGAGCTAGATGCTCGAGAAGCCCAAATGACACCCATAGATAAAGCCGAGTGCAACGCATACTTCAAACACCTTGAGAGCAAGAGTGACACACCCCATGAGTTGAGTGAGGACACTTTGATTTCTAACAACTTAACCTCTACTCCTCTTGTGTTGTCTTCCTCTTTGCTAGGTTGCTCGGACATCGACGACGCCATTGACATGGAGATGAGGGACTCCACTATATGTGAGATGAGCGACTCCACTATATGTGAGATGAGCGAATCCACTATACATGAGCTTGAGTGCCTCCACCTTGAGGACATGAGTGATACACCGAGTGAGATGAGAGTGGTAGTTGATAGGTCATGTGAGGCCATTTCGATTTCTCACAACTTACCCTCTACCTCTAGTGTGTTCTCTTATGTTTCCTTAGATTCCATGGATGACGAGACGCCGATCATGGAGAAGATGTACATGGTGCATGAAGATGATGATATCACACCATGCTTGCTTGAAGATGAACATGGAGGCCGCATGAAGCCTACCACTTCCACAACACCTACCTCATATGAGCGGGACTACAAAGGTACCTATATGGGTGTTGATGATGCCATGATCCCACTAGTGGACATGATGATTTGTGAGTGCTTGCATGAGTTGGATGATCCTATTGCTATGTCATATGCTTCTTTCACTTTCCCTTGTGATACTTGTGCCAACATTGTTGATCATGTGGAATTAGTTGCTTATGATAATATGTCCATGCCATGCTATGAGAGTTTCACTTTCTCTCCTATTGCTTGCAATATGTCGAACAATTGCTCTTTCCCATGTATTGCTTGCAATGAAAATGATAATGCTTGTGTTGTGACAACCTTGATGAACAATTGCTCTTTCCCTAGGTTGGTCAACAACAATGATAAAATTTTGAACATGTTTTGTGCTACATGCTTGCAATATTCTCCCATTAGTGCAACCGAAATGTTGAACAATTGTTCTTTCCAATGCTTGGTTTGCAATGATGTTAATATGCTTGCGAACGAGATTGCCCCCATAGCTCTCTCACATTTTGGAGACTTTGCATATGTCCATGATGAGCATGTTCATGTGTTTACCCCGCATATTCACCATATCTATTATGATGCTTTGCTTAACGCTAATGGTGATGTGCAAAAGAAATGGAACATCATGATGGATGATGTATTCATATACCATGCACACACGTTCTTTGCTTTGGCTATTGTGTGTGTAGGTACACGGAAGACAAGGTCGACCTCGATTGAGCACGAGTTGACCAAAAGAGCTCTTGAGAGCATGATACAAGTGAGCTCCCATGAGTGGTTTTGCCCGCACACTTCCACTACACAAGATCTCTCAATGAGAGCACACCGACATCTTGCTAAGGTGACCTCCTTCTACTTGCGCTCTCTTTCTAAATCCATTGAACTTTGGCTACGCTTTGATTGCTCCTTTTCTTTTCTTGTGCTATTCATAGGGCTCTTGACAAGTGAAGGGACATTCAAGCGTTGGTGTCATCTACCTCCTCTACACATTCATGAAGACTCATCGTCGAGGACGACTCTTTTTCAAGTGGGGGGAGATGATGCAGCCCGACCTACGGTCTTCGCTTCATCATGTGCGTCAACGTCAAGAACCACACTCAAGGCCGAGGTCACGGAGGCATGGAAGAGAAGAAGGAAGAAGAGCGTCCGAGGTCGCCAAGAAGAGAAGGCGCCTGCCACAAGTCAATTCGGGCCAAGGCCCATGTACCCCCTTATTTCCCTAAACTACCCCTCCTTAGTGGCTCCCTATATATAGGCTCCCACCTCCCCCTTCATTAGGATAGAGTTGAACTTGAGAGAACCTAGGCTCATGCCTCCACCATCCCTTTGGGATTAGGGAAACCCCCTCCTTAGATTTACCCAAATCTATTGTACAAGGCACTCCTTATATGATTAGTCTCTCACACTTGTGATTCTACCACCGGTCTCTCACTCGTGTGATTCCACCGATCGTATACCGATCTTCCTCTCGGGGATTCTACCGCGTGTCTCTCCCTTGAGAGATTCTATCGGGATAGTGGTTCGGGCTATCGGGAGTAAACCGGAATTGTATCGGGTTGGTGTGTGTTTGCGTGTGTTCATCGTGTTCATCGCCGTGTTCTTCGTGTTCTTCCTCTCCCCCGCCTTTCCCTCGGTCAATTCGTGAGATCGGGCCACAACCGAGCCCTTAGGGCTTGTTCAAAGCTTCCAGAAGACCGGAGGAGATACGAAGTGGGGCCACGAGGCGATGACACGCTAGGGCGGCGCGGCCCAGGTGCTGGCCGCGTGGCCCTGCTGTGTCGCCATCTCGTGTGGCCCCCTGACCTACCCTTCCGCCTACTTAAAGTCTTCGTCGCGAAACCCCCTGTACCGAGAGCCACGATACGGAAAACCTTCCAGAGATGCCGCCGCCGCCAATCCCATCTCGGGGATTCAGGAGATCGCCTCCGGCACCCTGCCGGAGAGGGAATCATCTCCGGAGGACTCTTCATTGCCATGATCGCCTCCGGAGTGATGAGTGAGTAGTTCACCCCTGGACTATGGGTCCATAGCAGTAGCTAGATGGTCGTATTCTCCTTATGTGCTTCATTGTTGGATCTTGTGAGCTGCCTAACATGATCAAGATCATCTATCTGTAATACTATATGTTGTGTTTGTCGGGATCCGATGGATAGAGAATACTATGTTATGGTGATTATCAATCTATTACCTATGTGTTGTTTATGATCTTGCATGCTCTCCGTTATTAGTAGAGGCTCTGGCCAAGTTTTTGCTCTTAACTCCAAGAGGGAGTATTTATGCTCGATAGTGGGTTCATGCCTCCATTAAATCTGGGACAGTGACAGAAAGTTCTAAGGTTGTGGATGTGTTGTTGCCACTAGGGATAAAACATTGATGCTATGTCTAAGGATGTAGTTGTTGATTACATTACGCGCCATACTTAATACAATTGTCTGTTGCTTGCAACTTAATACTGGAAGGGGTTCGGATGATAACCTGAAGGTGGACTTTTTGGGCATAGATGCATGCTGGATAGCGGTCTATGTATTTTGTCGTAATGCCCAATTAAATCTCACTATATTTATCATATCATGTATGTGCATTGTTATGCCCTCTCTATTTGTCAATTGCCCGACTGTAATTTGTTCACCCAACATGCTTTTATCTTATGGGAGAGACACCTCTAGTGAACTGTGGACCCCGGTCCTATTCTTTACATCGCATACAATCTACTGCAATTGTTCTTTACTGTTTTCTTTGCAAACAATCATCTTCCACACAATACGGTTAATCCTTTGTTACAGCAAGGTGAGATTGACAACCTCACTGTTTCGTTGGGGCAAAGTACTTTGGTTGTGTTGTGCAGGTTCCACGTTGGCGCCGGAATCCCTGGTGTTGCGCCACATTACATTTCGCCGCCATCAACCTTCAACGTGCTTCTTGGCTCCTCCTGGTTCGATTAAATCTTGGTTTCTTTCTGAGGGAAAACTTGCCACTGTGCGCATCATACCTTCCTCTTGGGGTTCCCAACGGACGTGTACATCTACGCGCATCAGCTTTCTTCCTTGGATGTTGCAGGATACAACTTTACACACCGTGGTTACTAATACCCGTCAGTGCAAAATGCTTGAGATTTTTCTAGAGCCAAGAACTAAATAATGTTGACAAATTAGCTGCTCTTGGATAAGATGATCACACCGGCGAATTGACTCACATCTTTTCCCCAACTATATCCGTCCGTGCAAGAGCATATACATCTTACATAATTGCACAAGAGTTCATAAACTGTGTAGAACGATGAATTTCTATCATTCTTTCATATTGCTGCTAGGATACAAAATGACACAAGAGTTCATAAACTGTGTAGAACGATCAGTTTCTATCATTCTTTCATATTGCTGGTAGGATACAAAATGATAGACAAAGAGTAAGCAATACAGTTCCATATTTTGCCCGTGAGTTATTGAAGGGGATAAGACCGACATTGTTTATTTAGATGGTAAGCCTACGACTGAATCTGTTAATATCACTATAACACATATACTGATAGAAAAACATATATGCATCAATCAGTGGTACAACAGAATCTAGTAATACAGATGTGATACATATTCTTATTCTATCAAAGAAAATGAACAATGAGATAAATTGGACATATCCAGATAATTCATGGGAACACAAGAGTGTATTGATCATACATATAGCCTGGACATAACGACACAGAGGTGTTGTAACTCGGAAGTTTGGCAAATAAAACATGGAAATATAAGTGTATACTGATTGTAGATACAATACAATCCTATTGCTTAATATAAAACCACTTTTACCCGCAAAAAAAAAGGTAGTGTTGCCGAGGTAAGTGCAGTCCTTGGCGAATTCATCCCATGGCTTCATCCACTCCACCAATCTAATAGGCCATGTGTCCCCGGCCAACCGTGTTGCCGAGCACGATTTTCTGCAGAATATCACGGGTGGTGCGCTGGCAGAATGCCTTTGTAATCTTAAGCGAGCCACAAGGGTTGCTAATGACCGGCGCTTGAAGCGACGTCACAACTTGGCCAGGAACCCAACCAGCGGGCGCCTACCCACTGCACGGCTCTGCCCTTCTTACCTCTTATGCCCGACTCAGCAAACAGCTGTTTGCCAGTGGAGCTCTTCAATGGTGGAAAACCAGGAGGGGCCCCGACTGGACGCCGTTTTTTGTTTCCTTGTTTGCTGGAGGCGGCTCTCGTAGTTCTCTTGTAATGTTATTTACATCTTTTTGTGTAATTTTCGAGTAATGGTTCGATGTGGATAGTTATTCAATTTGTTTTCACATTCAGAATCTTAACATAGATATATAGAAGGGGAACTGGGCATGGAGGATTTGCTCCTGCGTAGGATTCACTAACAAACCTTATGTGGCAGGTCTGTAGTATTAGTAAGCCGTGCGTGAGCTAGTGGTCTCGGTATAAGAAGATTTTAGACTGAATCTGCTAGCTATCATTGACTGACTGAAGCTATTCATTTATATTGACTGACCGAAGTTGGTATCTATTGTTGTACACAAATATTGATTCTGAATTTGCATATCAGATGAACTGGAGCAACTTAAATTATGTCATTTACATTATGAGAATCATATATATTTTCTCTCCCTTGTCCATCTATTCATTTGAATTAAGACTAAATCAAACATCATTTGTGCTCAGCTGAAAAGATGATACCATTTGATATTTAGTCCAGCTTCCCATCATTTCTTATTGTCTTGTTGTCAAAGTATCAACAATCAATTACTTTAGACGTGTATGTGCATGCTCCAGTAATATGAAGATATATAAAACATTGTAGGTTACACAGATTCCAGATTCTACCTTGATTATTGGACTAAATAATACATTTTTTAAGGTGAAAGGAAACTTCGTACATCAAACCAACACTTCTTAAGGTGAAAGAGAGCTTCATATATGAAAACAGAAGAGTACAATCTTTTGTGACAATGTCCCCATGATTTCTTGGGTGGCTAGCCAAGGCAGTTGCCTGCCTTGTTACTCTCTCGCCAAGGCAGTTGCCTGCCTTGTTACTCTCTCCCCACCTAGTTAATTTTGCACAGGACAAAGATGTGCATGAAGATCATAGTTTCTTCACAAACTGCACACCGCGTTCGCTTTGCTCTGGCGTTGTTATTACAAAAAGTGTCATTATAAACCAGCACTATAAGAAAAGAAGTCAACCAAGCCCCCAGATAATGCCTGCACAAAATATGCCCTGAAAGTGGAGGGGTGAGAAACGACAATAATTAACTGATTGAAGACTAAGAAGACTAAGAAAAAACATTAATTAACACTCTCTTTTTTTTTGATGCACTATGGAAAAAAAGATAGAGGATCATAAGGATGCACGGAACTGTGATTTGGTGAAATATGATATCCCCATCACAAATAGCTAACGGCAGACCATCAACCATGCCGCTATACTACATGCAATTTCTCAAACTGCAACCGTGTTGCTCTTTGTCATGTCCACGTTTAAACAACTATGTGTGCATAAGAAAAGCTTAGTGTATGGCTGCATAGTAAATACGCTGACTGTATCAGGCCATAAGGTATCTCATATGTCAATCTATCGTACTAACCTTATGCACAAAAAATTGATTTGATTCCACATAAGTAGCATGTGTGACTCTGTTTTTAAAACTATTAGTACATCGAACTGAACTGAATTCAGGCACTTGAGTGTGGTACCTTGCTAACATTAATCAGTTCTCTTCCAATCAACAAAAACAGAAATATCATTCTCGGTAAGATGAACAGAATCATACCATGTCATTTGCCACAGAAAAGTCAGCTCCACCCACGAACGTACAACTTTTCGGTATGTGTCAGAATGAAGAAAGCATACCTGGGCAAGCTCGAGAGGAGGGGCAGCGTGTATTGCAAGCTTCATCACCATCCTCATTCCTTCCCGTGACCAAACAAATCCCCCCAAGAATTCCACTTTGGCTGTTTGAAATACTACATTCATGTTTGTTTCAGTCAACTCCTCCGACAAAACTGTTGCAAGATCTTAGCTTCGTCCAGGTGCTAGTTCTTTGACTACCTCTTTGCTTCCATAACAATCTGTGGTTTCCGCTAACTCCAGCATATATTTCTCATTCTGAGATTATTAAACAGGGTGAGAAAGCAGAAATTCTCACATAATTACTAAATTTAAGAAATTCAATGGAGCAGAGAGAAAAGTATCATTTTAAATCTACACGTTCTCAATATCAGAGTACTTCATGTGGAGCTTATCCATATTCCTACCATCACTCTGCTTTTAATCAGGTTGTAAACCTGGATGGTATCTTTTTTGCATCAAAGCTACAATTTAATTATCAGTATGTGTTGTTATATTTTACCGTTAGAATCATTTTACTACAAAAGCTCACAATTGGAGGGATACTATGGAAACATTTTTTTGGCAGGCCTACTACTGACCTTAACACTCGCTGATAAATGTTCATGAATTAGACAACCAATTCTGCTGATCCTTTGGCTGGATTAGCGCCCATACTAATATTGGCACTCAAAAGTAAAGAAGCTCAAAACTATCGCTCATTGCACATGTCATTGGCCAAGTGATTGTAACATGTTAGAAGAATAACAAACATGATGAAATAAATCATACATTTACATTCCTTAGCAAATTTAAATCTGAGACCCAATATATAACAAATGTATTGTGATAGGGCAAAGGTGGTGTTATCACCAGAATCTGGCCAAGTCAGAGGTGGGCCGCGATCAAGATGGACTTGAAGATATATGCGTGGACAGATATGTAAATCGGCCTTGTGTATCAAGTTTGGGCTAGTTGGCCCGTGTATCTTTACAGTAGGTTACGTAGAAATTAGAGTTTATCTCGTGCACGGTTTAGTGCACGCCCACATTAGAAAGTCCGCTGGACTATAAATATGTACCTAGGGTTTATGGAATAGACAACAACCAACGTTCAACACAAACCAATCTCGGCGCATCGCCAACTCCTTCGTCTCGAGGGTTCCTCCGGTAAGCACCATGCTGCCTAGATCGCATCTCGCGATCTAGGCAGCACGAGCCTAGTTGTTCATGCGTTGCTCGTATGAAGCCTTTTTGATGGCGAGCAACGTAGTTATCGTAGACGCGTTAGGGTTAGCATCGTTCTTAGCATCATATGCTCGCGTAGTGCAACCCTTGCGCGTCTAGCCGTCCTTGTGCCTCATCATGGGTGCAGGGCGGCACCCCGCTTGATCTTTATTCAGTAGATCTGATCCGTTATGGTCGCTCCTTGATTCATCAAGGATTAGTTTAATATCTGCAATAGTTAGGCCTTACAAAGGGTTGGAGGATCCAGCGGCATGCAGGGTGTAGTTTGCTGCCCCTAGACAGGACGTTCCGAGGATCAACCTAGTGTTGGTTTTTAGGCCTTGTCTAGGGCTGGCTTACGTTTACCGTGCGTGAGCGCGAGGCCCAATCGTGAGTAGGATGATCCGATTATGCGGTGAAAACCCTAGATCGTCGTGGATCTCATACGCTTTATCTTGATCAAGCAGGACCACCATATATTCGGCCACCTTGGACGAATCATGGGTGGATCGGCTCCATGAGCCGATTCACAGGATAACCTGAGAGCCGATCGAGGCTCGTATTTAACGTGTACGTGTGTGCCCTGCAGGAAACTAAGCGAGGCATCATCCACACCTTCCCGACCAGGGGTCGGTGGCACGCCCTTGCGACCCGCATCGGCGCGCGACCAGGAGGCTTTGCGGGCCGTCGCTCTGAGGGACGGGGCCAGCCGCAGCCCTAGTCGTTCCCGGCTCTACGGTGTTGGCCAGTCACTGCCCGCCGGTGGGTTTCTGACGTCAACACATTCTGGCACGCCCGGTGGGACTAATTTTTAACCAGTATGCCATGAAGGTCGACACACACCCCTTCCCCGCCGTCAACATGGTGGAGTTTACCCACCTTGGAGGGTGCCAGCCTGATTTCTCAGCCAACATCAGCATGGTAGAGCTTGGACACCGCTCTGAGAAGGATGGGGATGAAGACAGCTGCTCTCAGAGCAAGGACACTGAGGGGGCCGCTCCATGCGATCGGCTCCGTCAAGATGGCAAGCGCTACGTCACAGAGGGGGAAGTGAAGAACATAAGATACCAGCGACCCCTCTCTGATCACCTCCTCAACAAGTATGTTAGTCGATATGACCAAAGCCGGCGATACAACAACAATGATGAAAGAGGTCGTCTGACCAGAAACGACGGAAGACATCGCCGGCATGATCAGGATGAGGAGCGGCAGGAGCGCCACGGCAAGGAGCAGGACGATACGGACAGGCATTGGCACTGCCCCTTCTTCAGACACTGCTGGGATTCAGGAATGAGCCGATTACCAACAATCGGCAACTGCCCAGAATGCAACCGGAAGAAGAAGGAGACAGCCAACGTATCTGTGTTCGAGCGCTTAGGGCCTCTCCCACCGCAACACAGACATGCTGAGACCCCTCTGTTGGAAGATCTCGAGGATTCAGAAGACGAAGGGGAATACGAAGAAGACAGGTGCCACCGTCCAAGGTGGTGCCCTGACGGTCTCAGCCATACACAAAAGCGCAGGGTTCAGCGATTGCGCGGTCTGGAGGAAGCTGAAAGGTTGTACTTGCATACGCTGAGGAAGGCGCGACCTGATCTGGCTGCGAAAGTTCAGAGGACCCTGGATGAGGAGGGACTGCCGCAAAGAAAAGAGTGGCGCCCCAAGCAAAAGAGAGCCGATGATGAAACATCGGCTGGCACAAACATGGTGTTCGTTCGTCCGGCGGAATGTAGTACTCCACGATTACACAATGTACCCGACATGGACAACAGCAAGCGCACCAACATGCTAAGGTCAGAGATTGGGCTGGTTTTGTCTGCCGGCCTGAGCGAGTAGCAAGACTACGTCAATAAGCAACGTGGAGGCCGATTCCAGCAATCGGCCAAAATTATCCTCACCATCTGCTTTGCCTGGGATCAACGTTTGACCCAACAGGGACTGCCTGAAGAGCCGATACCATCAATTTTCTTGACAGAATCGGCTCGGGGGGGCACCTAGATGGATGAAACATGAGGATATAAGATAATACTATCAAATATGGGGGCCGATACACAAATCGGCCTAAAAAATTTTAAAATTTATAGCCGGTGCAAGGGCATCGACTTCAGAATTGAGAAGCAGCCGATGCATGGCCATCGACTCAAGAGATACAATTGTTAACCAGAAGGTCAGCCCTAGTGAATTACGAAGAGAAGCCCCAATGAAAGAACTCCTTAAGAGAGTAGTTTAACAGCTCAGATCTTCTCTTCAAGAACCACGCTAAGGGCAGCTTGGGTGTCCAGATCAGGTTAAGGGTGGGTCGCATCAGATCCACCAAAGGAAGGGAGCCGATCTGACCTGCAAGGACGAAGAGGCGCATTGAGGAAACTCGGGGGGCAGCCCACCTTGAAGGCTCTCTGCAAGCCGATTTACGTGCAAATCGGCTGGCTCTGCATGATCAAGCCCAGGCTAATTTGGCTAAGTCTCGCCTCGAGTAAGGCTCGGGGGGCAGCAGGCCTGGTGGATGCTCTGTTTTTGCTCTGTTTAAAAGCCGATTGGGATATCAACGGCTGGCCCTTCATTGCAACCTTCTTCACAAATGATGATTATTGAAGAACATTATTAGGTTTGGTTGGGAAAGTTCAAAGGTTTCCCTGAAGATACTGCATTTTCTGCCAAATTTAGAAAATCATCGGTTGGAGAAGGGAAGGGCAAATCTTGAAGGACCGATACGGTGCTATCGGCTCATTACGCATTGGCAAGGGGAACGAATCGGCTAGGTCAGTGGAAGAGGAGATCGGCAAATCAAATGGGGAAAAGTTCTTCATTAATAAGAAAGATTTCTTACATAGTAGAGCTGATTGCCTTAAAAAGGGGATGCATTGCCCCGCCTACTTCTACGGATCCTATGCTACGGGCCCTATGTCAACACCCGGATTTTTAAGTCCAGATGCCTATTATGCCATCCATCGCAATCCCAGGAATATTGTTTTTGCGAGACATAATAGATTGATATCACAACACATCATTCATTACATCACATAATTGTCTTACATAGAGGGATCACATGATCCAGTCTCAATACATCATAGTGGATCTAGAGATCCTATTACAAAACACATAGCGGAAGCGAAGTAACGGTTGCGGTCCATCTATTCCACAGGCAACGGTTGACGTCAGGAGTGGTCCTAGTTGTCGTAGACGTCCTGCTGTCCATCTTCCTCGTACTGCTGTTCTCCTTCATAGTCTGGCCATTTGAATAGCCAGGGACAAAGCCATGAGTACTTTAAAGTACTCGCAAACTGATACTAATGTAAGCACTATCAACTATAGTAAGGGGGATTCTAAGCTCTAGGTTTATTTGCATAAAGCCAATTTTATTTCATAAGCATTTAGTAAAAGCTTCTTCATTTGCTAACTAACTCAAGTGGGAACATTAGTGTCATTCCCACAACTCTGTTGTGATTCAAGTCAAAGTCACCATTTCAAGTTCAAATCACAAGTCACCCTTCACATGTCACATTTTTGAAAATGGTCTGATGACGGAACAGTATGGCCTTTCCAACCGTCCATAACCGTGGACTCGGCTATTCGAATAGTTCTACACTCTGCAGAGGTCGTACACTTGTGCCACAACATTTGCAATAATCCGTCAGGGTTAACTGGCCCTGATTTATCACACTCCGTGTGCGGACTACCAACCATAACCTTTCACTTACATACCCTAGTATAGGCACCTCTCCCCATGAGCTTGGCCTCCCGGTGAAGACAGACAGTCAGCTGGGAACTGCACAGGGCTTGGGCCGGACATTCACCTCATTTCACGTCATATCACATCACTTCTGTAGAGGCAGCCTTCAGCCTAACCCCGATGACGCTTGTTTAGAGGGAACCCATACTAAAGCACATAAATTTCTAGTTAAGCCCTACCCATATCAGGTATTGTGGGGGTACTTGTAAAATTGGAATGGTATCGCATCCGAACCCAACCATCAGTTTTTGTAAAATTCACCAAGTCATTCACAAGTCATATTCACCTTCAAAATCTTTCAATAGAATGACTCATCATTCCAAGGTTTTCAAAGTCATTTCATTTCACAAGTTCCCATCTAGAGTAGTCAATTTTATATATTAGCACTAGCAACTAGTCATGAGGGGTGCTATCTAGCTTTCATTGCTCTAGGCTAAATTTGATACTCTTGTAGTATTCTATCTCTAGACCAAAGTTAACTATAAAAGCAAGTTATAATAATCAAAGTAAAAGCTTGTAAGAATAAAACTTGGGATGGGATCATGAAGCATAAGGTAAATTGGGAGTGTGCCTTGCTCTAGTAGAGCTTTGCACTTTGCAAGAATATTAGCTTGCATTAGTCTAGCTTGCAAGAATGTTAGCTTGCATTGATAATAGCTTGCCTTGAGTGGTGTACTGATCAAAGTTCTCTTCCTCTTCAAAGTAATCCTCCTCCTCCTCGATGTACTCCTCGGTACTAGCGTCTAGATACGAGTACAATACACACCATTACCACACAAAGCCTAAGTACTAGACTAAGCACACACATAAATCACTCCTACTAAGCTATCAATCAACATGCTTATTAGGTGAGTGGATTTCATTTTATTCTTAAGAAAAATAATTTCCTCTCATTATAAATATTAATTAGAGTTTCTATTTATTTCTTGAGGAAAATAATTTCCTCTCATTGAATATTATTAAGATTTAATTTCCTCCATTAATGTCATATGACCTAGGTTGACCCAAATCAACCTCTTCATAAGTATTAATTTGGGAAGTGATTTAAATGAGGTACACCACCTCATGCCTTTTTATTACTCATGATTAATGATTTAATATCATTAACTAATTTAATATGAGTTTAAAATTGACCATAGTCTATACCCCATATTAACTTAGTTGAGACAAGATTTAAATGAGACCACTACATCTCATAAGATTTAATAAGTAGCCTTGAATAATTTAACTACTACTATGAAAATGCTTGAATATTTTTAAATAAGAACCTATGGATTATTACTACATGTGTCATTAATTCTCATTGAGTCCCTTGGAGTAAGTATTTCAATGAGAGGCTACACCTCATATAGTTTAATACCACATACTAATGATTTAAATGAGGTGTAGCACCTCATACCATTTAATTTTAACATGGTAAGGATCTAATATTATCAACAATTCATATGAGACCTAAATGACCAGAGTCTCTAGCTTATTTTGAGTTGTTCATGACAAGATTTAAATGAGAGAAATATTCCCCTAAGATTTATTAATAGTTTTGGACAATGTTTTTGACTAGAAATAGCCATAAAGTCCTTTAATTCAACTAGGCCATGATCATTCAAGGTAAGCTTGGTATATTTTTGCAGAAACAATTAGTGTAAGTGAAATGTGAATTATAGGAGTTGGAATCAACTCAAAAGCATTTTTGGTTGATTTTTAAGAATTAATCTAAGGCAGAAAAGTCCCTGCCTTGTTATTTTTATCATTTAAATTCTATAACAAAACTAAAGTTGGGGCCAGTGTAGTTTTGTAGATAATTTAACAAGGTTTCCAAATATATAAAATTTATCCAATTTGGTTTGGTAGATTTTCCCCTATTAAATTTTGAAGACAGCATCTGAGAAGAATTTGATTTAATTCGAAATATTCACATTCAAATGAGTGGGCTCGCGCGGGAAAGGAAATGGGCCAGTGAGAGGGGGAAAGAGTTGGGCCGGCCCAGCTAGCATGCCACGCACGCAGCGGGCCGCCTGACGGTGGCCCCCGCTTGTCAGCGGGTTTTAAAACCCGAAGGGGTACCTTTGATCGTGGGCCGTTGGATTAGGACGGCGATCGACGGACGAGGTGCGTCGTCGTCGTCGACGAGAGACAGCGGCGGCCACGGCGGAGGTAGGGGGTCGGCGGCGATCCTGGGCTCCGGCGAGGCGGGGCGTCAGCGGCGTTCGACGTGGTCGACGACGGCGAGCTCGATGGTAGTAGTGGGAGCTCCGGGGGTGGGCTAATTTGGTGGCGAGCGTGTGAGGTACTGGCGGGCTACTCCGGCGAAATTGGGCGGCGCTGGTGGCTAATCGACGAAGAGGATGAGTCGGGGAGGCTCAGGAGAAGGAGGGGAAGACGATGGCGTGCTTGGATAGCTCGGGGAGGTCCTCCTTTTATAGGGGCGCGAGGTGCTGCGCAGGTCACCGGCGGGTCGGTGGCGTCGACCAGGCTACAGGGGCTCCGAGGCGTGGGCGATGATGCACGCGTGTAGGTAACGTCAGCGTGGTCACGACGCGCGTGCTGGCGCAGAGAAAGGTGGCCTGTGGCGAGCAGGAGCATGACGAGGGTGAGCAGTACTGTGGCGGAAGACGTCAACCATGGCGTCGGCTACAGGGCGGGCGCGGGCCAAAGAGGGTGTCTGGGAGGGAGGTGGTGACGTAGTGGAGCTGGTGGCGCGAGGAGAGGTCAAGTCGAGGTCCAGGTCAGCCAGGCGCGGGCGTGCTCTGTGGTGGCCGTGGCGTGTCCTGGCGTGCGCTGGGCGGGGTGATCACGTCGGGGCACGTCACGTTCTGGTCGATGGCATGCTTGTCTCTGGCCAGGGAGGGTACAGGCTTGCTCAACAATGTCAGGGTGATCTGCAGGACATGGTGGAGTGGCTTGGATGGGAGAGGAGAGGGGGTGAGCATGGTGAGGTGACAAGAGGGCCGGCATGGTGGTGTTCTGGTCAAGTTAGTCCAAGGCAAGGGCAGGCAAGGCTTGACACTGGTCCTGAGGGGTGAGGTGAAGTGTCAAGGCAGCAGAGAGGGGCAGAGGTGGACCTGGTCCAAGCAAAAATGCAGCATGGGCACAAAATTTATCCCTGCCTGCAAGGTGTTTGTATAAATGGCCGCAAGAAAGTTTTTGTTGAATTTTGGCAAACTTTTTGGTGGATCTCAATCATATAATATTTTAAGTATATTGGTGGTGGTGGTGCTCATTTTGGTGTTGATTTGCAAAGATTCAAAAAGTTGGCCATCTTCTCTTTGTTTCAATGTCATCACTTGTCTCCTCTATTCTGGTCAACCTAGTCAACATGAGGTATGGTGGTCAACATGAAAGTTGTTCACCTTCATATGGTCTTGGATGACATGGTCATAGTTGACCAAGTTTAGTTTGAAGAAAAGTAAAAACCAGGGGTTAAAGTGGGGAACATTTTATAATGTGGCCAAATGACCATTAGTGCATGTGAGCTCCTATTTCATTCAAATTTGATTTGATTTGAGTTTGTTTGATTCCAAAGGTGTTTATATGTGTTTAGTAACCAAACACAACCAATGGTGCAAGCCATAAAGGTCTAGGTTCAAGATTTGTAAAAATGGCCATATCCACATATGTGTATTGGAAAAATCTTCTTATTTTCTTTTTGATTTGGTTTTTCTTGATCCCCTTGATGTGGTTGAGGTTTAATATGATATAGGAAAACAATCCAAGCAATGGAAACAAGTTTGATGGTCTTTGGCTCAAATTTGTATTTTTGGCCATGTGCACATATGTGCATTTCATCTTTTTATTTTATTTTCTTTACCTATGACCAAAGGTCATGGTTCATGGTTGATTTAGTATTAGTTTGGGTTTATTAAGGTCTTCAACCATTTTGGCAAGGTAGAGGTGCTTAGGTCAAGTTTTTGGAAAAATGTCTATGTGTCACATATGCCTCTATGCATAGGTGGCATTTGATTTTTAATTTGACTTGGCTTGACCCAATTGATGTGGTTGAGTGTTGAAATGGCATATGGAAGTGATCCAATCATCCACCACAAGTCCTAAGGTCAAACTTCTAAAACTCACAATTTTGCATGTTACTCTCATATGCATCTATGGCATTTTTAGTTTCTTTTTATATTCTTTGGAAACCACTTGGATTTGGTTTGATAAGCACTAGGTAAGGTATATGAAGGTTTTCCAAACCTCTAAGCAAAGTAGAAAGGCTTAGGGTAAAGTTTTATAAATATAGCCATAGGCACATATGCCTTTTTCTTATTTAATTTCCTTTTATTTTAATTTCGCTAGGGTGGTGAAAAGAGAGGTGAAGTTTAGGGTTTAGTGGGGTTCACAATGGTTTACCACCATTTAGCATAAAGAATAAAGGTAGGGTTCAAGATTTACCTATTAGAGCTATATGCCCCCATATATCTTTTATTTTATTTTGGGTTTCTCAAAGTAGATCCAAATGATTTTTGGAGAAGATTAGGGTTTAAGGTTTTTCTTATTTGACTTCTTTCTCTTTTATTTTATTGGGTTGGTGACCTTCACTTGATCACTTTAGGGTTTTAGGGTTTAGCACATAAGCATAATAACACTCATCATGGCAACACACAGGATTTAAAACAAGGTCTATATGTATCAATCTTATTTTAATAAAAGTTTTTGTTGGTTCCAAAATTTGGAACTAGGGAAATTCATTTTGTTTGTTTTGAAATTTTTGGGTTGTTACAAACCCTTCCCCCTTAAACAAATCTCGTCCCGAGATTTTAAGAAAAGTTAGGTTCCTAAGAGAGGTTGAGCATTTTATTAACAGGAGGACATACTTGGCATGGTCTGAGGTGCTTCCTGGGCTTCAGTGGCAGTCAGGTGGTAGAGACGGCCGTTGTTGTTGTTCTGATTCCTTCTTCCGGCAAAGCGGCGCTGTTGCTGAGCAGGTGCTGCGGTATTGGCGGCAATCCTGGCAAGCTTCTTGGGGCACTCATTGGAGTAGTGACCCACAACTCCACATTCGTAGCAGTTGACTGTGGACTTGTCTTTGGGGTTGACGGGGACAGCGTTACTTCCAGTCCTTGGGGCAGTATTGGTGTTGTTGTTGTTTCCCTTGTTGTTACTGTTGTTGTTGTGGTGGTTGTTGTTGTTGTTGTTGTTGTTGTTGCCTCCGGGCTTCGGGGGTCCTCCGTTGTTATTGGAGTAGTTGGGGCGATAATTCTGAGCAGGGGGCTTGTTGTGTCTTGGGGTGAATCCTCCAGAGGAGTTGTTGCGATACTGGGTATGGTGGGGTCCACTGGTTCATCATCCGGCGCTTGCGGTTCTCGTTGGCTTGATGTAGCTTTCCTTCCATTTGTATGGCTGAGTCTACCAGGGCTTCTAAGTCAGCGAACGGAATGTTCACTAACACAGTTTGCATCTCGTCATGCAGTCCATTCAGAAATCTCTCCTTCTTCTTCTCATTGGTGTCTGTCTCATCCGGGGCGTACCTTGACAGTGTAAGAAACTTGTCGCGGTATTCCACCACGGACATCCTTCCTTGTTTGAGTTCACGGAACTCGTCTCTCATTTTCTTGATTAGTCCTTGGGGCACATGGTATTTACTAAACTTCAGCTTGAAGTCTTCCCAGTTCATCATTTGTCCAGCATTCATTGCGCGGGCACTTGTCCACCAGGCTCTTGCAGGTCCTGACAGATAGTGGGTGGCAAACAGTACTTTCTCTGCGGCTTCTACTCCCGCAACTTCTAGGTTGTTCTCCATTGTCTGGAGCCAGTCATCTGCGTCAAGTGGCTCTTCGGTCTTACTAAACATCGGAGGGTTGGTGTTCTGAAAGTTCTTCAGCTTTGATCCTGGGTGATCATGGTTTCCATGGCCGTTGTTGTTCTGAGCAATCTGCTGCAGTGCAGCTAAGTTGGCTTGTCGTTCAGCTCTCGCGGCTTCGCGATCTTCCATCATCGTCTGGATCATCTGCATCATTGCGTCTTGGTTGCGGTTTGGTGGGGCCATCTGAAGATTGAGATAGATGATAAGATAAGAGGGAAATTTCTATCGTTTATTTGAGTTAAAGTTCACAAAGTTTTCAAAACTTGCGTAGTGTTGAGGGGGTAAAAACCAACAACACTTTTTCATTTATACCAAGCATCACACATTACAAGGCTAACACATCGTTGGTTTTAGGAACCATTCATCGCTCTACTATACAAAAGGGATCCTGATACAAACTCACACCTACGATAGTGCTTTAATAATACTACTCTTCAGGGGGAATTCTTCGTCTTCACTGTTGAGGTGCTTGGCGAAGGGCAAGGGCGTTGTCCAAATCCCTGCGGGTTTTGTACAGCCTGAAGTCCTGGTGTGCTACATAGTGGTTCATCTCCGTGTGTGGTGGTATGGTCATCGATCTTCCCATGGAGTCCTGTCTTGGGTAGTAGATGAAACGAGTGTTCCGGATCTTGTTCTCATTTTGTCCACACAGACGGGCGATTGCTTCTTGCATAGCTTTGACTAGTCCTTCCTTCCAGGTGTTTCCCGTTACAGAAAACCATATGGTTTCCCATACCGGGGCTTCAAGCTTTCTTCCTAGGTCAGCGGAAACTTCCCACCGGGGTGATCCTCCCAACTGATTATTGATGGATGTTCCGAAGAATTCGGGGTACGGGTGTCCTAGATATTCCACTAGTTGCTTCAATTCCTTTTCGAACCTCAGTTCTCCTCCGTGACCAAGCTGATAGCATTCCCATTGGTATTCCATCTGTGAGCAATTAGGATAAGTAAGTTAGAGAAGTGATCAAGTGTGCAAAATTTTATGTAATTTTACCAGGAAACGTAGAGTATGGACCTCTTATTTTGGAAAAGATCTCAAGGATAAGAGTGAGAATATTTTTTCATAAATATTCACTTCATTTGTTTTTGAAACTAAATTTTTCAGGACGTCCATTCTAACTAGGGTCTCCTAAGGTCAACAATGGCTCTGATACCAACTTGTCAACACCCGGATTTTTAAGTCCAGATGCCTATTATGCCATCCATCGCAATCCCAGGAATATTGTTTTTGCGAGACATAATAGATTGATATCACAACACATCATTCATTACATCACATAATTGTCTTACATAGAGGGATCACATGATCCAGTCTCAATACATCATAGTGGATCTAGAGATCCTATTACAAAACACATAGCGGAAGCGAAGTAACGGTTGCGGTCCATCTATTCCACAGGCAACGGTTGACGTCGGGAGTGGTCCTAGTTGTCGTAGACGTCCTGCTGTCCATCTTCCTCGTACTGCTGTTCTCCTTCATAGTCTGGCCATTTGAATAGCCAGGGACAAAGCCATGAGTACTTTAAAGTACTCGCAAACTAATACTAATGTAAGCACTATCAACTATAGTAAGGGGGATTCTAAGCTCTAGGTTTATTTGCATAAAGCCAATTTTATTTCATAAGCATTTAGTAAAAGCTTCTTCATTTGCTAACTAACTCAAGTGGGAACATTAGTGTCATTCCCACAACTCTGTTGTGATTCAAGTCAAAGTCACCATTTCAAGTTCAAATCACAAGTCACCCTTCACATGTCACATTTTTGAAAATGGTCTGATGACGGAACAGTATGGCCTTTCCAACCGTCCATAACCGTGGACTCGGCTATTCGAATAGTTCTACACTCTGCAGAGGTCGTACACTTGTGCCACAACATTTGCAATAATCCGTCAGGGTTAACTGGCCCTGATTTATCACACTCCGTGTGCGGACTACCAACCATAACCTTTCACTTACATACCCTAGTATAGGCACCTCTCCCCATGAGCTTGGCCTCCCAGTGAAGACAAATGGTCAGCCTGGGAACTGCACAGGGCTTGGGCCGGACATTCACCTCATTTCACGTCATTTCACATCACTTCGTAGAGGCAGCCTTCAGCCTAACCCCGATGACGCTTGTTTAGAGGGAACCCATACTAAAGCACATAAATTTCTAGTTAAGCCCTACCCATATCAGGTATTGTGGGGGTACTTGTAAAATTGGAATGGTATCGCATCCGAACCCAACCATCAGTTTTGTAAAATTCACCAAGTCATTCACAAGTCATATTCACCTTCAAAATCTTTCAATAGAATGACTCATCATTCCAAGGTTTTCAAAGTCATTTCATTTCACAAGTTCCCATCTAGAGTAGTCAATTTTATATATTAGCACTAGCAACTAGTCATGAGGGGTGCTATCTAGCTTTCATTGCTCTAGGCTAAATTTGATACTCTTGTAGTATTCTATCTCTAGACCAAAGTTAACTATAAAAGCAAGTTATAATAATCAAAGTAAAAGCTTGTAAGAATAAAACTTGGGATGGGATCATGAAGCATAAGGTAAATTGGGAGTGTGCCTTGCTCTAGTAGAGCTTTGCACTTTGCAAGAATATTAGCTTGCATTAGTCTAGCTTGCAAGAATGTTAGCTTGCATTGATAATAGCTTGCCTTGAGTGGTGTACTGATCAAAGTTCTCTTCCTCTTCAAAGTAATCCTCCTCCTCCTCGATGTACTCCTCGGTACTAGCGTCTAGATACGAGTACAATACACACCATTACCACACAAAGCCTAAGTACTAGACTAAGCACACACATAAATCACTCCTACTAAGCTATCAATCAACATGCTTATTAGGTGAGTGGATTTCATTTTATTCTTAAGAAAAATAATTTCCTCTCATTATAAATATTAATTAGAGTTTCTATTTATTTCTTGAGGAAAATAATTTCCTCTCATTGAATATTATTAAGATTTAATTTCCTCCATTAATGTCATATGACCTAGGTTGACCCAAATCAACCTCTTCATAAGTATTAATTTGGGAAGTGATTTAAATGAGGTACACCACCTCATGCCTTTTTATTACTCATGATTAATGATTTAATATCATTAACTAATTTAATATGAGTTTAAAATTGACCATAGTCTATACCCCATATTAACTTAGTTGAGACAAGATTTAAATGAGACCACTACATCTCATAAGATTTAATAAGTAGCCTTGAATAATTTAACTACTACTATGAAAATGCTTGAATATTTTTAAATAAGAACCTATGGATTATTACTACATGTGTCATTAATTCTCATTGAGTCCCTTGGAGTAAGTATTTCAATGAGAGGCTACACCTCATATAGTTTAATACCACATACTAATGATTTAAATGAGGTGTAGCACCTCATACCATTTAATTTTAACATGGTAAGGATCTAATATTATCAACAATTCATATGAGACCTAAATGACCAGAGTCTCTAGCTTATTTTGAGTTGTTCATGACAAGATTTAAATGAGAGAAATATTCCCCTAAGATTTATTAATAGTTTTGGACAATGTTTTTGACTAGAAATAGCCATAAAGTCCTTTAATTCAACTAGGCCATGATCATTCAAGGTAAGCTTGGTATATTTTTGCAGAAACAATTAGTGTAAGTGAAATGTGAATTATAGGAGTTGGAATCAACTCAAAAGCATTTTTGGTTGATTTTTAAGAATTAATCTAAGGCAGAAAAGTCCCTGCCTTGTTATTTTTATCATTTAAATTCTATAACAAAACTAAAGTTGGGGCCAGTGTAGTTTTGTAGATAATTTAACAAGGTTTCCAAATATATAAAATTTATCCAATTTGGTTTGGTAGATTTTCCCCTATTAAATTTTGAAGACAGCATCTGAGAAGAATTTGATTTAATTCGAAATATTCACATTCAAATGAGTGGGCTCGCGCGGGAAAGGAAATGGGCCAGTGAGAGGGGGAAAGAGTTGGGCAGGCCCAGCTAGCATGCCACGCACGCAGCGGGCCGCCTGACGGTGGCCCCCGCTTGTCAGCGGGTTTTAAAACCCGAAGGGGTACCTTTGATCGTGGGCCGTTGGATTAGGACGGCGATCGACGGACGAGGTGCGTCGTCGTCGTCGACGAGAGACAGCGGCGGCCACGGCGGAGGTAGGGGGTCGGCGGCGATCCTGGGCTCCGGCGAGGCGGGGCGTCAGCGGCTTCGACGTGGACGACGACGGCGAGCTCGATGGTAGTAGTGGGAGCTCCGGGGGTGGGCTAATTTGGTGGCGAGCGTGTGAGGTACTGGCGGGCTACTCCGGCGAAATTGGGCGGCGCTGGTGGCTAATCGACGAAGAGGATGAGTCGGGGAGGCTCAGGAGAAGGAGGGGAAGACGATGGCGTGCTTGGATAGCTCGGGGAGGTCCTCCTTTTATAGGGGCGCGAGGTGCTGCGCAGGTCACCGGCGGGTCGGTGGCGTCGACCAGGCTACAGGGGCTCCGAGGCGTGGGCGATGATGCACGCGTGTAGGTAACGTCAGCGTGGTCACGACGCGCGTGCTGGCGCAGAGAAAGGTGGCCTGTGGCGAGCAGGAGCATGACGAGGGTGAGCAGTACTGTGGCGGAAGACGTCAACCATGGCGTCGGCTACAGGGCGGGCGCGGGCCAAAGAGGGTGTCTGGGAGGGAGGTGGTGACGTAGTGGAGCTGGTGGCGCGAGGAGAGGTCAAGTCGAGGTCCAGGTCAGCCAGGCGCGGGCGTGCTCTGTGGTGGCCGTGGCGTGTCCTGGCGTGCGCTGGGCGGGGTGATCACGTCGGGGCACGTCACGTTCTGGTCGATGGCATGCTTGTCTCTGGCCAGGGAGGGTACAGGCTTGCTCAACAATGTCAGGGTGATCTGCAGGACATGGTGGAGTGGCTTGGATGGGAGAGGAGAGGGGGTGAGCATGGTGAGGTGACAAGAGGGCCGGCATGGTGGTGTTCTGGTCAAGTTAGTCCAAGGCAAGGGCAGGCAAGGCTTGACACTGGTCCTGAGGGGTGAGGTGAAGTGTCAAGGCAGCAGAGAGGGGCAGAGGTGGACCTGGTCCAAGCAAAAATGCAGCATGGGCACAAAATTTATCCCTGCCTGCAAGGTGTTTGTATAAATGGCCGCAAGAAAGTTTTTGTTGAATTTTGGCAAACTTTTTGGTGGATCTCAATCATATAATATTTTAAGTATATTGGTGGTGGTGGTGCTCATTTTGGTGTTGATTTGCAAAGATTCAAAAAGTTGGCCATCTTCTCTTTGTTTCAATGTCATCACTTGTCTCCTCTATTCTGGTCAACCTAGTCAACATGAGGTATGGTGGTCAACATGAAAGTTGTTCACCTTCATATGGTCTTGGATGACATGGTCATAGTTGACCAAGTTTAGTTTGAAGAAAAGTAAAAACCAGGGGTTAAAGTGGGGAACATTTTATAATGTGGCCAAATGACCATTAGTGCATGTGAGCTCCTATTTCATTCAAATTTGATTTGATTTGAGTTTGTTTGATTCCAAAGGTGTTTATATGTGTTTAGTAACCAAACACAACCAATGGTGCAAGCCATAAAGGTCTAGGTTCAAGATTTGTAAAAATGGCCATATCCACATATGTGTATTGGAAAAATCTTCTTATTTTCTTTTTGATTTGGTTTTTCTTGATCCCCTTGATGTGGTTGAGGTTTAATATGATATAGGAAAACAATCCAAGCAATGGAAACAAGTTTGATGGTCTTTGGCTCAAATTTGTATTTTTGGCCATGTGCACATATGTGCATTTCATCTTTTTATTTTATTTTCTTTACCTATGACCAAAGGTCATGGTTCATGGTTGATTTAGTATTAGTTTGGGTTTATTAAGGTCTTCAACCATTTTGGCAAGGTAGAGGTGCTTAGGTCAAGTTTTTGGAAAAATGTCTATGTGTCACATATGCCTCTATGCATAGGTGGCATTTGATTTTTAATTTGACTTGGCTTGACCCAATTGATGTGGTTGAGTGTTGAAATGGCATATGGAAGTGATCCAATCATCCACCACAAGTCCTAAGGTCAAACTTCTAAAACTCACAATTTTGCATGTTACTCTCATATGCATCTATGGCATTTTTAGTTTCTTTTTATATTCTTTGGAAACCACTTGGATTTGGTTTGATAAGCACTAGGTAAGGTATATGAAGGTTTTCCAAACCTCTAAGCAAAGTAGAAAGGCTTAGGGTAAAGTTTTATAAATATAGCCATAGGCACATATGCCTTTTTCTTATTTAATTTCCTTTTATTTTAATTTCGCTAGGGTGGTGAAAAGAGAGGTGAAGTTTAGGGTTTAGTGGGGTTCACAATGGTTTACCACCATTTAGCATAAAGAATAAAGGTAGGGTTCAAGATTTACCTATTAGAGCTATATGCCCCCATATATCTTTTATTTTATTTTGGGTTTCTCAAAGTAGATCCAAATGATTTTTGGAGAAGATTAGGGTTTAAGGTTTTTCTTATTTGACTTCTTTCTCTTTTATTTTATTGGGTTGGTGACCTTCACTTGATCACTTTAGGGTTTTAGGGTTTAGCACATAAGCATAATAACACTCATCATGGCAACACACAGGATTTAAAACAAGGTCTATATGTATCAATCTTATTTTAATAAAAGTTTTTGTTGGTTCCAAAATTTGGAACTAGGGAAATTCATTTTGTTTGTTTTGAAATTTTTGGGTTGTTACACCCTATCTATGGACCGTTGCTGCCCTCGTCATCGCCGTCATCGCCGCTATCGGCGCTGCTCCCGGCCGGCTCGTCATCGCTGCTCCAGCGGCCGCCGGCGGGACCTTCATTGTCCTCGTCTGCCTCGTCGTCGTCGTCGTCGTCGCTGTCGAAGTCACTCAGGTTCCCCGGCCAGGGGCAATGGCGCTTGGCCGGCGGCTCGTCGGGGAGCTGTCGTCGTCAGCATCCTCCTCTTCGTTCTCCTTCACCTCCTCGGAGGTGGCCCCATCCCAGGGGAAGCGATCATCATCGCTTTCTTTCACCGCTTCCTTGTCGGCGAGGAAGCGGAGATCGCTCTCCCCATCAGTCAGGGACTTGTCGTCCTCTGACCAGATGGAGAAGTCATGATCTGACTCCTCCCCGGCCGCAATGGCACGGCGGATGTTGGCCGCATGGACCTCCGCCGGGTTGTGCTCCGGCGTCGGCTCGCGAGATGACGAGGACTGGGTGGAAAGATCCGATGAGGCAGAGGAGGAAGAGGACATGGTGTCGCAGGAGGGTTTTTGGGATGCTAATGCGAAGGGGATGCTGAGGAAGAAGACTGTTTGCTG
Source organism: Lolium multiflorum (assembly GCA_030979885.1). Taxonomy (NCBI): domain Eukaryota; kingdom Viridiplantae; phylum Streptophyta; class Magnoliopsida; order Poales; family Poaceae; genus Lolium; species Lolium multiflorum. The sequence goes on from CM061748.1 coordinate 151,455,485, forward strand.
CGGTTAGATAAAAAGGGGCATAGTAAAAATTCAATGCCACAGCAGTTTCCGAGGAAGTGGTGCCGAAACCGTCAAATCGTGCAGAGAAGTTGAGGAGGCAAGTTATCATGATGAAGGACTCTGCGACGGTTCTGCTCTACCACGACATGACCCTACGAGAGAATGGCATAATGATTTTGGAAATGTCATTTCCAAAACCAGGGGGGCATGTGTTATCACCAGAATCTGGCCAAGTCAGAGGTGGGCCGCGATCAAGATGGACTTGAAGATTTATGCGTGGACAGATATGTGAATCGGCCTTGTGTATCAAGTTTGGGCTAGTTGGCCCGTGTATCTTTACAGTAGGTTACGTAGAAATTAGAGTTTATCTCGTGCACGGTTTAGTGCACGCCCACATTAGAAAGTCCGCTGGACTATAAATATGTACCTAGGGTTTATGGAATAGACAACAACCAACGTTCAACACAAACCAATCTCGGCGCATCGCCAACTCCTTCGTCTCGAGGGTTCCTCCGGTAAGCACCATGCTGCCTAGATCGCATCTCGCGATCTAGGCAGCACGAGCCTGCCTAGTTGTTCATGCGTTGCTCGTACTGAAGCCTTTTTGATGGCGAGCAACGTAGTTATCGTAGACGCGTTAGGGTTAGCATCGTTCTTAGCATCATATGCTCGCGTAGTGCAACCCTTGCGCGTCTAGCCGTCCTTGTGCCTCATCATGGGTGCAGGGGCGGCACCCCGCTCTTTATTCAGTAGATCTGATCCGTTATGGTCGCTCCTTGATTCATCAAGGATTAGTTTAATATCTGCAATAGTTAGGCCTTACAAAGGGTTGGAGGATCCAGCGGCATGCAGGGTGTAGTTTGCTGCCCCTAGACAGGACGTTCCGAGGATCAACCTAGTGTTGGTTTTTAGGCCTTGTCTAGGGCTGGCTTACGTTTACCGTGCGTGAGCGCGAGGCCCAATCGTGAGTAGGATGATCCGATTATGCGGTGAAAACCCTAGATCGTCGTGGATCTCATACGCTTTATCTTGATCAAGCAGGACCACCATATATTCGGCCACCTTGGACGAATCATGGGTGGATCGGCTCCATGAGCCGATTCACAGGATAACCTGAGAGCCGATCGAGGCTCGTATTTAACGTGTACGTGTGTGCCCTGCAGGAAACTAAGCGAGGCATCATCCACACCTTCCTGACCAGGTATAGGTCAGGTGGCACGCCCTGCGACCCGCATCGGCGCGCGACCAGGAGGCTTTGCGGGCCGTCGCTCTGAGGGACTGGGGCCAGCCGCAGCCCTAGTCGTTCCCGGCTCTACGGTGTTGGCCAGTCACTGCCCGCCGGTGGGTTTCTGACGTCAACAGGTGGCCGATCTTTCGATGAGACGAGGATAATTCGATTTGTTGGTGGAGTTCGTGCTTGACGATCCGACTACACGTGCAAAGCTCGTGCGCCAATGCAATCGCTAGGACAATCTCCGGGAGTTACTGATCTTGCGGGAGCACGATCAGCCTGACCAACAAGGGTCTTAATTCCTACCTGAAATCGAGAACAAGTAAGAACTAAAGATGCAATCAGAATATTGCGGATAGAGATGAAAGCTTGATTGATAATGGTGGGATTCCGAATAGTCGGTCTTGTTCTGGGCGTTGGCCTCAAAAGAAGTACACGTAGTTGCAGCAATTGGCTAACTTTTAATCTAATCAAAATCCAAGTTCTAATGACGGCTACAGAGGGATATATATGGGGGAAGTCAAGGGATTTTCGTCCAACCAGCTAGGGTTGGCCAAAAACACCCCTAAATGGGTCTTCCTCCACTTATATGGCCTCTTAAAATCCCCTAAAATACCTAATCCGAAAATACATGGGCCTGGCCCATTAAATAAGGTGACGCAGCACCAATAATAACTCTTGGATGAATTTTATGATGGGGAAACTTGTAGAATTCGTCCAAGCATCGTTGCTCCATTATGGTGGCTTCAATGTTCTGAAATCTCCACTTGGGCGTCCTCTTGAATCCTCACATGTTTGCTGCCATCTCCTCCATGTGTGATCATGCTCCAATGCTTGTCCTCCTCATCCATGCTAGGTCCATCATTCCTAAGAGTAACAAACATATCTGATTTAGGCAGCATCATATTCTCATGTATTTGAGGAATAGTTCCAAGAAACGAAAGTACCTGATAGTTAAGTTGTTTGGCACGAGCTCGAGTGATTGGTCCTTGTATTTGTGTGGCTGTAGGTACAGCGGTTGTATCAATAGATGGGATGTCCTCATCATATTGCTTAATTTTTCAATCAAACAAATGAAGTTCAAATGCCATCAACAGCTGTATGTTTTTATCTACTGAAACCATGCACTAAAGAAAGTGATGACAAACAATAAATTTCTATCAATTTAATCAAACCAAAAGGATGTAAAGTTCAACAAATCTGGTGCTTACATGAAGACAAGTTCCAAAATTCCGTACTGTACAACTCTGTAATATATGCACACCACTTCGGAATTGAAAGTAGTAATTGATCTGCAGTTGGCTAAACATACGTGGCAGCTTCTGCAAGTGGAAAACATTTGCAAATATTGTTTGCCGACTCCATTAAATGCTAATACTCTGGAGCATTTACTGGGTATATTCACCGTCTCTTCATGTTAATCAACATGAACCCCTGCCTTCTTCATGTTCTGAATCCTCTGATAGCAGCCCAGCAGTTGTTGTCAAAATATTTATATACTACATGAAAAAAAAACTGGCATACACACCAATTACTCGATGGACCAAACATGTAGTATACCGCCATACCTGGATGTCGGGTAAATCAAGAGAGGTAGCCAGGCCATTTGTCACAGCACGGCATTCACCTTGGCCCGTTCTATCCGCGATCAAGCGCGCCGCCTTCACCGTCCTAGCCCGCATCAGCACACACTCCACCCGGACCGAATGGGGCACAGCCCGCACGGCATATGGAAGAAACATAGATGTCAGGGCTGTCCTCCTACCTTCCATCGACGCCCACGCTCGTATGCGAAGTTGCGAACACATACTAGCACCAGCCGTATCCCCGTGACAGAGAGGACGAAGGGCAGTTGTCTGTCAAGTGACGACAGCGGCGAGCATCAGCACCTCGAGGTGGCCGACAAAGAGGGACAAAAGATCATCACGGACAGAGCTACTACCATTGAAGAAAGCATGCCAAACCAAATTTCAGAAATCCTTACCCCTAGTGAATCACAAACCTCCTCAACCGCGCCGCCCCTCCCCTGCTGCTCTCCTTCGGCGCAAGTAGTACTCCCTTCGGCTCCCGCGGCGAACGCAGCTCGACGCAGACGTCCGCGATCACACCGGCAACACCTCGCCAGCAGCTCGTACTGGCCAAGCCCCGACCGACCTCCACAGCCGATGTTCCCCGCAGCCTCTACCTCGTCACCCAAGAAGCGCCGCCTACCTCCTGCCCCCAACGCCCCGCGCCATACATCATCCGCAGCCTGCAGAGCATCTCAACGGCAGGCCGCAGCGCGCATCTCTCCGTCCTCTGCTTGGGCCGCCGCAAGCCATGTCTCCAGCCGCACGCTTGCCCTGCTAACCCATGCGGGTGGATTAGTCCAGGAGGATCTCCGGTCCGGGGGGTAAAGATGAGGAGATTTGGCATGGAGGGAGGAGCTCTGGGCGTTGGGGAAATAGGAAATAGTATAGAGAGGGATGAGAGAGACTGGTATTTTGGCACGGGAATTTCTTCGGATAGAGCCACGTAGCTAAAGGAAGCGGTGCTATCAGGTCGTACATGGGCTACCAGGTAAACTATCCAGAACCTACTCCACGATGGCCCACATCGCTCTTTGCAGCTATGGCCACACCAGAGAGGTACCACAACAATCCACAACTGAAGTATCAAGAAGAAAAGCACATTACTCTAAATTGGTAGACAACACCGAATGGTACACCAGAAAGAGACAGTGAAATCCCTCAAAATTCCCACAAAAATTGAAGTTGTTACCCTTTAATATAGTAGTTATGTATCTAGACGTTATTTAGTGTATAGATATATTTAAATTTAGATAAAATGAAATATCTTTTGTTGGATGGAGGGAGTACTTTAATTATGGTGTAAAAGTTGAACAACTTTTCAACTTCAATATTTATCATACATGGATACACATTTTTTTTTGAACAGGAAGATGGGTCGCAAAGGACCCAGATACTTCATTTAGATATCATCGGTGGAGTACAAGTTACAAGAAGAACCTCTAAATAAAAGTGCTCATTTAAGAAACTTGAACGGTTTCTCGGAAAATTTTGAAGCATGAACAGTTTCAACCTTGAACATAAATCAATAAATGAACAAAAAAAATTAAAATGAATTAATTTTTGTAAATAAAAAAATGAAATTAAGCTTTTGTTCAAACATATACCTACGATGAACACATTTTAATTTTACAAAATTATGAACTTTGAACAGTTTCTTATTTGAACATATTATTTCAGTACTGAAATTAATTGTTTTATACCTTGAACATAGATCAAACATGAAAAAAGTTTTACAAATGAACTTACGTTTTTTAAATGATAAAATTGAACTATAGTTTTGTTCAAACATATATTTACGATGAACTAATTATAAATGTCCAAAATTATGAAATTTGAACGGTTTCTTTTTTGAACATATTATTTCAATACTCAAATGAATTGTTTTCTACCTTGCACCTGAATCAAACGTCAACAAAATTTTAGAAATGAACCTAAGTTTTGTAGAGAATAAAAATAAACATAATATTTGGTTCAAACAAATACCTACGTTGAACCAATTTTTTAAATTTTAAATTATGTGATACGAACAGTTTTCTAAGTTGAACACTTCTAAAGTAAATAAAAAAAGAGTTGAACATTTTTCTAACTTGGATAGAGATCATAGTTTTCTTATTTAAGAAATCTGTACGGTTTTCTAAAGTAAACAAAAAAATCAAAATTAGGAGACATGAACGGTTCCTACCTTTAACATTAATCAGACATGATATTTTTGAATAAATATACTTAATTTTTGTATAGAGAAAAAAAATTAATTTTTGTTCAAACATATACATACGAAGAACGAATTTCAAATTTTCAAAATTATGAAATTTGAAAAGTTTCTTAAATTTAGCATTTCTCAATTAAAATTTGAGCAATTTTCTAACTTGAACATTTTTTCGTACTTAGAGATTTTAGTTTAATCATTTAAGACTACGATGAACAAACTTTAGTTTTCCAAAATTATAAATTTTGAACTGGTTCATGCTTGAACATATTATTACAATACTAAAATGAACAAGTTCCTAACTTGAACACTTGTGATACGAGGATCCCACCTGATCCTCTTCGAGTTTGCCCGATCTTTCACAGCGAGACAACCAGTAGATAGAATCTTCTAATAACGGGATGAACGCAATCTGGAGAAGAGGAACGAATCCAGCAAGCAACGTGAAGATGAACTGCACGCCTCGAACCCTAGCTTGATAATCCTTGATTGATAGGGCAAAGGTGTCCGATCTTTCGATGAGATGAATATACCGTCGATTTGTTGGTGGAGTTCGTGCTTGACGATCCGACTACACGTGCAAAACTCATGCGCCAATGCAATCGCTAGGACAATCTCCGGAAGTTACTTGACGAGGACATCCCATCTGTTGATACAACCGATGTACCTACAGCCACACAAATACAAGGATCAATCACTCGAGCTCGTGCCAAACAATTTAACTATCATGTATTTTCGTTTCTTGGAACTATTCCTCACATACATGAGAATATGATGCTGCCTAAATCAGATGTGTTTGTTACTCTTAGGAATGATGGACCTAGCATGGATGAGGAGGACAAGCATTGGAGCATGATCACACATGGAGGAGATGGCAGCAAACATATGAGGATTGAAGAGGACGCCCCAAGTGGAGATTTCAGAACTTTGAAGCCACCATAATGATGAATGAAGACTTGGACGAAATATACAAGATTACACTTCATAATTTCGTCCATAGCATAATATGGTGCTGCGCTCACCTTTAGTTTTGAGCCAGGCCCATGTCATTTTCGCAGGAATTAAGTCAGCCACTTTTTAGAGTCCGTATTGGAGGGGGAAAGGCCTTCTAGGGTTTGGTTCGGCCACCATATGCATGGCTGGCCGAAACCCCACCTTTTCCTCCTTTAAATACCCCCATAGCCGTCACGTTTAGACTCGGATTTTGATTAGATTAAAAGTTAGCCATTGCTGCAACTCTCATGTACTTCTTTTGAGGCCAACGCCCAGAACAAGACCGACTATTCAGAATCCCAACTTTTCAATAAAGCTTTGATCTTTATCCGCAATACTTCTGATTGCATTATTAGTTCTTACTTGTTCTCGATTTCAGGTAAGAATTAAGACCCTCGCTGGTCAGGCTGATCGTGCATCCGCAAGATCAGTAACTCCCGGAGATTATCCTAGCGATTGTATTGGCGCACGAGCTTGCACGTGTAGTCGGATCGTCAAGCACAAACTCCTCCAACAAATTGAAGCTATCATACTCTCATCAAAAGATCGGACACCTTTGCCCTATCAAGTGGTATCAGATTTCAGGTTGCTCGGTGAGATTTTACAGTTTTCTTAGTGTAGATTGCATCTGCCATCATACCCATAAACCACGAAAAGGCCAAAAATACAATTAGGGTTTTTAGATCATCGTCCCATAAACCCCCTGCCACGCCTTGCATTGTCTTTTCAGTTTTGCATAGTTGAATTTGTGTCTGCATCTTCGTGTCGAGTTGCTGGTCTTAGCGTCTAGTTCCTTTAGAGTTTCGAGTTCTGTTCATATTAGTCACGCCGCCGCCGCCATACTCAGATCACCTCCGTCATCGCCATATATACCTGCCATATACTTCCGCCATCGCCATATACATCTGCCATATACTTCTGCCATCGCCATATACACCTGCCATATACTTCCGCCATAGACATATACTCCTGCCATATACATCCGCTTCTACCATATACCTCGTTTCCTACCGCGACACGGATTGTTGCTGTTTCTCTGCCGCGACAGAGTCCGAGTAGAATTAGGTTTTATTTGTTTTTCCCTCTTAGCCGTTGCCTTCTAATTTCGTCTATGCTGTAGAAAAAAAATCCGTGAGATAAGTTTCGGCCGCCAGGAAAGAATTGTGAAGGAGAGCAAAAAAAAATTCTGGAATCTCCTCCGAAAAAAAAATTCTGGCTACACTAGTTTTCGACCGTGGAGATCACTTTTCTCCACTGGCCGTTATAGCGACATTTTTTTACACATGCGCGCTTTTCGGAGCACTTTTCAGAAATTTCGACATTTTTTTCTGAGGCTATACTGTTTTTAGACCTCGGGAATCAGTTTGAGACACTCGCCATCATAGTGATTTTTCACATCTCGGTTCGCCACGTCATCGCCACCTCATCGCTGCTAGTTGCTTGTTTGCCGCTGTCAACACCCGGATTTTTAAGTCCAGATGCCTATTATGTCATTCATCGCAATCCCAGGATAATGTGGTTGCGAGGCATAATAGTCGAATATCATAGTCATCATTTATTACAAACCATATTGTCTTACAACTTGAATCACATGATCCATATTACACAAATAGTTGATCTATTGATCAACGAACAAGCACAAGTTCATAGCGGAAGCGTAAAGATAAAGGGACTCTCTAGTCCACAGGCCAACGCTTGACGTCAGAAAGCTCCTAGTTGTCATAGGCGTCCTGCTGGTCATCGTCTTGGTAGTTCTGTTCATCTTCATACTCTGGCCATTTGAATAGCCAGGGACAAAGCCGTTAGTACTTTAAGTACTTGCAAACTAACACTAAAGTAAGTGCTAACTATTGAAGTAAGGATGCTAAGCTCTAGTTTAATTTGCATAAGCCAAATTTTAGTTCACAAGTATTTGATTATGTGCTAACTAACTCAAGTGGGAACATTAGTGTCATTCCCACAACCTTTGTTGTAAATCAACAAGTCACCAAGTCACCATTCATTTTATCAACATTTTCAAAATCTGACACCGGAAACTGTATGGCCTTTCCAACCGTCTGTAACCGTGGACACGGCTATTCGAATAGATTTACACTCTGCAGAGGTTGCACACTTGTGCCACAACATTTGATTTCATCCGTCGGAATAACTCCGAATCATCGTAACACAGTACGCGGATCATCAACCCTAACCTTTCACTTACAAACCCTAGTATGAGCACCTCTCCCCATGAGCTTGGCCTCCCAGTGAAAACCAACTGTTAACCTGGGAACTGCACAGGGCTTGGCCGTACAATTCACCTCAATTCACATCATTTCTCAACAACGGAGGCAGCCTCGACATAACCCCTATGATATGTGTTCAGAGGGAACCCATACTAAAGTGTATAAACTTCCAGTTAAGCCCTACCCATAATCAGGTATTGTGGGGGTACTTAAAATTGGAAAGGTATCGCATTCAAACCAATATCAGGGTTTTATCAAAAATCACTATCTTCTCTTGTTCACAATCAACTTCAAATCAGTCAATGGAATGACTCATCATTCCAAGGTTCCAAATTCACAAGTCATATGTTCCCATCTAGAGTAGTCAAGTTTTAGTATTTTAGCACTAGCACTAATCATGAGGGGTGCTACATTGCTTTACTATCTATGAGACTAACTTTGCTACTCTAGTAATCTTATTCACATAGACCAATTTAAATCAACTCTTTGAAAACAACAAGTAAAACTTGTATGGTGTAAACTTAGGATAGGCTTGTGTTAAGAAAGATAAGAATCATGGTGCCTTGCCCAAGGAGGGCTTTGCACTTTGCAAGAGTATTAGCTTGCCTTGGTAGTTCTCAAGGTTTTCTTCTTCCTCTTCTGGGTAGAATCCTCCTTCCTCTTGGTATTCTCCGAGGCTAGCGTCTAAATTTGAATACGAGGTATAATCACTAAACAAGCTCAAGAGCTATACTAAGCTCATAATTACTTCACACAAACTATGCTAAGCACACACATAAAATAACTAGGTGCATTGGTTTTGTTTATTAAAGAAAAGTAATTTCCTCTCATTACATATGTAATTGATAATTTCTATTTAGTTCTTGAGAGAAATAATTTCCTCTCATTGAAATCTTCTTAAGATTTAACTTCTCAAATAATCACACATGAATTCATATTGACCTAAGTCAAACATTCATTATCATCATTTGAGAAAATGATTTAAATGAGGTAGATCACCTCATACCATTTTATAATTCCACAAATGATTTAAATCTCCAAATATTCATATAGGAGTGTTTGTACCAGGGTGAAAACATCACATGAATTCATTTGGGACAAGATTTAAATGAAGTCAATCACTTCATATGATTTACATAATAGTTTTGAACCATATCACTTAACTAAACTAGCCATATTGTCCATTAAGTCAACTAGGGCATGATCATGCAAAGTGACCACACCATTTTCTTGTAGAAACAATTAATGTAAGTCAAATGTGAGCTATTGGAGTTGGAATTAATTTAATATCTATTTTGGTTGATTTTTAATAATTATTTGAATATGAAAAAGTCCCTGCCTTCTTCGTTTTATCATTTTATTTCTATAGCAAATATTGAGGTGGGACCAGTGGCATGTTGTATAACTTTTCTGTGGCTTTCCAACAATATAAAATTTGTTACATTTGTCCAAGCCAAACAGATTCTATAAATTTTCAAAGTTGGGTCCAGTATTGATTTCAAATTAAATTTATTAAACGAAGTTTGAATTAAAAAGGCTGGCGGGAAAACTAACTGGGCCTAAACATTTAAAACGGCCCAAGGCCAGCCCACCACGCATCCACGCACGCGCGGGCCGCCTGACAGTGGGCTCCACCCGTCAGCCTCTATTTACACGCGAAAGGGTACGGGGCAGTGTGGGTCGTTAGATTAGAACGCAGATCAACGACGCTCGTTCGTCGTCGTCGACGGCGAGAGAGGAACTCGCCGGCGGCTCAGGTAGGGGGTTGGAGGGCTCACCGTGGCTCCAGCTAGGGTGGGCAGTGTGCTTGGGGACGTTGTGGACGACGGCGAAGCAGCCTGTAGAAGTGGCGTCGCTCGGGGAGGCCTGGATCAACGGCGATTGCTGCAGAGCTTCCGCGGCTCCGATCTTCCGATTGAGCTAGCTCCGGCGACGATTGAGGTGGCTAACGGTGTTGGGTGAAGCGGTGGTGAGAGGTGGTCATGGTGGTGTGCTTGGATCGTCGAGGGGAGGCCTCCTTTTATAGGCGCGTGAGGGTGCCGTGGGTGCTGCGGCAAGTCGACAAGGGCGCGGCCGCTCCGGTGGGCTAGAGGGCTAGGCGACGACGCCGTCGTGTTCACGACGTCATGGCGAGGCTATGAGCGTGAACGGCGCGGCAAGGGACGCGTAGGGTGGTCGGGGCCGCGCATGTACTGTCGCGGCCGTGGCGGGCGGTTTCGTCCTCGCCGGTGATCGTAGGTGCTAGGTGGTGACGCGATCATGTCCGGCGGGCTACGCGTGGCGAGGGAGGTACCAGGGCGAGCGGAGGTGGTCGGGGTACGGCGGAGTGCGGCGAGCGACGCGTGGCCGTGTCGCGCGCGTCCGTGCACGGTGACGTCGCCCATGCCGCTCGCGGCGTACCTGGGGCGTACTGGGCGCGACCGTGGCGGGTCGTGGCGTCGTCCTCTCGGTCAAGGGCGCGTACGGGCGATCTCAGGAGATCATCGACGACGCGTTTGACACGGTGGCTCGAGCTGGAGTGGCAGGGAGAGAGGGGTGGACGTCGAGGTGGAACGGGACCGGCATGGCCATGGCCAGCCATGTTCTGGCCGTGTCCAGGATGGTTTCTTGCATGGGCTAGGTAGGGTGAGGTCAGGGGAGCATGGCTAGGTCAATTGGTGGTCAAGGTTTGGCAGGATTTGATCACATTTTGCAAATTGAGAATGTTGAATGTGTTTCAATGTCTCATCTTTGCTTGATCATAACTCTTGCTCCAAAATGAATTTGATATGATGGTCTTTACAAAAGTTGTTCATCTTGTTGTGTACTTGGATGACATGCAAAGGTTTGAATTTTTTTTAGTTTAGAAATCTTGAAATAGAGAGGCTCAAAGTGGTGACCAGAATATAAAAGTAAAAAATGACCATTATCTCATGTGATCACATTTTGATTTTTGAATTTGGTTTAAATGGTATATCTTTGATTCCCAAAGTTGTAATTACGCTTTAATATCATATTGCAAGTATTGGTGAAGATCAAATGGGTCTAGGGTCAAATTTTGCAAAAATGGCATAGGCCATATGTTAGAGTTTTTAGGGTTTTATTAATATTTGATTTCTTTCTCTTTTTGATTTATTTGATTGGTGATCATCACTTGATCACTTTAGGGTTTTAGAGTTTATCACATAAACAATAAAACAATCATCATGGCATATCACTCAAAATGCACAAGTCCTATGCAGGGTACTATATGCAATTTTAAAAGTTTTTGTTGGTTCTCAATTTTGGTCTATGGAATTCTTCTTCTTCTTTTTATTGAAATTTGGGATGTTACAGCCGCGCCGTGACCTCGTTAGTGTTCTACGCTCGCGTCTCTAGTACGATCTAGCCTAGGACCAGCACATTACCATTGTTGAGAATTCTTTCAATATTGCATCGCTGCTTTGACAATTGTTGTTTGCTACCATATTAGCCTTCCTACAGCTGATATTGTCTCCACGTGCTCTGTGTCGACACCTAGTAATCGCTTTGGTAATCTTTGGGGCAACGCTAATCCTTGTTGGTTGTTGTATTGCCTTCCTCCTATTTTGTAAGAACTTGTAAGAGCTTCATATTTTGCTTGATGGGTTACGCGTGGACCGCCATATTCCGTAGTTTGTAGGCATATACATTTATGCTTTTTGAGTACTAATCATGACAGGACCTACATCGGCCGCTGTTGATCCGGCCAAGATGACGAGTGAAGAGTTGCATGCTCACTTCACCCACCTTTTGGGTGGGCATGCAACCGATGTGGATGCGCGTCTTGCTGATGTTGATGCTAAACTCACCGACGCGTTGGTTAAGATGGATGGCCTCGAGGCATCTTTCAATTCCAAGCTCGACGCCAAGTTCCAGGAGGTGTTGAATCGGTTACCGCAGCCTCGCGACATCGTGCGACGACGCGCACGCCGTGTTCCTCGTGCCGAGGTGCCTGCGGGTACCGCTCCTGCTGCAGCAGCCGCACCTGAAGCACTTTCTGATGAAGGATACGAAGATTATGGAGGGGACGAGGATGAGCGGGTAGATGAGAATGTGCTGGAAGGCGAGGAAGTCGAACGACCTGCACTTGGTTGTCCACGACAACTGAACCGCAATGCTCGCTCACCTCCAAGGCCGGTACGTGATGATGATCATGTTGCAAAACTAAAATTGAATATTCCGCCATTTGAGTGTAGATATAATCCTGATGCATATCTTACATGGGAATTGGAAGTAGAGCAACGCTTTGCATGTTTACGCTATCCTGATCATTTGCGTGTTAGTGCTGCTACTTGTGAGTTCACAGATTTTGCATCTATTTGGTGGTCTGAGCATTGTAGAGTACATCATGCTAATATTCCTACTACTTGGGTTGGTTTAAAACTTGCTATGCGTACTCGTTTTGTTCCTCCACATTATCAGCGTGATTTGCTTAAAAAATTGTCTCGTTTAGAACAAGGAAAAAATTCTGTAGAAGACTATTATCAAGAATTGCAAACTGGCATGATTCGCTGTGGTATTATAGAGGATAATGAAGCTATGCTTGCACGTTTCTTTGGTGGTTTGAATAAAGAGATTCATCATATTTTAGATTATAAGGAGTACAACACTATTACTCGCTTGTTTCATCTTGCTTGCAAAGATGAACGAGAAGTGCAGGATCGACAACCACCATGGAGAAGAGCTAATATTTCTGCAGGTCGTACATCGTCGTGGTCTCCGCGACAATCAGCGCCACCATCTCGTGGGGCTGCATCAGCACCTACTACCTCCAAGTACACCGCGCCTGCATCACGAGCACCACCTGCTGCTACTCCACCACCATCTGCTGGTCCTCCTCGGAGTTCATCTTCCATGGCCTCCACGGGGAAGACGCGCGACATTCAATGTCGCAAATGCTTGGGATTTGGTCACATAGAGAGAGAATGCAGGACCAAACGTGTCATGTTGGTGCGAGAAGATGGAGAATATGATTCTGCAAGTGACTTTGATGAAGATACATTGGCCCTTATTGCTGCACGTGATGGAGCCAATTCTGATTCTGAGAGAGAGATGGAGGTAATGGAAGCTGACACTGCTGATCAGTACAAGAGCTTAGTTGCACAACGTGTGTTGAGCGTGCAATTAAGCAAATCTGAGCATGATCAACACCACAATCTGTTTCAAACAAGAGGCGTTGTAAAAGAGCGAGCCATACGGATCATCATTGATGGAGGGAGCTGCAATAATCTGGCTAGCGTTGACATGGTGGAGAAGCTTTCTCTACCCACACGACAGCGCACACATCCATATTACATTCAATGGTTTGAGAGCTCTCGGAAGCTCAAGGTAACAAGAACTACACGTGTGCATTTTACTATTGGTACATATTCTGATTTTGTTGATTGTGATGTTGTACCTATGCAAGCTTGTTCTTTGTTACTTGGTAGACCTTGGCAATTTGATAGAGAATATGTTCATAATGGTAAAACTAATCAGTATTCTCTTATGCATGATGGAAAGAAAATTGGTCTCAAACCTATGACTCCTGAACAAATATTAAAAGATGATCTTGCTAGAGCTAGTAGAGTAAAAAACAAGGAGAAACATAAGAGTGAAAATCAGATTGTTGCTGCAGATTTTGTGCCACATAAGACTAATACTAAATCTGATTCGAACCATGCTACTAAAATTCGTTTGAAAAATCCTTGTTTGCTTGCTAGCAAATCTGATATTGCTGAACTTGATGTGAACACTACTCAATGCTATGCTATTATTTGCAAAGGGGTTCGTTGCATAGAAAACAAAAAAATTCCTATCGCAAAGACGAATAAATCCAAGATCTAATCTACGGAACACCCAAGATCTAATCTACAAGATCGAAGCAACGAGATGGAGATGAGACTAACCCTCGAAGATTCCAAAGCCTACGAGATTAATCTCGTTGTTGGTGTAGACGATTGTCCCCGGTGCTGCAATCCGGCAGCACTTCCGTACTCGATCGCGCGTACGGTGTCGATGAAGCACTTCCTATCCCCGTTCCAGCGGGCAGCGGAGGTGTGGTAGATCTCCTCCAAGTTCCAGCAGCATGACGGCGTGGTGGTGGTGGTGGAGGAAGAAAAGCTGCAGGGCTTCGCCAAGCCGGAACAGCGTATGGTGGAGGGGAGAGGCGGCCAGAGGAGGGGGCAAATGATGGGATGGTGGCTGGCCACCCCCTCCCCTCTTTATATAGGGGGCCAGGTCGGCTGGGGTGGCCCCCTTTCCCATCTAGGGTTAGGGGGCGGCGGCCAAGTGGGGGGAAGAGAGATTTCTTCCCCCCCAAGTTGATCCCCCTAGGGTTTTGGGGAAACCCTAGGGGTTGGCCGGCCTGGGCCTTGGGGGGCATGTGCCCCCGGCCCATTAGGCCAGGGAGCATCCCCTCGGCCCATGCTAGCCCTCCTAGGTCGTGGGTCCCATGGTGGACCCCTCCGGAACCTTCTAGAACCTTCCGGTCTTCCACCGGAAAAATCCCGAACTTTTCCGAAACCCAGAAATCAACTTCCCTTATATGAATATTATTCTCCGGACTATTCCGGACCTCCTCGTGACATCCTAGATCCCATCCGAGCCTCCGAACAAACTTCGTCTCCATACCATATTCAAATCTACTTATGCGACATCGAACCTTAAGCGCGTCACCCTACGGTTCGCGAACTATGCAGACATGGTCGAGACTCCTCTCCGAGCAATAACCAATAGCGGGATCTGGAGATCCATAATGGGTCCCACATATTCAACGATGACTTAGTGATCGATTGAACCATTTACATACGATGCTGATTCCCTTTGTCTCGCGATATTTTACTTGTCCGAGGTTCGATCATCGGTATCTCCATACCTTGTTCAACCTCATTACCGACAAGTACTCTTTACTCGTATCGTGGTATGTCATCTCTTATGATCCAATCATATGCTTGCAAGCTAATCAGACGATATTCCACCGAGAGGGCCCAGAGTATATCATCTGTCATCAGGATGGACAAATCCCACTATTAATCCATATGCCTCAACTCACACTTTCCAAATACTTAATCCCATCTTTATAACCACCCATTTACACAATGGCGTTTGATGTAATCAAAGTACCCTTCCGGTGTAAGTGATTTACATGATCTCATGGTCGAAGGACTTAGGCAACTATGTATCGAAAGCTTATAGCAAATTGAACTTAATGACTTGATCTTATGCTACGCTCATTTGGGTGTGTGTCCATTATATCATTCAACTAATGACATAACCTTGTTATTAATAACATCCAATGTTCATGATCACGAAACCATGATCATCCATTAATCAACAAGCTAGTTATAGATGAGGCTTACTAGGGACTCTTTGTTGTTTACATAACACACATGTATCAATGTTTCGGTTAATACAATTATAGCATGGTATGCAAACATTTATCCTAAACACAAAGATATTATAATAACCACTTTATTATTGCCTCTTGGGCATATCTCCAACAGTCTCCCACTTGCACTAGAGTCAATAATCTAGATTACATTGTGATGTACCTAACACCCATGGCATTCTGGTGTTGGTCATGCTTTGCCCTAGGGAGAGCTTTAGTCAACGGATCTGCAACATTCAGATCTGTGTGTATTTTGCAAATCTCTACTTCACCATCTTTGATGTACTCGCGAATCGAATGAAAACACAGCTTGATATGCTTTAGCTTCTTGTCTGACCTTGGTTCCTTTGCATTGGAGATGGCACCCGTGTTGTCACAATAAATGACTAACGGGTCCAATGCACTAGGAACCACACCAAGCTCAACAATGAGCCTCTTCATCCATACCGCTTCCGATGAAGCCTCTGAAGCTGCTATATATTCAGATTCTGTTGAAGATTTCGCCACCGTGCTTGGAACTGCTCCAGCTTACCGCAGCACCATTCAATATAAACACGTACCCAGACTGAGACTTAGAGTCATCAGGATCGGTGTTCCAACTTGCATCGGTGTAACTGGTTACAACGAGCTCTTGGTCACCGCCATAACAAAGAAACATATCCTTAGTCCTTTTCAAGTACTTCAGGATATTCTTGACCGCTGTCCAGTGTTCCATTCCTGGATCACTTTGATATCTTGATGAGGACATCTCTATGATAAATACAACCAATACTCCTACAGCCACATTTCAGGTACAGTCGTTACTAGGAATCCTTCATGATATATATGAGAATATGATGCTGCCTAAATCAAATGTATTTATATTATTTAGGAATGGATCTAGCATGGACGCCAAGCATTGGATTAGGAACGTGCATGGAGATGGCAGCAGACCTGCAAGGATTCAGGATGGCGTTGCAAGCGAGGATTTCAGAACATTGAAGCCACCATAGTGAAGCAACGATGCTTGGATGAATTATACAAGTTACTCCATCATAAAATTCGTCCAAAGAGTTAGTTTTGGTGCTGCGTCACCTTATTTAATGGGCCAGGCCCATGTATTTTCGGATTAGGTATTTTAGGGGATATTAAGAGGCCCTATCAAGTGGTATCAGATTTCAGGTTGCTCGGTGAGATTTACCGTTTTCCTAGTGTAGATTTGTTTTACCTATAACCCAGAAAAAGCCCCACAAAAAGAAGTTAGATTAGATCATCCGTCCCATAGCCCCTGCCAAGCCATTGCATGATCTTTTCAGTTTTTGCTTTTTGAGTCTTCGTCTGCAATCGTCGTGTCGCGTGCTGGTCTTAGCGTCTAGAGTCGTTAGAGTTTCGAGTTCTGGTCATAGTAGTCACGTCGCCGCCGCACCATCTCCGCTTGCAGTCCTCGCCATATCACCGCCACCATACACTTCCGCCACATCTGCCATCAACTCTTTGTTGTTCCCCTTTTCTTCCCATCATAGTAGGATCTTTCTTGATCTTCGTTTCTGAGTTTTTTCGGGTTTTAGATCCGTTTTCTTGGTCAATTTCGCATTTTCCGTCGGAATCCTGATAGCAGTCTAGCTGAAAAAAAAACAAAAAATTTCTGGGCGCCCTACCATAGAGACCTCTATGGTCATGCGCCAAGGCTGATCCTAAAAAAAAAAAAAGTCCGAAAAAAATTCTGGGCGCCCTACCATAGAGACCACTATGGTCATGCGCCAAGGTTGATTCCCAAAAAAAAAAAAAAAAATCTGGGCGCCCTACCATAGAGACCTCTATGGTCATGCGCCAAGGTTGAGCCCAAAAAAAAAATGCTGCCTAAATCATATCTGCTGGTCAAACTAACAACATGTGCGATATCCGGTCTAGTACACAGCATGGCATACATGATAGAGCCTACTGCCGAAGCATAGGGGATCTTGCTCATCCTCTCTCTTTCATCTGCCGTAGCCGGACCTTGAGTCTTACTCAAGACCTTACCTGGCAACATGCAGCTATTGCTAACAAAATCCTCACAGACTTTAGCTTCGCTACAGGTGAGAAAGTCTCATCGTAGTCAACTCCTTGAATTTGTCGGAACCCCTTCGCGACAAGTCGAGCTTTATAGACAGTAATATTACCATCAGCATCTGTTTTTCTCTTGAAGATCCATTTATTCTCGACAGCCTTGCGGCTATTAGGTAAGTCTACCAAAGTCCATACTTGGTTATCATACATGGATCCCATTTCGGATTTCATGGCTTCTTGCCATTTGTTGGAATCTGGGCTCATCATTGCTTCTTCATACGTCGCAGGGTCTTCATCATTGTCGTCCACAATCATGACATTTAGACTCGGATCATACCAATCAGAAGTGGTACGTTCCCTCGTCGATCTGCGAGGTTCAGTAGCTTCCTCGTTTGAAGTTTCATGATCATCATCATTTGCTTCCTCTCCTATCGGTGCAGGCTGCGCAGGAACTTCTTCCGGCACTGCGCTACTCTGATCTATGAGAGAAGGTTCATCAACCTCGTCGAGTTCTACTTTCCTTCTAGTCACTTCTTTAGTGAGAAACTCCTTCTCAAGAAAGGATCTGTTCTTGGCAACAAAGATTTTGCCTTCGGATCTGTGATAGAAAGTATACCCAATTGTTTCTTTAGGGTATCCTATGAAGACGCATTTCTCCGCTTTGGGTTCTAGCTTGTCAGGTTGTAACTTCTTTACATAAGCTTCGCAACCCCAAACTTTAAGGAACGACAGCTTAGGTTTCTTCCCAAACCATAATTCATACGGTGTCGTTTCAACGGATTTAGATGGTGCCCTATTTAAAGTGAATGCGGCTGTCTCTAATGCATAACCCCAAAACGATAACGGCAAATCGGTAAGAGACATCATAGACCGAACCATATCTAAGAGAGTTCGATTACGACGTTCGGACACACCATTGCGCTGTGGTGTTCCCGGCGGTGTCAACTGTGAAAGTATTCCGCATTTCTTTAAATGCATGCCAAACTCATAACTCAGATATTCGCCTCCGCGATCAGAACGCAGAAACTTAATCTTCTTGTTACGTTGATTTTCTACTTCACTTTGGAATTCCTTGAACTTCTCGAAAGTCTCGGACTTATGTTTCATAAAGTAAATATACTCATATCTACTCAGATCATCCGTGAAGGTTAGAACATAACGATAACCACCGCGCGATGCTACACTCATTGGTCCGCACACATCGGTATGTATGATTTCCAATAAGTCTGTAGCTCGCTCCATTGTACCAGAAAATGGAGTCTTAGTCATTTTTCCCATTAGACATGCTTCGCATCTGTCAAGTGACTCAAAGTCAAGTGACTCAAGAAGTCCATCGGAATGGAGTTTCTTCATGCGCTTCACTCCAATATGACCAAGACGACAATGCCACATATAAGTAGAATTATCATTCAATTTAATTCGCTTAGCATCAATGTTATGAACATGTGTATCACTAATATCGAGATTTAACAAGAATAAACCATTCATCTCAGGTGCATGGCCATAAAAGACATTACTCATATAAATCGAACAACCATTATTCTCAGACTTAAACGAATAACCGTCTTGCATTAAACAAGATCCAGATATAATGTTCATGCTCAACGCAGGTACCAAATAACAATTATTGAGGTTTAAAACTAATCCCGAAGGTAGATGTAGAGGGAGCGTGCCGACGGCGATCACATCGACTTTGGATCCATTTCCAACGCGCATCGTCACCTTGTCCCTCGTCAGGCTTCGTTTATTCTGCAGTTCCTGTTTCGAGTTACAAATGTGAGCAACCGAACCAGTATCAAATACCCAGGCACTACTACGAGAACCAGTAAGATAGACATCAATAACATGTATATCAAATATACCTTTCTTCTTGACGTGGCCGCTCTTCAGATCGGCCAAGTATTTGGAGCAATTACGCTTCCAGTGCCCCTTCCCCTGGCAGTAGTAGCACACAGTCTCAGGCTTAGGACCAGCCTTAGGCTTCTCAGGAGGCGCCGCAACTTTCTTGCCGCCCTTCTTGAAGTTGCCCTTGTTAGGCTTGCCCTGCTTCTTGAAACTGGTGGTCTTGTTGACCATCAACACTTGGTTCTCCTTCCGTATTTCTACTTCAGCAGATTTCAGCATGGAGAAGAGTTCAGGTAACTCTTTGTTCATGTTCTGCATGTTGTAGTTCATCACGAAGTTCTTGTAACTTGGTGGCAGTGATTGGAGGACACGATGAATACCCAGCTGGTTAGGGATCACAATCCCCAAGTCACTGAGCTTCTTCGCGTGTCCGGACATGGCGAACACGTGCTCACTAACGGAGCTGCCCTCTTCCATCATACAACCAAAGAACTGTTTCGAGGCCTCATAGCTCTCCACGGCCGCATGAGTTTCAAAGATAACCTTGAGCTCACGCATCATCTCACAAGGGTCGTGGTGCTCAAAACGCTTTTGGAGCTCTGCCTCTAGGCTGCACAGGATGGCACACTGCACTTCGGAGTACCGAGTCACCCGAGTCTCGTAAACATTCTTTACGTCCTCGGATACTGCAGGAGGTGGTGGGGGACCTAGCGGTGCATCGAGCACATATTGCAGGCTTCCACCAGTGAGGAAAATCCTCACATGACGGAACCAGTCAGTGAAGTTGCTACCATTGCTCTTAAGCTTTTCTTTCTCTAGGAACTGGTTAAAATTGATGGAGGGGGCGCCATGATCTACAACATATTTGCAAAGAGTTTAGACTAAGTTTATGATAAAATGAGTTCAATTTTAATTCTTAAATTAACTAGGTGAACTCCCACTCAAAACAACATCCCTCGCATTGTCTTAGTGATTACACGAACCAAATCCACTACACCAAGTCCGATCTTCACGAGAAAAGATGTAGCTTCAATGGCGAACACTCAAAGTGTTCATCATATCATTCATATGACTCATGCTCTACCTTTCGGTATCCCGTGTTCCGAGACCATGTCTGTACATGCTAGGCTCGTCAAGGCAACCTTAGTATCCGCGTGTGCAAATCTGGTTGCACCCGTTGTATGCACATGTAGAGTATGCTTCGAAACGACAAGTCTTAGAAACGGTGCATACTAAGGATGAACAGTTTATTTTCTTGATATTTAGTGAGAGGGATCATCTTATAATGCTACCGTCGCGATCTAAGCAAAATAAGATGCATAAAGGATTAACATCACATGCAATTCATAATGTGTGATATGATATGGCCTTTCTTCTTGCTTTTGATCTCCATCTCCAAAGCACGGACATGATCTCCATCATCACCAGCATGGCGTCAAGGTCAGTGGCGCCGCTTCATGGTTGTCCATCACTTATAGCTACTATAACAACTACTTGAAATAAAGCTATTACATGATGAATAGACACGCAGGTCTTTAACAAAAATTAAAGACAACCATTAGGCTCCTGCCGGTTGCCATAATACAACAATGAACATCTCATACATCAAATATAATCATCATCACATTATGGCCATATCACATCACCAAACCCTGCAAAAACAAGTTAGACGCCTCTAATTTGGTTTGCATATTTTACGTGGTTTAGGGTTTTCGAGTAAGATCCAATCTACCTACGAACATGAACCACAACGGTGATACTAGTGTTGACAATAGAAAGTGCAAATTGTAATCTTCACTATGGTGGGAGAGACAGACACCCGCAAAGCCACTTATGCAATACAAGTTGCATGTCAAGCGTGGAGCAAGTCTCATGAGACGCGGTCATGTAAAGTTAGCCCGGGCCGCTTCATCCCACCATCCCGCAAGATGCAAAGTACACAAACTAAAGCAACAAAAGCATCAACGCCCACAAAACCATTGTGTTCTACTCGTGCAACAGATCTATGCATAGACATGGCTCTGATACCACTGATGGGGTTCGTTGCATAGAAAACAAAAATTTCCTATCGCAAAGACGAATAAATCCAAGATCTAATCTATGGAACACCCAAGATCTAATCTACAAGATCGAAGCAACGATATGGAGATGAGACTAACCCTCGAAGATTCCAAAGCCTACGAGATTAATCTCGTTGTTGGTGTAGACGATCGTCCCCGGTGCTGCAATCCGGCAGCACTTCCGTACTCGGTCGCGCGTACGGTGTCAATGAAGCCCTTCCTCTCCCCGTTCCAGCGGGCAGCGGAGGTGTGGTAGATCTCCTCCAAGTTCCAGCAGCACGACGGCGTGGTGGTGGTGGAGGAAGAAAAGCTGCAGGGCTTCGCCAAGCCGGAACAGCGTATGGTGGAGGAGAGAGGCGGCCAGAGGAGGGGGCAAATGATGGGATGGTGGCCGGCCACCCCCTCCCCTCTTTATATAGGGGGCCAGGTCGGCTGGGGTGGCCCCCTTTCCCATCTAGGGTTAGGGGGCGGCGGCCAAGTGGGGGGAAGAGAGATTTCTTCCCCCCAAGTTGATCCCCCTAGGGTTTTGGGGAAACCCTAGGGGTTGGCCGGCCTGGGCCTTGGGGGGCATGTGCCCCCGGCCCATTAGGCCAGGGAGCATCCCCTCGGCCCATGCTAGCCCTCCTAGGTCGTGGGCCCCATGGTGGACCCCTCCGGAACCTTCTAGAACCTTCCGGTCTTCCACCGGAAAAATCCCGAACTTTTCCGAAACCCAGAAATCAACTTCCCTTATATGAATCTTATTCTCTGGACTATTCCGGACCTCCTCGTGACATCCTGGATCCCATCCGAGACTCCGAACAAACTTCGTCTCCATACCATATTCAAATCTACTTATGCGACATCGAATCTTAAGCGCGTCACCCTACGGTTCGCGAACTATGCAGACATGGTCGAGACTCCTCTCCGAGCAATAACCAATAGCGGGATCTGGAGATCCATAATGGCTCCCACATATTCAACAATGATTTAGTGATCGATTGAACCATTTACATACGATGTTGATTCCCTTTGTCTCGCGATATTTTACTTGTCCGAGGTTCGATCATCGGTATCTCCATACCTTGTTCAACCTCGTTACCGACAAGTACTCTTTACTCGTACCGTGGTATGTCATCTCTTATGATCCAATCATATGCTTGCAAGCTAATCGGACGATATTCCACCGAGAGGGCCCAGAGTATATCTATCCGTCATCAGGATGGACAAATCCCACTATTAATCCATATGCCTCAACTCACACTTTCCAAATACTTAATCCCATCTTTATAACCACCCATTTACGCAATGGAGTTTGATGTAATCAAAGTACCCTTCCGGTGTAAGTGATTTACATGATCTCATGGTCGAAGGACTTAGGCAACTATGTATCGAAAGCTTATAGCAAATTGAACTTAATGACTTGATCTTATGCTACGCTCATTTGGGTGTGTGTCCATTATATCATTCAACTAATGACATAACCTTGTTATTAATAACATCCAATGTTCATGATCACGAAACCATGATCATCCATGAATCAACAAGCTAGTTATACATGAGGCTTACTAGGGACTCCTTGTTGTTTACATAACACACATGTATCAATGTTTCGGTCAATACAATTATAGCATGGTATGCAAACATTTATCCTAAACACAAAGATATCATAATAACCACTTTATTATTGTCTCTGATGGGATTCGTAGCATAGAAAACAAAAAATTTCCTACCGCAAGAATGAATAACAAGACAAGATCCAATCTAGAAGATGGTAGCAACGAGAAAATCATGATACTAACCCTCGAAGATTTCCAAAGCCTACGATATTAGATCTCGTTGTGGATGTAGTCGATCACTTGCCGCTTGCAAAAGAGCGTAGAAGATCTTGACGGTGCCACAGTCGGGCAGCACCTCCGTACTCGGTCACACGTTCGGTGTTGATGACGACGTCCTCCTCCCCGTTCCAGCGGGCAGCGGATGTAGTAGATCCTCCTCGGAATCCCGCCAGCACGACGGCGTGGTGACGGTGGTGGTGGAGATCTCCGGCAGGGCTTCGCATAAGCGCTATGGGAGTAGTATGAGGAGGGGGGCTAGGGTTTGGGAGAGGGAGCTAGGGCTGCGACTTGTGCACCTCTTGGGGCTCCCCTTGCCCTCCTTTTATAGGTGGAAAAGGTCCTTGGGTCGTCCAAGACCTGCCCCCAAAGTTTGGGAGAGTTCCGGTAGGTTTCCGGTTCCGAAAACCTAGTCCTACTCGGACTCTTTTGCCAATTCCGAAATTGCATTAAGGAAAGACTCCTTTTCCCTTAAGGCAACGTGGTTGCACCTATTATGGAACCCTCCGGACTTCTTAGACATCCCGGGTCGTCCCGGACACTTCCGGAACCTTCCATAATATTCTGGACTATTCCGGTCCTTCCAAAACCTTCTAGAAGCTCCGGTCAAAACACCGGACTTTTTCCGAACCCCGGAAAATGACTTCCCATATATGAATCTTATTCTCCGGACCATTCCGAACCTCCTCGTGATGTCTCGGATCCCATCCGAGACTCCGAACAACATTCGAGCTCCATTCCATATTCCATATCTACTTAAAACGACATCAAATCTTAAGTGTGTCACCCTACGGTTCGAGAACTATGCAGACATGATCGAGACTCCTCTCCGATCAATAACTAATAGCGGGACCTGGAGATCCATAATAGCTCCCATATTCAACGATGACTTCGTGATCGAAAGAACCACTCACATACGATACCAATTCCCTTTGTCACGCGATATTTTACTTATCCGAAGTTTGATCGTCGATATCTCCATACCTAGTTCAACCTCGTTATCGATAAGTACTCTTTACTCGTACCGTGATATGATATCCCTTGTGAACCAGTCACATGCTTGCAAGCTAATTAGATATCATTCCACCGAGAGGGCCCAGAGTATATCTATCCGTCATTGGGATGGACAAATCCCACTCTTGATCCATATGCCTTAACTCACACTTTCCGGATACTTAATCCCACCTTTATAACCACCCGTTTACGCAGTGGCGTTTGATGTAATCAAAGTACCCTTCCGGTATAAGTGATTTACATGATCTCATGGTCGAAGGACTAGGTAACTATGTATCGAAAGCTTATAGCAAACTGAACTTAATGACGTGATCTTATGCTACGCTTATTTGGGTGTATGTCCATTATATCATTCACCTAATGACATAACCTTGTTATTAATAACATCCAATGTTCATGATCATGAAACCTTGATCATCTATTAATCAACAAGCTAGTTATACAAGAGGCTCACTAGGGACTCCTTGTTGTTTACATAACACACATGTATCAATGTTTCGGTTAATACAATTATAGCATGGTATGCAAACATTTATCATAAACACAAAGATATATTATAATAACCATTTTATTATTGCCTCTTGGGCATATCTCCAACAGTCTCCCACTTGCACTAGAGTCAATAATCTAGTTTACATTTGTAAAGATATAACACCTTGGCTTTCTGGTGCTTATCATGTTTTGCTCACGGGAGAGGTTTCAGTCAACGGATCTGACATGCTCAGAAACGTATGTATTTTGCAATTCATTTGCGTCTTCATGCATCACTCATTTTCCAAATGAGTCGGCATTAAATATGTTTGGTCTTCTGGTGGAACCTTAATTCCACGGTCTGAAATATGTCACTAATATTGTCACACAATATAGCTTCAAAGCTCTGACACTATCGGAACTACACCAAGTTCTCAAAGGAACTTATCGACTTAACATCCTTAGTCATTGTCAAAACAATGACATACTCTGCCTTTGTTTGTAGAATCCGTCACAATATTTAGAATTCTTCTAAATCTAGCATTGTGCTACCTTTAAAACAACACTTAGTCTAATTGAGATTTGAAATTCATTTTATATGTGACCAAACTAATATCGGTGCAACACCTTACAGCGATTTGTTTGTCATTACCCCATATAAAACTATATATATCCTTGGTTCTTCTAAAGTACCCAAGGATATTCTTACTGTCGTCCAATGATCATCATATGAATCATTCTGGTACATGCTCACAACACTTTAGAGCACAGGATATCCGATTGTGTACATATTAATCGTGATCTAAAATCACTCATGTGTTTTTACTCATTGAGTGTCATATACACTCAAGTCTTGTTAAACCTTCACATGAAAAGAACACCTTCTTAATATTTGTATATTGAACTACTTCAATATCCATTCTATGTACTTTGACTTAAACTTATTATGTGTTTCAATCTATCTTCATAGATCTTGACACTAAATATGTTTCAGTCCATATCCTTTCATTGAAGTTAATTCTCAATGAAACCTTTTATTCACATCAAGTATATAATTACATCATTTATAATCAACGATATGTCATCTACATAAAGTATTATAAATATGTCTCAGCGCTCCCACTTAATTTCTTGCAAATGCAAGCATCTTCATCGTTTCTGATGAAATCAAAAACTCTTTGACTATTTCATCCGGTGAAGATTCCAACTCCGTGATACTCACTTCACCCATTAATGTTCGTATACCTATCTAGTATTTCACGGACTAGCAAAACTCTTGTTTGTATCTTGTATACACCTTTAATACACACTTTTGTTAAGTAATATATTTTGCCATCCTACTAGCATATCTCATAAAAGAAATATGTAGCGATTACTAGAATAATCCACATAGACTATAAGCATCGCTACGGAAGATCTAATCTTATCGTAGTCAACTCTTTGAACTTTGTCGTAAACAACTTTTCGACAAGTCGAGCTTCTTCAAGGATATTTCATCCAAGTCCATCAATTTCGTAGATTTATTTACTTTCAAAAAGTATTCACCTATCTTGGATTTCATGGCGCATAGCCATTTTAACGGAGTCACGACCCATCATAACTTCTTTGTATGTAGTTGGTTTATCATTGTTCAAAATCAATCCTTTGTTCACAAATCATTTATTTGATCACAAAGTAAACCATAACTACAAGGTTCAATAGGTACTTTGATCTCCATGACTATAACATTTTGTAGACATGGGAGCCATGATCATCGTGGCTGCTTCCAGAACCTATTTCGATGCTGCGCTACTCTGATCATCATGCTCAGGTTCATCAACCTTATCAAGTTCTATTGTCCTCCCACTCAAATACTTCGCTAGAAAACAATTTCTTGGAAATAAGCAAGTAACATTAACAAACACTTTTGTCTTTTACTTCATAGTGGAAAGAATTCCCAATCAATTCTCTGGGATAACCAACAAAGACATTCATCCGATTTTGGTTGTAAACTTATTTACATATGCTATGCATACCAAAATTTAAGAAAGGACTATTAGGGTTTATACCCATGCCATAACTCGTATGGTGTCATTTCAACGGATCATGATGACGCTCTATTCAGTGTAAAAGCGGTAGTCTCTAAAGCATAATCCACAAAAATATAATGGCTTCATTTTATTTTATATCATCATTAATCCAACAAAGTTTGGATACGTCTCTTGGATACTACATCATCACTATGATACTCCAAGAAACGTGAGTTGTAGAACAATTTCATAACTCTCTTAGATGTTCGCTAAAACTCGTAATTCAAATATTTCCACCATGATCCTATCATAGATATTTGACTTTTCTATTACGATGATTTCCACTTCATGCTGAAATTTATTTGAATCCATTCAAATGTTTCAAACTTCTTCCTTATCAAATATATCCACATATATATACTCAATTCATTGTTGGAAGTTTTCATGAAGTAGAAGAATCTCCCGCACACAACTATGCCTAGTGAACCACATACATCATCATGTATGTTTCCACTAAGTTAGTTGCCCATTCAACTCTTGACCTATGAATGGTATTTCAGTCATTCCTTTTAGAAAAGATTTGCAAGTGCCAAACGATTCAAAAATCAAATGATGCAACCCGACCTACGGTCTTCGCTTCAGCATGCGCATCAACGTCAAGAACCACACTCAAGGCCGAGGTCACGGAGGCATGGAAGAGAAGAAGGAAGAAGAGCGCCCGAGGTCGCCAAGTCAACTCGGGCCAAGGCCCATGTACCCCTTTGTTTCCCTAAACTACCCCTCCTTATTGGCTCCCTATATATAGGCTCCCACCTCCCCCTTCATGAGATAGGGTTGAACTTGAGAGAACCTAGGCTTATGCCTCCACCATCCCTTTGGGATTAGGGAAACCCCCTCCTCTCTTAGACACAAATCTATGAGTTGTATCAAGGCACTCCTTATATGATTTATCTTTCGCACTTGTGATTCTACCGCGGTCTCTCACACGTGTGACTCCATAGATCGTATATCGGTCTTTCTCTCGGGGATTCTACCTCGTGTCTCTCCTTGAGGGATTCTATCGTGATAGTGGTTCGGGCTATCGGGAGTAAACCGGAATTGTATCGGGTTGTGTTGCGTGCGTTCGCCGTGTTCTTCGTCGTGTTCTTCGTGTTCATCCCTCACCCCCTCTTGTTCTTGGTCAATTCGTGAGATCGGGCAACACACGTGGCCTTAGGCCTCATCATATGGTATCAGAGCAAAGGTTGCCACGAATTTGACCCTCCAATTTCTCCAATTTCGCCCAAAAAAATTTGCGAAAAAAATTTGCCCAAAAAATAGCTCGAATTTTGATCTCCGGATTTGTTGCGTTTTTTGTGGTTTTGGTCCACAGATCTGATGTTATAGTGGTTGATCTACTTGTTCCCCACTTTTCTCTTTCAATTCCGTTCGTTTTGGTGCGAATTTGAGCAAATTTGGTCTGCTTCTCCTCAAGAACAGCTCACGTGTTCATCTTCTTCCCAAGTTCCTCACCATCGCGCCACCCCTGAAGCCCACCGCCGCCTCCCGTGATCCCACGCGTACCAGCCCGCGACCGCCGGCCTCCTCGCTCCCGCCGCCCGCCGCAAACGCCCCGCACACCCGCGCCGCACCCCACCACCCAGCCGGCCGCTGCGGCCTCCCAACTCGCCTCTCAGCGCCGACAGCAGCCTGGCCCGTGCTCGCCCGCCCCTGGCCTTGCACGCGGCAGCGCTCCTCCGCGCGCATCCAGACCGCCAGCATCACCACCGCGCGCCGCTCCCCTAGCTTCCGCCCAGCTCGTGCAATCCCCAGCTCACACCATCGATTCCCCAGCTCGGACCGCTCCCAAACCGGGCGCCAACCGGACGCCAACCGGGCGGCACGCCGGGAAAATCAGCTCGGACCGGAGCAAAACCGGGCGACAACCGGATGGTCTGGCCCAGGATCCGGTCAAACCGGCCCCTGACCGGACTTCACAATTTTGACCCAATTTTCGTCCAATTTTGACTCCACGTTTTGCCCCAAATTTTGACAACTTTCCGGAGCCCGTTTGACTTCAAACTTTAACAGCCATCTCACAACATCGTGACTCTAATTTTGACACCTTTTCCGAAATTTTTGGAGCCCAACTTTTGACCGCTCGTTTTGACCCTACTTTTCGGGCATTGACTTAATTTGCCCGGTTTCCGTTTTGGAGTGCAAGGATTGTCTACCAAGCTTCCGCGTCTACATCAACACCGCGGCGACACCTTCGGCACCCCGGATTCCGGCGCAACTTCGACACCGCCATCGTCGACACCATCGCAAGTTCGTGTGCTTGACACCGCCTAACCTTTTCATCTAGGTATAACTTGCACCCCTCACCCTTGTAGCCCCGTTTCTTTCTTTGTGTACCTATCCCATTGAGAGTGGCTTTCCGAGTGTTGCGAAGCATTGCACAAGTGTCACGACCGTGAGAGGGTTTGTGTGTGTGCGTTGAGTTGAGCAAAGCTCCGAAGCAAGCTCGGTGAGAAAGATACACAAAAGAAGAAAAAGTGTGACATATACATAGAGAAAAATAAAGCTTCTAAGCATAAAAAAAAAGAGAAAAAGAAAAAGGAATAGAAAAAGAGTGTGTGTCCACCGATACAAAGGAGTGCAAAGCTTGTGAGCACTAAGAGAGATAAGAGAAGAGTGGCCCTTGTGCAAATCTTGTTGCTTCTATCTTGTGCAACCAAGCTACGGTCTCTCTTGTGTTGGCGTGACACCGAGCTAATAGTCTTCGCTAGGACCATCTTTGTCACTTGCTCACTTCCTTGGTCGCGCTAACCCCATTGTTCTTCTTGTGTGTGTTTCCGTGTTTCCTTGACATAGATCACCACTTTTGACATTTGACTTTGGATTTTACCCACATTTGACAATAGACTTTTCCGTTGATCTTTTTCGTTTGCTATCCACCCCTTATGATGCGGGGTGGCTTTCGGACACCTCCGCCTCAAGACCGTCAAACCCTCCTCGTAGGCCAAGGGCACGAGCTCGGGCCAAAACCATGCAAGATAAGGTGAATTCACTCCTTTCTACACTTGAACTCGACACAACCTTGGACGGATTGCTACCTCATACCTATGCCTATGTATCATTAGGTACCAATCTCGTCAAGGACCCGAAGGGAGCGTCAAGGAACCAAGGAGAGGGAGACCAGCATGGTTCAAGGAAGAAGAAGGGAAGACCAAAGAGAGGGAGAAGAAGTGCTCCAGCCGCCGGCCACAGCACAGGCCGGCACTGCCGCCCCCAACAGGCCGGCACTGCCGCCATGGCCGGCACTGCCGCCCAAGCAAGCCCGGCACTGCCGGCCCAACCGGCACTGCCGCCCCGAGCACGCCGGCACTGCCGGCCCCATCGAAGTCAACTTCATCTCAGCCGTCTATTTATCATCTATGCCTAGAACTACTTTATTGTAATGCCCCTTTTACCCCTGGACGGATCTGGGCCTATAAGTACCTCTCCCCTTCCTCCAGATTAGGGTTAGACAAGATTTAGGCTTAAACTACTTTGAGCTTTGTCTCCCTAGGGTTTCATCCCCTTTGTATCAAGGCTCTCCTGTGGATTTCTACTCTTCATGGATGATTCAAGGCTATCACCTCTCTCATCCAAGTTCTAGTTGGATCTCCTCACCAATCTCCCATTTCTTAGATTCTACCCAAGGGTCTCTCTAAGAAGTGGTTCTATTGGCTTGGTCTAACCTACCAAGGGAGTAAATTGGTCTGTGTTGGGTTGTGTGTGTGTTTTGATTTGTGTTTGTGTGAGTTCTTCCTCTTTCCCATCTCTCCCCATCCACTCACTTGGTCAAATTCGTGGGATCTGGGCAAACCCTAGCCCTCAGGCCTTATCAAATGGTATCAGAAGCTCTTGGTTAGCACGGATTTGACCCCCACCCATCCAATTTCGCCCCAAAAATTTTCCAAAAAATTTCCCAAAAAATAGCCCTAAAATTGCCTTTGGTCAGATCTGCAATTTTGTTGAGTTTTGAGTGGTTTTGATCCATGGATTTCGTGTTCCTATGGTAGATCTACATCTCCACCAAATTTCACTGTCAAATTCCTTCTATTTCTCCGCGAATCGGCGAATTTCTACCCGAATTTCCGCTCCTGTTCGTCGAGTTCATCCTGACCGGCACTACCGGCCGGACGACACTGCCGGCCTCCGTTGACCATCTCCCGCTCAGCTCGGCCGCGCCCGGCCAACTCCACCACGGCCCGCGCCCGCCACCGCCCTCCGCCCACACCAGCTCAAGCCGCCGCACGCCTTGCCCACCGGCGCACGCCCCGCTCTCGCTCGCGCGCCACGCCCGCTCCTGGTCCACCGGCAGCCGCCGCACGCCCGGCAGTGCCGCCGAGCCCGGCTGCCGGCCCAGCCATACCGGCAGTGCCGCCCGACGCACTCCGGCAGTGCCGGCCCATGTACATACGCTGTTCCAGTTTCGCCCAGTTATGACTCTAATTTTTGCTCCAAATTTTGACAACTTTCCGGCGCCCGTTTGACCCCAAACTTTGACAGCTACCTCATTTCATATTGACTAGATTTTTGACACCTTTTCCGAAATTTTCCGACTCCAAAATTTTGACATCTTCGATCGCTCGTCGTGACCCAAATTTTCGGGCATTGACTTAATTTGCCCGGTTTCCGTTTCGGAGTGCAAGGATTGTCTATCGAGCTTCCGCGTCTACATCGACACCGCGGCGACACCTTGGGCACCCCGGATGCCGGCGCAACTACGACACCATCGTCGTCATCACCGCAAGTTGTGTGTTCCGACACCGCCTAACATATTCATCTAGGTATAACTTGCCCCCTAACCTTGTAGCCCCTCTTCCTTTTGCGATCTATCCTATCGAGCATTGCTTATCAAGTGTTGCGAGACATTGCACGTGGCCCCGATTGTGAGGTGTGTGTGTAGTGTGGAGTCAAGCTTATAAGCAAGGACTCGTGTGGCAAAATAGCAAAAGCGAGGCTAACGCTAACATAGTGCGAGAAAAAGCGAGCAAAACACAAAAAGAGTGCAAGTAGCACCATACATACAAAAGAGTGCAAGTGCCACCATACATACAAAAGAGTGCAAGTGCCACCGTATACAAAAGAGTAAAAAGCTTTTAAGCAAAAGAGAGAGAAGAGAAGAGAGGCCGCGTGTGAATCTTGTTGTCTCTCAAGTTGCAACCAAAGCTTTGATCTCTTCTTGTGTTAGTGTGACATTGAGCACCACCTTGCATATAGGTTCTTGTTTTTCCGCTCGTTCCTTGGTCACACTAACCCCATTTATCTCGTGTGTGAGTTCCACATCATTCGTGTTTCCGTGATCACCATTTGGACATTTGATTTTTGGAGCTTACCCACTCTTAACAACAAACTTGATTTCGGATTTTGACTTTTGGCTTTCCACCATCCTCACCTACCACCATATTTGCTAGCTTTTGCGTGTGTCTTTGTGTGTGTACCCAACACAAATTGATTTATTCTCTTGGTTTAGTTAGTTGACCCAATTCTATCACTTCAAGGTGAGACTTGACGGTAGTTTCTTCCACTAACATCCACCATATAGCTTTTGTCGTGCTAACATGGATAGTGAAGAAGAGGATATGGAAGACTACATGGACTACTTCGAGGAGGATACCTCCGCAAGCACCGCGGATGTGGAAGAGCATGTGGAGCTCGACACCAACTATGGCTCCGCAAGCACCGCGGATGAGGAAGAGCATGTGGAGCTCGACACCAACTATGGCTCCGCAAGCATCGCGGACATGACCGACATCGAGGAGCTCTACATCGACAATGGCTCAACAAGCATGGACTACATGGTGGAGCACCACCACGAGGACGACATCGACTCCACCATGAACAACACCGGTGCTCCCAAGTACCCCCGCTTGGCCAATGGAGCTACATATGAAGATAGAGGATCTTCAAGTTGGCGCCACCACGAGAGTGCTTATGCACATGATCATCTACACCGACCTCGTCATATGGATCATCAAGAGCGTCCCCAACACGATCGTCATCGACACTCCTCTCCGAGCTCAACAAGGCGCCAACAACGACATGGCAAGGACCGTCATCAACTCACACCATCTCATGATCGTCGTCGTCCACCACCATCTCATGGTCTACATCGACATCCGCCCACACATGATCTTCGACGACACCACTCAAGACATGGTGATGAGGCACGAAGACGAGAGCCTCGACATGAAGACCTTCCTCATAAGGCGACTTCTATCTCTTGTGCCACCACCACAATGGCCCCTACCTCGTCATATGCCTATGGACTCCGATGCTACAAGTGCAAGCAACAAGGCCACCTTCCACGGGAATGTCCCAATCTCCTATGTGAGGTGTGCAAGACCAAGGGTCACATGGCATGGCAATGCACAACGCCAAGCGCCAAGAAGCTCTACTTCGACGAGCTCAATGCACAAGTCTCCAAGATGCCACCACTTGAGGACGACTTAGGAGGCGATGGAGTTGAGCATGGTGAGCATGGGATTCTCCCTTCACCTACGGAGGCGCATGGAGTTGAGATGGTTGAGCATGGGAAGTTCCCTTCAACCAAGGAGGCGCATGGAGATGAGCAAGTCGAGCCTACTCCTATATGCTTGATTGATGAGTTGGTACCAATCCCATGTGAGCATGAGAGCCACTTAGCCCACTTGAGCGAGAGTGATAGTGAGTTGAGTGACTTCCACCCCATATGTGAGTTTGAGTGCTTCCATTTGGAGGACATGAGTGATACACAAAGTGAGTTGAGAGAGGTAGATGATAGGTCCATGGAGGACATCGCATTTGCTAACACATTAACCTCTCCCTCGTTTGTGTCTTCTTATGTTGCACTAGGTTCCACGGAGGACGAGTTCCCACTCATGGAGACGATGTACATGGTGCATGAAGATGACGATATCTCACCATGCTTGCTCCAAGATGGACATGTCGACCACATGGATCCTCCTACTTCCACAACACCTACTTCAAATGAGTCGGCCTCCAAAGGTAACAACATAGGTGTTGATGATGCCATGATCCCACTAGTGGACATGATGACTTATGAGCGCATGCATGATCTTGATGATACATTTGCTACGTCACTTGATTCTTTCATATTCCCATGTGATGCTTTGCTTTCTAACATTGTTGATCATGTGGAGTTGATTGATTGTGATACCATGAACATGCCATGCTATGAAAGTTTCATATTTGCTCCGCTTGCTTGCAATGATAATGATTATGCTCATGCTTGTGTTATGACACCCTTGATGAACACTTGCTCTTTCCATAGGGTTGTCGACAACAATGATGACATTAGCTTTCACATGCTTTGCCCAAAATGTTTACACCATTCCATGATCCTTGCATCCAAGATTGTGAACAATTGCTCTTTCTTATGCTTGGAATGCAAGAATGCTTATTTTATTGTTCATGAGAAGGCCCCCATAGCCTTTTCACTTTTTGATGATCATGCGTTACCACATGCCACGAATGCACCTTCATGCCATATGCACTATCACCATACATTTCATACTATCTTGCTTGACACTAATGGTGATGTGCACAAGACATGGAACATCATGATGGATGATGTATTCATCTACCATGCACACACGCTTTTTGTCTTGTTTCTTCCATGTGTAGATACACGGACGACCACTTCCACCGCTACGGAGCATGAGCTCACGAAACGCGCAATTGAGAGCTACCCCAACAAGGACGAGATACATGATCCAACCCATGGGATTCAAACCAAAGGGTATGTTTCCCAACGCCTTCGCCATCGTATGTTTCCGACATTTCTTGTCGAGCTTCCGGTTTGGTCCAATTCCTCGTCACCTCTTTGGCTTCTTATGCAACACATCTTGAAACATCTTGTTGGCACAATGGTTGTTGTATGTCTTGATGATATCATCATACACTCCGAGAATCTCAAGGACCATGTCATACATGTGAGAGACACCTTATGCATCTTGTGCCACATGTTACACCAAAAGTTGCTCTTCTTTGGATTTCTCATTTCATCTTTGGCATTTGCAATGGATTCTTTGACACTTGAGGATACCCATAATCGGCTCACGCCAACCATACTTTCCCAAGCTAGAAGTCTCCATAGCTTTGCCATTGCACATAACAATTTTGCCCCAAATTTTGCCGCCAATACTTGCCTTTTGATTGTTCCATTTGTGTGGGACAATACGACACATCACATTTTTGACACTTTACAAACCAAACTTTTACATGCACAAACTTTTGCCCCACCAAATTTTGGATACATTGACACTCTTTTGATTACCATTTTTGCCAAATGCCTCTTGGAGAAACGACTTGATGCTTCGTATTTTATTGAGAGCCTCTTGTTCGCCGGTCACCAAATTGGCATACACAAGCTTTCCTTTCGCAAGTTGTTTTTCCCCATGTTCTTCTTCGACCAAGACTTTGTCCCTCCACCACTACATGGGAGACCTATTATGGACTACAACAAAGACGCCTGCACTACGACGAGCATCCCTAAGGACACAAGGGCACCTATACAAGTCCTTCACCAAGCTACAAGGATCAACGTCTACACCATCGGTGAGGAGGAACAAGAGTCGAGGACGACTCTTCCCCAAGGGGGGGAGATGATGCGGGGTGGCTTTCGGACACCTCCGCCTCAAGACCGTCAAACCCTCCTCGTAGGCCAAGGGCACGAGCTCGGGCCAAAACCATGCAAGATAAGGTGAATTCACTCCTTTCTACACTTGAACTCGACACAACCTTGGACGGATTGCTACCTCATACCTATGCCTATGTATCATTAGGTACCAATCTCGTCAAGGACCCGAAGGGAGCGTCAAGGAACCAAGGAGAGGGAGACCAGCATGGTTCAAGGAAGAAGAAGGGAAGACCAAAGAGAGGGAGAAGAAGTGCTCCAGCCGCCGGCCACAGCACAGGCCGGCACTGCCGCCCCCAACAGGCCGGCACTGCCGCCATGGCCGGCACTGCCGCCCAAGCAAGCCCGGCACTGCCGGCCCAACCGGCACTGCCGCCCCGAGCACGCCGGCACTGCCGGCCCCATCGAAGTCAACTTCATCTCAGCCGTCTATTTATCATCTATGCCTAGAACTACTTTATTGTAATGCCCCTTTTACCCCTGGACGGATCTGGGCCTATAAGTACCTCTCCCCTTCCTCCAGATTAGGGTTAGACAAGATTTAGGCTTAAACTACTTTGAGCTTTGTCTCCCTAGGGTTTCATCCCCTTTGTATCAAGGCTCTCCTGTGGATTTCTACTCTTCATGGATGATTCAAGGCTATCACCTCTCTCATCCAAGTTCTAGTTGGATCTCCTCACCAATCTCCCATTTCTTAGATTCTACCCAAGGGTCTCTCTAAGAAGTGGTTCTATTGGCTTGGTCTAACCTACCAAGGGAGTAAATTGGTCTGTGTTGGGTTGTGTGTGTGTTTTGATTTGTGTTTGTGTGAGTTCTTCCTCTTTCCCATCTCTCCCCATCCACTCACTTGGTCAAATTCGTGGGATCTGGGCAAACCCTAGCCCTCAGGCCTTATCACCTTACCCACCACATATAGAGTTTCTTAGCCTTTTGCGTGTGCTTTGAGTGTGTGTGTGAGTAACCCCGATACATTTTGGCTTTGCTCTTGACTTGAACCATTTTTCCGATACTTTCTTGATTGGTGAGATACTTGTGTAGGTTTCCTTCCACCACATACACATACACCTTACCTAGTGAGAGATATACATGATGACCCCACAAGAGCAAGCCGAGATGAGAGCATACTTCGCCGAGCTAGATGCTCGAGAAGCCCAAATGACACACAAAGATAAAGCCGAGTGCAACGCATACTTCAAACACCTTGAGAGCAAGAGTGATACACCCCATGAGTCGAGTGAGGATGTTTCGATTTCTAACAACTTAACCTCTACTCCTCTTGTGTTGTCTTCCTCTTTGCTAGGTTGCTCGGACATCGACGACGCCATTGCCATGGAGATGAGGGACTCCACTATATGTGAGATGAGTGACTCCACTATATGTGAGATGAGCGATTCCACTATATGTGAGCTTGAGTGCCTCCACTTCGAGAGCATGAGCGATACACCAAGTGAGATGAGAGTGGTAGTTGATAGGTCATGTGAGGCCATTTCGAATTCTAACAACTTACCCTCTACCTCTAGTGTGTTCTCTTATGTCTCCTTAGGTTCCATGGATGACGAGACGCCGATCATGGAGAAGATGTACATGGTGCATGAAGATGATGATATCACACCATGCTTGTTGCTTGAAGATGAACATGGAGGCCACATGGAGCCTACCACTCCCACAACACCTACCTCATATGAGCGGGACTACAAAGGTACATACATGGGTGTTGATGATGCCATGATCCCACTAGTGGACATGATGATTTGTGAGTGCTTGCATGAGTTGGATGATCCTATTGCTATGTCATATGCTTCTTTCACTTTCCCTTGTGATACTTGTGATGCCACCATTCTTGATCATGTGGAAGTAGTTGCTTGTGACACTTTGACCATGCCATGCTATGAGTGTTTCGATTTCTATCCTATTGCTTGCAATATGTCGAACAATTTCTCTTTCCCATGTATTGCTTGCAATGTTGATAATGATGCTTGTGTTGTGACAACCTTGCCGAACAATTGCTCTTTCCCTAGGTTTGTCGATAACAATGATCAAATGTTGAACATGTTTTGTGCTACATGCTTGCAATATTCTCCCATTAATGCAACCAAAATGATGAACAATTTCTCTTTCCAATGCTTGGCTTGCAATAGTGTTAATATGCTTGTAAATGAGATTGCCCCCATAGCTCTCTCAAATTTTGGAGACTTTGCATATATCCATGTTGAGCATGTTCCGAAGTTTTCCTCGCATATTCACCATGTGTACTATAATATCTTGCTTACCGCTAATGGTGATGTGCAAAAGAAATGGCGCATCATGATGGATGATGTGTTCATATACCATGCACACACGTTGTTCTTGTTATCTAACATGTGTGTAGGTACCCAAACTCCAATGTCAACCTCGATTGAGCACGAGTTGACAAAAAGAGCTCTTGAGAGCATGATACAAGTGAGCTCCAATGAGTGGTTTTGCCCGCACACTTCCACTACACAAGATCTCTCAATGAGAGCACACCGACACTTTGATAAGGTGACCTCCTTCTACTTGCGCCCTCTTCCTAAATACATTGAACTTTGGCTACGCTTTGATTGCTCCTTTGCTTTTCTTGTGCTATTCATAGGGCTCTTGACAAGTGAAGGGACATTCAAGTGTTGGTGTCATCTACCTCCTCTACACATTCATGAAGACTCATCGTCGAGGACGACTCTTTTTCAAGTGGGGGGAGATGATGCAGCCCGACCTACGGTCTTCGCTTCATCATGCGCATCAACGTCAAGAACCACACTCAAGGCCGAGGTCACGGAGGCATGGAAGAGAAGAAGGAAGAAGAGCGCCCGAGGTCGCCAAGTCAACTCGGGCCAAGGCCCATGTACCCCTTTGTTTCCCTAAACTACCCCTCCTTATTGGCTCCCTATATATAGGCTCCCACCTCCCCCTTCATGAGATAGGGTTGAACTTGAGAGAACCTAGGCTTATGCCTCCACCATCCCTTTGGGATTAGGGAAACCCCCTCCTCTCTTAGACACAAATCTATGAGTTGTATCAAGGCACTCCTTATATGATTTATCTTTCGCCTCCATCATGATGCATCATCAACACCCATGTATGTACCTTTGTAGTCCCGCTCATATGAGGTAGGTGTTGTGGGAGTGGTAGGCTCCATGTGGCCTCCATGTTCATCTTCAAGCAACAAGCATGGTGTGATATCATCATCTTCATGCACCATGTACATCTTCTCCATGATCGGCGTCTCGTCATCCATGGAACCTAATGAGACACAAGGAAACACACTAGAGGTAGAGGGTAAGATGTTAGAATTGAAAATGGCCTCACATGACCTATCAACTACCACTCTCATCTCACTTGGTGTATCACTCATGCTCTCGAAGTGGAGGCACTCATCAAGCTCACATATAGTGGAGTCACTCATCTCACATATAGTGGAGTCGCTCATCTCACATATAGTGGAGTCCCTCATCTCCATGGCAATGGCGTCGCCGATGTCCGAGCAACCTAGCAAAGAGGAAGACAACACAAGAGGAGTAGAGGTTAAGTTGTTAGAAATCGAAACATCCTCACTCGACTCATGGGGTATGTCACTCTTGCTCTCAAGGTGTTTGAAGTATGCGTGGCACTCGGCTTTATCTTTGGGTGTCATATGGGCTTCTCGAGCATCTAGCTCGGCGAAGTATGCTCTCATCTCGGCTTGCTCTTGTGGGGTCATCATGTATATCTCTCACTAGGTAAGGTGTATGTGTATGTGGTGGAAGGAAACCTACACAAGTATCTCACCAATCAAGAAAGTATCGGAAAAATGGTTCAAGTCAAGAGCAAAGCCAAAATGTATCGGGGTTACTCACACACACACTCAAAGCACACGCAAAAGGCTAAGAACTCTATATGTGGTGGGTAAGGGGTGGATAGCAAACGAAAAAGATCAACGGAAAAGTCTATTGTCAAATGTGGGTAAGATCCAAAGTCAAATGTCAAAAGTGGTGATCTATGTCAAGGAAACACGGAAACACACACAAGGAAGAACAATGGGGTTAGCGCGACCAAGGAAGTGAGCAAGTGACAAGATGGTCCTAGCGAAGACTATTAGCTCGGTGTCACGCCAACACAAGAGAGACGGTAGCTCGGTTGCATATGAGAGAAGCAACTAGATTTGCACAAGATGCCACTCTTCTCTTTTCTCTCTTAGTGCTCACAAACTTTGCACTCCTTTGTATCGGTGGACACACACACTCTTTTTCTATTTCTTTTTTTTTTTTTTTTTTCTATGCTTAGAAGCTTTATTTTTCTCTATGTATATGTCACACTTTTTCTTCTTTTGTGTATCTTTCTCACCGAGCTTGCTTCGGAGCTTTGCTCAACTCAACGCACACACACAAACCCTCTCACGGTCGTGACACTTGTGCAATGCTTCGCAACACTCGGAAAGCCACTCTCAATGGGATAGGTACACAAAGAAAGAAACGGGGCTACAAGGGGTGAGGGGTGCAAGTTATACCTAGATGAAAAGGTTAGGCGGTGTCAAGCACACGAACTTGCGATGACGAAGGGTGGTGTCGATGACGGTGGCGAAGTTGCGCCGGAATCCGGGGTGCCAACGGTGTCGTCGCGGTGTTGATGTAGGCGCGGAAGCGGAATAGACAACCGATGCACTCCAAATCGGAAACCGAGCAAATTAAGTCAATGCCCGAAAAGTTGGGTCAAAACGAGCGGTCGAAAGTTGGGCTCCAAAAATTTCGGAAAAGGTGTCAAAATTAGAGTCACGATATTGTGAGATGGCTGTAAAAGTTTGGGATCAAACGGGCTCCGGAAAGTTGTCAAAATTTGGGGCAAAAAATGGAGTCAAATGGATGAAAACTGGGTCAAAACCGGTCCAGAACCGGTCAAACCGGACCCCTGGCCGGACCACCTGGTCCAGACCGGGCCCTGGGCCGGACGGCGACCGACGCGGGGTCACAGAGCCACGGTACAACGTCCGGTCGGCACCGGTATGTGATCCGGTTTCAACCGGGCCAGCCGGCGTGCCGCCCGGTTTGCTCCGGTTGGTGGCTCTGGCGAGCGCGCGATGCTGCAGCGAGCGATGGTGTGCGTGTGCTGTAGCTGCGCGGAGCAGCGAGCTGGCCGGCGGCTTGCGGATGCGGCCGGGTGCCTGGGTGGCCTGCGCGTGGAGGTGGGGCGCGGAGGCCGTTGGGCCTGGCGGCGCGCGCGGCCTGGTGAGGGGCGTGGCCAACGCTGCTGGGTTCTGCGCGCGTGGATGGTAGGAGCTGGCGAGCGGGCTGGGGCGGTTGCGCGGCAGCGGATTGGTGGGGTCTGGCCTGCGCGCGCGGGGCGGATCGAGGAGATGGGCCGGTGGTTGGTGGCGTGGCGGCGCGGCGCGGCGGTGGCCTGGGCGTTGACTTGGTCGAATTGGGGATGAACAGGTCGGGATTTTCTCAGGAACACCACGGAAACCAGCTCAGTAAAACTTCGATTTGAGGCGAAATAGATGGAATT
Organism: Lolium multiflorum; assembly: GCA_030979885.1. NCBI lineage: Eukaryota > Viridiplantae > Streptophyta > Magnoliopsida > Poales > Poaceae > Lolium > Lolium multiflorum. Next base: position 151,496,485 of record CM061748.1, read on the forward strand.
GGGCTACGAAAAATTGAGGAAGTGTAGATCAACCACAATAACACCTGATCTGTGGATCATAACCACAAAAAACGCAACAAATTCGCAGATCAAATTTCGAGCTATTTTTTGGGGCAAAATTTTTGGGAAATTTTTTGGGCGAAATTGGTGAAATTGGAGGGTCAAATTCGTGGCAACCTTTGCTCTGGTACCATATGATGGGGCCTAAGGCCACGTGGGTTGCCCGATCTCACGAATTGACCAAGAACAAGAGGGGGTGAGGGATGAACACGAAGAACACGACGAAGAACACGGCGAACGCACGCAACACAACCCGATACAATTCCGGTTTACTCCCGATAGCCCGAACCACTATCACGATAGAATCCCTCAAGGAGAGACACGAGGTAGAATCCCCGAGAGAAAGACCGATATACGATCTATGGAGTCACACGTGTGAGAGACCGCGGTAGAATCACAAGTGCGAAAGATAAATCATATAAGAAGTGCCTTGATACAACTCATAGATTTGTGTCTAAGAGAGGAGGGGGTTTCCCTAATCCCAAAGGGATGATGGAGGCATAAGCCAAGTTCTCACTCAAGTTATGTCTTACCTAATGAAGGGGGAGGTGGGAGCCTATATATAGGGAGCCACTAAGGAGGGGTAGTTTAGGGAAACAAGGGGGTACATGGGCCTTGGCCCGAGTTGACTTGTGGCAGGCGCCGTCTCTTCTTGGCGACCTCGGGCGCTCTTCTTCCTTCTTCTCTTCCATGCCTCCGTGACCTCGGCCTTGAGTGTGGTTCTCGACGTTGATGCGCATGATGAAGCGAAGACCGTAGGTCGGGCTGCATCATCATTGTTACCATATTCCTTATCAGTCACTTAGGCCATCGTATTCTTGTATTGCGTTGTATTGTATGACATCTCATACCAACCAATCTGGTACAAATACCCAAGAATTTCATTGTGTGACCAAACAAGGAATACATTCATAACATGTATATCATCTATATACACCTGAGCTAGACTTTCTAGTCTTTTCTTTCTTTCTGCCAAAATATCTTTTGTAGTTTCTCTTTTAGCTTTCCTCATTCTCAGAAAACACTTCACCTTCAATAACTTCTAGGTCCATTGGTCAAATACCAATAACCTTGAGGTTCTTACTTTGAAGTTGATCATCATATGACAAGTATTCCAGATTTCACTATTATTAACTTTGTAATATGATGAAAAATTTAACTCATAATTTTATCCATCATATCATGACGACTTTCCGAGACCATGTCTGTACATGCTAGGCTCGTAAAGTTTAACCTCAGTATTTGCATGTGCAAATCTGGCTTGCACCCGTTGTATGCACACGTAGAATCTATAACACCCGATCATCACGAGATGCTTCGAAACGACGAGTCTTAGCAACGGTGCATACTAAGGACGATCATTTCATGGATATGCGAATATCGTTAGTGCCCCAATAGTTGGAGGATTGAGACGTCTAGCGTCTTCAACCTTCGTACATTCCCATAAAACTTATGAGTTTATGTAGTCTCACTAGATTATATTCTATCATCTTGCAATAAGGTCTTAGATATCACATATATCTCATACCTCGCTTATTTCTGAAAACAAAATTTCCAGCTCCTTACTTTTCAAACGGATTTGAACTTCAAGTTTCATGGAGACAAGATGATTTTAGGTACTAATTGAAACCATTGTTCTTTGAATCAACAATGTGAGGTTTACTAAAAGTTTGCAATAGGACTTAATCATTTCTTGATTCTTTAACAATACGGTACCAGTCCGTAAAGTTACTTGTCAGACTTAACAATATTTCTATCTCAATTACAAGACTAGTGCATGGTAGAAAACGGATGCCAATTCTACAAATTTAATTCAAAATACTATTCAGACTATGTTCATGATAATTAGTTCAAGTTTTAATCTAATTACTAATGAACTCCCACTTAATACAACATCCCTCATAGTTGTTAAGTGGCACACGATCCACATCCACTACACCAAAACCGATCATCACGTGAGATGATGTAGCTTCAATGGTGAACATCAACATGTTGATCATATCATCCATATGACTCGTGTTCAACCTTTCGGTTTCCGTTGTCCCGAGGCCATGTCTGTACATGCTAGGCTCGTCAAGCAAACCCAAGTATTTCCGCGTGTGCAACATGGCTTACACCCGTTGTATGTGAACGTAGAATCTATCACATCCGATCATCACGAGATGCTTCAAAACGACGAACTGTAGCAACGGTGCATACGAGGGGAGAACACTTTATTATCTTGATATTAATGTGAGGGATCATCTTATAATGCTACCGTCGCGATCTAAGCAAAATAAGATGCATAAAGGATTAACATCACATGCAATTCATATGTGATATGATATGGCCCTTTAGTCTTTGCGCCTTTGATCTTCATCTCCAAAGCACGGACATGATCTCCATCATCGTCGGCGTAGCGTCAAGGTCCATGGCGCTGTCTTCATGGTTGTTCACCGTGTGTAGCAACTATTACAACTACTTTGAAATAATACTACAACATTGATAAGGGGTGGCCCGATCTTCTCAGTAAGCGACGGTGGTGATGAACACGATGGTGTATGCAGCGGAGGGAATCGATGATATGGTGTAGATAACTTGTATGACGCCGACGAAGTCTCTCGATTGATTCCTGTAGCCAATGCAACAGATCTCAACCCTGCAAGATATTCGCAACTCCACACACTTGCGCACGTAGCCGCCGACCACGAAGCGGTAAATTGCAATCTTCTAATCCCCAATGGAACAGCAGATCACACAAACTTTCAGTAGCATAAAACTCCAGATCGCAACGAATTGGAGAGTTGGGGAACAATAGTTTTGCTTAGCAAACAACTATGAACTAGGGTTTATCTTAAACGTGGTCTAAAACAACTTTGGGGGCGTCCTATGGACTTATATAGGCGTCCAAGACGACCTCTGGTCGAAAAAGTACGAAAATAACCGACCCAGAACAGATCTGGTCGAGACAGACTCGGACTCGGCCGGTGGAAAATCCGGTCGACCGGGTCTGGGACCGGGCGGTCCGGTCGGCAACCGGATCTGGCACCGGGCTGATCCGGACGAAGCGTCTAAGGCCCCGGGATTGGCCCGGATGGCACCGGCGTGGAATCCGGTTTGTGACCGGGCGGTCCGGCGCCACGGCCGGTCTGACCGGGCCTGGGACCGGCCTGAAGAACTCCTCCTCTCGCGCATTCCTCCCGCTCCTCCCTCGCGCGTCCATGGGATGTCTTCACGTCCAGCTCCATGTCCAGCTTCACGTCCAGCTTCTTGTCCAGCTGCTCCTCTCCTCCTCGTGCGATGCTTGGTTCCTCCTCATACCTGATCATACATAAGTAATACGACTTAGGTAGTATAAAATTCTCATTGATCAAAGTATCGTTTAGGAACAAGTTCACCTGTTGTTTAAGTAGCTTCGCACGAGCTCGTGTCATTGGTCCAATCCTAACTTCATTGGACTTGAGCTTCACAGCTTCATCTTCATCTTGCAATGACGGAGGTAGTAGTGAGGTAGGGATGTCCTCATCATCTTCCCCCCCCCCCTTCAAAAGGCGTCGACCCCGACGCTCCAAGGTCTTCTCCATCATATGGTGTCAAATCAGCGACATTGAAAGAATTACTGACACCAAACTCATCTTCTGGAAGATCTATTGAATATGCATTATCATTGATCTTGGCAATCACTTTGTAAGGACCAGCACCACGAGGCTTCAACTTAGACTTCCTCAGCTGTGGGAACCTATCCTTGCGAAAATGTACCCAGACCAAATCACCAGGCTTGAACAACATCTTCTTGCGCTTCTTGTTCTTCCTTGCAGCATTGCTCTTGCCTTTCTTCTCGATCAACTCTTTAGTCTTCACATGAATTTTCTTCACAAAATCTGCCCTCTTGGATGCCTCCATATTAACTCTCTCATGTATGGGCAAAGGCAACAAGTCAAGTGGAGTAATGGGTTTGAAACCATACACCACCTCAAAAGGACACAGCTCCGTGGTAGAATGTACCGCCCTGTTGTAAGCAAACTCCACATGCGGCAAACACTCTTCCCACTCCTTCAGGTTCTTCTTGATCATGGATCTCAACAGTTGTGACAATGTTCTATTCACCACTTCAGTTTGACCATCAGTTTGGGGATGACAAGTAGTGCTGAAAAGCAGCTTTGTCCCCAGCTTTCTCCAAAGCGTCTTCCAGAAGTAGCTCATAAACTTCACGTCACGATCAGAAACAATAGTCTTCGGGACTCCATGTAGACGTACAATCTCCCTGAAAAACAGGTTAGCAATATGCGACGCATCGTCGCTCTTGTGGCAGGCAATAAAGTGTGACATCTTAGAGAATCTATCCACTACCACAAATATAGAATCATGGCCTCTCTTAGTACGCGGCAAACCCAACACAAAATCCATACTAATATCCTCCCAAGGTGTAGTAGGTGCCGGTAAAGGAGTATACAAACCGTGAGGCTTCAGCTTGGACTTGGACTTGTTGCAAGTAATGCATCTCTTCACATACCTGTCCACGTCCCGCCTCATCTTTGGCCAATAAAAGTGGTCAGCTAGCATGAGTAGCGTCTTCTCACGCCCAAAGTGACCCATCAAACCTCCAGCATGTGATTCCTGCAATAAGAGCAAACGCATAGACGATTCTGGAACACATAGTTTGTTAGCTCTAAACAAGAACCCATCATGTATGTGATATTTTTCCCATGCTTTACCAAGAGCACATAAGCGATATGGTTCAGCAAAATCATGATCAGTGGCATACAAATCACATAGTATCTCTAAACCAGGAATTTTAACATCAAGTTGAGTTAATAGCATATTCTTCCTAGATAGAGCATCAGCAACAATATTATCTTTTCCCTTCTTATGCTTAATAATGTATGGAAAAGACTCAATGAACTCAACCCACTTAGCTAGACGCTTATGCAAAGTAGATTGGGCTTTCAGGTATTTCAAAGCTTCATGATCAGAATGTATGATAAATTCTTTTGGCCACAAGTAATGTTGCCAAACCTCAAGAACTCTAATTAAAGCATACAATTCTTTATCATAGATAGGATAGTTCAACTTAGCACCAGAAAGTTTCTCAGAAAAATATGCAATTGGGCGACCCTCTTGCATCAACACACCACCAATTCCAATACCACTAGCATCACATTCAATCTCAAATTGCTTATTGAAATCAGGAAGTGCAAGCAACGGTGCAGAAGTTAACAATCGTTTCAGTTCATCAAATGCATGATCTTGGGCTGCGCCCCACTCAAAGACAACACCCTTTTTAGTTAAATCATTCAAAGGTGCAGCAATAGTACTAAAGTTGGGCACAAATCTTCTATAAAACCCAGCTAGACCATGAAAACTTCTAACTTGACTCACATTCATGGGAGTAGGCCAATTTTGAATAGCTTCAATTTTAGACTCATCTACTTCTACTCCATGCTTAGAGACAACATAACCCAGAAATATGACCTTATCTTTGCAAAATGTGCACTTCTCAAGATTACCATAGAGTTGATTATCACGCAACACTTGCAAAACATGTCGAATATGTATAATATGATCAGATTCATTGCGGCTGTAGATTAATATGTCATCAAAGTACACAACCACAAATTTGCCAATAAATTCACGCAAAACATGGTTCATCAGTCTCATGAAAGTGCTAGGTGCATTAGTCAAACCAAAAGGCATTACTAACCACTCATATAAACCAAATTTTGTTTTAAAGGCTGTTTTCCACTCATCCCCTTCTTTCATCCTAATTTGATGATAACCACTACGCAAATCAATTTTAGAGAACACAGCAGCACCACTCAATTCATCTAGCATATCCTCTAAACGGGGAATAGGATGACGATATCGAATAGTAATGTTGTTTATAGCTCTACAATCTACGCACATACGCCAAGTACCATCTTTCTTGGGAACTAAAATAACAGGAACAACACAAGGACTAAGACTAATGTTCTGTATCTCCTTCGTCTCTTCGGGATTAGTGCGATATGGCGCCCTATTGGGCAGCGATGCTCCGGGAATCAAGTCAATTTGATGCTCAATACCTCGCAATGGTGGTAGTCCTGCGGGTACCTCCTCCGGAAACACGTCGCCAAATTCCTGCAAAACATTAGAAACACCAAGAGGAAGAGGGGTCATGTCGTTAGAAACCAAAACCGTACCCCTGTACAAAAGCACAAGAGGCATGGTCGTAGGATCCTCACTAAATTCTCTCATGTCTTCTTTGGTGGCTAATGAAACTAAGGAATGCACTCGCTCACTTTTCGTTATATCACTCACGGTATTACAATTCTCTCGCCTATCTATGGATGCATCCTCCAAATTGACTTCAATCTTCTGACGAGACTCATTGACAATCTGCTGTGGTGACATAGGTTGCAAGTTAATTTTCTTGCCCTTGAACTCCAAGTGATATGTATTGGCGCGGCCATTGTGTTGCACAGAACGGTCATAGAGCCATGGCCGGCCCAACAAGAGATGGCACACCGTCATAGGAACCACATCAAAGTCAATGGAATCCTTATACGGTCCAATCTCAAAATCAACTCGCACCATGTGGCTCACCTTCATCTCACCATTATTGCTCAACCACTGAATATAATATGGATGCGGGTGCGGTAGATACTTCAGTTTCAGCTTGGCACATAACTCTTTGCTTGCTAAATTGCGACAACTTCCGCCATCAATAATAACCTTGCAAGCTTTATCAGGACCAACAAGTGCCTTTGTTTGGAACAAATTGCAGCGCTGCGTAGATGCACTAGGCTGCACATTGAGAACACGCTGTGACACAACTATAGTTTGAGCTTCTGAAGGATAAGCATCAAAACTATCGCTGTCATAATCATCATCTTCCGGAGCATCCGGATCAGCATCGTCTCCAGTTTCATATTCATTGTCCTCATTAATGATCATAACTTTGCGGTTAGGACAATCCTTCTTGAAGTGACCCTTGCCACCACATGTATGACAAAGCATATCACGGTTGCGCGCTGTAGACATACTAGAACCAGTTCCACTTGCTGCAGGGACGGGCTTCTTTGTGTTAGACACATTGGAGACCGGCTTGCTAGACGAAGAAGGAACATCCGTAGCACGCGTAGATGGCGCCGTAGAAGGCGGCGGCCTAGGCGTGTAACGCCCTGCGCCTGTAGCACGGCCCCTCTGTTGCGCTTCTTCAGCCAACTGTGACTCAGCTTCTCTTGCATGATGTAGCAACTCATTCATTGTAGCATATTTGTGATGACGCACAATGCCTTTGATATTAAACCTGAGTCCATTGAGAAAACGCTGTAGTGTCATCTCCAAAGACTCACGGACACGGGCACGCTGCATAAGCATCTCCATCTCCATATAATAAGCATCAACTGTCAACACACCTTGCTTCAATTGGGTCAGCTTATCAAACACAGAACGCAAGTAATTGGTAGGAACAAAACGAGCTCTCATTGCCGCCTTCATAGTACGCCAAGTGATAATAGGCAGCTCACCATCTTCTTCTCGATCCTGAACAAGAGCATCCCACCAACGCAATGCGTAACCATCAAATTCAGAGGAAGCAAGTTTAATCTTCCTATCTTCAGTATAATCAGGATGTAAACGCCATAATCTCTCAATCTTCAGCTCCCATGTAAGATATTCTTCAACATCAGTACCTCCTTCAAATCTGGGAATTGAGAACTTGGGCTTACCCAAACCATCGTCTTGTTGTTGAGGAACACGGCGGGCTCCAATTTCAACAAAACCGCGATTGACGCCACGTGGAAGACCACGACCAACACCACGTCCCATGCCTTGAGCAGCAGCAGCATCCGCATTGTCACCATTGACACTGCCATCTTCATCAAGTGGTTGTTGTGGTTGTTGTTGTACCATAGTACGGATATCCTGGACAGCTTGCGTCAAAGTATTCATAGATGCTTGAAGAGTCGTCATCGATGTTTGAACGGTGTTAATAGCCGTAGTAGCCTCATCGACCTTCAAGTTGACACCCTGAATTTCAGTATCAAATGTCTCCGTAGTAACACGAAGTTCACGTGTGAGGTGATCACGAAGAGCCTCATATTCCATCCAAGTAACCGGCGTGGACGGATCCTTTTTCTGCATCACATTGAACTCAGAAGAAGACATGATTAGTAGGTTAGTGCACTAAACAAAAATCTTTGGTGGTACTCTCACAACTCACTCAAAACTGATAAGAAAGGTGAATCTTACCGCTCCAAAGTGAATTAGTATTGCTTACCAACTTGGATTGACGGACTAGTGCACGGATGTAGCGAAGCGAATATCAAGGGTATAAGAACAATCACACGACTAAGCAGGATATATGTGGGGCTGTAGGTGGGCTACCTATTTGCACCAATAACAAGCTCTAGCGCTGACCGTAGACAACCAAAGATACTCACACAAGGCGATAAATGTGGCAATGCAACTATATGGATGAAAGGTTGCAATGCACTCGAGAGACGCTAGCAAAGCTCAACGAGACAGGCACAAGATTGCTCAACTACAGGTGCAGTAAAGAAAACTTAGGCCTTCACTTGAATTCAACTAGCACACACTTTTCTTTTTGGATTTTCTTTTTATAACACACGCAGCTATGTAGCTCTTTTTGCTTCTTTTCTATTTTCTCTTTTTTTTTATGACTCAACTCCTTGATAACACGGCCAACAAGATATGCAAAGCACCAAAACCCTAATGAGCAGCCTGTCGAGCGGTAAAACTAGTCTCTTCTGGGGAAGTTCCTAGTCACGTATATCGAAAGGTTGTGTCTATGGTTGGGAACAAGCACACTGTATGCTATGTGGACTCGGAGTAACAAAAACTGACACTAGACGACAAAGTAACACAAGATGATAGAGTAAACTCAAACCCTAAAATACTAGATGAAAGATAAAGTGACGCAAAAACAACTACGAAAAGCAACTAAAACTCGAAATTAGTGCAAGCTATGGCTATGGCAAACCCTAACCCTAATATTTTTGGCTTTTTCTGTATAGGAAAACACTCACAACTCAACTATGGGGTGGATTGTGGATGGCTTACCGAGGAAAACTGGAAATCTGATACCAAGATGATAAGGGGTGGCCCGATCTTCTCAGTAAGCGACGGTGGTGATGAACACGATGGTGTATGCAGCGGAGGGAATCGATGATATGGTGTAGATAACTTGTATGACGCCGACGAAGTCTCTCGATTGATTCCTGTAGCCAATGCAACAGATCTCAACCCTGCAAGATATTCACAACTCCACACACTTGCGCACGTAGCCGCCGACCACGAAGCGGTAAATTGCAATCTTCTAATCCCCAATGGAACAACAGATCACACAAACTTTCAGTAGCATAAAACTCCAGATCGCAACGAATTGGAGAGTTGGGGAACAATAGTTTTGCTTAGCAAACAACTATGAACTAGGGTTTATCTTAAACGTGGTCTAAAACAACTTTGGGGGCGTCCTATGGACTTATATAGGCGTCCAAGACGACCTCTGGTCGAAAAAGTACGAAAATAACCGACCCAGAATAGATCTGGTCGAGACAGACTCGGACTCGGCCGGTGGAAAATCCGGTCGACCGGGTCTGGGACCGGGCGGTCCGGTCGGCAACCGGATCTGGCACCGGGCTGATCCGGACGAAGCGTCTAAGGCCCCGGGATTGGCCCGGATGGCACCGGCGTGGAATCCGGTTTGTGACCGGGCGGTCCGGCGCCACGGCCGGTCTGACCGGGCCTGGGACCGGCCTGAAGAACTCCTCCTCTCGCGCATTCCTCCCGCTCCTCCCTCGCGCGTCCATGGGATGTCTTCACGTCCAGCTCCATGTCCAGCTTCACGTCCAGCTTCTTGTCCAGCTGCTCCTCTCCTCCTCGTGCGATGCTTGGTTCCTCCTCATACCTGATCATACATAAGTAATACGACTTAGGTAGTATAAAATTCTCATTGATCAAAGTATCGTTTAGGAACAAGTTCACCTGTTGTTTAAGTAGCTTCACACGAGCTCGTGTCATTGGTCCAATCCTAACTTCATTGGACTTGAGCTTCACAGCTTCATCTTCATCTTGCAATGACGGAGGTAGTAGTGAGGTAGGGATGTCCTCATCAAACATGAAATATAAAGACAACCATAAGGCTCCTGCCGGTTGCCACAATACAATAATGATCATCTCATACATATTCATCATCACATCATGGCCATATCACATCACCAAACCCTGCAAAAACAAGTTAGACGCCTCTAATTTGGTTTGCATATTTTACATGGTTTAGGGTTTTCGAGTAGGATCCAATCTACCTACGAACATGAACCACAACGGTGATACTAGTGTTGTCAATAGAAAGAGTAGATTGAATCTTCACTATGGTGAGAGAGACAGACACCCACAAAGCCACTTATGCAATACAAGTTGCATGTCGAGCGTGGAGCAAGTCTCATGAACGCGGTCATGTAAAGTTAGCCCGGGCCGCTTCATCCCACCATCCCGCAAGATGCAAAGTACACGAACTAAAGACAACAAAAGCATCAACGCCCACAAAACCATTGTGTTCTACTCGTGCAACCAATCTATGCATAGACATGGATCTGATACCACTGATGGTGATGCAGCCCGACCTTCGGTCTTCACCGCATCATATGCTTCATCGCCAAGACGACACGCAAAGGTGAATCTTCTCCTTTACGCGTGTCTACAATCGCCTATGTGGAACGATATACTACTTCATACTCCATCATATCTTGATGATAGGAACTCGACGACAAGTACGGAGGGAAGAGAGGATGCCATGGAGACCCGAGGACGCAAGGCTGATGTCACGGAAGCATGGAAGAGAAGGAGAAAGAGGAGCTGGACGCTCCAGGCCGGAACTTCCGCCCACACAGCCGGAACTTCCGCCCAGATTCCATCCAAGACTGAAGATGCTCATGCTGAAGAGCTGCGGCCGGAACTTCCGCCCCTGATGGCCGGAACTTCCGCCCAGGACCGGAACTTCCGCCCAGGACGGCCGGAACTTCCGCCCCATCGAACCTCAGCCAGATCTCAGCCCACTTTGGCTTGTAACTTACCCCTTCATCCCCTTGCCTATAAATAGACACCTACCCCCACCTTCATGAGGGAGAGATGATGTTTAGATGAATTGGCTTATGCCTCTACTATCCCTTTGTGGATTTGGGAAACCCCCACCTTAGGTTAATTCCTATTGTACCACCCGGGCTCCTTATCGAATCCTATTGTATCTCTTTGGTGACTTCTACCAATCTTAGTCTTTTGCTTGCACTTCTACCTATTTGGTCTTTTGCTTGCACTTCTATTGAGTTTGGTCTTTTCACCCTTCTAGATTCATAGGATCTTCGATTTGTCGATCTTTTTGCGGGACTTCTACCGAAAGGTCTTTTCCTTGCAACTTCTATCGAGTTGGTGGTTCGGGCCAACGAGGATAACCGATTGTGTTGTGTGCGTGTGTTTGTATCGTGTTCTTCGCGTTCATCCACTTCCCCGCGAATCCCCTCCGCAATCACACTCACCCGGGTCAAACCGTGAAGATTGGGCACACCCTCGGGCTTAGCCCGCATCATATGGTATCTGAGCAAAGGTTGCCACGGATTTGACCCTCCAATTCCACCAATTTCGCCCAAAAATTTCCCCAAAATTTTTTCCCCAAAAAATAGCTCGAATTTGGATCTCAGGATTTGTTGCGTTGTTTGTGGTTTTGGTCCACAGATCTTGTGTTATTGGTGTTGATCTATCGTTCCTCCACTTTTCTCCGCTCGATTCCATCAAATCCCCTCGAAATCCATCATTTTCTGCTCAGTTTTTCGCCCCCGAGTTCGTGCTGTTCATCGTCCCAGATCCAAATCTAAAAAATTCGTGTATTTCCGGAACTTCCGCCCCACCCAGCGGAACTTCCGCCCAGGCCAAAAATCCCCAAAATCGGATCAGCCACCGTCTTCTTCCTCCGCGCCACTCGGCAGCAAACCCTCCACGGCAAGCCTCGTCCTCTCCGCTGCCGCGCGCGCACGCCAGGCCAACCACAACCGCGCGCATCGCTCGCCCTGGACCTGGCCCAATTCCACGCTGCGCGCCCACGCATCAACGCCACCACCGGCCCACCTCGCGCGCCACCAGGCCCGTCTCCACCTCCACGCCAACCCCTGGCCGCCGCCTCGCTCGGTCCGCTCCACAAGCGCCCGCACCAGGCAACCACCGCCCGCTGCACCCGCTCGCCAACGCCCGGCCACAGCGCACCTCACCGCTCGAGCACGCCCCGTACGCCACGCCGCCCTCTGCTCGCTCCGTTCTGCCTTGGCCCACGCGCCAACTTCCACCACAAGCGGGCGCACCACCTGCTCCGCCCCGCTCGGCCGCTCATCACGCGACCCAGGCCGCCCGCGCCTTCAGATCGTCCAAGCCACCAGCGCCTCAAGCTGCCCCAAGCTCGCACAAATTGCCCAGGCCGGGCGCTGAATCAGCTCTGGCCTCAATTTCCGCTGTTGTTTCCAGGCAGCACAAGAGATTCTCCCAGAAAAAATTTCCGAAACCGGAAGTTCCGGCCATACCAAGCGGTACAATTTCCGAAACCGGAAGTTCTGACCATACCAAGCGGTACTTCCGGTCCGCCGGTATTTCCGCCCAACTTCCGCCTAAATTCCGAAAATAGCAAATTTACTCGCAGTAACACCCCTGGATCCATTTCGCGAATTTCGGAAGTTGACCGGAACTTGACCAGAAGTTCCGGCCCGGCGCGCATTTCTGACTTAAAATTCGTCCAGTTTTGACCCATCTTTTTGCCCCAAATTTTGACAACTTTTCGACGCCCGTTTGACTCCAAACTTTAACAACATCCTCCAACGACTCTACATAGTCTACGTCTAATTTTTGACGATTTTTGGTGCCCAACTTTTGACCGCTCGTTTTGACCCAACTTTTCGGGCATTGACTTAATTTGCCCGGTTTTCGATTTGGAGTGCATTGGTTGTCTATTCCGCTTCCGCGCCTACACCAACACCGCGACGACACCTTTGGCACCCCGGATTCCGGCGCAACTTCGACACCATCATCGACACCACTTCGATCATCGCAAGTTCGTGTGCTTGACACCGCCTAACATCAATAGGTATAACTTGCCTCACCCCTTGTAGCCCCGTTTCTTTCTTTGTGTACCTATCCCATTGAGAGTGGCTTTCCGAGTGTTGCGAAGCATTGCACAAGTGTCACGACCGTGAGAGGGTGTGTGTGCGTTGTGTTGAGCAAAGCTCCGAAGCAAGCTCGGTGAGAAAGATACACAAAAGAAGAAAAAGTGTGACATAGAGAAAAATAAACTTCTAAGCATAGAAAAAAAATAAAAATAAAAGAAATAGAAAAAGAGTGTGTGTCCACCAATACAAAGGAGTGCAAAGCTTGTACGCACTAAGAGAGAAAAGAGAAGAGTGGCATTTGTGCAAATCTTGTTGCTTCTATCTTATGCAACCAAGCTACGGTCTCTCTTGTGTTGGCGTGACACCGAGCTAATAGTCTTCGTTAGGACCATCTTTGTTACTTGCTCACTTCCTTGGCCGCGCTAACCCCATTGATCTTCTTGTGTGTGTTTCCGTGTTTCCTTGACATAGATCACCGCTTTTGACATTTGACTTTGGATCTTACCCACATTTGACAATAGACATTTTCTTTGGTTCTTTTCGTTTGCTATCCACTTCCTCACCTACCACCATATAGAGTTCTTAGCCTTTTGCGTGTGCTTTGAGTGTGTGTGTGAGTACATATCGGTTATTCTCTAACTTGAACCATTTTCTCGATTTTGGTTTGCGAGTTTTGACCTTTTGGTAGTTCTCCTTCCACCATATATACACCAATCCTAGAGACTAACATGTATAGTGAGGATGAGCCTACGGAGGACGACATGGAGTACTATGAGGGTGATAGCTCCGCAAGCGCCGAAGATATGGAGGACCATGTGGAGCTCGACACCGACAATGGCTCCGCATGCATTGGCGACATGACCGACATCGAGCATCTCTACACCGACCATGACTCGCCAAGCATGGACAACATGGTGGACCACCACTCCGAGCTCGACTACGACTACGACAACATGGTGGAGCACCACCTCGACCACGACTACGACTACGACGACATGGTGGAGCACCACCTCGACCACGACTACGACTACGACGACATGGTGGAGCACTACCTCGACTACGACTACGACACCATGATGGAGCATCGCACCGAGCACTACCTCGAGCACGACATCGACACCATGGTGGAGCCTAGCTTCGACCCCACCTTGAACAAGACCGGTGCCTACAAGTTCCCCATCTTGGCCAATGGAACTACATATGAAGATAGAGGACCTCCAAGACGGCGCAACCATGAGAGTGCTTATGCACATGATCATCTACATCGAGCTCGTCCTTTGGAACAACAAGAGCGTCCCCGCCATGATCGCCATCGACACTCTCCTCCGAGCTCAAGAAGGCGCCACAAGCAAAGTGCCAAGCTACATGAACCATCATCTAGGCATGTTGAGGATCGTCATCGACACACGTCACCTCATGATCGTCGTCGACCATCACCACCTCATGACCGCCATCGACATGTGTCACCACATAATCATCACCGACACAAGTCAACTCATGCACCATCGACATGCGTCACCACATGATCATCGCCGACACAAGTCACCTCATGTTCGCCATCGACCAACACCTCCCAAGGATCTTCGACGACACCCCCCAAGACATGGTGATGATGCAAGAAGACGAGAGCCTCGACATGAAGCGGCCAAGGCTACAAAGAACAACAACACCAACCATATGGTGTCCACAAAGCCTAGCGCCACCACCAAAATGGCATCTCCAAGACCGCCTACACATGAGAAGATCTCCAATGGTGCGAGACAAGACGCTACATCAACAAGGAAGATGGTGGCAAGTGCAAATAAAGAGGAACCACATCTCATGGTGCTTCCCCCTCCTACCGCCACCACCACAATGGCGCCTACAAGAAGCTCAAGCCCCAAGATGAAGACCATGGAGTCTACACTTCAAGATGAAGGACGATCTACCCATCTTTATGCCAACATGACAATGCGTTGTCCACCAAGATCAAGTAGCTCCCAATGCTTTCGTTGCAAACAAGACGGTCATCTTTGGGAATGCCCCAATCTCCATTGTGATGTGTGCACATCCAACAAGCACATGACATGGGAATGCAACACACCACAAGCCCACAAGCTCTACTTCGCCCAATTGGATGCCGAAATCGCCAACAAGACACTTCAAGATACCATTGTCTTCAAAGAATGGTGCAAGGAAATGGCCAAGAGGACGACTATGAAGCCCACACTTCAAGATGAAGCACGAGAAGGCCAAGTCAAGGGTGACGTTGATTCGAGCCTAGCTCTCAACAACACCATAGCGCCATCAAATGGTGTCAACATGGGAGGCGATGGAGTTGAGAAGGTTGAGCATGGGATTTTCCCTTCAACCAAGGAGGCGAATGGAGTTGAGAATGGTGAGCATGGGATGATCCCTTCACCAATGGAGGCACATGGAGATGAGAAAATCGAGCCTACTCCTATATGCTTGAATGATGAGATGGTACCAATCCCATGTGAGCATGAGAGCCACTTAGCCCACTTGAGTGAGAGTGATAGTGAGTTGAGTGACTCCCACCCCATATGTGAGTATGAGTGCTTCCATTTGGAGGACATGAGTGATACACCGAGTGAGTTGAGAGAGGTAGTTGATAGGTCCATGGAGGCCATTTCACATTCTAACAACTTAACCTCTACCTCTAGTGTGTTTTCTCATGTTGCAATAGGTTCCATGGAGGACGAGTTCCCGATCATGGAGAAGATGTACATGGTGCATGAAGATGATGCTATCACACCATGCTTGATTGAAGATGAACATGGAGGCCACATGGAGCCTACCACTTCCACAACACCTACCTCACATGAGCGGGACTACAAAGGTACCTATATGGGTGTTGATGATGCCATGATCCCACTAGTGGACATGATGACTTATGAATGCATGCATGATCTTGATGATACAAGTGCTATGTCATATGCTTCGTTCATTCCCCCATGTGATGCTTTGCTTGATAACATTGTTGATCATGTGGAATTACTTGCTTGTGACAATATAGTCATGCCATGCTATGAGAGTTTATCTTCCTCTTCTATTGCTTGCAATATGTCGAACAATTGCTCTTTCCCATGTATTGCTTGCAATGAGGATGCTAATGCTTGTGTTGTGACACCCTTGATGAACAATTGCTCTTTCCCTAGGTTTGTCGACAACAATGATAAAACTTTGAACATGTTTTGTGAAAAATGCTTGCAATACTCTCCCATTAATGCAACCAAAATGTTGAATACTTTCTCTTTCCAATGCTTGGTTTGCAATAATGTTAATATGCTTGTAAATGAGATTGCCCCCATAGCTCTCTCAAATTTTGGAGACTTTGCATATATCCATGATGAGCATGTTCATGTGTTTACCCCGCATATTCACCATATCTATTATGATGCTTTGCTTAACGCTAATGGTGATGTGCAAAAGAGATGGACCATCATGATGGATGATGTGTTCATATACCATGCACACACGTTCTTTGCTTTGCCTAATGTGTGTGTAGGTACAAGAATGCCAATGTCAACCTCGATTGAGCACGAGTTGACAAAGAGAGCTCTTGAGAGCATAATACAAGTGAGTTCAAGATCGAACCCGGCTCTAATACCTTTCCCATGCTTTGCATTGAACATGCCGAACAATTTCTCTTTCTTATGGTTCTTTTGCAAGCATGATGATGTGATTCTTACCGTTGGTGTTGCCTCAAACAAGTTGACCAATTTCTCTTTCATTTGGTTTGTTGGGACACCCGGTTGTGCAAATGTCTTCTTGATGAACTTTTTGGATGATATGTTGTGTGTTGCACCAAATATGAGGACCAATTTCTCTTTCCAATGGTTTGTGTGCACACATGTTGATGCTATTTTGAACACTCTACCTCATGCATTTTGGCCAAATTCTCCACTTGTTGCTTCAAGGATGTTGAACAATTTCTCTTTCCGATGCCTTGAGTGCAATAATGCACATGAGTTTCTACATGAGATGGACATCATAGTCGTCTCACAATTTGGAGTTTTTGTGTTTCCACATTTGGAAGATGTTCATATGGAGTTCTTACACATTGACCTTGCACATGCATTATTCTTGATAAATTTGTGTTGTGCTAACGGTGTTGTGAACATGAAAGGACATGTCATCGATGATGTGCTCCAATATCACACACAAACATACTTTGCTTGGTCTTTGTTGTGTGAAGGTACAAGTGACTTGTGGATGAGCGTCAACGAATGGGTTCAACCCCACACTTCGACTACACAAGATCTCTCCATGAGAGCACATCGACATTATGCTAAGGTGACCTCCTTATACTTGGGACATATTGCTAAATCCGTTGAACATTGGCTACGCTTTGAGTGTTCTCTTGCTTCTCTTGTGCTATTGATAGGGCTCTTGACAAGTGACGGGACATTCAAGCGTGGTTGTCATCTACCTCCTATACAAGTTCATGAAGAGCTATCGTCGAGGACGACTCTTTTTCAAGTGGGGGGAGATGATGCAGCCCGACCTTCGGTCTTCACCTGATGCGGGGTGGCCTTCGGACACCTCCCCACCAAGACCAACAAGTCCCCCAAGCGGACCAATGACAAGGGCTCGAGTTAAAGCTCTACACGACAAGGTGAACTCGCTCCTCACTTCCCTCGACCTAGATACCCCATTGGATGGAATGCTACCTCATGCCGAAACCCTTTGTGTCATTAGGTACGTGGAGCATCAAGACCACGGAGAGGACAGTACGTCATGGTCAAGGGAAGGAGAGGAGCAGCTGATCGAGAAGATGAACATGGAGCTGGACCCGAAGTCGCCCCAAGAACGCAAGGAAGAGACGATGAGCGGCCGGTCCAGAATCCGGTCTGACCGGACGCCTGACCGGGCCACCCGGCTCAGAATCCGGTCGACCGGACGCCTGACCGGGCCACCCGGTCCCCAACCGGGCCACCAACCGGTGCCATCCGGACGACTTCCCGGGGCTCCAGAACCTCGCCCGGTTACTGCCCGGTCCAGGATCCGGTCACCGACCGGACGACCCGGTCCCAGGTCCGGTCCAACCGGACTCCTGACCGGCCTGCACGACTGAAGACTACTTTTCGGCCCGAAACGTTTTCCTTTGTGCCTTTTCGGCCCGTGTCGCCTTGTACCGCTATATAAGCACCTTGGACACCCCTTTTTCCCCTTAGACTTGATGAGGTCTAAGACCCTGATTGTGGCCCGATCTCGCGAATGACCCAAGGAATCAAGGGGGAAAGAGGGGGAGAGGTGGAAGAACACTAAGAACACGAAGAACACACGAAGATCCACGCACACCAACCCGATACAATCGATGCTTACCCTCACGGCTCGATGGACCGTGCCAATAGAATCCGCCCGGAAGAGACTCGAGGTAGAATTCCGAGAGGAGAGACCGGTGGGAAGGACGAATCAAGGAGTGGGAGAGAGAGTGATAAACACTAGAATCTCACACTACCAAATCCATACATCCACAAGGGTTGCCTTGATTACAGAGGGATGATACCCAAGGGAGACTAAGCTCAAAGTTAGGTTTGAGTTCTAAACAAGTCTAATCTCAGATCTGAGCCAACTAGGCTATTTATAGTCGGGTGGGCGAATGGGTAAGTTACACGCTGAAAAGTAGTGCTGTGCTGAAATCGCGGTGGCGGAAGTTCCGGTCAGGGGCGGAAGTTCCGGCCCTGGAAGGCGGAAGTTCCGGCCCGGCCGGAAGTTCCGGCCAAGTTCCGGTCAAGTTCCGAAATAAGCCCATTTCCTTGCAGTAACATCCAGGGGCGTTTTGACGGACTTTCGGAACTTGGGCGGAACTTGGGCGGAAGTTCCGGGTGGGCGGAAGTTCCGGTCCCTCGGGGCGGAAGTTCCGGCTGGTTCCACTTCTCTGGGCGCTGGACGGCATCTTGGCAGCATCTGGGAGGAAGTTCCGGTCCTGGAGGGCGGAAGTTCCGGTCCTGGGGGGCGGAAGTTCCGGCCCTGGAGGGCGGAAGTTCCGGCCTGTGCGCTGGAGCTCCATCTTCATCATTTCCAGCTCTCTCTCCATTGGCTTGGACTCCATGGCTTGTGTCTTGACCGATGTACCTGATTGAACATAGTGTATTTGCATGAAGTAGCAAGCCGTCCAAGGGTGTGTCAAAGGCATAGGTAGAGAGGAGCGAATTCACCTCTTGGCGTAGCGCTTGGGCTCTAGCTCGTGTCATTGGACCACGAGGAGGGCTTGTTGGTCTTGATGTAGTGTCGTTGGCGAGCGGGGCTACATCATCTCCCCCCCCTTGGGAGAGAGTCGTCCTCGACTCTTGTTCCTCCTCATCTCCATAGTGTGGGGATAGATCCGAGATGTTGAAAGTGTTGCTCACCAAGTACTTGGATGTTGGTATGTCGATGACGTAGGCGTTGTTGTTGATGCGCTTGAGTACCTTGAAAGGCCCATCTCCTCTTGGCTTGAGCTTGGAGTTGCGTTCTTGAGGGAACCTTTCTTTCCTTAGATGAACCCAAACGAGGTCTCCTTCTTCAAACACTCGTTCTTTCTTCTTGGCGTTGAGGCGGGTAGCTTGGCGAAGGACATGGTCTTGTATGGTTGCTCTTGTATCTTCATGTAGTTTCTTCATGGCGGTTGTGCGTTTGTCGAAGTCCATGTTCGTCCTTTGATGAAGAGGTAGTGGAAGGATGTCGAGTGCCGTTGGAGGTTCGAATCCATAGACGATCATGAAGGGACTCCGTAATGTTGTGGAGTGCTTGGCTCTATTGTAGGCGAACTCCGCGTGGGGGAGGCAATCTTCCCATGACTTCAAGTTTTTCTTCACAAGTGTGCGGAGGAGTGTGGAGAGGCTTCGATTGACCACTTCGGTTTGTCCATCGGTTTGAGGGTGCGAGGACGATGAGAATAAGAGCTTCACTCCAAACTTGGCCATGAGCGACTTCCATAGATAACTCATGAACTTGACGTCTCGATCCGACACAATGCTTGCCGGTATCCCATGTAGGCGAACCACTTCCCTGAAAAACAATGAAGCAATGTGTGACTCTTGCAAAAGAACTTACTACCACAAAGATTGAATCATGCCCATGCTTTGTTCTTGGTAAGCCTAACACAAAGTCCATGCTTATATCCGACCAAGGTGCATATGGAATGGGTAAAGGTATGTAAAGACCATGGGGGTTGGATGTTGACTTAGCTTGTAAGCACGTTGTGCAACGGTTGCAAAGGCGCTCCACGTCTCGCTTCATGCGTGGCCAATAGTAGTGTGTGGATAGCATCGAAAGAGTCTTGTCGCGTCCAAAATGACCCATGAGGCCACCTCCATGTGACTCTTGCAAAAGCAACTTACGAAGAGAAGACTCGGGTATGCAAACTTTGTTAGCTTTAAACAAGTAGCCATCATGCAAGTAGAAATCATCAAAACCTCGGTCAATGGAACACTTTTCAAAGATTGGTCCAAAGAAAGAATCGGAAGGGTAAAGTTCTTTGATCTCCTCAAGACCCAAAATGTGAAACTCCAAGCGGGTGAGTAGGAGAGTAATCTTGCGGGAAAGTGCATCCGCAACCACATTTTCCTTGCCCTTTTTGTATTTGATTACATAAGGGAAGGACTCTATGAACTCAACCCACTTAGCATGTCTCTTGTTCAAATTGTGTTGACTTTTCAAATATTTCAAGGACTCATGATCCGAGTGGATGACAAACTCTTTTGGCCAAAGGTAATGTTGCCAAACTTCAAGAACACGAACCAAAGCATAAAGCTCCTTGTCATATATAGGATAGTTGAGGCGTGCGCCATCCAACTTCTCGCTATAGTATGCCACGGGTTTTCCATTTTGCATGAGGACACCACCGATTCCAAGGCCACTCGCATCACATTCTATTTCAAATGTCTTGGCAAAATCGGGAAGAGCAAGTAGTGGTGCCTCGGTGAGTCTCTTTTTCAATTCATCAAAAGCTTTTTGTTGCGCTTTGCCCCAAACGAACGGAACATTCTTTTTTGTAAGCTCGTTTAAAGGGCAAGCAATGGTGCTGAAATCTTTCACAAAGCGGCGGTAAAATCCGGCAAGTCCATGGAAGCTTCTAACTTGACCAACATTTGTGGGAGTGGGCCAATTGTGGATGGCCTCAACTTTGGAAGAATCAACTTCAATCCCGTTGGCGGAAACCACAAAACCAAGAAAAACCAATTTGTTTTGAGCGAAATGGCATTTTGGAAGGTTGGCAAAGAGCTTCTCGTGGCGCAAGATGCATAAGACTTCTCTCACATGTTGAACATGGTCCTCGAGATTTTTGCTATAGATGAGGATATCATCAAAATAGACAACCACACTCTTGCCAATGAGAGGTCGCAAGATGTGATTCATAAGACGCATAAAAGTGGAAGGAGCATTGGAAAGACCAAACGGCATGACGAGCCATTCATAGAGACCAAGCTTGGTCTTGAATGCCGTCTTCCATTCATCACCAATTGCCATGCGAATTTGGTGGTAGCCACTACGCAAATCAATCTTAGAGAAAATGGTGGCACCACTCAATTCATCAAGCATGTCATCTAAACGCGGAATGGGATGTCGATAACGGACGGTAATGGCATTGATAGGGCGGCAATCCATACACATCCGTTGCGTCTCATCCGGTTTAGGCACAAGAATGACGGGAACGGCACAAGGGCTAAGGCTTTCTCGGACATACCCTTTAGCGAGGAGGTCTTGAATTTGGCGTTGGATCTCCTTGGTATCCTCGGGGTTGGTGCGGTAGGCGGCGCGGTTTGGTAGGGGAGCGCCGGGTATGAGGTCGATGCGATGCTCGATGCCCCGAAGCGGTGGTAGTCCATGGGGTAGCTCGTCGGGGAAGACGTCTTGGAACTCCTTCAAAAGAGACAACAAAGACGAAGGAATGTTGGTTAAGTCATTAGTCTCCGCCGAGAGGCCCTTGCAAATGAGCACGTAGTGTATGGTGGTGGATGGGTTGTCTTTCACTTCTCTCCACTCGCTTTTGGTGGTTAGGAGGACACTCTTTCTCTCACTCATATGTGGGTGGTGGCGCTCACTCTCTTTTTGGTGGGTAGCTCCTTCTCCTCTCAACTCACTATGGTGGATGTGGTGTTGTGCCCTCGCTAAAGCCTTCGCATTGTCGGCGATGATTTGGCTAGGAGTCATTGGGCGAAGCTCGAACTTCTTGTCCTTGACCTTGAAGGTGTATGCATTGGAGAAACCATCATGTATGGCCTTCTTGTCAAATTGCCATGGGCGGCCAAGCAACATGTGGCACACGGTCATAGGCACCACGTCACACTCGACGGTGTCTTCATAGGGTCCTATCTTGAAGTTGACGGTGACGGTGTGTTGAATCTTGACATTGCCCTTGTCACTCAACCATTGGACATGGTATGGATGAGGATGTTTGCGAAGCGTGAGGTTGAGCTTCTCACATAGCTCGGTGCTTGCCAAGTTGTGGCAACTCCCACCATCGATGATGACCTTGATTGACTTGCCACCAATGCCGGCACGCGTTTGGAAGATGTTGCATCTTTGGTCTTCCATAGCTTGGGGTTGAGTGGTGAGCACTCGAGTGACCACAAGAGAAGGGCTTGGATCATGTGTGCATAAGAGAGGGTCTTCTCCACTTTCTTCATCATACTCTTCCTCATTAGCAACGGCGGCTTGCACTAGGGCTTCATATTCACCCTCACTTAGAGTCTCTATGTCACCATTCTCCATAGTGATCATGACCTTGGTGTTCTTGCACTCAAAGGACTTGTGGCCTTGGGTGCCACACTTGAAGCAAGTGACATTGGAGGGTCCCGTAGATGCCTTGGAGGAGGCGGTGGAGGATACCGTTTGCTTCATGCGACTTTGTATGGAAGGTTGCTTGGAAGGTGTAGAGGATGCGGTTGGCTTGACACTTGTTGTAGGAGTTGATGTAGCAATCTTGGAGGCGAAGTATTGCTTGGACTTGGAGTACTTGATGTCCTCATTCACTTGACGCTCGGCCTTGGAAGCTTGGTGAACTAACTCAACCATGTTGGAGTATTGTTGGAACTCCACAACTCTCTTGATGGGGTAGTTGAGGCCATTGAAGAACCTAGCAATGGTTTGGTCCTCGGACTCTTGGATGTTTGCTCGCATCATGGTTAACTCCATTTCCTTGAAGAATTCCTCAACGGTCTTGGTGCCTTGCTTCAACTTTTGTAGCTTGTTGAAGAGATCGGTCTTGTAGTGTTTAGGGACAAAGCGAGCTTCCATCTCCTCCTTCATGTCTTCCCATGTATCAATTGGAGGATCTCCCTTTTCTTCCCTTAGAGTGACAACTTGTTCCCACCAAGTGTTGGCATAATCTTCAAACTCGAGGGAGGCCATGGCTACTTTCTTGGCACCGGAGTAGTTGTGGATGCGGAAGATCTTGTCAACCTTGAGTGCCCATGAGAGGTAGGCCTCGGCATCGTCTTCACCCTTGAACTTGGGCATGTTGAACTTGAGCTTTCCATACATATTCTCTTCATCTTCCATGTTCCTTCGGCGAGGACGGATGCCTTCATCTCTTGCGACTTGAGGTGGTAGAGGAGGTCTTCCACGACCAACCATAGCATTGGGTTGGCGTTGGAGGTGAACACTAGCTTCACTTGGCTCATGTTGAGGATGTTGTTGCGGATCTTGACGAGGTTGTTGACGTTGTCCAATGTTGGCTCTCTCATCTTGATCATGTTGAGGTTGTCCTCGGCCCCTTTGGTCATGGCGAGGATGGTTCCGGAGGTCACGCCTTGGTGGATCTTGATGACCTTGGTCTTGAGCATCCACATGGGCTTGACGATGAGGTGCCGGGTCCATGTTGTGGAGGACGTTGTCTTGGGGTTGGTCGTCATGCCCATGGTGGGCATGGCGAGCCGCTTGAGGACGATCTTGGTGAAGAGCTTGTTCTTGTTGAGGACGCTCATGAGGACGAGCATGGCGATGGAACTCTCCGCGCCTTGAGTTGGAGCGAGAATCATCATGACGAGCGTGCGGTCGACGAGAGCGATGATGATCTCCATGCCTTGAGTCGGAGCTTGAGGACGAATGGCGATCATGGGAGTAGTCATCATGTGAGGAGGTCGATGACGATGAGGAAGTAGAGCGATGTCGATGTCGGCGTCCCAAGTTGGTGATGGCGCGCTCGAGGCTATCCATGCGCCTCTCCATGTTCGCATCATTGGCCGTCACTTGATGATGCAAGTTGTCGGTAGCTTCACGAAGGAGGTGCATATCTTGGTTCACTTGGGAGAAATTGTGGGCAACTTCTTCATATTGCTCGTCGATGCGTGTCTCGAACAAGTTGAGTTGGTCCTTGAACTCTTGGCGTTGCACCCATAGGTTGTGTTGGGTGGCCAACCTCTCGGAAGGGTGTAGGACCTCATCCTCCTTTGCTTGGTCTCCGTGCCTATCCATGATCACAAGACAAGAACTATGTTGTGGATGTTAGTGGAAGGAGACTACCTCTCACTCTTACCGTGGCAAGATAGTATTGAGGCAATCAACCAAGCCGAAAGTAAGACCAATTGTATCGGGACACACACAAAGGCACACGCAAAAGCTAGCAAATATGGTGTTAGGAGTGGATGGTGGAAAGCCAAAAGACGAAATCCAAAATCGAGTATGTTGTTAAGAGTGGGTAAGATTCAAAAGTCACAAATCAAAAGTGGTGATCACAAAAGGCATACACAATGTGGAACACACACGTGGGACAAAATGGGGTTAGCGCGACGGAAAATGAGCACGAACAAAATTGGTCCTAACGAAGACTACTAGCTCGGTGTCACGCTAACGCAAGAGAGACCGTGGCTTGGTTGCAAAAATGAGAAGCAACAAGATTTGCGCAAGACGCCTCTCTTCTCTTTTCTCTCTTTTGCTTATAAGCTTTGGACTCTTTTGTGTATAGGTGTCACTCACACACTTTTTGTTTTTTTTTTTCTTTTTTTTTTGTATGCTTAGAAGCTTTCTTTTCTCACTATCTATGTAAGTATGTCACACTTCTCTTGCTTATCTTTTCACAACGAGCTTGCTTCGTAGCTTTGCTCAACACACGCACACCCTCACGGTCGGGACGCTTGCGCAATGCTTCGCAACACTAGAAAGCCACTCTCGATAGGAAAGGTACGCAAAGGAAGCTAAGGCTACAAGTTAGGTGCAAGTTATACCACTTGATGACGGTGGCCGACGAACTTGAACTTGCTATGGTGGAAGGTGTCAAATGAACCGCTTGGATCCTCGGGGTGCCGTCGTCGTAGATGATGTTGCGGAAGCTTTGTTGTAGCTGAAATGGCACACTCGACGAAGTCCAAACACAAGGGGTTAGTGCCAAAACGAAAAACGAAGTTAGCTGTGAAAATTTCGGCCAGGCGGAAGTTCCGGTCCTGAGGGGCGGAACTTCCGGTCCGGGTCCGGAACTTCCGGTCGCAATCAGATCTGCGGCTGTTCTTCGATTTGGGCGGAAATCCGGGCCGAAAATCTTCGAATTCGTGGAAAATTTGGCACTAGAAGCTGTGGGAAAGTGGGGGAATTGCAGATCAACACCAAAGACAAGTTTCTATTGGACCAAAACCACTCAAAACTCAACCAAATCACAGATCCGTCCAAAGGCAATTTGGGGCTATTTTTGGGGAATTTTTTGGAAAATTTTTAGAGACGAAATTGGATGGGTGGGGGGTCAAATTCGCGGAAACCAAAGGCTTTGATACCATATGATGAGGTCTAAGACCCCGATTGTGGCCCGATCTCGCGAATGACCCAAGGAATCAAGGGGGAAAGAGGGGGAGAGGTGGAAGAACACTAAGAACACGAAGAACACACGAAGATCCACGCACACCAACCCGATACAATCGATGCTTACCCTCACGGCTCGATGGACCGTGCCAATAGAATCCGCCCGGAAGAGACTCGAGGTAGAATTCCGAGAGGAGAGACCGGTGGGAAGGACGAATCAAGGAGTGGGAGAGAGAGTGATAAACACTAGAATCTCACACTACCAAATCCATACATCCACAAGGGTTGCCTTGATTACAGAGGGATGATACCCAAGGGAGACTAAGCTCAAAGTTAGGTTTGAGTTCTAAACAAGTCTAATCTCAGATCTGAGCCAACTAGGCTATTTATAGTCGGGTGGGCGAATGGGTAAGTTACACGCTGAAAAGTAGTGCTGTGCTGAAATCGCGGTGGCGGAAGTTCCGGCCGACTTGGGCGGAAGTGTAGGATAACGTAGCATAGAAAACAAAAATTTTCCTACGGCGAACACGCAATCCAAGCCAAGATGCAATCTAGAAGATGGTAGCAACGAGGGGATTATCGAGACTAACCCTTGAAGAGATTCCAAAGCCTATAAGAGTAGGCTCTTATTGCTGCGGTAGACGATCACTTGCCGCTTGCAAAAGCGCGTAGAAGATCTTGATCACGATCGGTTCCGGCGCCACGAACGGGCAGCACCTCCGTACTCGGTCACACGTTCGGTTGTTGATGAAGACGACGTCCACCTCCCCGTTCCAGCGGGCAGCGGAAGTAGTAGCTCCTCTTGAATCCGACAGCACGACGGCGTGGTGTCGGTGGTGGTGGAGAAATCCGGCGGAGCTTCGCTTAAGCGTGCGGGATGTGGTGGAGGAGAGAGACCGCTAGGGTTTGGGGAGAGAGGGGGAGGCTAGGGCGCCGGCCAAGGGCAGCCCTAGGTGGTGCGGCCAAGAGTGGGCAGCCCCCTCCCTCTCCTCCTCATTATATAGGTGGAAATCCCCAAGTGTTGGTATCCAAGTCTTCGAATAAGACCCCAACCCAAAACCTTCCATGTGTAGGGAAACCTACCCAAGGTGGGATTCCCACCTCAAGTGGGACTCCCACCTTTCCATGAGGGGGGGTGGCCGGCCACCTTGGGGGGAAGTCCACCTTGGACTTTCCCCTCTAGGGTTTGGCTGGCCAAGCTTGTGGAGTCCTTCCGGGACTCCACCTTCCATAGTGCATTTCTTCCGGACTTTTCTAGAACCTTCTAGAACCTGCCATAAATGCACCGGATCATTTCCAAACTTGGAATATGACTTCCTATATATGAATCTTATTCTCCGGACCATTCCGGAACTCCTCGTGATGTCCGGGATCTCATCCGGGACTCCGAACAAATATTCGAACTCCATTCCATATTCAAGTTCTACCATTTCAACATCCAACTTTAAGTGTGTCACCCTACGGTTCGTGAACTATGCGGACATGGTTGAGTACTCACTCCGACCAATAACCAATAGCGGGATCTGGAGATCCATAATGGCTCCCACATATTCAACGATGACTTTAGTGATCGAATGAACCATTCACATACGATACCAATTCCCTTTGTCACGCGATATTTTACTTGTCCGAGGTTTGATCATCGGTATCACTCTATACCTTGTTCAACCTCGTCTCCTGACAAGTACTCTTTACTCGTACCGTGGTATGTGGTCTCTTATGAACTTATTCATATGCTTGCAAGACATTAGACGACATTCCACCGAGAGGGCCCAGAGTATATCTATCCGTCATCGGGATGGACAAATCCCACTGTTGATCCATATGCCTCAACTCATACTTTCCGGATACTTAATCCCACCTTTATAACCACCCATTTACGCAGTGGCGTTTGATGTAATCAAAGTACCTTTCCGGTATAAGTGATTTACACGATCTCATGGTCATAAGGACTAGGTAACTATGTATCGAAAGCTTATAGCAAATAACTTAATGACGAGATCTTATGCTACGCTTAATTGGGTGTGTCCATTACATCATTCATATAATGATATAACCTTGTTATTAATAACATCCAATGTTCATGATTATGAAACTAATCATCCATTAATCAACAAGCTAGTTTAAGAGGCATACTAGGGACTTCTTGTTGTCTACATAACACACATGTATCAATGTTTCAGTTAATACAATTATAGCATGGTATGTAAACATTATCATAAACACAAAGATATATTATAATAACCATTTTATTATTGCCTCTTGGGCATATCTCCAACAGTCTCCCACTTGCACTAGAGTCAATAATCTAGTTTACATTTGTAAAGATATAACACCTTGGCCTTCCGGTGCTTTATCATGTTTTGCTCACGGGAGAGGTTTTAGTCAACGGATCTGACATGCTCAGAAACGTATGTATTTTGTAATTTATTTGCGTCTCAACGCATCACTCATTTCCAAATGAGTCGGCCTTAAATATGTTTGGTCTTCTGGTGGAACCTTAATTCCGCGGTCTGAAATATGTCACTAATATTGTCACATACAATATAGCTTCAAAGTTCTGACTCTGTCGGAACTGCACCAAGTTCTCAAAGAACCTCTTGACTTAACATCCTTTGTCATTGTCAAAACAATGACATACTTTGCCTTCTTTTGTAGATTCCGTCACAATATTTAGAACTCTTCTAAATCTAGCATAGACAACTTCTAGCTCATTGTGCTACCTTTTAAACAACACTTAGTCTAATTTGAGATTGAAATTATATTTTATATGTGACAAAACCAATATCGGTGTAACACCTTACAGCGATTTGTTTGTCATTTCTTCATACAAAAATATATATATATAATATATCCTTAGTTCTTCTAAAGTACTCAAGGATATTCTTACTGTTGTCCAATGATCATCATATGAATCATTCTGGTATATGCTCATAACAATTTATAGCACATGATATCTGATTGTGTACATGTTATTCGTGATCTATAATCACTCATGTGTTTTTACTCATTGAGTGTCAGATACACTCAAGTCTTGTTAAACCTTCACATGACAAGAACATTTTCTTAATATTTCTATATTGAACTACTTCAATATCCATCATATGTACTTTGACTTAAACTTATTTATGTGTTTCAATCTATCTTCATAGATCTTGACACTAAATTTGTTTCAGTCCATATCCTTTCATTGAAGTTAATTCTCAATGAAACCTTTTAATCAAGTATATAATTACATCATTTATAACCAACTATATGTCACCTACATAAAGTATTATAAATGTGTCTTAGCGCTCCCACTTAATTTCTTGCAAATGCAAGCCTCTTCATCGTCTCTGATGAAATCAAAAACTCTTTGACTATTTCATCTGGTGAAGATTCTAACTCCGTGATACTTACTTCATCCAATTGAAGTTCGTATACCTATCTAGTATTCCACGGACCAGCAAAACTCTTGGTTGTATCTTGTATACACCTTTAATACACACTTCTGTTAAGTAGTGTATTTTGCCATCCTACTAGCATATCTCATAAAATAAATATGTAGTGATTACTAGAATAATCCACATAGACTATAAGCATTGCTACGGAAGATCTAATCTTATCGTAGTCAACTCTTTGAACTTTGTCGTAAACAATTTTTCGACAAGTCGAGCTTCTTTAAGGATATTCCATCCAAGTCCATCAATTTTATAGATCCATTTACTTTCAAAAAGTATTTATCTATCTTGGATTTCATGGCATATAGCCATTTTAACGGAGTCAGGGCCCATCATAACTTCTTTGTTTGTAGTTGGTTTATCATTGTTCAAAATCAATCCTTTGTTCACAAATCATTTATTTGATCACAAAGTAAACCATACCTACAAGGTTCAATATGTATTTCGATCTCCATGGCTAAAACACTTTGTAGTCATGGGAGCCATGATCGTCGTGGCCGCTTCCGAAACAAATTCCGATGCTGCGCTACTCTGATCATTATGCTCAGGTTCATAAACCTTATCAAATTATATTGTCCTCCCACTCAAATACTTCACTAGAAACAATTTCTTGGAAATAAGAAACATTGACAAACACTTTTGTCTTTGTCTTGTGGAAAGAATTCCCAATCAAATCTCTGGGATAACCAACAAAGACATTCATCCGATTTTGGTTGTAAATTTATTTACTTATGCTATGCATACCAAAATTTAAGAAAAGACTATCAGGGTTTATACCCATGCCATAACTCGTATGGTGTCATTTCAACGGATCATGATGATGCTCTATTCAGTGTAAAAGCGGTAGTCACTAAAGCATAATCCACAAAAATATAATGGCGTTAATATCTTATCTCATCATTGATCCAACAAGGTTTGGATACATCTCTTGGATACTTCATCATCACTATGATACTCCAAGAAACGTGAGTTGTAGAACAATTTCATAACTCTCTTAGATGTTCGCTAAAACTCGTAATTCAAATATTTCCACCATGATCCAATCATAGATATTTGATTTTTCTATTACGATGATTTCCACTTCATGCTGAAATTTATTTGAATCCATTCAAATGTTTCAAACTTCTTCCTTATTGAATATATCCACATATATATACTCAATTCATTGTTGAAAGTTTTCATGAAGTAGAAGAATCTCCCGCACACAACTATGCCCAGTGAACCATATACATCATCATGTATTTTTCACTAAGTTAGTTGCCCGTTCAACTCTTGGCCTATGAACGGTATTTTAATCATTCTCTTTAGAAAAGATTTGCAAGCGTCAAATGATTCAAAAATCAAGTGACTCCAAAAATCCATTTGCATGGAGTTCCTTCATGCGTTCCTTTCTAACATGACCTAAATGGCGGTTCCACAGATAAGCGGAATTCAAATCATTTGCCTTATGGCATTTTAGCGTCAGTTTTATGTATATGTGTTTCACCATTAAGATTTATAATAACTTATCCATCGTACATGGAGTAATGTCATAATTTGAACAACTCATTGTTTTCATTTGACCAGAGCAAAATAACAATTATTAAGTTCTTTATTATAAATTCTAATGGCTAGATAGAATGCCAACGACGAACATAATAGCACTTTATTTTGTTCCAGACGTGTATTCCTATCATATTCCTTGTCAGTCACTTAGGCCATTGTATTCTTGTATTGTGTTGTTTTGTATGACACTTCATACCAACCAATATAGCACTAATACCCAAGAATTTCATTGTGTGACTAAACTAGGAATACATCCATAACATGTATATCATTTATATACACCTGAGCTAGACTTTCTAGTCTTTTCTTTATTTCTGCCAGAATATCTTTTGCAGTTTCTCTTTTAGCTTTCCTCATTATTCAGAAAAACACTTCAACATCAATAACTTCTAGGTTTGTTGGTCAAATACCAATAACCTTGAGGTTTTTACTTTGAAGTTGATCATCATATGACAAGTGTTCTAGATTTCACTTATTAGTAACTATGATGAACAATTTCACTCATAATTTTATCCATCAATTCATGACAACTTTTTGAGACCATGTCTGTACATGCTAGGCTCATAAAGTTTAACCTTAGTATTTGTATGTGCAAATCTGGCTTGCACCCATTGTAAGCACACGTAGAATCTATAACACCCGATCATCACGTGATGCTTCGATACGACGAGTCTTAGCAACGGTGCATACTAAGGATGATAACTTCATGGATATGCGAATATCGTTAGTGCTCCAATAGTTGGAGGATTGTGACGCCTGGCGTCTTCAACCTTCATACATTCCCATAAAACTTATGAGTTTATGTAGTCTCACCAAATTATATTCTATCATCTTGCAATAAGGTCTTAGATATCACATATATCTCATACCTTGATTATTTCTGAAAACTAAATTTTCAGCTCCTTACTTTTCAAACAGATTTGAACTTCAAGTTTCACGGAGACAAGATAACTTTAGGTACTAATTGAAACCATAGCTCTCTGAATCAACAAAGTGAGTTTCACTAAAAGTTTGCAATAGGACTTAATCAATTCTTGATTCTTTAACAATACGGTACTAATCCGTAAAGTTTCTTATCAGATTTTAACAGTATTTCTATCTCAATAACAAGACTAGCGCATAGTAGTAAACGGATGCCAATACTACAAAATTAATTCAAAATACTACTCAGACTATGTTTATGATAATTAGTTCATGTTTTAATCTAATTACTAATGAACTCCCACTTAATACAACATCCCTCATAGTTGTTAAGTGGTACACGATCCAAATCCACTACATCAAAACCGATCATCACGTGAGATGATGTAGCTTCAATGGTGAACATCAACATGTTGATCATATCATCCATATGACTCGTGTTCAACCTTTCGGTTTCCGTTGTCCCGAGGCCATGTCTGTACATGCTAGGCTCGTCAAGCAAACCCAAGTATTCCGCGTGTGCAACATGGCTTACACCCGTTGTATGTCGAGTTTATCACACCCGATCATCACGAGATGCTTCAAAACGTCGAACAATGCAACGGTGCATACGAGGGAAGAACACTTTATTATCTTGATATTAATGTGAGGGATCATCTTATAATGCTACCGTCGCGATCTAAGCAAAATAAGATGCATAAAGGATTAACATCACATGCAATTCATATGTGATATGATATGGCCCTTTTGTCTTTGCGCCTTTGATCTTCATCTCCAAAGCACGGACATGATCTCCATCATCTTCGGGCATGATCTCCATCATCGTCGGCGTAGCGTCAAGGTTCATGGCGCCGGCTTCATGGTTGTTCACCTCATGTAGCAACTATTACAACTACTTTGAAATACTACTCAACATGAAAATTAAAGACAACCATAAGGCTCCTGCCGGTTGCCACAATACAATAATGATCATCTCATACATATTCATCATCACATTATGGCCATATCACATCACCAAACCCTGCAAAAACAAGTTAGACGTCTCTAATTTGGTTTGCATATTTTACGTGGTTTAGGGTTTTCGAGTAAGATCTAATCTACCTACGAACATGAACCACAACGGTGATACTAGTGTTGTCAATAGAAGAGTAAATTGAATCTTCACTATAGTAGGAGAGACAGACACCCGCAAAGCCTCTTATGCAATACAAGTTGCATGTCGAACGAGGAACAAGTCTCATGAACGCGGTCATGTAAAGTTAGTCCGAGCCGCTTCATCCCACTATGCCACAAAGATGCAAAGTACTCAAACTAAAGATAACAAGAGCATCAACGCCCACAAACCATTGTGTTCTACTCGTGCAACCATCTATGCATAGACACGGCTCTGATACCACTGTAGGATAACGTAGCATAGAAAACAAAAATTTTCCTACGGCGAACACGCAATCCAAGCCAAGATGCAATCTAGAAGACGGTAGCAACGAGGGGATTATCGAGACTAACCCTTGAAGAGATTCCAAAGCCTATAAGAGTAGGCTCTTATTGCTGCGGTAGACGATCACTTGCCGCTTGCAAAAGCGCGTAGAAGATCTTGATCACGATCGGTTCCGGCGCCACGAACGGGCAGCACCTCCGTACTCGGTCACACGTTCGGTTGTTGATGAAGACGACGTCCACCTCCCCGTTCCAGCGGGCAGCGGAAGTAGTAGCTCCTCTTGAATCCGACAGCACGACGGCGTGGTGTCGGTGGTGGTGGAGAAATCCGGCGGAGCTTCGCTTAAGCGTGCGGGATGTGGTGGAGGAGAGAGACCGCTAGGGTTTGGGGAGAGAGGGGGAGGCTAGGGCGCCGGCCAAGGGCAGCCCTAGGTGGTGCGGCCAAGAGTGGGCAGCCCCCTCCCTCTCCTCCTCATTATATAGGTGGAAATCCCCAAGTGTTGGTATCCAAGTCTTCGAATAAGACCCCAACCCAAAACCTTCCATGTGTAGGGAAACCTACCCAAGGTGGGATTCCCACCTCAAGTGGGACTCCCACCTTTCCATGAGGGGGGGTGGCCGGCCACCTTGGGGGGAAGTCCACCTTGGACTTTCCCCTCTAGGGTTTGGCTGGCCAAGCTTGTGGAGTCCTTCCGGGACTCCACCTTCCATAGTGCATTTCTTCCGGACTTTTCTAGAACCTTCTAGAACCTGCCATAAATGCACCGGATCATTTCCAAACTTGGAATATGACTTCCTATATATGAATCTTATTCTCCGGACCATTCCGGAACTCCTCGTGATGTCCGGGATCTCATCCGGGACTCCGAACAAATATTCGAACTCCATTCCATATTCAAGTTCTACCATTTCAACATCCAACTTTAAGTGTGTCACCCTACGGTTCGTGAACTATGCGGACATGGTTGAGTACTCACTCCGACCAATAACCAATAGCGGGATCTGGAGATCCATAATGGCTCCCACATATTCAACGATGACTTTAGTGATCGAATGAACCATTCACATACGATACCAATTCCCTTTGTCACGCGATATTTTACTTGTCCGAGGTTTGATCATCGGTATCACTCTATACCTTGTTCAACCTCGTCTCCTGACAAGTACTCTTTACTCGTACCGTGGTATGTGGTCTCTTATGAACTTATTCATATGCTTGCAAGACATTAGACGACATTCCACCGAGAGGGCCCAGAGTATATCTATCCGTCATCGGGATGGACAAATCCCACTGTTGATCCATATGCCTCAACTCATACTTTCCGGATACTTAATCCCACCTTTATAACCACCCATTTACGCAGTGGCGTTTGATGTAATCAAAGTACCTTTCCGGTATAAGTGATTTACACGATCTCATGGTCATAAGGACTAGGTAACTATGTATCGAAAGCTTATAGCAAATAACTTAATGACGAGATCTTATGCTACGCTTAATTGGGTGTGTCCATTACATCATTCATATAATGATATAACCTTGTTATTAATAACATCCAATGTTCATGATTATGAAACTAATCATCCATTAATCAACAAGCTAGTTTAAGAGGCATACTAGGGACTTCTTGTTGTCTACATAACACACATGTATCAATGTTTCAGTTAATACAATTATAGCATGGTATGTAAACATTATCATAAACACAAAGATATATTATAATAACCATTTTATTATTGCCTCTTGGGCATATCTCCAACAGTCTTCCCAGGGGTTCCAGAGGCGGAAGTTCCGGCCCGGCCGGAAGTTCCGGCCAAGTTCCGGTCAAGTTCCGAAATAAGCCCATTTCCTTGCAGTAACATCCAGGGGCGTTTTGACGGACTTTCGGAACTTGGGCGGAACTTGGGCGGAAGTTCCGGGTGGGCGGAAGTTCCGGTCCCTCGGGGCGGAAGTTCCGGCTGGTTCCACTTCTCTGGGCGCTGGACGGCATCTTGGCAGCATCTGGGAGGAAGTTCCGGTCCTGGAGGGCGGAAGTTCCGGTCCTGGGGGGCGGAAGTTCCGGCCCTGGAGGGCGGAAGTTCCGGCCTGTGCGCTGGAGCTCCATCTTCATCATTTCCAGCTCTCTCTCCATTGGCTTGGACTCCATGGCTTGTGTCTTGACCGATGTACCTGATTGAACATAGTGTATTTGCATGAAGTAGCAAGCCGTCCAAGGGTGTGTCAAAGGCATAGGTAGAGAGGAGCGAATTCACCTCTTGGCGTAGCGCTTGGGCTCTAGCTCGTGTCATTGGACCACGAGGAGGGCTTGTTGGTCTTGATGTAGTGTCGTTGGCGAGCGGAGCAGACTTGTTTAGAACTCAAACCTAACTTTGAGCTTAGTCTCCCTTGGGTATCATCCCTCTGTAATCAAGGCAACCCTTGTGGATGTATGGATTTGGTAGTGTGAGATTCTAGTGTTTTACACTCTCTCTCCCACTCCTTGATTCGTCCTCCCCACCGGTCTCTCCTCTCGGAATTCTACCTCGAGTCTCTTCCGGGCGGATTCTATTGGCACGGTCCATCGAGCCGTGAGGGTAAGCATCGATTGTATCGGGTTGGTGTGCGTGGTTCTTCGTGTGTTCTTCGCGTTCTTCGTGTTCTTCCGCCTCTCCCCCTCTTTCCCCCTTGATTCCTTGGGTCATTCGCGAGATCGGGCCACAATCGGGGTCTCAGACCTCATCATATGGTATCAGCAGCCTTTGGTTTCCGCGGATTTGACCCTCCACCCACCCAATTTCGTTTCTAGAAAATTTTCCAAAAAATAGCCCTAAATTGCCTTTGGACGGATCTGTGATTTGGTTGAGTTTTGAGTGGTTTTGCTCCGTGGATCTGGTGTTGTTGTGCTTGATCTACTATTTCCCCAACTTTTAGCCTCCAATTCCATCGTTTCCCTTCGTTTTGGCCGATTTGGTTTTGGTTTGGGGAAGAACAGGAGAGAGAAAGCTCCAAATCGTGCAGCCCGGTTGAGAACCCGGTCAACCGGCCCCCAGACCGGACCGTCCGGCGCAGAACCCGGCCAACCGGCCGCAAACCGGACAGCCGGCCCAGAGACCGGTCCGACCGGCCCCCAGACCGGACACGCCGGCGCCAACTCCGGTCCAACCGGACCAGCGACCGGGCTCCTCGTCTTCGACATCGACTAACACCACCGCCGACCACCACCACCACCATCATCTCCACCATCGCAGGTATAACTTGCAGTAACCCTTGTAGCCCTCTTCTTTTTGCGATCTATCCCACGAGCGAAGCTTTCGAGTGTTGCGAAACATCGCACGAGGTCCCGACCGTGAGGGTGTGCGTTGTGTGAGTAAAGCTCATAAGTGGAGCTCGTGAGTGGCCAGCAAAAGAGTAAGAGCATAGTGTGCTAGTGAAAAAAAAAGAGAAAAGCAAAGTGCAAAGTGCCACCGATACAAAAAGAGTGAAAAGCTTTTAAGCAAGCAAGAGAGATAGAGAAGAGAGACCTCGTGCGAATCTTGGTGTTTCTAATCTATGCAACCTAGCTTCGATCTCTTCTTGCGTTAGTGTGACATTGAGCACCCTTACTTAGGGGTTTTTCCTTTTTCCGCTCGTTCCTTGGTTGCACTAACCCCGCTCATCCCGTGTGTGAGTTCCACATTTTTCCGTGTTTATAGTGATCGCCACTTTGACACTTGGATTTTTGGACCTTACCCACTCTTAACAACATACTCGATTTTGGATTTCGTCTTTTGGCTTTCCACCATCCACTCCTAACACCATATTTGCTAGCTTTTGCGTGTGCCTTTGTGTGTGATACGGGGCGACCTTCGGTCTTCACCGCATCATGTGCTTCATCGCCAAGACGGCACGCAAAGGTGAATCTTCTCCTTTACGCGTGCCTCGAATCGCCTATTTGGGACGATATACTACTTCATACTCCGTCACATCTCGATGATAGGAACTCGACGACAAGTACGGAGGGAAGGGAGGATGCCATGGAGACCCGAGGACGCAAGGCCGATATCACGGAGGCATGGAAGAGAAGACGGAAGAAGGAGATGCGTCTAGGAAGGCCGGCACTACCGCCACGGAATGGCCAGCACTGCCACCCTGCTCGACGCCGGAGGAAGACGGCACTGTCGCCATGCCTACGCCGACACCGCCGTCCCCACTACGAAGCTCATAATATAAACCATCCCACTATGCTCTTTGTATGCCTAAACTACCCCTCCTTAGTGGCTCCCTATATATAGGCTCCCACCTCCCCCTTCATTAGGTAAGACATAACTTGAGTGAGAACTTGGCTTATGCCTCCACCATCCCTTTGGGATTAGGGAAACCCCCTCCTCTCTTAGACACAAATCTATGAGTTGTATCAAGGCACTCCTTATATGATTTATCTTTCGCACTTGTGATTCTACCGCGGTCTCTCACTCGTGTGACTCCATAGATCGTATATCGGTCTTTCTCTCGGGGATTCTACCTCGTGTCTCTCCTTGAGGGATTCTATCGGGATAGTGGTTCGGGCTATCGGGAGTAAACCGAATTGTATCGGGTTGTGTTGCGTGCGTTCGCGTGTGTTCATCGTGTTCTTCGCCGTGTTCTTCGTGTTCTTCCTCTCCCCCGCCTTTCCCTCGGTCAATTCGTGAGATCGGGCAACACACGTGGCCTTAGGCCTCATCATATGGTACCAGAGCAAAGGTTGCCACGAATTTGACCCTCAATTCCACCGATTTTCGTCCAAAAAATTTCCCAAAAAATTGCCTAAAAAAATAGCTCGAAATTTGATCTCCGGATTTGTTGCGTTTTTTATGGTTTTGATCCACAGATCTGTTGTTATTGTGGTTGATCTACAATCCCTCACATTTTCGTGCTCCAATTCTTCCGAAATCGTGAGAAATATGAGGATTTTTGACCTCTTTTCTCCCGTGTTCATCGCTGTTCTAGAGCAGCATCTCGATTGGGTCAATCTCGCGCGCTCCTAGACCCACCTAGGATCGGTTCCGCCTCCACATCGACCGCAGAACGCGCCCCGCTGGTCCCACTTGCCGCCGTGCTCGACCCGGCCACTGGCCGTTTCCGCCGCCACCAGCCACAGCGTCGCTCAGCCCCGCACGCCTCCGCGAGACGCCCCGCACCACCAGCGCCGCCGCCTGGCCCGCCTGGCTCCTCCCGCCACCAGGCCCGAGCCGCTCGTCCCTACCTGGGCGCCTCCTCCGTGCTCGCCCACTGCTCCGCGCGTGCGCCCCGGCCATCCACGCCTGGCCCTGCTGCTACCACCGCCCCGAGCCGCACCATCTCCGCTCGCACGCCCACCTTCCGCCTCCACCAGCTCGCAGCAGGCCACGCGATCCGCCCAACCGCCCCTGGCCCGCCCAGCAATCCAGGCCGCGCGACGCCTGGCACCACCTCGATCCCGCGCCTGCACCAGCGTCCTTGCTGCTCCTCCTCGATCCAAATTGCCGCTGCGCCTCCAATCACCGCACCAAACTCAGCAGCAATCCACCGCGCAGCTCCGTGAACTTTTTTTTCCTGGCCGGAGCCTCCGCCCACGCTACCGGCCGCACTACCGCTAATTCCAATTTTGGTTACAGTATATCTTGACTCTTTTCCGGTACCACGTCCGGTACCACGACCGGTACTACCGGTGAGACAAAAATATGTGCACAGTTTTGACAGAGTTTTGATCCAGTTTTGGCTCAACTTTTTGCCCCAAATCTTGATAACTTTTCGGAGCCCGTTTGACTCCAAATTTTAACTACATCCTCCAAATATTCTATATAGCCCACCTCTAATTTTTGACGATTTTTGGACACCAACTTTTGACCGCTCGTTTTGACCCTACTTTTCGGGCATTGACTTAATTTGCCCGGTTTCCGTTTTGGAGTGCCCTTGGACCGTGAGAACCGCTTCCGCGCCTACATCAACACCGCGACAACGGCATCGGCACCCCGGATTCCGGCGCATCTTCGACACCATCGTCACCACCACTTCGCCATCGCAAGTTCGTGTGCTTGACACCGCCTAACGTCAATAGGTATAACTTGCACCCCTCACCCCTTGTAGCCCCGTTTCTTTCTTTGTGTACCTATCCCATTGAGAGTGGCTTTCCGAGTGTTGCGAAGCATTGCACAAGTGTCACGACCGTGAGAGGGTGTGTGTGTGCGTTGTGTTGAGCAAAGCTCCGAAGCAAGCTCGGTGAGAAAGATACACAAAAGAAGAAAAAGTGTGACATATACATAGAGAAAAATAAAGCTTCTAAGCATAGAAAAAAAGTGAAAAAAAGAGAAAAAGAAAAAGGAATAGAAAAAGAGTGTGTGTCCACCGATATCGAGAAGTGCAAAGTTTGTGAGCACTAAGAGAGAAAAGAGAAGAGTGGCCCTTGTGCAAATCTTGTTGCTTCTATCTTGTGCAACCAAGCTACGGTCTCTCTTGTGTTGGCGTGACACCGAGCTTATAGTCTTCGTTAGGACCATCTTGTTACTTAGCTCACTGATACGTCTCCAACGTATCGATAATTTCTTATGTTCCATGCTACTTTATTGATGATACCTACATGTTTTATGCACATTATATGTCATATTTATGCATTTTCTGGAACTAACCTATTAACAAGATGCCGAAGAGCCAGTTGCTGTTTTCTGCTGTTTTTGGTTTCAGAAATCCTAGTAAAGAAATATTCTCGGAATTGGACGAAACTTTCGCCCAGGGTCCTATTTTTGCACGAAGCTTCCAGAAGACCGAAGACCTAACGAAGTGGGGCCACGAGGAGGCCAGGGGGGTGGCCGGCGTGGCCCAGGCCCTGGCCGCGCCGACCTATCCCCTGGGCCCCTCGTGTGGCCCCCGCGTTGACCCTCCGCCTACTTAAAGCTTCCGTCGCGAAACCCCCGAGAGCCACGATACGGAAAACCACAGAGACGCGCCGCCGCGAATCCCATCTCGGGGGATTCCGCCTCGGCACCCTGCCGGAGAGGGGATTCATCTCCCGGAGGACTCTACACCGCCATGGTCGCCTCCGGAGTGATGAGTGAGTAGTCCACCCCTGGACCATGGGTCCATAGCAGTAGCTAGATGGTCGTCTTCTCCTTGTTGTGCTTCATTGTTGGATCTTGTGAGCTGCCTAACATGATCAAGATCATCTATATGTAATTCTATATGTTGTGTTTGTCGGGATCCGATGGATAGAGAGTACTATGATTATGGTGATTATCAATCTATTGTTCATGTGTTGTTTATGATCTTGCATGCTCTCCGTTATTAGTAGAGGCTCTGGCCAAGTTTTTACTCTTAACTCCAAGAGGGAGTACTTATGCTCGATAGTGGGTTCATGCCTCCATTGAATCTGGGACAGTGACAGAAAGTTCTAAGGTTGTGGATGTGCTGTTGCCACTAGGGATAAAACATTGATGCTATGTCTAAGGATGTAGTTGTTGATTACATTACGCACCATACTTAATGCAATTGTCTGTTGCTTTGCAACTTAATACTGGAGGGGGTTCGGATGATAACCTGAAGGTGGACTTTTTAGGCATAGATGCAGTTGGATGGCGGTCTATGTACTTTGTCGTAATGCCCAATTAAATCTCACTATATTTACCATATCATGTATATGCATTGTTATGCCTTTCTCTATTTGTCAATTGCCCGACTGTAATTTGTTCACCCAACATGCTTTTATCTTATGGGAGAGACACCTCTAGTGAACTGTGGACCCCGGTCCTATTCTTTACATAGCATACAATCTACTGCAATTGTGTTTACTATTTTCTTTGCAAACATCTTCCACTCGATACGTTTAATCCTTTGTTACAGCAAGCCGGTGAGATTGACAACCTCACTGTTTCGTTGGGACAAAGTACTTGGGTTGTGTTGTGCAGGTTCCACGTTGGCGCCGGAATCCCTGTTGTTGCGCCGCATCACATTTCGCCACCATCAACCTTCAACGTGCTTCTTGGCTCCTACTGGTTCGATTAAACCTTGGTTTCTTTCTGAGGGAAAACTTGCTACTGTGCGCATCATACCTTCCTCTTGGGGTTCCCAACGAACGTGTGAGTTACACGCCATCAAGCTCTTTTTCTGGCGCCGTTGCCGGGGAGATCAAGACACGCTGCAAGGGGAGTCTCCACTTCTCAATCTCTTTACTTTGTTTTTGTCTTGCTTTATTTTATTTACTACTTTGTTTGCTGCACTAAATCAAAACACAAAAAAATTAGTTGCTAGTTTTACTTTATTTACTGTCTTGCTCTCTATATCAAAAACACAAAAAAATTAGCTACTTGTCTTTACTTTGTTTGCCTAGTTTACTTTTTGCCTATTGCATCATGTTTCCTTTTAATTTTACCACAAAAGACATACCGGTAGGACGTGGGTCCATAGTTGGGAGAAATAATATAGAAGAATTTTTCAATCATGTTAGTATCACTGAAGATTTTGAAGATAGACACTTGGTAGAACTTGCACCTACCTATGAAATTGCTGCTGCTGCTTTAGTTCGCATGTTGGAAACTAAATTTGTTAATCTCAATCCTATAATCCAACACATGTTTCTTACACTTGGTGATATGGAAGAAGGGGAAAAGAAAGATTTTGTTTTAGAAACCCTTCTTAGAGAATTTGGTGGTCTAGCAAGAGAGGCTAGAAAGGTTTTTGCTAAATTTAATATGCTAGGTTCTCATACCAATTTTATTGGTCTCCTTGAAAAAATGGACATGGATAGAATAATGTACACTAATAACATTAATGATGGAGGGGAAATCAAAGCACCAATACCATGTAAACTCCTAGCTATGAATGATGCACTAGAAAATAACTATGCTTGGCTTGTTCCTGAAAATTTGTTCGATGAGAGTAGCAAGCCTAAGACTAATGAAAAGGGAGACGCTAAAACTTATATATCAAACATACTATGCTTGGTTGAGAAAACTCCCAACACCCCTGGTAATGATGTTGATGCTTCTACTCTCGATGTTACTTGATTTGCACTTTCTGCGCCTAGCTGAAAGGCGTTAAAGAAAAGCGCTTATGGGAGACAACCCATGTTTTTACTACAGCAATTTTTTGTTTTGTTGAGTCTTGGAAGTTGTTTACTACTGTAGCAACCTCTCCTTATCATGTTTTTGTGCCAAGTAAAGTTTCTATGTCAAAGTTGATGTTATATTTGGGATCGCTGCGCAGAAACAGCATTGCTGTCTGTCACGAATCTGGGCACAATTCTCTGTAGAAAATTCGAAAAAATCTGCCAATTTACGAGCGTGATCCTCAGATATGTACGCAACTTTCATTAGTTTTGAGTTTTTCCATTTGAGCAAGTCTGGTGCCATTTCTAAATTCGTCTTTACGGACTGTTCTGTTTTTGACAGATTCTGCCTTTTATTTCGCATTGCCTCTTTTGCTATGTTGGATTTATTTCTTTGATCCACTAATGTCCAGTAGCATTATGCAATGTCCAGAAGTGAAAATAATGATTGTGTCACCTCTGAATGTGTGAATTATTAATTGTGCACTAACCCTCTAATGAGTTTGCTTGAAGTTTGGTGTGAAGGAAATTTTCAAGGGTCAAGAGAGGAGTATGATATACTATGATCAAGAGGAGTGAAAGCTCTAAGCTTGGGGATGCCCCGTGGTTCACCCCTGCATATTTTAAGAAGACTCAAGCGTCTAAGCTTGGGGATGCCCAAGGCATCCCCTTCTTCATCGACAACATCATCAGGTTCCTCCCCTGAAACTATATTTTTATTCAATCACATCTTGTGTTCTTTACTTGGAGCGTCGGTTTGTTTTCGTTTTTGTTTTTGTTTGAATA
This sequence comes from Lolium multiflorum, assembly GCA_030979885.1. Taxonomy (NCBI): domain Eukaryota; kingdom Viridiplantae; phylum Streptophyta; class Magnoliopsida; order Poales; family Poaceae; genus Lolium; species Lolium multiflorum. The sequence continues at coordinate 151,539,529 of CM061748.1, forward strand.
AGATGGATCCTAGCATTCACTTTGTGGGAGAGAGACACGCTCCGCTGTTGCATATGGACACATGTGTCCTTAGGCTTTACTCATAATGTTCAAGGCGAAGTTTCTTCTTCGTTAAATTGTTATATGGTTGGAATTGGAAAATGCTACATGTAGTAATTCTAAAAAATGTCTTGGATAATGTGATACTTGGCAATTGTTGTGCTCATGTTTAAGCTCTTGCATCATATGCTTTGCACCCATTAATGAAGAAATACATAGAGCTTGCTAAAATTTGATTTGCATATTTGGTTTCTCTAAGGTCTAGATAATATCTAGTATTGAGTTTTGAACAACAAGGAAGACAGTGTAGAGTCTTATAATGTTTACAATATGTCTTTTATGTGAGTTTTGCTGCACTTGTTCATCCTTGAGTTTGCTTCAAATAACCTTGCTAGCCTAAACCTTGTATCGAGAGGGAATACTTCTCATGCATCCAAAATCCTTGAGCCAACTACTATGCCATTTGTGTCCACCATACCTACCTACTACATGGTATTTCTCCGCCATTCCAAAGTAAATTGCTTGAGTGCTACCTTTAAAATTCCATCATCCACCTTTGCAATATATATCTCATGGGACAAAATAGCCTTAAAAACTATCGTAGTATTGAATATGTACTTATGCACTTTATATTTTATTAAGTTGCTTGTTGTGCGATAACCATGCTTCTGGGGAACGCCATCAACTATTGTTGAATATCATGTGAGTTGCTATGCATGTCCGTCTTGTCTGAAGGTCTATCATTTTAGTGGTTGGAGCATGCAAAATTGTTAGAGAAGAACATTGGGCCGCTAACTAAAGCCATGAATCATGGTGGAAGTTTCAGTTTTGGACATATATCCTCAATCTCATATGAGAATAATAACTTTGCTACATGCTTATGCATTTAAGAGGAGTCCATTATCTGTTGTCCATGTTGTCCCGGTATGGATGTCTAAGTTGAGAATAATCAAAAGCGAGAAATCCAAAATGCGAGCATTCTCCTTAGACCTTTGTACAGGCGGCATGGAGGTACCCCTTTGTGACACTTGGTTGAAACATGGCATGCGAAGACCCGGTAGTCCAAGTTAAGTAGGACGAGGTGCGGGCACTATTAGTATACTATGCGTGAGGCTTGCAACTTGTAAGATATAATTTTCATAACTCATATGCTTTATTACTACCGTTGACAAAATTGTTTCATGTTTTCAAAATAAAAGCTCTAGCACAAATACAGCAATCGATGCTTTCCTCATTGAAGGACCATTCTTTTACTTTTATTGTTGAGTCAGTTTACCTATCTCCTTCCACCTTAAGAAGCAAACACTTGTGTGAACTGTGCATTGATTCCTACATACTTGCATATTGCACTTGTTATATTACTTTATGTTGACAATATCCATGAGATATACATGTTATAAGTTGAAAGCAACCGCTGAAACTTAATCTTCCTATGTGTTGCTTCAACACCTTTACTTTGATTTATTGCTTTATGAGTTAACTCTTATGCAAGACTTATTGATGCTTGTCTTGAAGTACTATTCATGAAAAGTCTTTGTCATATGATTCAGTTGTTTACTCATGTCATTACCTTTGCTTTGATCGCTGCATTCATTACATATGTTTACAAATAGTATGATCAAGATTATGATGGCATGTCACTTCAGAAATTATCTTTGTTATCGTTTTACCTGCTCGGGACGAGCAGAACTAAGCTTGGGGCTGATACGTCTCCAACGTATCGATAATTTCTTATGTTCCATGCTACTTTATTGATGATACCTACATGTTTTATGCACATTATATGTCATATTTATGCATTTTCTGGAACTAACCTATTAACAAGATGCCGAAGAGCCACTGTTTTCTGTTTTTGGTTTCAGAAATCCTAGTAAAGAAATATTCTCGGAATTGGACGAAACTTTCGCCCAGGGTCCTATTTTTGCACGAAGCTTCCAGAAGACCGAAGACCTAACGAAGTGGGGCCACGAGGAGGCCAGGTGGCGCGGCCCTGGCCGCGCCGACCTATCCCCGGGCCCTCGTGTGGCCCCCGCGCGTGACCCTCCGCCTACTTAAAGCTTCCGTCGCGAAACCCCCCGAGAGCCACGATACGGAAAACCTTGAGACGCCGCCGCGAATCCCATCTCGGGGATTCGAGATCGCCTCCGCACCCTGCCGGAGAGGGGATTCATCTCCCGGAGGACTCTACACCGCCATGGTCGCCTCCGGAGTGATGAGTGAGTAGTCCACCCCTGGACCATGGGTCCATAGCAGTAGCTAGATGTCTTCTCCTTGTTGTGCTTCATTGTTGGATCTTGTGAGCTGCCTAACATGATCAAGATCATCTATATGTAATTCTATATGTTGTGTTTGTCGGGATCCGATGGATAGAGAGTACTATGATTATGGTGATTATCAATCTATTGTTCATGTGTTGTTTATGATCTTGCATGCTCTCCGTTATTAGTAGAGGCTCTGGCCAAGTTTTTACTCTTAACTCCAAGAGGGAGTACTTATGCTCGATAGTGGGTTCATGTCTCCATTGAATCTGGGACAGTGACAGAAAGTTCTAAGGTTGTGGATGTGCTATTGCCACTAGGGATAAAACATTGATGCTATGTCTAAGGATGTAGTTGTTGATTACATTACGCACCATACTTAATGCAATTGTCTGTTGCTTTGCAACTTAATACTGGAGGGGTTCGGATGATAACCTGAAGGTGGACTTTTTAGGCATAGATGCAGTTGGATGGCGGTCTATGTACTTTGTCGTAATGCCCAATTAAATCTCACTATATTTACCATATCATGTATATGCATTGTTATGCCTTTCTCTATTTGTCAATTGCCCGACTGTAATTTGTTCACCCAACATGCTTTTATCTTATGGGAGAGACACCTCTAGTGAACTGTGGACCCCGGTCCTATTCTTTACATAGCATACAATCTACTGCAATTGTGTTTACTATTTTCTTTGCAAACATCTTCCACTCGATTTTAATCCTTTGTTACAGCAAGCCGGTGAGATTGACAACCTCACTGTTTCGTTGGGACAAAGTACTTGGGTTGTGTTGTGCAGGTTCCACGTTGGCGCCGGAATCCCTGTTGTTGCGCCGCATCACATTTTGCCACCATCAACCTTCAACGTGCTTCTTGGCTCCTACTGGTTCGATTAAACCTTGGTTTTTTCTGAGGGAAAACTTGCTACGTGCGCATCATACCTTCCTCTTGGGGTTCCCAACGAACGTGTGAGTTACACGCCACTTGCTCACTTCCTTGGTCGCGCTAACCCCATTGTTCTTCCTTGTGTGTGTTTCCGTGTTTCCTTGACATAGATCACCACTTTTGACATTTGACTTTGGATCTTACCCACATTTGACAATAGACTTTTCCGTTGATCTTTTTCGTTTGCTATCCACCCCTTACCCACCACATATAGAGTTCTTAGCCTTTTGCGTGTGCTTTGAGTGTGTGTGTGAGTAACCCCGATACATTTTGACTTTGCTCTTGACTTGAACCATTTGTCTCGATACTTTCTTGATAGGTGAGATACTTGTGTAGATTTCCTTCCACCACATACATATACACCTATCCTAGTGAGATATACATGATGACCCCACAAGAACAAGCCGAGATGAGAGCATACTTCGCCGAGCTAGATGCTCGAGAAGCCCAAATGACACCCAAAGATAAAGCCGAGTGCAACGCATACTTCAAACACCTTGAGAGCAAGAGTGATACACACCATGAGTCGAGTGAGGATGTTTCGATTTCTAACAACTTAACCTCTACTCCTCTTGTGTTGTCTTCCTCTTTGCTAGGTTGCTCGGACATCGGCGACGCCATTGCCATGGAGATGAGGGATTCCACTATATGTGAGATGAGCGACTCCACTATATGTGAGATGAGCGATTCCACTATATGTGAGCTTGAGTGCATCCACTTCGAGAGCATGAGTGATACATCAAGTGAGATGAGAGTGGTAGTTGATAGGTCATGTGAGGCCATTTCGAATTCTAACAACTTACCCTCTACCTCTAGTGTGTTCTCGTGTGTCTCATTAGGTTCCATGGATGACGAGACGCCGATCATGGAGAAGATGTACATGGTGCATGAAGACGATGATATCACACCATGCTTGCTTGAAGATGAACATGGAGGCCACATGGAGCCTACCACTTCCACAACACCTACCTCATATGAGCGGGACTACAAAGGTACCTATATGGGTGTTGATGATGCCATGATCCCACTAGTGGACATGACGATTTGTGAGTGCTTGCATGAGTTGGATGATCCTATTGCTATGTCATATGCTTCTTTCACTTTCCCTTGTGATACTTGTGATACCACTATTGTTGATCATGTGGAATTAGTTGCTTATGATAATATGTCCATGCCATGCTATGAGAGTTTCACTTCCTCTCCTATTGCTTGCAATATGTCGAACAATTTCTCTTTCCCATGTATTGCTTGCAATGAAAATGATAATGCTTGTGTTGTGACAACCTTGATGAACAATTGCTCTTTCCCTAGGTTTGTCGACAACAATGATAAAATGTTGAACATGTTTTGTGCTACATGCTTGCAATACTCTCCCATTAATGCAACCAAAATGTTGAACACTTTCTCTTTCCAATGCTTGGTTTGCAATGATGTTAATATGCTTGTGAATGAGATTGCCCCCATAGCTCTCTCACCTTTTGGAGACTTTGCATATATCCATGTTGAGCACGTTCCGAAGTTTTCCTCGCATATTCACCATGTGTACTATAATATCTTGCTTACCGCTAATGGTGATGTGCAAAAGAAATGGCGCATCATGATGGATGATGTGTTCATATACCATGCACACACGTTGTTCTTGTTGTCTAACATGTGTGTAGGTACCCAAACTCCAATGTCAACCTCGATTGAGCACGAGTTGACAAAAAGAGCTCTTGAGAGCATGATACAAGTGAGTTCCAATGAGTGGTTTTGCCCGCACACTTCCACTACACAAGATCTCTCAATGAGAGCACACCGACACTTTGATAAGGTGACCTCCTTCTACTTGCGCCCTCTTCCTAAATACATTGAACATTGGCTACGCTTTGAGTGTTCTCTTGCTTCTCTTGTGCTATTGATAGGGTACATGAATTTCAAGTGGAGATTCAAGCGTTGGTGTCATCTACCTCCTCTACACATTCATGAAGATTTATCGTCGAGGACGACTCTTTTTCAAGTGGGGGGAGATGATACGGGGCGACCTTCGGTCTTCACCGCATCATGTGCTTCATCGCCAAGACGGCACGCAAAGGTGAATCTTCTCCTTTACGCGTGCCTCGAATCGCCTATTTGGGACGATATACTACTTCATACTCCGTCACATCTCGATGATAGGAACTCGACGACAAGTACGGAGGGAAGGGAGGATGCCATGGAGACCCGAGGACGCAAGGCCGATATCACGGAGGCATGGAAGAGAAGACGGAAGAAGGAGATGCGTCTAGGAAGGCCGGCACTACCGCCACGGAATGGCCAGCACTGCCACCCTGCTCGACGCCGGAGGAAGACGGCACTGTCGCCATGCCTACGCCGACACCGCCGTCCCCACTACGAAGCTCATAATATAAACCATCCCACTATGCTCTTTGTATGCCTAAACTACCCCTCCTTAGTGGCTCTGATATGGGCTAAGCCCAGGGATGTGCCCGATCTTCACGGATTTGAAGGGATTCGTGGGGGTAGGTGGATGAACGCGATGAACACGTGGGGGAAACGCGGGGATACACACACACGGATACAATTCGAGTTTTCCCTCGTTGGCTCGAAACACCAACTCGATAGAGATTGCAGGAAAAGACCTTCCGGTAGAAGTCCCGCAAAGAGATCGACTAATCGAAGCTCGGGAGATCTAGAAGGGTGAAAAGACCGGAAGGTTTGATGGAAGTGCAAGCAAAAGACCAAATAGGTAGAAGTGCAAGCAAAAGATCAAACAAACGGTAGAAGTCACCAAAGAGATCTTCACGAGTCGATAGGAGCCCGGGTGGCGATACAAGATCATAGATCTAGGTAGGGTTCCCACAAGGGTGAGCTAAGCTCAGGTTTTCTTTCAAATCAAGTCTAATCTCAGATCTGAGCCAACTAGGCTATTTATAGTAGGGGGCGAAGGGGTAGGTTACACGCTGAAAAGTACTACTATGCTGAAGTTCGCGGTGGCGGAAGTTCCGGTCCTGAGGGGCGGAAGTTCCGGTCCCCGGGCGGAAGTTCCGGTCCTGGGGGGCGGAAGTTCCGGCCGGGCCGGAAGTTCCGGTCAAGTTCCGGCCTAGTTCCGAATATGGCCCGTTTCCTTGCAGTAACATCCAGGGGCGTTTTGGCGTTTTCGGAACTTGGGCGGAACTTGGGCGGAAGTTCCGAGTGGGCGGAAGTTCCGGTCCCTCGGGGCGGAAGTTCCGGCCTGATCCATTTCTCTGGGCGCTGGAAGGCATCTTGGCGGCATCTGGGCGGAAGTTCCGGTCCTTGGGGGCGGAAGTTCCGGTCCTTGGGGGCGGAAGTTCCGGCCATCAGGGGCGGAAGTTCCGGCCTGGAGCGTCCAGCTCCTCTTCCTCCTTCTCTTCCATGCTTCCGTGACATCGGCCTTGCGTCCTCGGGTCTCCGTGGCATCCTCTCTTCCCTCCGTACTTGTCGTCGAGTTCCTATCATCAAGACATGACGGAGTATGAAGTAGTATATCGTCCCAAATGGGCGATACGAGGCACGCATAAAGGAGAAGATTCACCTTGGCGTGCCGTCTTGGCGATGAAGCACATGATGCGGTGAAGACCGAAGGTCGCCCCGTATCATCTCCCCCCACTTGAAAAAGAGTCGTCCTCGACGATAGCTCTTCACAAACTTGTATAGGAGGTAGATGACAACCACGCTTGAATGTCTCGTCACTTGTCAAGAGCCCTATCAATAGCACAAGAGAAGCAAGAGAACACTCAAAGCATAGCCAATGTTCAACGGATTTAGCAAGGGGCCTTATGTAGAAGGAGGTCACCTTATCGTAATGTCGGTGTGCTCTCATGGAGAGGTCTTGTGTAGTAGAGGTGTGGGGTTGAACCCATTCGTTGACACTCATGCACAAGTCACTTGTACCTTCACACAACAAAGACCAAGCAAAGTATATGTGTGCGTGATATTGGAGCATATCATCAACGACATGTCCATTCATGTTCACAACACCGTTAGCACAACACAATTTTATCAAGAGTAATGCATGTGCAAGGTCAATGTGTAAGATCTCCTTATGAACATCTTCCAAATGTGGAAACACAAAAACTCCCAATTGTGAGATAACCGTGGTGTCCATCTCATGTAGAAAGTCATTTTCATTGTTGCTCTCAAGGCATCGGAAAGAGAAATTGTTCAACATCCTTGAAGCAACAAGTGGAGAATTTGGCAAAAACACATACGAAAGAGTGTCCAAAATATCATCAATATGTGTGCACACAAACCATTGGAAAGAGAAATTGGTCCTCCTATTTGGTGCACCACACAACATATCTTCCAACATGTTCATCAAAACAACATTTGTACAACCGCGCGTGCCAACAAACCAAATGAAAGAGCAATTGTCCCACTTGTTTGAGGCAACACCAACGGTAAGAATCACATCATCATGCTTGCCAAAGAACCATAAGAAAGAGAAATTGTTCGGTATGTTCAATGCAAAGCATGGGAAAGGTATTAGAGCCGGGTTCGATCTTGAACTAACTTGTATTATGCTCTCAATCAAATACGAAGCATCAAGTCGTTTCTCCAAGAGGCATTTTGCAAAAATGGTGATCAAAATAGTTTCGATGTATCCAAAATGTGGTAGGACAAAAATTTGTGCAAGTAAAAGTTTGCTTTGTAAGGTGTCAAAAATGTTGTGTGTAGCCTTGTCCCACACAAATGGAACCATCAAAAGGCAAGTATCGGCGGCAAAATTTGAGGCAAAATTGTTATGTGCAATGGCAAAGCTATGGAGACTTCTAGCTTGGGAACGTATGGTTGGCGTGAGCCGAGTATGGGTATCCTCAAGTGTCAAAGAATCCATTGCAATTGCCAAAGATGAAATGAGAAATCCAAAGGAGAGCAACTTTTGGTGTGACATGTGGCACAAGGTGCATAATGTGTCTCTCACATGTATGACATGATCCTTGAGATTCTCATAGTGTATGATGATATCATCAATACATACAACAACCATTGTGCCAACAAGATCTTTCAAGATATGTTGCATAAGAAGCAAAAGAGGTGACGAGGAATTGGGCCAAACCGGAAGCTCGACAAGAAAAATTGGAAACACACGATGGCGAAGGCGTTGGGAAACATACCCTTTGGTTTGAATCCCGCGGGTTTGGTGATGGAGGTTGTCCTTGGTGGGGTAGCTCTCGATGGCTCGTGTCGTCAACTCATGCTCCGTGGCGGTGGATGTTGTCGTTCGGGTACCTCTACACACAATGGAGAAAACAAAAAGTGTGTGTGCATGGTAGATGAATACATCATCCATCATGATGTTCCATGTCTTGTGCACATCACCATTAGTGTCAAGCAAGATAGTATGAAATGCATGGTGATGGTGCATATGGCAAGAAGGTGCATTCATGGCATGTGTTAACTTAGGATCATCAAAAATTGAGAAGGCTATGGGGGCCATCTCATGGACAATGAAATAAGCATTCTTGCATACCAAGCATAAGAAAGAGTCATTATTCACAATCTTGGATGCAAGGACCATGGAATAGTGCAAACATTTTGGGCAAAGCATGTTTAACATGTTATCATTGTTGTCGACAACCCTATGGAAAGAGCAAGTGTTCATCAAGGGTGTCACAACACAAGCATTAGCATCATCATTTTCATTGCAAGCAATACATGGTAAAGAGCAATTGTTCGACATATTGCAAGCAATAGGAGAGAAAGTGAAACTCTCATAGCATGGCATGACCATATTGTCACAAGCAAGTAATTCCACATGATCAACAATGTTATCAAGCAAAGCATCACATGGGGGAATGAACAAAGCATGTGGCATAGCAATTGTATCCTCAAGATCATGCATGCACTCATAAGTCATCATGTCCACTAGTGGGATCATGGCATCATCAACACCCATATAGGTACCTTTGTAGTCCGACTCATTTGAGGTAGGTGTTGTGGAAGTGGTAGGATCCATGTGGTCGACATCTTTGACTTCTTGTAAGCATGGTGTGATATCATCATCTTCATGCACCATGTACATCTTCTCCATGATCGGGAACTCGTCCTCCATGGAACCTATTGCAACATAAGAAGACACAAACGAGGGAGAGGTTAATGTGTTAGCAAATGCGATGTCCTCCGTGGACCTATCATCTACCTCTCTCAACTCACTATGTGTATCACTCATGTCCTCCAAATGGAAGCACTCAAACTCACATATGGGGTGGAAGTCACTCAACTCACTATCACTCTCGCTCAAGTGGGCTAAGTGGCTCTCATGCTCACATGGGGTTGGTACCAACTCATCAATCAAGCATGTAGGAGTAGGTTCGACTTGCTCATCTCCATGCGCCTCCGTGGTTGAAGGGAACTTCCCATGCTCAACCATCTCAACTCCATGCGCCTCCATAGGTGAAGGGAGAATCCCATGCTCACCATGCTCAACTCCATTCGCCTCCATTGGTGAAGGGATCATCCCATGCTCACCATTCTCAACTCCATCGCCTCCCATGTGGACACCATTTGATGGCGCTATGGTGTTGTTGAGAGCTAGGCTCGAATCAACGTCACCCTTGACTTGGCCTTCTCGTGCTTCATCTTGAAGTGTGGGCTTCATAGTCGTCCTCTTGGCCATTTCCTTGCACCATTCTTTGAAGACAATGGTATCTTGAAGTGTCATGTTGGCGAATTGGGCATCCAATTGGGCGAAGTAGAGCTTGTGGGCTTGTGGTGTGTTGCACTCCCATGTCATGTGCTTGTTGGAGGTGCACACATCACAATGGAGATTGGGGCATTCCCAAAGATGATGACCGTCTTGTGTGCAACGAAAGCATTGGGAGCTACGTGGTCTTGGTGGACAAATCATTGTCATGTTGGCATAAAGATGGGTAGATCGTCCTTCATCTTGAAGTGTAGACTCCACGGTCTTCATCTTGGGGCTTGAGCTTCTTGTAGGTGCCATTGTGGTGGTGGCGGTAGGAGGGGGAGGCACCATGATAGGTGGTTCCTCTTTATGTGCACTTGCCACCATCTTCCTTGTTGATGTAGCGTCTTGTCTCGCACCATTGGAGATCTTCTCATGTGTAGGCGGTCTTGGAGATGCCATTTTGGTGGTGGCGCTAGGCTTTGTGGACACCATATGTTTGGTGTTGTTGACCTTTGTAGCCTTGGCCGCTTCATGTCGAGGCTCTCGTCTTCTTGCATCATCACCATGTCTTGGGGGGTGTCGTCGAAGATCCTTGGGAGGTGTTGGTTGATGGCGAACATGAGGTGACTTGTGTCGGCGATGATCATGTGGTGACGTATGTCGATGGTGATCATGAGGTGGTGATGGTCGACGACGATCTTGAGGTGACGAGTGTCGATGACGATCCTCAACATGCCTAGATGATGGTTCATGTAGCTTGGCACTTTGCTTGTGGCGCCTTCTTGAGCTCGGAGGAGAGTGTCGATGGCGATCATGGCGGGGACGCTCTTGTTGTTCCAAAGGACGAGCTCGATGTAGATGATCATGTGCGTAAGCACTCTCATGGTGGCGCCGTCTTGAAGGTCCGCAACCATCATAAGTAGTTCCATTGGCCAAGGTGGGGAACTTGTAGGCACCGGTCTTGTGCAAGGTGGTGTCGAAGCTCGGTTCCACCATGGTGTCAATGTCATAGTCGAGGTAGTGCTCGGTGCGGTGCTCCATCATGGTGTCGTAGTCGTAGTCGAGGTAGTGCTCGGTGCGGTGCTCCATCATGGTGTCGTAGTCGTAGTCGAGGTAGTGCTCGGTGTGGTGCTCGAGCTCGGAGTGGTGGTCCACCATGTTGTCCATGCTTGGCGAGTCATGGTCGGTGTAGAGATGCTCGATGTCGGTCATGTCGCCAATGCTTGCGGAGCCATTGTCGGTGTCGAGCTCCACATGGTCCTCCATATCCGCGGTGCTTGCGGAGCTATCACCCTCATCGTACTCCATGTCGTCCTCCGTAGGTTCATCCTCACTATCCATGTTAGTCTCTATGATTGGTGTATATATATGGTGGAAGGAAAACTACCAAAAGTGTCAAAACTTGCAAACCAAAATCGAAAAAGTGTTTCAAGTCGAGGAACAACCGATATGTATGCACACACACAAAACAAAACTCTATATGGTGTTAGGTATGGATGTGGAAAGCCAAATGGAAGAACCAAACGAAAAGTCTATTGTCAAAAGTGGGTAAGATCCAAAAGTCACAAGTCAAAGGCGGTGATCACAAAAGGCATACACAAGGTGGAACACACACGTGGGACAAAATGGGGTTAGCGCGACGGAAAATGAGCACGAACAAAATTGGTCCTAACGAAGACTACTAGCTCGGTGTCACGCTAACGCAAGAGAGACCGTGGCTTGGTTGCAAAATTGAGAAGCAACAAGATTTGCGCAAGACGCCTCTCTTCTCTTTTCTCTCTTTTGCTTATAAGCTTTGGACTCTTTTGTGTATAGGTGTCACTCACACTCTTTTTCTTTTTCTTTTTCTCCTTTTTTTTTGTATGCTTAGAAGCTTTCTTTTTCTCACTATCTATGTAAGTATGTCACACTTCTTTTGCCTATCTTTTCACACGAGCTTGCTTCGTAGCTTTGCTCAACACACGCACACCCTCACGGTCGGGACGCTTGCGCAATGCTTCGCAACACTAGAAAGCCACTCTCGATAGGAAAGGTACGCAAAGGAAGCTAAGGCTACAAGTTAGGTGCAAGTTATACCACTTGATGACGGTGGCCGACGATGTTGAACTTGCTATGGTGGAAGGTGTCAAATGAACCGCTTGGATCCTCGGGGTGCCGTCGTCGTAGTTGATGTTGCGGAAGCTTGTGGTAGCTGAAATGGCACACACAACGAAGTCCAAACACAAGGGGTTAGTGCCAAAACGAAAAACGAAGAATGCTGTCAAAATTTCGGCCAGGCGGAACTTCCGGTCCTGAGGGGCGGAACTTCCGGTCCCGGGCGGAACTTCCGGTCCTCCGGGGCGGAACTTCCGGTCGCAATCAGATCTGCGGGCTGTTCTTCGATTTGGGCGGAAATCCGGGCCGAAAATCTTCGAATTCGTGGAAAATTTGGCACTAAGAGCGGTGGGAAGGTGGGGGAATTGCAGATCAACACCAAAGACAAGTTTCTATTGGACCAAAACCACCAAAAACTCAACAAATCGCGAGATCCAACCAAGGCCAATTTGGGGCTATTTTTTGGGAAAATTTTTTGGAAAATTTTTTGGGCGAAATTGGTGGAATTGGTGGGTGTGGGGGTCAAATCCGTGGCAACCAAGGAGCTCTTGATACCATATGATATGGGCTAAGCCCAGGGATGTGCCCGATCTTCACGGATTTGAAGGGATTCGTGGGGGTAGGTGGATGAACGCGATGAACACGTGGGGGAAACGCGGGGATACACACACACGGATACAATTCGAGTTTTCCCTCGTTGGCTCGAAACACCAACTCGATAGAGATTGCAGGAAAAGACCTTCCGGTAGAAGTCCCGCAAAGAGATCGACTAATCGAAGCTCGGGAGATCTAGAAGGGTGAAAAGACCGGAAGGTTTGATGGAAGTGCAAGCAAAAGACCAAATAGGTAGAAGTGCAAGCAAAAGATCAAACAAACGGTAGAAGTCACCAAAGAGATCTTCACGAGTCGATAGGAGCCCGGGTGGCGATACAAGATCATAGATCTAGGTAGGGTTCCCACAAGGGTGAGCTAAGCTCAGGTTTTCTTTCAAATCAAGTCTAATCTCAGATCTGAGCCAACTAGGCTATTTATAGTAGGGGGCGAAGGGGTAGGTTACACGCTGAAAAGTACTACTATGCTGAAGTTCGCGGTGGCGGAAGTTCCGGTCCTGAGGGGCGGAAGTTCCGGTCCCCGGGCGGAAGTTCCGGTCCTGGGGGGCGGAAGTTCCGGCCGGGCCGGAAGTTCCGGCCAAGTTCCGGCCTAGTTCCGAATATGGCCCGTTTCCTTGCAGTAACATCCAGGGGCGTTTTGGCGTAATTTCGGAACTTGGGCGGAACTTGGGCGGAAGTTCCGGTCCCTCGGGGCGGAAGTTCCGGCCTGATCCATTTCTCTGGGCGCTGGAAGGCATCTTGGCGGCATCTGGGCGGAAGTTCCGGCCCTTGGGGGCGGAAGTTCCGGTGGGGCGGAAGTTCCGGCCATCAGGGGCGGAAGTTCCGGCCTGGAGCGTCCAGCTCCTCTTCCTCCTTCTCTTCCATGCTTCCGTGACATCGGCCTTGCGTCCTCGGGTCTCCGTGGCATCCTCTCTTCCCTCCGTACTTGTCGTCGAGTTCCTATCATCAAGACATGACGGAGTATGAAGTAGTATATCGTCCCAAATGGGCGATACGAGGCACGCATAAAGGAGAAGATTCACCTTGGCGTGCCGTCTTGGCGATGAAGCACATGATGCGGTGAAGACCGAAGGTCGCCCCGTATCAGGCTCCCTATATATAGGCTCCCACCTCCCCCTTCATTAGGTAAGACATAACTTGAGTGAGAACTTGGCTTATGCCTCCACCATCCCTTTGGGATTAGGGAAACCCCCTCCTCTCTTAGACACAAATCTATGAGTTGTATCAAGGCACTCCTTATATGATTTATCTTTCGCACTTGTGATTCTACCGCGGTCTCTCACTCGTGTGACTCCATAGATCGTATATCGGTCTTTCTCTCGGGGATTCTACCTCGTGTCTCTCCTTGAGGGATTCTATCGGGATAGTGGTTCGGGCTATCGGGAGTAAACCGAATTGTATCGGGTTGTGTTGCGTGCGTTCGCGTGTGTTCATCGTGTTCTTCGCCGTGTTCTTCGTGTTCTTCCTCTCCCCCGCCTTTCCCTCGGTCAATTCGTGAGATCGGGCAACACACGTGGCCTTAGGCCTCATCATATGTGTGTCCCGATACAATTGGTCTTACTTTCGGCTTGGTTGATTGCCTCAATACTATCTTACCACGGTAAGAGTGAGAGGTAGTCTCCTTCCACTAACATCCACAACATAGTTCTTGTCTTGTGATCATGGATAGGCACGGAGACCAAGCAAAGGAGGACGAGGTCCTACACCCCTCCGAGAGGTTGGCCACCCAACACAACCTATGGGTGCAACGCCAAGAGTTCAAGGACCAACTCAACTTGTTCGAGACACGCATCGATGAACAATATGAAGAAGTGGCCCACAACTTCGGCCAAGTGAACCAAGATATGATTCTTCTTCGCGAAGCTACGGACAACTTGCATGACCAAGTGACGGCCAATGATGCAAACATGGAGCGGCGCATGGATAGCCTCGAGCGCGCCATCAACAACTTGGGACGCCGACATCGACATCGCTCTACTTCCTCATCGTCATCGACCTCCTCACATGATGACTACTCCCATGATCGCCATTCGTCCTCAAGCTCCGACTCAAGGCATGGAGATCATCATCGCTCTCGTCGACCGCACGCTCGTCATGATGATTCTCGCTCCAACTCAAGGCGCGGAGAGTTCCATCGCCATGCTCGTCCTCATGAACGTCCGCAACAAGAACAAGCTCTTCACCAAGATCGTCATCAAGCGGCTCGCCATGCCCACCATGGGCATGACGACCAACCCCAAGACAACGTCCTCCACAACATGGACCCGGCACCTCATCGTCAAGCCCATGTGGATGCTCAAGACCAAGGTCATCAAGATCCACCAAGGCGTGATCTCCGGAATCATCCTCGCCATGACCAAAGGGGCCGAGGACAACCTCAACATGATCAAGATGAGAGAGCCAACATTGGACAACGTCAACAACCTCGACAAGATCCGCAACAACATCCTCAACATGAGCCAAGTGAAGCTAGTGTTCAACTCCAACGCCAACCCAATGCTATGGTTGGTCGTGGAAGACCTCCTCTACCACCTCAAGTCGCAAGAGATGAAGGCATCCGTCCTCGCCGAAGGAACATGGAAGATGAAGAGAATATGTATGGGAAACTCAAGTTCAACATGCCCAAGTTCAAGGGTGAAGACGACGCCGAGGCCTACCTCTCATGGGCACTCAAGGTTGACAAGATCTTCCGCATACACAACTACTCCGGTGCCAAGAAAGTAGCCATGGCCTCCCTCGAGTTTGAAGATTATGCCAACACTTGGTGGGAACAAGTTGTCACTCTTAGGGAAGAAAAGGGTGATCCTCCAATTGATACTTGGGAAGACATGAAGGAGGAGATGGAAGCTCGCTTTGTCCCTAAACACTACAAGACCGATCTCTTCAACAAGCTACAAAAGTTGAAGCAAGGCACCAAGACCGTTGAGGAATTCTTCAAGGAGATGGAGTTGACTATGATGCGAGCAAACATCCAAGAGTCCGAGAACCAAACCATCGCTAGGTTCTTCAATGGCCTCAACTACCCCATCAAGAGGATTGTGGAGTTCCAACAATACTCCAACATGGTTGAGTTGGTTCACCAAGCTTCTAAGGCCGAGCGTCAAGTGAATGAGGACATCAAGTACTCGAAGTCCAAGCAATACTTCGCCTCCAAGCTTGCCACATCAACTCCTACAACAAGTGTCAAGCCAACCGCATCCTCTACACCTTCCAAGCAACCTTCCATACAAAGTCGCATGAAGCAAACGGTATCCTCCACCGCCTCCTCTAAGGCCTCTACGGGACCCTCCAATGTCACTTGCTTCAAGTGTGGCACCCAAGGCCACAAGTCCTTTGAGTGCAAGAACACCAAGGTCATGATCACTATGGAGAATGGTGACATAGAGACGCTAAGTGAAGGTGAATATGAAGCCCTAGTGCAAGCCGCCGTTGCTAATGAGGAAGACTATGATGAAGAAAGTGGAGAAGACCCTCTCTTATGCACACATGATCCAAGCCCTTCTCTTGTGGTCACTCGAGTGCTCACCACTCAACCCCAAGCTATGGAAGACCAAAGATGCAACATCTTCCAAACACGTGCCGGCATTGGTGGCAAGTCAATCAAGGTCATCATCGACGGTGGGAGTTGCCACAACTTGGCAAGCACCGAGCTATGTGAGAAGCTCAACCTCACGCTTCGCAAGCATCCTCATCCATACCATGTCCAATGGTTGAGTGACAAGGGCAATGTCAAGATTCAACACACCGTCACCGTCAACTTCAAGATAGGACCCTATGAAGACACCGTCGAGTGTGACGTGGTGCCTATGACCGTGTGCCACATGTTGCTTGGCCGCCCATGGCAATTTGACAAGAAGGCCATACATGATGGTTTCTCCAATGCATACACCTTCAAGGTCAAGGACAAGAAGTTCGAGCTTCGCCCAATGACTCCTAGCCAAATCATCGCCGACAATGCGAAGGCTTTAGCGAGGGCACAACACCACATCCACCATAGTGAGTTGAGAGGAGAGGGAGCTACCCACCAAAAAGAGAGTGAGCGCCACCACCCACATATGAGTGAGAGAAAGAGTGTCCTCCTAGCCACCAAAAGCGAGTGGAGAGAAGTGAAAGACAACCCATCCACCACCATACACTACGTGCTCATTTGCAAGGGCCTCTCGGCGGAGACTAACGACTTAACCAACATTCCTTCGTCTTTGTTGTCTCTTTTGAAGGAATTCCAAGACGTCTTCCCCGACGAGCTACCTCATGGACTACCACCGCTTCGGGGCATCGAGCATCGCATCGACCTCATACCCGGCGCTCCCCTACCAAACCGCGCCGCCTACCGCACCAACCCCGAAGATACCAAGGAGATACAACGACAAATACAAGACCTCCTCGCTAAAGGGTATGTCCGAGAAAGCCTTAGCCCTTGTGCCGTTCCCGTCATTCTTGTGCCTAAACCGGATGAGACGCAACGGATGTGTATGGATTGCCGCCCTATCAATGCCATTACCGTCCGTTATCGACATCCCATTCCGCGTTTAGATGACATGCTTGATGAATTGAGTGGTGCCACCATTTTCTCTAAGATTGATTTGCGTAGTGGCTACCACCAAATTCGCATGGCAATTGGTGATGAATGGAAGACGACATTCAAGACCAAGCTTGGTCTCTATGAATGGCTCGTCATGCCATTTGGTCTTTCCAATGCTCCTTCCACTTTCATGCGTCTTATGAATCACATTTTGCGACCTCTCATTGGCAAGAGCGTGGTTGTTTACTTTGATGATATTCTCATCTATAGCAAAAATCTCGAGGACCATGTTCAACATGTGAGAGAAGTCTTATGCATCTTGCGCCACGAGAAGCTCTTTGCCAACCTTCCAAAATGCCATTTGCTCAAAACAAGTTGGTTTTTCTTGGTTTTGTGGTTTCCGCCAACGGGATTGAAGTTGATTCTTCCAAAGTTGAGGCCATCCACAATTGGCCCACTCCCACAAATGTTGGCCAAGTTCGAAGCTTCCATGGACTTGCCGGATTTTACCGCCGCTTTGTGAAAGATTTCAGCACCATTGCTTGCCCTTTAAACGAGCTTACAAAAAAGAATGTTCCGTTTGTTTGGGGCAAAGCACAACAAAAAGCTTTTGATGAATTGAAAAAGAGACTCACCGAGGCACCACTACTTGCTCTTCCCGATTTTGCCAAAACATTTGAGATAGAATGCGATGCGAGTGGCCTTGGAATCGGTGGTGTTCTCATGCAAAATGGAAAACCCGTGGCATACTATAGCGAGAAGTTGGATGGCGCACGCCTCAACTATCCTATATATGACAAGGAGCTTTATGCTTTGGTTCGTGTTCTTGAAGTTTGGCAACATTACCTTTGGCCAAAAGAGTTTGTCATCCACTCGGATCATGAGTCCTTGAAGTATTTGAAAAGTCAACACAATTTGAACAAGAGACATGCTAAGTGGGTTGAGTTCATAGAATCCTTCCCTTATGTTATCAAATACAAAAAGGGCAAGGAAAATGTGGTTGCGGATGCACTTTCCCGCAAGATTACTCTTCTACTCACCCGCTTGGAGTTTCACATTTTGGGTCTTGAGGAGATCAAAGAACTTTACCCTTCCGACGCTTTCTTTGGTCCAATCTTTGCCAAGTGTTCCGTTGACCGCGGATTTGATGATTTCTATTTGCATGATGGCTACTTGTTTAAAGCTAACAAGATTTGCATTCCCGAGTCTTCTCTTCGTAAGTTGCTTTTGCAAGAGTCACATGGAGGTGGTCTCATGGGTCACTTTGGACGAGAGAAGACATATGCCATGCTCTCAACCCACTACTATTGGCCAAGAATGTACCGCGACGTGGAACGCCTTTGCCGCCGGTGTACAACATGCTTACAAGCTAAGTCTACTTCCAATCCCTATGGTCTTTACATACCTTTACCCATTCCATATGCACCTTGGTCGGACATAAGCATGGACTTTGTACTTGGCTTACCACGCACAAAACATGGTCATGACTCAATATTTGTGGTAGTGGATAGGTTCTCTAAAATGGCTCATTTCATACCATGTCATAAGAGCGATGATGCTTCACACATTGCTTCGTTGTTTTTCAGGGAAGTGGTTCGCCTACACGGAATACCGGCAAGCATTGTGTCGGATCGAGACGTCAAGTTCATGAGTTACCTATGGAAGTCGCTCATGGCGAAGTTTGGAGTGAAGCTCTTGTTCTCATCGTCCTCGCACCCGCAAACCGATGGACAAACCGAAGTGGTCAATCGAAGCCTCTCCACACTCCTCCGCACACTTGTGAAGACAAATTTGAAGTCATGGGAAGATTGCCTACCCCACGCGGAGTTCGCCTACAATCGAGCCAAGCACTCCACAACCGCAAGGAGTCCCTTCATGGTCGTCTACGGATTCGAACCTCCAACGGCACTCGACATCCTCCCACTACCTCTTCATGAAAGAACGAACATGGACTTCGACGAGCGCACCACCGCCATGAAGAAACTACATGAAGAGACAAGAGCAACCATACAAGAGCATGTACTTCGCCAAGCTAACCGCCTCAACGCCAAGAAAAAGGAACGCGTGTTTGAAGAAGGAGACCTCGTTTGGATCCACCTAAGGAAAGAAAGGTTTCCGCAAGAACGCAACTCCAAGCTCAAGCCAAGAGGAGATGGTCCTTTCAAGGTCCTCAAGCGCATCAACAACAACGCCTACGTCATCGACATACCAACATCCAAGTACTTGGTGAGCAACACTTTCAACATCTCGGATCTCTCACCCTATCATGGAGATGAGGAGGAACAAGAGTCGAGGACGACTCTCTCCCAAGGGGGGGAGATGATGCGGGGTGGCCTTCGGACACCTCCCCACCAAGACCAACAAGTCCCCCAAGCGGACCAATGACAAGGGCTCGAGTTAAAGCTCTACACGACAAGGTGAACTCGCTCCTCACTTCCCTCGACCTAGATACACCATTGGATGGAATGCTACCTCATGCCGAAACCCTTTGTGTCATTAGGTACGTGGAGCATCAAGACCACGGAGAGGACGGTACGTCATGGTCAAGGGAAGGAGAGGAGCAGCTGATCGAGAAGATGTACATGGAGCTGGACCCGAAGTCGCCCCAAGAACGCAAGGAAGAGACGATGAGCGGCCAGTCCAGAATCCGGTCTGACCGGACTCCTGACCGGGCCACCCGGCTCAGAATCCGGTCGACCGGCCGCCTGACCGGGCCACCCGGTCCCCAACCGGGCCACCAACCGGTGCCATCCGGACGACTTCCCGGGGCTCCAGAACCTCGCCCGGTTACTGCCCGGTCCAGGATCCGGTCACCGACCGGACGACCCGGTCCCAGGTCCGGTCCAACCGGACTCCTGACCGGCCTGCACGACTGAAGACTACTTTTCGGCCCGAAACGTTTTCCTTTGTGCCTTTTCGGCCCGTGTCGCCTTGTACCGCTATATAAGCACCTTGGACACCCCTTTTTCCCCTTAGACTTGTTTAGAACTCAAACCTAACTTTGAGCTTAGTCTCCCTTGGGTATCATCCCTCTGTAATCAAGGCAACCCTTGTGGATGTATGGATTTGGTAGTGTGAGATTCTAGTGTTTTACACTCTCTCTCCCACTCCTTGATTCGTCCTCCCCACCGGTCTCTCCTCTCGGAATTCTACCTCGAGTCTCTTCCGGGCGGATTCTATTGGCACGGTCCATCGAGCCGTGAGGGTAAGCATCGATTGTATCGGGTTGGTGTGCGTGGTTCTTCGTGTGTTCTTCGCGTTCTTCGTGTTCTTCCGCCTCTCCCCCTCTTTTCCTTGGGTCATTCGCGAGATCGGGCCACAATCGGGGTCTCAGACCTCATCATCACCGCATCATATGCTTCATCGCCAAGACGACACGCAAAGGTGAATCTTCTCCTTTACTCGTGTCTACAATCGCCTATGTGGAACGATATACTACTTCATACTCCGTCATATCTTGATGATAGGAACTCGACGACAAGTACGGAGGGAAGAGAGGATGCCATGGAGACCCGAGGACGCAAGGCCGATGTCACGGAAGCATGGAAGAGAAGGAGAAAGAGGAGCTGGACGCTCCAGGCCGGAACTTCCGCCCCTGATGGCCGGAACTTCCGCCCCCACCGGAACTTCCGCCCCCAAGGACCGGAACTTCCGCCCCGATGGCCGGAACGCCCACTGCCCCAGAACCTCAGCCAGATCTCAGTTTGGCTTGTAACTTACCCCTTCATCCCCTTGCCTATAAATAGACACCTACCCCCACCTTCATGAGGGAGAGATGATGTTTAGATGAATTGGCTTATGCCTCTACTATCCCTTTGTGGATTTGGGAAACCCCCACCTTAGGTTAATTCCTATTGTACCACCCGGGCTCCTTATCGAATCCTATTGTATCTCTTTGGTGACTTCTACCAATCTTAGTCTTTTGCTTGCACTTCTACCTATTTGGTCTTTTGCTTGCACTTCTATTGAGTTTGGTCTTTTCACCCTTCTAGATTCATAGGATCTTCGATTTGTCGATCTTTTTGCGGGACTTCTACCGAAAGGTCTTTTCCTGCAACTTCTATCGAGTTGGTGTTTCGGGCCAACGAGGATAACCGATTGTGTTGTGTGCGTGTGTTTGTATCGTGTTCTTCGCGTTCATCCACTTCCCCGCGAATCCCCCTCCGCAATCACACTCACCCGGGTCAAACCGTGAAGATTGGGCACACCCTCGGGCTTAGCCCGCATCAGATGGGATTCGTAGCATAGAAAACAAAAAATTTCCTACCGCAAGAACGAATAACAAGCCAAGATCCAATCTAGAAGATGGTAGCAACGAGAAGATCATGAGACTAACCCTTGAAGATTTCCAAAGCCTACGAGATTAGATCTCGTTGTGGATGTAGTCGATCACTTGCCGCTTGCAAAAGCGCGTAGAAGATCTTGACGGTGCCACAATCGGGCAGCACCTCCGTACTCGGTCACACGTTCGGTGTTGATGACGACGTCCTCCTCCCCGTTCCAGCGGGCAGCGGATGTAGTAGATCCTCCTCGGAATCCCGCCAGCACGACGGCGTGGTGACGGTGGTGGTGGAGATCTCCGGCAGGGCTTCGCCGCAAGCGCTATGGGAGTAGTATGAGGAGGGGGCGGCTAGGGTTTGGGAGAGGGAGCTAGGGCTGCGACTTGTGCACCTCTTGGGGCTCCCCTTGCCCTCCTTTTATAGGTGGAAAAGGTCCTTGGGTCGTCCAAGACCTGCCCCCAAAGTTTGGGAGAGTTCCGGTAGGTTTCCGGTTCCGAAAACCTAGTCCTACTCGGACTCTTTTGCCAATTCCGAAATTGCATTAAGGAAAGACTCCTTTTCCCTTAAGGCAACGTGGTTGCACCTATTATGGAACCCTCCGGACTTCCTTAGACATCCCGGGTCGTCCCGGACACTTCCGGAACCTTCCATAATATTCCGGACTATTCCGGTCCTTCCAAAACCTTCTAGAAGCTCCGGTCAAAACACCGGACTTTTTCCGAACCCCGGAAAATGACTTCCCATATATGAATCTTATTCTCCGGACCATTCCGAACCTCCTCGTGATGTCTCGGATCCCATCCGAGACTCCGAACAACATTCGAACTCCATTCCATATTCCATATCTACTTAAAACGACATCAAACCTTAAGTGTGTCACCCTACGGTTCGAGAACTATGCGGACATGATCGAGACTCCTCTCCGATCAATAACTAATAGCGGGACCTGGAGATCCATAATAGCTCCCACATATTCAACGATGACTTCGTGATCGAAAGAACCACTCACATACGATACCGATTCCCTTTGTCACGCGATATTTTACTTATCCGAAGTTTGATCGTCGGTATCTCCATACCTAGTTCAACCTCGTTACCGATAAGTACTCTTTACTCGTACCGTGATATGATATCCCTTGTGAACCAGTCACATGCTTGCAAGCTAATTAGATATCATTCCACCGAGAGGGCCCAGAGTATATCTATCCGTCATCGGGATGGACAAATCCCACTCTTGATCCATATGCCTCAACTCACACTTTCCGAATACTTAATCCCACCTTTATAACCACCCATTTACGCAGTGGCGTTTGATGTAATCAAAGTACCCTTCCGGTATAAGTGATTTACATGATCTCATGGTCGAAGGACTAGGTAACTATGTATCGAAAGCTTATAGCAAACTGAACTTAATGACGTGATCTTATGCTACGCTTATTTGGGTGTATGTCCATTATATCATTCACCTAATGACATAACCTTGTTATTAATAACATCCAATGTTCATGATCACGAAACCTTGATCATCTATTAATCAACAAGCTAGTTATACAAGAGGCTCACTAGGGACTCCTTGTTGTTTACATAACACACATGTATCAATGTTTCGGTTAATACAATTATAGCATGGTATGCAAACATTTATCATAAACACAAAGATATATTATAATAACCATTTTATTATTGCCTCTTGGGCATATCTCCAACAGCCTCTTGGGCATATCTCCAACAATTATTTGCAAAGAAGTTTTGTTTTCACTTAAGGATATGCCTCCTTCTTTGCCACCTGCGGTTGCTAACCTTTTGCAGGAATTCATTGATGTGTTCCCACAAGATGTTCCACCTGGACTACCACCTATCCGTGGGATAGAACACCAGATTGACTTGATTCCAGGTGCTTCGCTGCCCAACCGTGCGCCATATCGTACCAATCCTGAAGAGACCAAAGAGATTCAGCGACAAATTCAGGTTCTCCAAGATAAAGGTTACATTCGTGAGTCTCTTAGTCCATGTGTTGTTCCTATTATCTTGGTACCTAAGAAGGATGGTTCTTCACGCATGTGTACTGATTGTAGAGCTATTAATAATATTACCATTTGATACCGTCATCCTTGTTAAGGTCTAAGACCCCGTGTGTGGCCCGATCTCGCGAATGACCCAAGAATCAAGGGGGAAAGAGAGGGAGAGGCGGAAGAACACGAAGAACGCGAAGAACACAACGCACACCAACCCGATACAATCGATACTTACCCTCGTGGCTCGATGGACCACGCCAATAGAATCACCACGGGAGAGACTCGAGGTAGAATCCCGGAGTGAGAGATCGGTGTTGAGGATGGAGGTAGGTGAGGGAGAGAGAGTGGGCTACACTAGAATCTCACTCACATAGATCCAATCATCCAACATGGGGTGCCTTGATACAAAGGGGATGAAACCCTAGGGAGACAAAGCTCAAAGTCATGTTTAAGCCTAAATCTTGTCTAACCAGCTATGGGGGCGAGCTGGGGTCTTATATAGGCATACAAGGCGACATGGGTCGAAAAGGTACAAGTTGGTGGGTCAAACCCGACGAATCCGGTCACAGGGCCGGTTGGACCGGGTCTGGGACCGGGCCATCCGGTTCCCAACCGGATTCTGGGCCGGACGTAACCGGACGGGGCTTCGGGAGCCCCGGGATTGCTTCCGGATGGCACCGGTCGTCGTTCCGGTCGACCGGGCACCGGGTCCGGTCAGGGCCCGGTCAGACCGGTCTGTGGCCGGCTGTTCTTCCTCTTCTTCCTCTTCTTCTTCCTCTTCCTTCCTCCGTCTTCTTCCTTCTTCCATGCACCATGGGGGTTCCTTCTCTCTTGGTCCTTGTCGACGTCGGCACCTATAGACATCATGATGATAGGCATGAGGTAGCATACCATTCAAGTTGGTGTTGAGATCGACCATAGAGAGGAAGGAGTTCACCTTGACATATATGGCGGGGGTTTGTGTTGTTGGTCCACTTGGGGGACTCCTTGGCCATGGTGTAGCGTCGATGATAGTCGGGGCTTCACTTGTTGGTCTTGAGGCGTAGGTGTCCAAAGGCCACCCCGCATCATCTCCCCCCCTTGGGGAAGAGTCGTCCTCGACTCTTGCTCCTCCTCACCGATGAGGTAGACGGGAAGGACTTGTATAGGTGCCCTTGTGTCCTTAGGGAAGCTCGTCGTAGTGCAGGCGTCTTTGTTGTAGTCCATAACGGGTCTCCCATGTAGTGGTGGAGGGGCCAAGTCTCGGTCGAAGAAGAACAAGGGGAAAAACAACTTGCAAAAGGAAAGCTTGTGGATGCCAATTTGGTGACCGGCGAACAAGAGGCTCTCAATCAAATACGAAGCATCAAGTCGTTTCTCCAAAAGGCATTGGGCAAAAATGGTAATCGAAAGAGTGTCGATGTATCCAAAATTTGGTGGGGCAAAAGTTTGTGCATGTAAAGTGGCAAAAATGTGATATGTCGTATTGTCCCACTCAAATGGAACAATCAAAAGGCGAGTATCGGCGGCAAAATTTGGGGCAAAATTTGGGGCAAAATTGTTATGTGCAATGGCAAAGCCATGGAGACTTCTAGCTTGGGAAAGTATGGTTGGCGTGAGCCGAGTATGGGTATCCTCAAGTGTCAAAGAATCCATTGCAATTGCCAAAGATGAAATGAGAAATCCAAAGGAGAGCAACTTTTTGTGTGACATGTGGCACAAGGTGCATAATGTGTCTCTCACATGTATGACATGATCCTTGAGATTCTCGGAGTGTATGATGATATCATCAATACATACAACAACCATTGTGCCAACAAGATGTTTCAAGATAAGTTGCATAAGAAGCAAAAGAGGTGACGAGGAATTGGACCAAACCGGAAGCTCGACAAGGCAAGTCGGAAACACATGAGGGTGAAGGCTTGTGGGAACATACCCTTTGGTGTGATTCCCGCGGGTTAGGTCCTTGTTGGGGTAGCTCTCAATTGCGCGTTTTGTGAGCTCATGCTCCGTAGCGGTGGAAGTGGTCGTCCGTGTACCTACACATGGAAGAAACAAGACAAAAAGCGTGTGTGCATGGTAGATGAATACATCATCCATCATGATGTTCCATGTCTTGTGCACATCACCATTAGTGTCAAGCAAGATAGTATGAAATGCATGGCGATGGTGCATATGGCAAGAAGGTGCATTCATGGCATGTGGCAACTCATGATCATCAAAAATTGAGAAGGCTATGGGGGCCATCTCATGGACAATGAAATAAGCATTCTTGCATACCAAGCATAAGAAAGAGCAATTGTTCGCAATCTTGGATGCAAGGATCATGGAAGAGTGTAAACATTTGGGACAAAGCATGTGAAAGCTAATGTCGTCATTGTTGTCGACAACCCTATGGAAAGAGCAAGTTTTCATCAAGGGTGTCACAACACAAGCATGAGCATTATCATTATCATTGCATGTGCCCGATCTTCACGGATTTGAAGGGATTCGTGGGGGTAGGTGGATGAACGCGATGAACACGTGGGGGAAACGCGGGGATACACACACACACGGATACAATTCGAGTTTTCCCTCGTTGGCTCGAAACACCAACTCGATAGAGATTGCAGGAAAAGACCTTCCGGTAGAAGTCCCGCAAAGAGATCGACTAATCGAAGCTCGGGAGATCTAGAAGGGTGAAAAGACCGGAAGGTTTGATGGAAGTGCAAGCAAAAGACCAAATAGGTAGAAGTGCAAGCAAAAGATCAAACAAACGGTAGAAGTCACCAAAGAGATCTTCACGAGTCGATAGGAGCCCGGGTGGCGATACAAGATCATAGATCTAGGTAGGGTTCCCACAAGGGTGAGCTAAGCTCAGGTTTTCTTTCAAATCAAGTCTAATCTCAGATCTGAGCCAACTAGGCTATTTATAGGTGGGGGCGAAGAGTTAAGTTACATGCTGAAAAGTGCTGTTGTGCTGAAGTTCGCGGTGGCGGAAGTTCCGGCCATCTTGGGCGGAAGTTCCGGTCAGGGGCGGAAGTTCCGGTCCTGGGGGCCGGAAGTTCCGGCCAGGCCGGAAGTTCCGGCCAAGTTCCGGCCAAGTTCCGAAAGTCGTCCATTTCCTTGCAGTAACATCCAGGGGCCTTTTCGTGGACTTTCGGAGCTTGGGCGGAACTTGGGCGGAAGTTCCGACCGGGCGGAAGTTCCGGTCCCTCGGGGCGGAAGTTCCGGTCCGATGCTTTTTCCTGCGCGCTGGAGGGCATCTTGGGGGCATCTTGGAGGAATCTGGCCGGAAGTTCCGGTCCTGGGGGGCGGAAGTTCCGGCCTGTGCGCTGTAGCTCCGTCTTCATCGTTTCCAGCTCTCTCTCCAACGCCTTGGTCTCCATGGCTTGTGTCTTGGTCGATGTACCTGATTGAACATAGGGTATTTGCATGAAGTAGCAAGCCATCCAAGGGGGTGTCAAAGTCATAGGTAGAGAGGAGCGAATTCACCTCTTGGCGTAGTGCTTGGGCTCGAGCTCGTGTCATTGGACCACGAGGAGGGCTTGTCGGTCTTGAGGCGGCGGTGTCCATAGGCCACCCCGTATCATCTCCCCCCCTTGGGAAAGAGTCGTCCTCGACTCTATGTTCTCCTCATCTCCATGATATGGTGAAAGGTCGGACACATTGAATGTGTTGCTCACCAAGTACTTGGATGTTGGTATGTCGACGACGTAGGCGTTGTCGTTGATGCGCTTGAGGACCTTGAAGGGACCATCACCTCGGGGCTTGAGCTTGGAGTTTCTTTCTTGAGGGAAGCGGTCCTTGCGAAGGTGTATCCACACTAGGTCGCCTTCATTGAAGATCCGTGCCTTTTTCTTCAAGTTTAGTCTTGTGGCTTGACGGAGAACTTGTTGCTCGATCGTTGCCCTTGTGTCTTCATGGAGTTTCTTCATGTATTGTGCTCGCTTGTCGATGTCCATGTTCACTTGCTCATGTAGCGGAAGAGGTAGGAGGTCAATCGCCGTAGGTGGTTCAAACCCGTAGACGACCATGAAGGGGCTTCTCATTGTTGTAGAGTGCTTGGCGCGGTTGTAGGCAAACTCCGCATGTGGGATGCAATCTTCCCATGCTTTCAAATTCTTCTTGACAAGGACTCGTAGTAGTGTGGAGAGGCTTCGGTTCACCACTTCGGTTTGCCCATCGGTTTGGGGGTGCGATGATGATGAGAACAAAAGCTTGACGTTGAACTTGGCCATTAGTGTCTTCCAAAGATAACTCATGAACTTGACGTCTCGGTCGGAGACAATGCTTCTTGGTACACCGTGGAGTCTCACAATTTCCCTAAAAAACAAGGAGGCAATGTGTGAAGCATCATCCGTTCGGGAACATGGTATAAAATGAGCCATTTTTGAGAATCTATCCACTACCACAAAGATTGAATCATGACCATATTTAGTTCGAGGTAATCCTAGTACAAAGTCCATGCTTATATCGGACCAAGGAGCATAAGGAATAGGCAATGGTGTATAAAGACCACATGGATTGGAAGAGGACTTAGCTTGTAAGCATGTTGTGCACCGGCGGCAAAGGCGTTCCACGTCTCGGTACATTCTTGGCCAATAGTAGTGAGTGGATAGCATGGCATATGTCTTCTCTCGTCCAAAGTGACCCATGAGACCACCACCATGCGATTCTTGTAAGAGCAAAAGGCGAAGCGAGGACATTGGAACACAAAGTTTGTTGCCCTTAAACAAGAATCCTTGGTGCAAATAGAAATCATCGATGCCCTTTTCAATGGAACACTTTGCAAAAATTGGGCCAAAGAAGGTATCGGAGGCATATTGTTCTTTGATTTCATCAAGACCCAACACATGGAAATCCAAACGAGTGAGTAAAAGGGTGAGCTTGCGGGAAAGGGCATCCGCAACGACATTGTCCTTGCCCTTCTTGTATTTGATTACATATGGAAAGGACTCAATGAACTCAACCCATTTTGCATGTCTTTTGTTCAAAGTGTGTTGACTTTTCAAATACTTCAAAGATTCATGGTCGGAGTGAATAATGAACTCTTTTGGCCAAAGATAATGTTGCCAAACTTCAAGAACACGAACCAAAGCATAAAGTTCCTTGTCATATATAGGATAGTTGAGGCGTGCGCCATCCAACTTCTCGCTATAGTATGCCACGGGTTTTCCATTTTGCATGAGGACACCACCGATTCCAAGGCCACTCGCGTCACATTCTATCTCAAATGTCTTAGCAAAATCGGGAAGAACAAGTAGTGGTGCCTCGGTGAGTCTCTTTTTCAATTCATCAAAAGCTTTTTGTTGTGCTTTGCCCCAAACAAACGGAACATTCTTTTTTGTAAGCTCGTTTAAAGGGCAAGCGATGGTGCTAAAATCTTTCACAAAGCGGCGGTAAAATCCGGCGAGTCCATGGAAGCTTCGAACTTGACCAACATTTGTGGGAGTGGGCCAATTGTGGATGGCCTCAACTTTGGAAGAATCAACTTCAATCCCGTTGGCGGAAACCACAAAACCAAGAAAAACCAATTTGTTTTGAGCGAAATGGCATTTTGGTAAGTTGGCAAAGAGCTTCTCGTGGCGCAAGATGCATAAGACTTCTCTCACATGTTGAACATGGTCCTCGAGATTTTTGCTATAGATGAGGATATCATCAAAATAGACAACCACGCTCTTGCCAATGAGAGGTCGCAAAATGTGATTCATAAGACGCATGAAAGTGGAAGGAGCATTGGAAAGACCAAATGGCATGACGAGCCATTCATAGAGACCAAGCTTGGTCTTGAATGCCGTCTTCCATTCATCACCGATTGCCATGCGAATTTGGTGGTAGCCACTACGCAAATCAATCTTAGAGAAAATGGTGGCACCACTCAATTCATCAAGCATGTCATCTAAACGCGGAATGGGATGTCGATAACGGACGGTAATGGCATTGATAGGTCTACAATCCATACACATCCGTTGCGTCTCATCCGGTTTAGGCACAAGAATGACGGGAACGGCACAAGGGCTAAGGCTTTCTCGAACGTACCCTTTAGCGAGGAGGTCTTGTATTTGGCGTTGGATCTCCTTGGTATCTTCGGGGTTGGTGCGGTAAGCGGCGCGGTTTGGTAGTGGAGCGCCGGGTATGAGGTCGATGCGATGCTCGATGCCCCGAAGCGGTGGTAGTCCATGAGGTAGCTCGTCGGGGAAGACGTCTTGGAACTCCTTCAAAAGAGACAACAAAGACGAAGGAATGTTGGTTAAGTTGTTAGTCTCCTCCGAGGGGCCCTTGCAAATGAGCACGTAGTGTAGGGTGGTGGATGGGTTGTGGTGCACTTCTCTCATCTCACTCTTGGTAGCTAGGAGGACACTCTTCATCTCACTCACATATGGTTTGTGGCGCTCACTCTCTTTTTGGTGGATCACTCTCTCACCTCTCAACTCACTAGTGATAGTGGCTTCCTTAGCCCTCGCTAAAGCCTTTGCATTGTCCGCAATTACTTGGCTAGGAGTCATTGGGCGAAGGATGTAGGTCTTGTCGTTGACCTTGAAGCTATAGGCATTTGTGTAGCCATCATGGTTGGCTTTCTTGTCATAT
Organism: Lolium multiflorum; assembly: GCA_030979885.1. NCBI lineage: Eukaryota > Viridiplantae > Streptophyta > Magnoliopsida > Poales > Poaceae > Lolium > Lolium multiflorum. Next base: position 151,569,474 of record CM061748.1, read on the forward strand.
TGCCAAGGGCGACCAAGTAACATGTGGCACACCGTCATAGGCACGACGTCACAATCAATGGTGTCTTCATAAGCGCCAATCTTGAAGGATATCGTGACGGTGTGTTGGATCTTCACATTTCCATTGTCGCTTAGCCATTGCACATGGTAGGGATGGGGGTGTTTCCGGAGCGGGAGGTTGAGCTTGGTGCATAGTTCGGTGCTTGCAAGATTGTGGCAACTCCCTCCATCGATGATAACCTTTATTGACTTGCCATTGATTCCGGCTCTTGTTTGGAAGATATTGCACCTTTGGTCTTCATTTGGAAGTGCATGGGTTGTCAACACTTTGGTCACCACAAGAGAAGGGCTTGCATCATGCACACATAGGACTTGCTCTTGGTCTTCCAAGTCATCTTCTTCATGAGAGGTTGCGGCTTGTACCAAGGCTTCATATTCACCTTCACTCAAGTACTCCACATCTCCATCATCTCGAGTGATCATAACTCTTGTGTTCTTGCATTCAAAGGATTTATGTCCTTGAGCACCACACTTGAAGCAAGTGATGTTACTAGATCCGGTGGAAGCTTTGGAGGACATGGTTGATTGCTCCGGCTTGAAGCTTGTTGTCTTGATGGCACTTCTTGCTTGCTTTGGAGGATCCTTGGAGGCAAGTGTACTTGTGTTCTTGATGCTTGAGGAGGCATTCATAGCATTTCTTGCGGCGAAGAAGGTCTTTGTCTTTGCACTTGCTAGGTCTTCTCGCACTTGGCGCTCGGCCCTTGTTGCTTGGTGGAGTAGCTCAACCATGTTTTTGTAAGGCAAGAATTCCACTATCCTCTTGACGGGGATGTTCAAGCCATTCAAGAATCTTGCCATAGTTTGCTCTTCTCGCTCATCCACATTTGCACTCATCATGGTCATGTGCATCTCCTTGTAATATTCCTCAACGGACTTGTAGCTTTGCTTGAGTTGAGTGAGCTTGTTGAAGAGGTCACGCTTGTGGTGAGTTGGGACAAAGCGGGTGTGCATGACTTCTTGCATCTCTTCCCATGTGTCAATGGGTGCTAAGTCTTCCTTCTCACGCTTCTTGTTTACCTCTTCCCACCAAACATTTGCATATCCTTCAAACTCAAGTGATGCCATGGCAACTTTCTTTGCTTCGGAGAAGTTGTGGATGCGAAATATCTTGTCAACCTTGAGTACCCAAGACAAGTATGCGTCGGGATCTTCCTCTCCTTGGAACTTGGGCATGGTGAATTTGAGCTTCCCAAAGATTTCTTCCTCATTGCGGTCATTGCGTCTAGGAGGTGGTCTTTCTTCACCATGGGCTTGACGTTGTTGAGGTTGAGGTTGTGGACCTTGAGCATCTTCATTGTTGTTTCTTTGTTGTTGAGGAGGAGGTGGTCTTCCATGACCTTCATCTTGATCATCATTGTTGTGGCGTTGATGAGGCCTCACACTTTCTTCACTTGATGCTTGGTGATGATTTGAGTCTTCTTCCATCTCAACATCTCGTGCTTGATGAGGTGGTCTTCTACCATGAGGGCGATCATCATGATGACGACGGTTGTCTTGACCTTGACGGCGTGGTGCCCTATCACGAGGAGGTTGATCAACATTGATGATGCGGCGGTCTTGGTTCACTTCTTGTTCGGCATTATGGTGGTGCCTTTGAGCATTGGCCACTTGAGATGGGCGAGGTTGCCCTTGATGTTGACGTGCCTCTTGCTCTTGGCGGAGCCTTTCTTGCTCACGTGCATGAAGGAGATCTTGATCATGACGAAGACGTTGTTGTTCCTCTTGGAATTGAGCATGGAGATGTTCTTGTTGAAGGCGTTCTTCTTCAAGGCGTAGACGTTCTTGGACAAGTCGAAGTCGTGCTTGCTCCGCTTCTTGAGCTTGTTGTTGAAGCACTTGAGCATCCACATTATGGTGGCGTGGGTCTTGATTGGAATCATGATGCGACGATGTAGGAGCTCGTGACCTTGAGCTATGAGAGCGCGAAGACCTTGAATGGTGTCTTCTATCTTCTTGACGATTGAGTGTATGGAGGATGTTGTCCAACGCCGTCTTCATTTCTCTTGTTTCTTGACCTTGCATGGCGAGTGTTGCCTTCAACTCATTGCCTTGAGTTTCAATCTTCTCATTGAGTTCTTGAACTTGATTGTTGAGGTCAATCCTTTGCACTTGAGCTCTTTCTTCATAGCGGACGTTGGTATCCTTGAGCATGGCTTCAAATTGATTGAGCTTGGCGTGGACGGCTTGAGTAGCTATCCAATGTTGGTGCCGCGTCATCGGTAGTTGGTTCCCTTCTCCACTAGACATGGTTACAACTAAAACAAGAACTATGTGGTGGGTGGTTAGGAAAGACTACCAAGAGTGTCAAAACTTGCAAACCAAAATCGAAAAGGTGTTTCAAGTCGAGGAACAACCGATATGTATGCACACACACAAAACAAAACTCTATATGGTGTTAGGTATGGATGTGGAAAGCCAAATGGAAGAACCAAACGAAAAGTCTATTGTCAAAAGTGGGTAAGATCCAAAAGTCACAAGTCAAAGGCGGTGATCACAAAAGGCATACACAAGGTGGAACACACGCGTGGGACAAAATGGGGTTAGCGCGACGGAAAATGAGCACGAACAAAATTGGTCCTAACGAAGACTACTAGCTCGGTGTCACGCTAACGCAAGAGAGACCGTGGCTTGGTTGCAAAATTGAGAAGCAACAAGATTTGCGCAAGACGCCTCTCTTCTCTTTTCTCTCTTTTGCTTATAAGCTTTGGACTCTTTTGTGTATAGGTGTCACTCACACTCTTTTTCTTTTTCTTTTTCTTTTTTTTTGTATGCTTAGAAGCTTTCTTTTTCTCACTATCTATGTAAGTATGTCACACTTCTTTTGCTTATCTTTTCACACGAGCTTGCTTCGTAGCTTTGCTCAACACACGCACACCCTCACGGTCGGGACGCTTGCGCAATGCTTCGCAACACTAGAAAGCCACTCTCGATAGGAAAGGTACGCAAAGGAAGCTAAGGCTACAAGTTAGGGGCAAGTTATACCACTTGATGACGGTGGCCGACGAGCTTGAACTTGCTATGGTGGAAGGTGTCAAATGAACCGCTTGGATCCTCGGGGTGCCGTCGTCGTAGTTGATGTTGCGGAAGCTTAGTGGTAGCTGAAATGGCACACACAACGAAGTCCAAACACAAGGGGTTAGTGCCAAAACGAAAAACGAAGAAAGCTGTCAAAATTTCGGCCAGGCGGAACTTCCGGTCCTGAGGGGCGGAACTTCCGGTCCGGGGGCGGAACTTCCGGTCCTCCGGGGCGGAACTTCCGGTCGCAATCAGATCTGCGGGCTGTTCTTCGATTTGGGCGGAAATCCGGGCCGAAAATCTTCGAATTCGTGGAAAATTTGGCACTAAGAGCGGTGGGAAGGTGGGGGAATTGCAGATCAACACCAAAGACAAGTTTCTATTGGACCAAAACCACCAAAAACTCAACAAATCGCGAGATCCAACCAAGGCCAATTTGGGGCTATTTTTTGGGAAATTTTTTGGAAAAATTTTTGGGCGAAATTGGTGGAATTGGTGGGTGTGGGGGTCAAATCCGTGGCAACCAAGGAGCTCTTGATACCATATGATAAGGGCTAAGCCCAGGGATGTGCCCGATCTTCACGGATTTGAAGGGATTCGTGGGGGTAGGTGGATGAACGCGATGAACACGTGGGGGAAACGCGGGGATACACACACACACGGATACAATTCGAGTTTTCCCTCGTTGGCTCGAAACACCAACTCGATAGAGATTGCAGGAAAAGACCTTCCGGTAGAAGTCCCGCAAAGAGATCGACTAATCGAAGCTCGGGAGATCTAGAAGGGTGAAAAGACCGGAAGGTTTGATGGAAGTGCAAGCAAAAGACCAAATAGGTAGAAGTGCAAGCAAAAGATCAAACAAACGGTAGAAGTCACCAAAGAGATCTTCACGAGTCGATAGGAGCCCGGGTGGCGATACAAGATCATAGATCTAGGTAGGGTTCCCACAAGGGTGAGCTAAGCTCAGGTTTTCTTTCAAATCAAGTCTAATCTCAGATCTGAGCCAACTAGGCTATTTATAGGTGGGGGCGAAGAGTTAAGTTACATGCTGAAAAGTGCTGTTGTGCTGAAGTTCGCGGTGGCGGAAGTTCCGGCCATCTTGGGCGGAAGTTCCGGTCAGGGGCGGAAGTTCCGGTCCTGGGGGCCGGAAGTTCCGGCCAGGCCGGAAGTTCCGGCCAAGTTCCGGCCAAGTTCCGAAAGTCGTCCATTTCCTTGCAGTAACATCCAGGGGCCTTTTCGTGGACTTTCGGAGCTTGGGCGGAACTTGGGCGGAAGTTCCGACCGGGCGGAAGTTCCGGTCCCTCGGGGCGGAAGTTCCGGTCCGATGCTTTTTCCTGCGCGCTGGAGGGCATCTTGGGGGCATCTTGGAGGAATCTGGCCGGAAGTTCCGGTCCTGGGGGGCGGAAGTTCCGGCCTGTGCGCTGTAGCTCCGTCTTCATCGTTTCCAGCTCTCTCTCCAACGCCTTGGTCTCCATGGCTTGTGTCTTGGTCGATGTACCTGATTGAACATAGGGTATTTGCATGAAGTAGCAAGCCATCCAAGGGGGTGTCAAAGTCATAGGTAGAGAGGAGCGAATTCACCTCTTGGCGTAGTGCTTGGGCTCGAGCTCGTGTCATTGGACCACGAGGAGGGCTTGTCGGTCTTGAGGCGGCGGTGTCCATAGGCCACCCCGTATCATTATCATTATTATTGCAAGCAAGCGGAGCAAATATGAAACTTTCATAGCATGGCATGTTCATGTTATCACAATCAATCAATTCCACATGGTCAACAATGTTATCAAGCAAAGCATCACATGGGAACATGAAAGAAGCATGTGACGTAGCAAATGTATCATCAAGATCATGCATGCGCTCATAAGTCATCATGTCCACTAGTGGGATCATGGCATCATCAACACCTATGTTGTTACCTTTGTAGGCCGACTCATGTGAAGTAGGTGTTGTGGAAGTAGGAGGATCCATGTGGTCGACATGTCCATCTTGGAGCAAGCATGGTGAGATATCATCGTCTTCATGCACCATGTACATCTTCTCCATGAGCGGGAACTCGTCCTCCGTGGAACCTAGTGCAACATAAGAAGACACAAACGAGGGAGAGGTTAATGTGTTAGCAAATGCGATGTCCTCCATGGACCTATCATCTACCTCTCTCAACTCACTTTGTGTATCACTCATGTCCTCCAAATGGAAGCACTCAAACTCACATATGGGGTGGAAGTCACTCAACTCACTATCACTCTCGCTCAAGTGGGCTAAGTGGCTCTCATGCTCACATGGGATTGGTACCAACTCATCAATCAAGCATATAGGAGTAGGTTCGACTTGCTCATCTCCATGCGCCTCCTTGGTTGAAGGGAACATCCCATGCTCAACCATCTCAACTCCATGCGCCTCCGTGGGTGAAGGGAGAATCCCATGCTCACCATGCTCAACTCCATCGCCTCCTAAGTCGTCCTCAAGTGGTGGCATCTTGGAGACTTGTGCATTGAGCTCGTCGAAGTAGAGCTTCTTGGCGCTTGGCGTTGTGCATTGCCATGCCACGTGACCCTTGGCCTTGCACACCTCACATAGGAGATTGGGACATTCCCGTGGAAGGTGGCCTTGTTGCTTGCACTTGTAGCATCGGAGTCCATAGGCATATGACGAGGTAGGGGCCATTGTGGTGGTGGCGCAAGAGGTAGAAGTCGCCTTATGAGGAAGGTCTTCATGTCGAGGTTCTCGTCTTCTTGCCTCATCACCATGTCTTGAGTGGTGTCGTCGAAGATCATGTGTGGAAGGATGTCGATGTAGACCATGAGGTGGTGGTGGTCGACGACGATCATGAGATGGTGTGAGTCGATGACGGTCCTTGCCTTGCCTAGGTGATGGCTCATGTTGGGGGCGCTCTTGATGCTCCATATGATGTCCGTGATGTCGATGATCTTGTGCATAGGCACTCTCATGATGGCGCCTTGTGGAGCTTGGAGAAGTGTGTCGATGCCGAATATGTTGGGGACGCTCTTGATGATCCACATGATGATGCCATCGTGGAGGTCCTCGATCTTCATATGTAGCTCCATTGGCCAAGTAGGGGTATGTGGGAGCATCGGCGGTATGCATGGTGGGGTCGATGTCGTCCTCGTCGTGGTGCTCCACCATGTCGTCCATGCTTGTTGAGCAAGTGTCGATGTAGAGCTCGTCGATGTCGTCCATGTTGGCGATGCTCGCGGAGCCATAGTCGGTGTAGAGCTCCTCGATGTCGGTCATGTTGGCGATGCTCGCGGAGCCATAGTCGGTGTAGAGCTCCACATGTTCCTCCACATCCGCGGTGCTTGAAGAGGCATCCTCCTCGAAGTGCTCCGTGTACTCCTCCGTATCTTCTTCGTCGCTATACATGTTAGCAAGACAATATCTATATGGTGTATGTTAGTGGAAGAACACTACCTCGCAATCTTACCGTGGTATGACAAGATTGGGGTGATCCAACAAACCGAGAGTTAGAACAATTGTATCGGGCACTCACACAAAGACACACGCAAAAGCTAGCAAATATGGTGTTAGGTGAGTGTGGTGGAAAGCCAAAAGATGAAATCCGAAATCAAGTTTGTTGTTAAGGGTGGGTGAAATCCAAAAACTCAAATGTCAAAGCGATGATCACTATAAACACGGAAAAGATATGGAACTCACACACGGGATAAGCGGGGTTAGTGCGACCAAGGAATGAGCGGAAAAGTGTATGAAGCCCGAAAGCAAGGTTGCTCGGTGTCACACTAACACAAGGAGAGGCAAAGCTTTGGTTGCAAACGAAGAGACAACAAGATTTACACGCGGCCTCTCTTCTCTTTTCTCTCTTTTGCTTAAAAGCTTTTTCCTCTTTTTGTATTTGGTGGCACTTACACTCTTTTGTGTATTTGTATGTATGATGGCACTCGCACACTTTTGCTCTATGGTGCACTTGCACTCTTTTTGTGTTTTGGCGGCTTTTTCTCACACTATGTTAGCGTTAGCTCGCTTTTGCTATCTTGCCACACGAGTTTTGCTTAGAAGCTTGACTCCACACTACACACACACCTCACAATCGGGGCCACGTGCAATGTCTCGCAACACTAGATAAGCAATGCTCGATAGGATAGATCGCAAAAGAAGAGGGGTTACAAGGGTTACTGCAAGTTATACCTGCGATGGTGGAGATGATGGTGGTGGTGGTGGTCGGCGGTGGTGTTAGTCGATGTCGAAGACGTGTGCCCGGTCGGTGGTCCGGTCGGACCGGGTCTGGCGCCGGCTGCTCCGGTCTGGGGTCCGGTTGACCGGCTTCTGGGCCGGCTGGTCCGGTTGGCGGCCGGTTGACCGGGTTCTGCGCCGGACGGTCCGGTCTGGGGGCCGGTTGACCGGTTTCGCAACCGGATTTCTCGATTTGGAGCTTTCTCTCTCCTGTTCTTCCCCAAACCAAAACCAAATCGACCAAATCGAAGGAAAACGATGGAATTGGGGGCTAGAAAGTGGGGGAAATAGTAGATCAAGCACCTCAACACCAAATCCATGGACCAAAACCACTCAAAACGCAACCAAATCGCAGATCCATCCAAAGGCAAATTAGGGCTATTTTTGGGGATTTTTGGGGAAAATTTTTAGAGGAAATTGGGTGGGTGGGGGGTCGAATTCGCGGAAACCAAAGGCTGCTGATACCATATGTTAAGGTCTAAGACCCCGTGTGTGGCCCGATCTCGCGAATGACCCAAGAATCAAGGGGGAAAGAGAGGGAGAGGCGGAAGAACACGAAGAACGCGAAGAACACAACGCACACCAACCCGATACAATCGATACTTACCCTCGTGGCTCGATGGACCACGCCAATAGAATCACCACGGGAGAGACTCGAGGTAGAATCCCGGAGTGAGAGATCGGTGTTGAGGATGGAGGTAGGTGAGGGAGAGAGAGTGGGCTACACTAGAATCTCACTCACATAGATCCAATCATCCAACATGGGGTGCCTTGATACAAAGGGGATGAAACCCTAGGGAGACAAAGCTCAAAGTCATGTTTAAGCCTAAATCTTGTCTAACCAGCTATGGGGGCGAGCTGGGGTCTTATATAGGCATACAAGGCGACATGGGTCGAAAAGGTACAAGTTGGTGGGTCAAACCCGACGAATCCGGTCACAGGGCCGGTTGGACCGGGTCTGGGACCGGGCCATCCGGTTCCCAACCGGATTCTGGGCCGGACGTAACCGGACGGGGCTTCGGGAGCCCCGGGATTGCTTCCGGATGGCACCGGTCGTCGTTCCGGTCGAAATCCGGACGGGCCGGTCAGGAGGCCGGTCAGACCGGGCCTGGCCCGGTCGGTCCGGTCGGAGCCCGGCCTGTTCCTTCTTCCTCTTCCTCTTCTTCTTCCTCTTCCTTCCTCCGTCTTCTTCCTTCTTCCATGCACCATGGGGGTTCCTTCTCTCTTGGTCCTTGTCGACGTCGGCACCTATAGACATCATGATGATAGGCATGAGGTAGCATACCATTCAAGTTGGTGTTGAGATCGACCATAGAGAGGAAGGAGTTCACCTTGACATATATGGCGGGGGTTTGTGTTGTTGGTCCACTTGGGGGACTCCTTGGCCATGGTGTAGCGTCGATGATAGTCGGGGCTTCACTTGTTGGTCTTGAGGCGTAGGTGTCCAAAGGCCACCCCGCATCATCCTATTCCTCGTTTAGATGATATGCTTGATGAGTTGAGTGGTTCTATTATGTTCTCTAAAGTTGATTTGCGTAGTGGTTACCACCAGATTCGTATGCAATTAGGAGATGAATGGAAAACAACGTTTAAAACTAAGTTCGGTTTATATGAGTGGTTAGTAATGCCTTTTGGTTTAACTAATGCACCTAGTACTTTCATGAGACTGATGAACGAAGTTTTACGTGCTTTTATTGGACGTTTTGTGGTGGTATACTTTGATGATATTCTGATTTATAGCAAATCTTTGGAGGATCATTTGGATCATTTACGTGTTGTTTTCAATGCTTTACGTGATGCACGTTGTATGGTAATCTTGAGAAGTGCACCTTTTGCACCCTGTGGGTGTAGCCGGACGCACCCGGGGGTAGAAAATTGGTTCAAACAACACCCCACCATGATAGTGTACACACCATGTGGACACACACAATTTTTTGGGTCATTCCCACCCTCCGAGGCTCGCTTTCCAGGGAAACCCTAATCCATTGACCGTGCGGTCTACAACATTGACTAATTGCTATCAGCGCATGTGCGCGTAGCCGGATGCACCCGGGGGGTACAAAATTTGTAAAAAGGGTCTCCTAAGGTCAAACAATGGCTCTGATACCAACTTGTCAACACCCGGATTTTTAAGTCCGGATGCCTATTATGTCATACATCGCAATCCCAGGAATATTGTTGTTGCGAGGCATAATAGTTAAGTATCATAGTCATCATTCATTACAAACCATAAAGTCTTACAACTTGGAATCACATGATCCATATTACATAAATAGTTGATCTATTGATCAACGAACTGGTCAACGAACAAACACAAGTTCATAGCGGAAGCGTAAGATACAAGGACTCTATAGTCCACAGGCCAACGCTTGACGTCAGCAGACTCCTAGTTGTGGTAGACGTCCTGCTGCTCTTCCTCCTCGTACTGCTGCTCCTCTTCATAGTCTGGCCATTTGAATAGCCAGGGACACAGCCGTGAGTACTTTATGTACTCGCAAACTAATACTAGTGTAAGTGCTAACATTTCTAGTAAAGGGGTGCTAAGCTCTAGTTTCTTTGCATAAAGCCAATTTTAATTTGCAAGTATTTACTCAATCATTATTCATGTGCTAACTAACTCAAGTGGGAACATTAGTGTCATTCCCACAACATGGTTGTGATTCAAAACCCAAGTCACCATTCACCATTCATTTCATCAATTTTTGAGAATCTAATACTGGAAACTGTATGGCCTTTCCAACCGTCCGTAACCGTGGACACGGCTATTCGAATAGATTTACACTCTGCAGAGGTTGCACACTTGTGCCACAACATTTGATTTCATCCGTCGGGATAACCCCGAATCATCGTAACACAGTACGCGGATCATCAACCATAACCTTTCATTTACAAACTCTAGTATGAGCACCTCTCCCCATGAGCTTGGCCTCCCAGTGATGACCAACTGTCATCCTGGGAACTGCACAGGGCTTGGCCGTACAATTCACCTTCAATTCACATCATTCATCAACAACGGAGGCAGCCTCGGCATAACCCCTATGATGTGTGTTTAGAGGGAACCCATACTAAGGTACATAAACTTCTAGTTAAGCCCTTACCCATAATCAGGTATTGTGGGGGTACTTATGAATTGGAAAGGTATCGCATCCAAACCAATATTAGTTTTATATCAAAAATCACTATCTTCTCTTGGTCATATTCACCTTCAAAGTTCATTTCATAAATTTCATCATCATCATTATTTCACCACACATGTTCCCATCTAGAGTAGTCATTTTTAATTTAGCACTAGCATCTAGATATGAGGGGTGCTAAGTATATTGCTTTGCTTCTAGGCTAATTTTGATACTCTTGTACTAATCTAACATTAACCCCATTGAATCATGAATCAAAAAGTACTTGGATAACTCAAAGCAATAACGCTTGTAAATAAAACTTGTAATAAAACTTGGGATAGGCTTATGCTTCATAAGAAAAGATGAGAGTGCCTTGTCCTTGGTAGGACTTTGCACTTGCAAGAATATTAGCTTGCCTTGGTAGTTCTCAAACTGTTCCTCCTCCTCTTCTGGGTAGCAACCTTCCTCTTCCGGGTATTCTCCGGTACTAGCGTCTAAATTGGAATACGAGGTATAATCACTCACTAATTCAATGGCTATTCCAAACAACACATATAATCACACAAACTATTCTATGCACACAAGTAATCTAATTAGGGTGCATTGGTTGTGTTGTTTGAGAAAAAATAATTTCCTCTCATTACATATGTAAATGATAGTTTCCATAAAAGTTCTTGAGGAATAATTTCCTCTTGTTGAAATCTTCTTAAGATTTAATTTCTCAATAATCATTCATGAATTTGTTATTGACCTGAGTCCACCATTCATGATCATCAATTGAGAAAACAATTTAAATGAGGTAAACCACCTCATACCATTTAATAATACTACAAGTGAGTTAAATCTCCAAGTAATTCATATAAGAGAGTTTGGTCCAGGGGTCCAAACATCACATGAATTTATTTGGGACAAGATTTAAATGAAGTATAACACCTCATATGATTTGCATAATATTTTAGGACAATATCACTTAGAGAAAATAGCCATATTGTCCCTTACTTAAGCTAGGGCATGATCATGCAAGGTGACCATACCATTTTATTGCATAATCAATTAGTGTAAGTAATATGTGAGCTACTAGAGTTGGAATTAACTTAATATCTATTTTATTTGATTTTTAATAATTATTTGAGTAGGGAAAAGTCCCTGCCTTGTTATTTTTATCGAATTAATTCTACAACGAATCTGGTCATGAGACCAGTGGCATATTGTAGATATTTTTACTAGCTTTCCAACCATATAAAGTTTGCTAAATTTGGCCAAGCCAAACAAATTCTATGCAATTTCAAAGTTGGGTCCAGTGGGGAATTCAAACTAAATCATTTAAATGAAATTTGAATAAAAGGGCCGGCGGGAAAATCTTAACGGGCCAAAAGAAGTAACCAGGCCCAAGGCCAGCCCAGCCATGGTCCAGTGCCGCGCGGGCTGCCTGACAGCGGGGGCCACCCGTCAGTGGGCGTTTAAACCCGAAACGGTAAGGGCTAGTGTGGGGCGTTGGATCAGATCCGCATCGGACGGCTCACGAGCATCGTCGTCGTCGACGAGATGCCGCGGCTTCTCGGCGAGCCTAGGGGGTCGGAGAGCTCACCGTGGCTCCAGCGGCGGTGGGCAGTGTGCTTGACGAGGTTGTAGACGACGGCGCGTCGGGTAGCAGTGGCGTCGCTCGGGGAGGTCGGGATCGTCGGCGATTTCACCAGCTTCCGCGGCTCCGATCGCTCAATTGAGCTTGCTCCGGCGACGATTGAGGTGGCTAGGGTGGCGTTGAGAAGCAGGGATGAGAGGAGAAGGTGGTGATGTGCTCAATGGCGTCCAGGGAACGCCGTATTTATAGAGGGCGTGGGTGCTGCGGGGCAGTGGAGGTGGTGACATGCGCGCGGCTGCTCCGGCGGGCTAACGGGCTGGGCGACGACGCGGCGCTGTTCAGGACGTCAAGGCGGTGCTCCTGGTGGCGACAGCAGGGTCGGGGGTGGTCTGGGGGACGCATTGCTTCCATGTCGGCGGCGTTCACGGGATCTGGTCGTCGTCCCGGCGGCGGCGGGTCCAGGGCAGCGTGTGAGCGTGTCGGGCGGCGTCGTGGTGGCGTGCTGATGCTCTACTCGCTCACCGGGGGTCCAGGGCTTGCGTGTGGTGGCCGCGCGGCGCGTGTCCAGGGCGTGTCCGCGCGCATGCGACGTGCGACGCGAGCGGCGTCCAGGGCGTGTCCGGGCGCGCGTCCGGCGTGTGTCGTCCTCGAGCGTGGCCGTGGCGATGCTAGGGTGGCGTAGGGGATGCGTTGGCGGGTGGCGGCGGGGGGAGCAAGGGGAGAGAGGGGAGGTCGACGGGCTCGGACATGGCCGGCATGGCCATGCCATGGCCATGCTTGGCCTTCTCCTAGGGTTTCTGTGGCTCCTTGATGGTGAGAGGGGCAGGGGAACATGTAGAGTAGGTTTGGTGTAGTTTGGGGTAGGTAGATCACTATTTGCAATAGTTGCAAATAGTGCCCAATTTGTAAAATTCAAAATGTCCAAATTTGGAAATATTTCAAAAGGTGAAAGTCTTTGAAATGTGAGTGTTGATAAAAGTTGTAAATGACCAGAGATGATCAGAGGTGGTGGTGGAATTTTTAAATTCCAAGAATTCTCAAAAATGCTAAGTGTGAGATTGTTGAATTTAATAAAATGTTGCTACTTTGGAGGAGCATAGCCATTGATCTAGAAGTAATTTGGCATGGTGGTCTTTACAAAAAGTATTCACCTTGATGTTGTCTTGGATGGCATGAAAAGGGTTGAGAAAGTTTAGTTTGAAAATATTGAGATATGAGGGCCCAAAGTAGTGACCAGATTATAATGGGCAGCTTTGACCATTATTCTATGTGAGCAAGTTTTTCATTTAAAATATATTTGATTTATTATTCTTTGATTCCAAAAGTTGTAATAAGTGTTTAGTAACATTATTCAACTAATGGTGAAGACCAATTTGGTCTAGGGTCAAAATTTAATAAAATGCCATAAGGCATATGTGAGGGTTTTAGGGTTTTTCTTTTATTGCTTTCTTTCTCTTTTTGATTTATTTATTTGGTGATCTTCTCATGATCAACTTAGGGTTTTAGAGCATAGCACAAACACATATTATCAATCATCATGTCATATCACTCAAATGCACAAGTCCTGGACATGATACTATATGCAAAAGAAAAGTTTTTGTTGGTTTGAAATTTTGCTCTCTGGAATTCTTCTAATTTTCTTTTATTGAAATTTGGGATGTTACAAACCCTTCCCCCTTACAAAAGATCTCGTCCCGAGATCTAAAAGAAAATTAGGTACTAAAGAGATCTGGGTACTCCTTCTTCATGTCTTCCTCCCGCTCCCAAGTGGCTTCATCTTCGGTATGGTTGCTCCACTGTATCTTCAGAAACTTGATACTTCGGGTGCGGGTGGTTCTGTAGGCTTCCTCCAGGATGCGGATAGGCACTTCGCGGTATGTCAAGTCAGTGTTGATATCCACCGATCGATGATCGATGTTCTTGAATACTTCCGTCTTCTCGGGGACTTCAAGGCACTTCCGGAGGAGTGAGATGTGGAACACGTCATGCACAGCCGCCATTTCTTCAGGTAGTTCCAGTTGATAAGACACTTCACCTCGGCGGCTGAGAACTTTGAATGGTCCGACATATCGGGGTGCAAGCTTTCCTTTCAGCTGGAATCTCTGCATTCCTTTGAGGGGTGACACCTTGAGATAGACAAAGTCTCCGATCTCAAAGGTCATCTCTCGGCGTCTCTTGTCGGCGTAGCTCTTTTGTCTTGACTGCCGTCTTGAGGTACTCGCGGATCTTGTGCACCTTCTCTTCCGCTTCTCGAAGAACATCTGGGCCGAAGACTTGGCTTTCTCCTACTTCCGACCAGTTCAGGGGGTACGGCATTTCCTTCCGTACAGGGCTTCAAAGGGGGCCATCTGTAAGCTGGCTTGGTAACTGTTGTTGTAAGAGAATTCTGCATAAGGCAGGCAATCTTCCCACTTGGATCCATACTCCAGTACACAAGCTCTCAACATATCTTCCAATATCTGGTTGACTCTTTCAGTCTGTCCATCCGTCTGCGGGTGATAGGCGGTGCTGAAATTTAGCCGGGTTCCGAGTCCTTCATGCACTTTCTGCCAGAATCTTGAGGTGAATTGTGATCCTCTATCTGACACTATCGACTTCGGGGTTCCGTGCAGGGCGACAATTCTAGAGATATACAGCTCAGCTAACTTTGGGCCTTGGTAGGTGGTTTTGACAGGGATAAAATGGGCTACTTTGGTCAGTCTATCGACGACTACTGATGTCTACGTTCCCCCTCCTTTCCTGTAGACAGTGTTGGGCCTCCAAGTGCAGAGGTTTGTAGAACAGCAGCAAGTTTCCCTTAAGTGGATCACCCAAGGTTTATCGAACTCGGAGGAAGAGGTCAAAGATATCCCTCTCATGCAACCCTGCAACCACAAAGCAAGAAGTCTCTTGTGTCCCCAACACACCAAATAGGTGCACTAGTTCGGCGAAGAGATAGTGAAATACAGGTGGTATGAATATATATGAGCAGTAGCAACGGTGCCAGAAAATAGCTCTGGCGTGTAGTTGATGGTGGTAGTATTGCAGCAGTAGTAACACAGTAAAACAGTAAACAAGCAGTAGTAACTCAGCAGTATTTAGGAACAAGGCCTAGGGATTACACTTTCACTAGTGGACACTCTCAACATTGATCACATAACAGAATAGATAAATGCATACTCTACACTTTTGTTGGATGATGAACACATTGCGTAGGATTACACGAACCCTCAATGCCGGAGTTAACAAGCTCCACAATAATGCTCATGTTTAAGTAACCTTAAGTGTAAGATAGATCAAAACGACTAAACCAAGTACTAGCATAGCATGCACACTGTCACCTTCATGCATATGTAGGAGGAATAGATCACATCAATATTATCATAGCAATAGTTAACTTCGCAATCTACAAGAGATCATGATCATAGCATAAACCAAGTACTAACACGGTGCACGCACTGTCACCTTTGCACACATGCAGGAGGAATAAAACTACTTTAATAACACATCACTAGAGTAGCACATAGATAGTAGTGATACAAAACTCATATGAATCTCAATCATGTAAGGCAGCTCATGAGATCATTGTATTGAAGTACATAGGAGAGAGATCAACCACATAGCTACCGGTACAGCCCCGAGCCTCGATGGAGAACTACTCCCTCCTCATGGGAGCAGCAGCGGTGATGAAGATGGCGGTGGAGATGGCAGCGGTGTCGATGGAGGAGCCTTCCGGGGCACTTCCCCGTCCGGCAGGGTGCCGGAACAGAGACTCCTGTCCCCCAGATCTTGGCGTCGCGATGACGGCGGCTCTGGAACTTTTCTCGTATCGTGGCTTCCTCCGTAAGGGTTTTCGATGCAGGGGCTTTATATAGGCGAAGAGGCGGCGTCAGAAGGTCGAAGAGGCGGCCAGGGGGTAAGGCGGCGCGCCCCCCCTAGGCCGCGCCGGCCACCCTCCTGGTGGGCCTGTGGCCCCCTCTGGTCCTTCCCGGTGTTCGAAGCTTCGTGGAAAAATAGGAACCTGGGCGTTGATTTCGTCCAATTCCGAGAATATTTCGTTACTAGGATTTCTGAAACCAAAAACAGCAGAAAACAGGAACTGGCACTTCGGCATCTTGTTAATAGGTTAGTTCCAGAAAATGCATAAATATGACATATAATGTGTATAAAACATGTAGGTATCATCAATAAAGTAGCATGGAACATAAGAAATTATCGATACGTTGGAGACGTATCAGCATCCCCAAGCTTAGTTCTGCTCGTCCCGAGCAGGTAAAACGATAACAAAGATAATTTCTTAAGTGACATGCCATCATAACCTTGATCATACTATTTGTAAGCATATGTAATGAATGCAGCGATCAAAACAATGGTAATGACATGAGTAAACAACTGAATCATAAAGCAAAGACTTTTCATGAATAGTACTTCAAGATAAGCATCAATAAGTCTTGCATAAAAGTTAACTCATAAAGCAATAATTCAAAGTAGAGGTATTGAAGCAACACAATGGAAGATTAAGTTTCAGCGGTTGCTTTCAACTTGTAACATGTATATCTCATGGATAATTGTCAACATAGAGTAATATGACAAGTGCAATATGCAAGTATGTAGGAATCAATGCACAGTTCACACAAGTGTTTGCTTCTTAAGGTGGAAGGAGATAGGTAAACTGACTCAACAATAAAAGTAAAAGAAAGGTCCTTCAAAGAGGAAAGCATCGATTGCTGTATTTGTGCTAGAGCTTTTATTTTGAAAACATGAAACAATTTTGTCAACGGTAGTAATAAAGCATATGAGTTATGAAAATTATATCTTACAAGTTGCAAGCCTCATGCATTGTATACTAATAGTGCCCGCACCTCGTCCTACTTAGCTTGGACTACCGGATCTTCGCATGCCATGTTTCAACCAAGTGTCACAAAGGGGTACCTCCATGCCGCCTGTACAAAGGTCCAAGGAGAATGCTCGCATTTCGGATTTCTCGCTTTTGATTATTCTCAACTTAGACATCCATACCGGGACAACATGGACAACAGATAATGGACTCCTCTTAAATGCATAAGCATGTAGCAAAGTTATTATTCTCATATGAGATTGAGGATATATGTCCAAAACTGAAACTTCCACCATGGTTCATGGCTTTAGTTAGCGGCCCAATGTTCTTCTCTAACAATTTTGCATGCTCCAACCACTAAAATGATAGACCTTCAGACAAGACGGACATGCATAGCAACTCACATGATATTCAACAATAGTTGATGGCGTTCCCCAGAAGCATGGTTATCGCACAACAAGCAACTTAATAAAATATAAAGTGCATAAGTACATATTCAATACTACGATAGTTTTTAAGGCTATTTTGTCCCATGAGCTATATATTGCAAAGGTGAATGATGGAATTTTAAAGGTAGCACTCAAGCAATTTACTTTGGAATGGCGGAGAAATACCATGTAGTAGGTAGGTATGGTGGACACAAATGGCATAGTGGTTGGCTCAAGGATTTGGATGCATGAGAAGTATTCCCTCTCGATACAAGGCTTAGGCTAGCAAGGTTATTTGAAGCAAACTCAAGGATGAACAAGTGCAGCAAAACTCACATAAAAGACATATTGTAAACATTATAAGACTCTACACCGTCTTCCTTGTTGTTCAAACTCAATACTAGAAATTATCTAGACCTTAGAGAAACCAATTATGCAAACCAAATTTTAGCAAGCTCTATGTATTTCTTCATTAATAGGTGCAAAGTATATGATGCAAGAGCTTAAACATGAACACAACAATTGCCAAGTATCACATTATCCAAGACATTTTACCAATTACTACATGTAGCATTTTCCAATTCCAACCATATAACAATTTAACGAAGAGGAAACTTCGCCATGAATATTATGAGCTAAGAACACATGTGTTCATACGAACCAGCGGAGCGTGTCTCTCTCCCACACAAGGATGAACTTATTCAGAGAATGAAAATAACAAAACAAAAAATAAAAGCACACAGACGCTCCAAGTAAAATACATAGGATGTGACCGAATAAAAATATAGTTTCACTAGAAGAAACCTGATAAGTTGTCGATGAAGAAGGGGATGCCTTGGGCATCCCCAAGCTTAGATGCTTGAGTCTTCTTGAAATATGCAGGGATGAACCACCGGGGCATCCCCAAGCTTAGACCTTTCACTCTTCTCGATCACATTATATCACCCTCTTCTATTGACCCTTGAAAACTTCTGACACACCAAACTTCAAGCAAACTCATTAGAGGGTTAGTGCATAATCAAAAACTCACATGTTCAGAGGTGACACAATCATTCTTTTCACTTCTGGACATTGCATAATGCTACTGGACATTAATGGATCAAAGAAATAAATCCAACATAGCAAAAGAGGCAATGCGAAATAAAAGACAGAATCTGTCAAAACAGAACAGTCCGTAAAGACGAATTTATAAATGGCACCAGACTTGCTCAAATGGAAAAACTCAAAACTAATGAAAGTTGCGTACATATCTGAGGATCACGCTCGTAAATTGGCAGATTTTTTCGAATTTTCTACAGAGAATTATGCCCAGATTCGTGACAGACAGCAATGCTGTTTCTGCGCAGCGATCCCAAATATAACCTCAACTTTGACATAGAAACTTTACTTGGCACAACAAAACACAAAATTAAGATAAGGAGAGGTTGCTACAGTAGTAAACAACTTCCAAGACACAAATATAAAACAAAGTACTGTAGTAAAAAAACACATGGGTTATCTCCCAAGAAGTTCTTTCTTTATAGCCATTAAGATGGGCTCAGCAGTTTTAATGATACTCTCATGAAAATAGACAATGAAGCAAAAGAGAACATCAAGAGGCAAATTCAAAATACATTTAAGTCTAACATGCTTCCTATGCATAGGAATCTTGTAAATAAACAAGTTCATGAAGAGCAAAGTAACAAGCATAGGAAGATAAAACAAGTGTAGCTTCAAAAATTTCAGCACATAGAGAGGCATTTTAGTAACATGAAAATTTCTACAACCATATTTTCCTCTCTCATAATAACTTTCAGTAGCATCATGAGCAAACTCAACAATATAACTATCACATAAAGCATTCTTATCATGAGTCTCATGCATAAAATAATTACTCTCCACATAAGCATAGTCATTCTTATTAATTGTAGTGGGAGCAAATTCAACAAAGTAGCTATCAAATATAGGAGGTATATTGTAATCATAATCAAATTTTTCCTCCATAACAGGTGGTAACAAAAGACTACTATCATTATAATCATCATAAATAGGAGGCAAAGTATCATCAAAGTAAATTTTCTCCTCAATGCTTGGGGGACTAAAAATATCATGCTCATCAAAGCCAGCTTCCCCAAGCTTAGAATTTTCCATAGCATTAGCAACAATGGTGTTCAAAGCATTCATACTAATAACATTCCCATTATCATGCATATAAAGTTCCATGGGTTTTTTAATTCTCTCTTCAAACACATCATGTCCTAATTCAAGATAAAGTTCATAAAGATCTCTCATATTTTTGTTGTTTTCCATTATGCCTAACTAGTGTAAACAAGAAACCAAATGTCGCAATTGCAGAGTCTAAAGGAAATAGCTTCGAGTACTTACAATGGCGCCGGGAAAATAGCTTAGTAGCCGAGATCCGGAGTGTGAGTACCTTTTACCTTTCCTCCCCGGCAACGCGCCAGAAAATTAGCTTGATGTCTACGTTCCCCCTCCTTTCCTGTAGACAGTGTTGGGCCTCCAAGTGCAGAGGTTTGTAGAACAGCAGCAAGTTTCCCTTAAGTGGATCACCCAAGGTTTATCGAACTCAGGGAGGAAGAGGTCAAAGATATCCCTCTCATGCAACCCTGCAACCACAAAGCAAGAAGTCTCTTGTGTCCCCAACACACCAAATAGGTGCACTAGTTCGGCGAAGAGATAGTGAAATACAGGTGGTATGAATATATATGAGCAGTAGCAACGGTGCCAGAAAATAGCTTGCAGTAGTTGATGGTGGTAGTATTGCAGCAGTAGTAACACAGTAAAAGTAAACAAGCAGGAAACTCAGCAGTATTTAGGAACAAGGCCTAGGGATTACACTTTCACTAGTGGACACTCTCAACATTGATCACATAACAGAATAGATAAATGCATACTCTACACTTTTGTTGGATGATGAACACATTGCGTAGGATTACACGAACCCTCAATGCCGGAGTTAACAAGCTCCACAATAATGCTCATGTTTAAGTAACCTTAAGTGTAAGATAGATCAAAACGACTAAACCAAGTACTAGCATAGCATGCACACTGTCACCTTCATGCATATGTAGGAGGAATAGATCACATCAATATTATCATAGCAATAGTTAACTTCGCAATCTCCAAGAGATCATGATCATAGCATAAACCAAGTACTAACACGGTGCACGCACTGTCACCTTTGCACACATGCAGGAGGAATAAAACTACTTTAATAACACATCACTAGAGTAGCACATAGATAGTAGTGATACAAAACTCATATGAATCTCAATCATGTAAGGCAGCTCATGAGATCATTGTATTGAAGTACATAGGAGAGAGATCAACCACATAGCTACCGGTACAGCCCCGAGCCTCGATGGAGAACTACTCCCTCCTCATGGGAGCAGCAGCGGTGATGAAGATGGCGGTGGAGATGGCAGCGGTGTCGATGGAGGAGCCTTCCGGGCACTTCCCCGCTCCGGCAGGGTGCCGGAACAGAGACTCCTGTCCCCCAGATCTTGGCGTCGCGATGACGGCGGCTCTGAACTTTTCTCGTATCGTGGCTTCCTCCGTAAGGGTTTTCGATGCAGGGGCTTTATATAGGCGAAGAGGCGGCGTCAGAAGGTCGAAGAGGCGGCCAGGGGGTAAGGCGGCGCGGGCCAACCCTAGGCCGCGCCGGCCACCCTCCTGGTGGGCCTGTGGCCCCCTCTGGTCCTTCCCGGGTGTTCTGGAAGCTTCGTGGAAAAATAGGAACCTGGGCGTTGATTTCGTCCAATTCCGAGAATATTTCGTTACTAGGATTTCTGAAACCAAAAACAGCAGAAAACAGGAACTGCACTTCGGCATCTTGTTAATAGGTTAGTTCCAGAAAATGCATAAATATGACATATAATGTGTATAAAACATGTAGGTATCATCAATAAAGTAGCATGGAACATAAGAAATTATCGATACGTTGGAGACGTATCAACTACCCAGATGGAATCATTTCCTCTGCTAGATTTGGGCAGTCCTGTGATAAAGTCCATTCCTACTGAGTCCCACTTCCATTCCGGAATTTGCAAGGGTTGCAGCAGTCCTGCGGGTCGCTGATGTTCTGCCTTGACTCGCTGACAGATGTCACACTTGGCGATGTAGCTTCCAATTTCTCTCTTCATTCCATGCCACCAGAATTGTTCCTTCAAGTCCTGGTACATCTTGGTACCGCCGGGGTGGATAGAATAAAGGGTATCATGGGCTTCCTGCAGAATGACTTGCTTCAACTCTGAGTCTGATGGTACGCACAGGCGCTCTTTGTACCAAAGAACTCCTTCTTCATCTATGGTGAATCCCGGTGCCTTCCCTGCAGCTATCTGGTTCTTGATTCCGTCAATGCTGGCATTGCCCTTCTGGGCTTCCTTAATCTGACCAATCAAGGTGGGTTGAAGCTCTATGCTGGCTAAGAATCCTTCACTGACTAACTCCATTCTGAACTGCTCAAATTCTTGGTGTAGGCTGGGTTGTTCGGATGCTATCATGGAATTTAACTGACATGGCAGTCTACTCAGGGCATCTGCCACTACATTGGCTTTGCCGGGGTGGTAATGGATTTCCATATCATAGTCTTTTATCAATTCTAACCATCTCCTCTGCCTCATGTTTAGTTCTTTCTGGGTGAAAATGTATTTCAGGCTCTTGTGATCAGAATAGATCTCGCATCGATTACCCATGAGGTAATGACGCCACACTTTCAAAGCTAAGACTACAGCTGCAAGTTCGAGGTCGTGGGTTGGATAGTTCTGCTCATGTTGCTTCAGTTGCCGGGACAGGTATGAGATCACCTTGCCTTCCTGCATCAACACACATCCAAGACCAATCTTGGACGCATCACAGTAGACATCAAAGGGTTTGGTGATATCCGGCATGATTAAGATTGGGGCTGTGGTCAGTCTGGTTTTCAGTGTCTGGAAACTTTCCTCACACTTCTCCGTCCATTCAAACTTCTTATCCTTCTTCAACAGTTGGGTCATTGGTCGGGCGATGCTGGAAAATCCTTCAACAAACCTACGGTAGTATCCAGCCAATCCGAGAAAGGCACGGACATCAGTCTGAGTGGTTGGGGCTTTCCATTCTTTCACTGTTTTGATCTTGGCGGGATCTACGGCAATACCTCCTGCAGACAAGATGTGTCCCAGGAATCCTACCTCCTTCAGCCAAAACTCACATTTTCTAAACTTAGCATACAGCTGATGTTCCCGCAGGGTATCTAGGACAGCTTCCAGGTGTTGCTCGTGCTCCTCTTCGGTTTTGGAATAGATGAGAATGTCATCGATGAAAACAACGACAAACTTATCCAAGAAGTTCATGAAAATCTTATTCATGAGGTTCATGAAATAAGCGGGGGCATTGGTTAATCCAAATGACATGACATTGTACTCATACAATCCATATCTGGTGGTGAAGGCAGTTTTGGGAATATCCGAGGCACGGATCTTCAGCTGATGATAACCAGTCCTAAGATCAATCTTAGAGAACACAGTGGCACCGGTCAACTGATCAAACAGGTCTTCTATCTTTGGCAAGGGGTATTTGTTTTTGATGGTGACATCGTTAAGCTTACGATAGTCCGTACATAAACGACTGGCACCGTCTTTCTTGTCCACAAATAAAACTGGGGATCTCCAAGGCGACGCACTTGGTCGGATCAGACCTTTGGCTAAAAGATCATCCAGTTGTTTCTTCAACTCCACCAGTTCTGCTGGGTTCATGCTATAGGCTCTCTGGGCTATAGGTCCTGTTCCAGGGATTAACTCAATGATAAACTCGATATCCCGATCTGGGGGCATACCGGGTAGACCTTCGGGAAACACATCAGGATATCGGCATACGACCCTGATTTGATCCAGCGTTGGTTTGGCTATACCTTGGTTGCAGGTAAATTTCCGGGGTAATCTTTCAGAGATGTGCTCTACTAGGATACCGGTGCTGCTGGTCATGGTGATGGCTTTCTTGGCACAGTCAATCAATCCATGGTGTTTTGCCATCCAGTCCATTCCTAGTACCACTTCCAAACCTTTGGTTCCCAAAATAATCAGGTTGGCATAGAAGTCTACTTCATGGATTTTGATGGGTACATTTTTGCAAAATTTTCTGGCTTTGGTGGTTGATCCGGGAATTTGAACTATCATAACATGTTTCAAGCTGATAGGTTGAATTTTACTGGTGGATGCAAAATCTTCGGTGACAAAGGAATGAGATGCTCCGGAATCAAACAACACTCTGGCAAGTACTGAATTAACAGAAAACATACCCAGTACAACATCTGGTGCTTCCTGGGCTTCTTCAGCATTCATGTGGAATAGACGGCCACTGCGGTTATTGGGGTTGTTGGGGGCGAACTTTTTGCCGGTGGAGACACGGCGTTGCTGCTGAGCAGGTGCTGCGGTGTTGCCTGCGAGCTTGGCGAGCCTCTTGGGACACTCGTTGGAGTAGTGCCCCACTACACCACACTCATAGCAAGTGATGGTGGCCTTGTCCTTGGTCGCAACGGGAATGGCGTTGCTCCCAGTCCTGGGCGCGGTGTTGGTGTTGTTGTTGTTGGTGTTGGGGGCTCGCATTGGGGCGCGGTTGAAGTTGTTGGTGTGGTTCTGGTAGTTGTGGTTGTTGTTGTGGTGGCCTCCTGGCCTGGGGTTTCCTCCACTCCGGTTTTGATAACCCGGGCGTGAAGTCTGCATCTGGGGTTTGTTGTTGTTTCTGGGAGTGAAACCTCCACTTGAGCTGGGGCGATACTTAGGGGCATGACTGGGCCCACTCTGGTGCATCATACGGCGTTTGCGGTTCTCATTGGCTTGGTTGAGTTTGCCTTCCATCTGGATGGCAGAGTCCACTAGGGCTTCTAGGTCTGCGAAGGGTATGTTGACAAGGACAGTCTGCATCTCATCATGCAGTCCGTTGAGGAATCTCTCCTGCCTTTTCTCAGTGGTGTCAGTCTCGTCGGGGCGTACCTTGACAGAGTAAGGAACCTGTCGCGGTATTCTACCACCGTCATCCGCCTTGTTTGAGTTCACGGAACTCATCCCTCATCTTCTTGATAAGACCCGGGGGCACATGGTACTTGCTGAACTTGAGCTTGAAATCTGCCCAAGTCATGACTTGACCCCCGTTCATGGCACGGGTGCTAGTCCACCAGGCTCTAGCGGGTCCGGCTAAGTAGTGCGTGGCAAACAGCACTTTCTCATTGGCTTCTACTCCAGCCACTTCAAGGTTATTTTCCATGGTTTGCAACCAGTCATCTGCATCTAAGGGCTCTTCAGTCTTGCTGAAAACAGGGGGGTTTGTGTTCTGGAAGTTCTTGAGTTTGGACCCAGGGTGATCATGGTTGCCATGGCCAAAGTTGTTGTTGGCCAGCTGCTGCAATGCTGCTAAGTTGGCTTGGCGTTCAGCTCGGTCAGTCTCCCTGTCTGCCATCAGGGTCTGTAGCAGTTGCATCATTGCATCCGGGTTCGCGTTGCGATTCGGAGCCATCTGAACAGGTAGACAGATCATGAGATAAGAGGGAAAAATTCTATGTCTTATTTGGGTAGTTTTTGAAAAACTTTAAAACTTGTAATGTTGCATGATAACACACAACATTCATTCATTCATGCATCACAGATTACATGCTAACACACTAAGGGTTTTAAGAACCCTTTTTCCTCCTTCTACGATACAAGGGACCGGATACATACTCATACCCAGGGTTTTAAGAACCCTTCATGCTACGATACAAAGGACGGGGTACAAGCCATTCCTACACATGTGATCTAGTGCAACTACTCCTCAATATCAACGTCCACATCGATGGTGATGATCCCATCCTCCTCGGCCTCTAGGAACGCGTAGTCCTCCTCATCAGTGAACTCATCTTCCTCAAAGTCGTTGTCGTCACTCAGGAAGTCATCGCCTCCCTGGATGTCTTCTCCATCCTCCTCCATCTCCTGGATCTGGTCCTGCTGGGTCCGGACAGTCATCTCCAAGGTGCGTATCTTCTCGCGAAGACGGCTGATGGTGGCATCCTTCTTGGCGCGCTGCAGGCGGAGTGACTTGCGGTCCTTGGCGAGCATCCTGATGGCGTCGGCATGATGAGCCAAAGCCATCTGGGCACGGTGGGCGTGGACACGTGTCAGCTCCAGGTCCTTCCGGGTCTCATGGAGCATAAAGTCCAAATGCTGCACATGGATCTTGAGCACCGGGTGCGAAGAGAGTGCCATGGGTTCTCCCATGGTGTCGTGCCTCGCGAAGTGGGCGAAGCGGCTTCCCCGGAGTGCGGCGATGTTCTGTCCGCACACTCCGGGCAAGTCCCTCCTGAAGGGCGTTGATACCATATGATAAGGGCTAAGCCCAGGGATGTGCCCGATCTTCACGGATTTGAAGGGATTCGTGGGGGTAGGTGGATGAACGCGATGAACACGTGGGGGAAACGCGGGGATACACACACACACGGATACAATTCGAGTTTTCCCTCGTTGGCTCGAAACACCAACTCGATAGAGATTGCAGGAAAAGACCTTCCGGTAGAAGTCCCGCAAAGAGATCGACTAATCGAAGCTCGGGAGATCTAGAAGGGTGAAAAGACCGGAAGGTTTGATGGAAGTGCAAGCAAAAGACCAAATAGGTAGAAGTGCAAGCAAAAGATCAAACAAACGGTAGAAGTCACCAAAGAGATCTTCACGAGTCGATAGGAGCCCGGGTGGCGATACAAGATCATAGATCTAGGTAAGGTTCCCACAAGGGTGAGCTAAGCTCAGGTTTTCTTTCAAATCAAGTCTAATCTCAGATCTGAGCCAACTAGGCTATTTATAGGTGGGGGCGAAGAGTTAAGTTACATGCTGAAAAGTGTTGTTGTGCTGAAGTTCGCGGTGGCGGAAGTTCCGGCCATCTTGGGCGGAAGTTCCGGTCAGGGGCGGAAGTTCCGGTCCTGGGGGCCGGAAGTTCCGGCCAGGCCGGAAGTTCCGGCCAAGTTCCGGCCAAGTTCCGAAAGTCGTCCATTTCCTTGCAGTAACATCCAGGGGCCTTTTCGTGGACTTTCGGAGCTTGGGCGGAACTTGGGCGGAAGTTCCGACCGGGCGGAAGTTCCGGTCCCTCGGGGCGGAAGTTCCGGTCCGATGCTTTTTCCTGCGCGCTGGAGGGCATCTTGGGGGCATCTTGGAGGAATCTGGCCGGAAGTTCCGGTCCTGGGGGGCGGAAGTTCCGGCCTGTGCGCTGTAGCTCCGTCTTCATCGTTTCCAGCTCTCTCTCCAACGTCTTGGTCTCCATGGCTTGTGTCTTGGTCGATGTACCTGATTGAACATAGGGTATTTGCATGAAGTAGCAAGCCATCCAAGGGGGTGTCAAAGTCATAGGTGGAGAGGAGCGAATTCACCTCTTGGCGTAGTGCTTGGGCTCGAGCTCGTGTCATTGGACCACGAGGAGGGCTTGTCGGTCTTGATGTAGTGTCGACCTTGGGTGGGGCTGCATCATCTCCCCCCCTTGGGAAAGAGTCGTCCTCGACTCGATGTTCTCCTCATCTCCATGGTATGGTGAGAGGTCGGTCACATTGAACGTGTTGCTCACCAAGTACTTGGATGTTGGTATGTCGACGACGTAGGCGTTGTCGTTGATGCGCTTGAGGACCTTGAAGGGGCCATCACCTCGGGGCTTGAGCTTGGAGTTTCTTTCTTGAGGGAAGCGGTCCTTGCGAAGGTGTATCCACACTAGGTCGCCTTCATTGAAGATCCGTGCTTTTTTCTTCAAGTTTAGTCTTGTGGCTTGACGGAGAACTTGTTGCTCGATCGTTGCCCTTGTGTCTTCATGGAGTTTCTTCATGTATTGTGCTCGCTTGTCGATGTCCATGTTCACTTGCTCATGTAGCGGAAGAGGAAGGAGGTCGATCGCCGTAGGTGGTTCAAACCCGTAGACGACCATGAATGGGCTTCTCATTGTTGTGGAGTGCTTGGCGCGGTTGTAGGCAAACTCCGCATGTGGGATGCAATCTTCCCATGCTTTCAAATTCTTCTTGACAAGGACTCGTAGTAGTGTGGAGAGGCTTCGGTTCACCACTTCGGTTTGCCCATCGGTTTGGGGGTGCGAGGATGATGAGAACAAAAGCTTGACGTTGAACTTGGCCATTAGTGTCTTCCAAAGATAACTCATGAACTTGACATCTCGGTCGGAGACAATGCTTCTTGGTACACCGTGGAGTCTCACAATTTCCCTAAAAAACAAGGAGGCAATGTGTGAAGCATCATCCGTTCGGGAACATGGTATAAAATGAGCCATTTTTGAGAATCTATCCACTACCACAAAGATGGAATCATGACCATATTTAGTT
The DNA here is from genome assembly GCA_030979885.1 of Lolium multiflorum. Taxonomy (NCBI): domain Eukaryota; kingdom Viridiplantae; phylum Streptophyta; class Magnoliopsida; order Poales; family Poaceae; genus Lolium; species Lolium multiflorum. The sequence continues at coordinate 151,597,005 of CM061748.1, forward strand.
CGAGGTAATCCTAGTACAAAGTCCATGCTTATATCGGACCAAGGAGCATAAGGAGTAGGCAACGGTGTATAAAGACCATAAGAGTTGGAGGTGGACTTAGCTTGTAAACATGTCGTGCAACGGTTGCATAGGCGCTCCACATCGCGCTTCATTCGTGGCCAATAGTAATGGGTGGAGAGCATAGAGAGTGTCTTGTCACGTCCAAAGTGACCCATGAGACCACCACCATGCGATTCTTGTAAGAGCAAAAGGCGAAGCGAGGACATTGGAACACAAAGTTTGTTGCCCTTAAACAAGAATCCTTGGTGCAAATAGAAATCATCGATGCCCTTTTCAATGGAACACTTCGCAAAAATTGGGCCAAAGAAGGTATCGGAGGCATATTGTTCTTTGATTTCATCAAGACCCAACACATGGAAATCCAAACGAGTGAGTAAAAGGGTGAGCTTGCGGGAAAGGGCATCCGCAACGACATTGTCCTTGCCCTTCTTGTATTTGATTACATATGGAAAGGACTCAATGAACTCAACCCATTTTGCATGTCTTTTGTTCAAAGTGTGTTGACTTTTCAAATACTTCAAAGATTCATGGTCGGAGTGAATAATGAACTCTCTTGGCCAAAGATAATGTTGCCAAACTTCAAGAACACGAACCAAAGCATAAAGTTCCTTGTCATATATAGGATAGTTGAGGCGTGCGCCATCCAACTTCTCGCTATAGTATGCCACGGGTTTTCCATTTTGCATGAGGACACCACCGATTCCAAGGCCACTCGCGTCACATTCTATCTCAAATGTTTTAGCAAAATCGGGAAGAACAAGTAGTGGTGCCTCGGTGAGTCTCTTTTTCAATTCATCAAAAGCTTTTTGTTGTGCTTTGCCCCAAACAAACGGAACATTCTTTTTTGTAAGCTCGTTTAAAGGGCAAGCGATGGTGCTAAAATCTTTCACAAAGCGGCGGTAAAATCCGGCGAGTCCATGGAAGCTTCGAACTTGACCAACATTTGTGGGAGTGGGCCAATTGTGGATGGCCTCAACTTTGGAAGAATCAACTTCAATCCCGTTGGCGGAAACCACAAAACCAAGAAAAACCAATTTGTTTTGAGCGAAATGGCATTTTGGTAGGTTGGCAAAGAGCTTCTCGTGGCGCAAGATGCATAAGACTTCTCTCACATGTTGAACATGGTCCTCGAGATTTTTGCTATAGATGAGGATATCATCAAAGTAAACAACCACGCTCTTGCCAATGAGAGGTCGCAAAATGTGATTCATAAGACGCATGAAAGTGGAAGGAGCATTGGAAAGACCAAATGGCATGACGAGCCATTCATAGAGACCAAGCTTGGTCTTGAATGCCGTCTTCCATTCATCACCAATTGCCATGCGAATTTGGTGGTAGCCACTACGCAAATCAATCTTAGAGAAAATGGTGGCACCACTCAATTCATCAAGCATGTCATCTAAACGCGGAATGGGATGTCGATAACGGACGGTAATGGCATTGATAGGGCGGCAATCCATACACATCCGTTGCGTCTCATCCGGTTTAGGCACAAGAATGACGGGAACGGCACAAGGGCTAAGGCTTTCTCGAACATACCCTTTAGCGAGGAGGTCTTGTATTTGTCGTTGTATCTCCTTGGTATCTTCGGGGTTGGTGCGGTAAGCGGCGCGGTTTGGTAGTGGAGCGCCGGGTATGAGGTCGATGCGATGCTCGATGCCCCGAAGCGGTGGTAGTCCATGAGGTAGCTCGTCGGGGAAGACGTCTTGGAACTCCTTCAAAAGAGACAACAAAGACGAAGGAATGTTGGTTAAGTTGTTAGTCTCCTCCGAGGGGCCCTTGCAAATGAGCACGTAGTGTAGGGTGGTGGATGGGTTGTGGTGCACTTCTCTCATCTCACTCTTGGTAGCTAGGAGGACACTCTTCATCTCACTCACATATGGTTTGTGGCGCTCACTCTCTTTTTGGTGGATCACTCTCTCACCTCTCAACTCACTAGTGATAGTGGCTTCCTTAGCCCTCGCTAAAGCCTTTGCATTGTCCGCAATTACTTGGCTAGGAGTCATTGGGCGTAGGATGTAGGTCTTGTCGTTGACCTTGAAGCTATAGGCATTTGTGTAGCCATCATGGTTGGCTTTCTTGTCATATTGCCAAGGGCGACCAAGTAACATGTGGCACACCGTCATAGGCACGACGTCACAATCAACGGTGTCTTCATAAGCGCCAATCTTGAAGGATATCGTGACGGTGTGTTGGATCTTCACATTTCCATTGTCGCTTAGCCATTGCACATGGTAGGGATGGGGGTGTTTCCGGAGCGGGAGGTTGAGTTTGGTGCATAGTTCGGTGCTTGCAAGATTGTGGCAACTCCCTCCATCGATGATAACCTTTATTGACTTGCCATTGATTCCGGCTCTTGTTTGGAAGATATTGCACCTTTGGTCTTCATTGGGAAGTGCATGGGTTGTCAACACTTTGGTCACCACAAGAGAAGGGCTTGCATCATGCACACATAGGACTTGCTCTTGGTCTTCCAAGGCATCATCTTCATGAGAGGTTGCGGCTTGTACCAAGGCTTCATATTCACCTTCACTCAAGTACTCCACATCTCCATCATCTCGAGTGATCATAACTCTTGTGTTCTTGCATTCAAAGGATTTATGTCCTTGAGCACCACACTTGAAGCAAGTGATGTTACTAGATCCGGTGGAAGCTTTGGAGGACATGGTTGATTGCTCCGGCTTGAAGCTTGTTGTCTTGATGGTACTTCTTGCTTGCTTTGGAGGATCCTTGGAGGCAAGTGTACTTGTGTTCTTGATGCTTGAGGATGCATTCATAGCATTTCTTGCGGCGAAGAAGGTCTTTGTCTTTGCACTTGCTAGGTCTTCTCGCACTTGGCGCTCGGCCCTTGTTGCTTGGTGGAGTAACTCAACCATGTTTTTGTAGGGCAAGAATTCCACTATCCTCTTGACGGGGATGTTTAGGCCATTCAAGAATCTTGCCATAGTTTGCTCTTCTCGCTCATCCACATTTGCACTCATCATTGTCATGTGCATCTCCTTGTAATATTCCTCAACGGACTTGTAGCTTTGCTTGAGTTGAGTGAGCTTGTTGAAGAGGTCACGCTTGTGGTGAGTTGGGACAAAGCGGGTGTGCATGACTTCTTGCATCTCTTCCCATGTGTCAATGGGTGCTAAGTCTTCCTTCTCACGCTTCTTGTTTACCTCTTCCCACCAAACATTTGCATATCCTTCAAACTCAAGTGATGCCATGGCAACTTTCTTTGCTTCGGAGAAGTTGTGGATGCGAAATATCTTGTCAACCTTGAGTACCCAAGACAAGTATGCGTCGGGATCTTCCTCTCCTTGGAACTTGGGCATGGTGAATTTGAGCTTCCCAAAGATTTCTTCCTCATTGCGGTCATTGCGTCTAGGAGGTGGTCTTTCTTCACCATGAGCTTGACGTTGTTGAGGTTGAGGTTGTGGACCTTGAGCATCTTCATTGTTGTTTCTTTGTTGTTGAGGAGGAGGTGGTCTTCCATGACCTTCATCTTGATCATCATTGTTGTGGCGTTGATGAGGCCTCACACTTTCTTCACTTGATGCTTGGTGATGATTTGAGTCTTCTTCCATCTCAACATCTCGTGCTTGATGAGGTGGTCTTCTACCATGAGGGCGATCATCATGATGACGACGGTTGTCTTGACCTTGACGGCGTGGTGCCCTATCACGAGGAGGTTGATCAACATTGATGATGCGGCGGTCTTGGTTCACTTCTTGTTCGGCATTATGGTGGTGCCTTTGAGCATTGGCCACTTGAGATGGGCGAGGTTGCCCTTGATGATGACGTGCCTCTTGCTCTTGGCGGAGCCTTTCTTGCTCACGTGCATGAAGGAGATCTTGATCATGACGAAGACGTTGTTGTTCCTCTTGGAATTGAGCATGGAGATGTTCTTGTTGAAGGCGTTCTTCTTCAAGGCGTAGGCGTTCTTGGACAAGTCGAAGTCGTGCTTGCTCCGCTTCTTGAGCTTGTTGTTGAAGCACTTGAGCATCCACATTATGGTGGCGTGGGTCTTGATTGGAATCATGATGCGACGATGTAGGAGCTCGTGACCTTGAGCTATGAGAGCGCGAAGACCTTGAATGGTGTCTTCTATCTTCTTGACGGTTGAGTGTATGGAGGATGTTGTCCAACGCCGTCTTCATTTCTCTTGTTTCTTGACCTTGCATGGCGAGTGTTGCCTTCAACTCATTGCCTTGAGTTTCAATCTTCTCATTGAGTTCTTGAACTTGATTGTTGAGGTCAATCCTTTGCACTTGAGCTCTTTCTTCATAGCGGACGTTGGTATCCTTGAGCATGGCTTCAAATTGATTGAGCTTGGCGTGGACGGCTTGAGTAGCTATCCAATGTTGGTGCCGCGTCATCGGTAGTTGGTTCCCTTCTCCACTAGACATGGTTACAACTAAAACAAGAACTATGTGGTGGGTGGTTAGGAAAAACTACCAAAAGTGTCAAAACTTGCAAACCAAAATCGAAAAGGTGTTTCAAGTCGAGGAACAACCGATATGTATGCACACACACAAAACAAAACTCTATATGGTGTTAGGTATGGATGTGGAAAGCCAAATGGAAGAACCAAACGAAAAGTCTATTGTCAAAAGTGGGTAAGATCCAAAATTCACAAGTCAAAGGCGGTGATCACAAAAGGCATACACAAGGTGGAACACACGCGTGGGACAAAATGGGGTTAGCGCGACGGAAAATGAGCACGAACAAAATTGGTCCTAACGAAGACTACTAGCTCGGTGTCACGCTAACGCAAGAGAGACCGTGGCTTGGTTGCAAAATTGAGAAGCAACAAGATTTGCGCAAGACGCCTCTCTTCTCTTTTCTCTCTTTTGCTTATAAGCTTTGGACTCTTTTGTGTATAGGTGTCACTCACACTCTTTTTCTTTTTCTTTTTCTCCTTTTTTTTGTATGCTTAGAAGCTTTCTTTTCTCACTATCTATGTAAGTATGTCACACTTCTTTTGCCTATCTTTTCACACGAGCTTGCTTCGTAGCTTTGCTCAACACACGCACACCCTCACGGTCGGGACGCTTGCGCAATGCTTCGCAACACTAGAAAGCCACTCTCGATAGGAAAGGTACGCAAAGGAAGCTAAGGCTACAAGTTAGGGGGCAAGTTATACCACTTGATGACGGTGGCCGACGATGATGAACTTGCTATGGTGGAAGGTGTCAAATGAACCGCTTGGATCCTCGGGGTGCCGTCGTCGTTGATGATGTTGCGGAAGCTTTGTGGTAGCTGAAATGGCACACACAACGAAGTCCAAACACAAGGGGTTAGTGCCAAAACGAAAAACGAAGAAAGCTGTCAAAATTTCGGCCAGGCGGAACTTCCGGTCCTGAGGGGCGGAACTTCCGGTCCGGGGGCGGAACTTCCGGTCCTCCGGGGCGGAACTTCCGGTCGCAATCAGATCTGCGAGCTGTTCTTCGATTTGGGCGGAAATCCGGGCCAAAAATCTTCGAATTCGTGGAAAATTTGGCACTAAGAGCGGTGGGAAGGTGGGGGAATTGCAGATCAACACCAAAGACAAGTTTCTATTGGACCAAAACCACCAAAAACTCAACAAATCGCGAGATCCAACCAAGGCCAATTTGGGGCTATTTTTTGGGAAATTTTTTGGAAAAAATTTTGGGCGAAATTGGTGGATTTGGTGGGTGTGGGGGTCAAATCCGTGGCAACCAAGGAGCTCTTGATACCATATGATAAGGGCTAAGCCCAGGGATGTGCCCGATCTTCACGGATTTGAAGGGATTCGTGGGGGTAGGTGGATGAACGCGATGAACACGTGGGGGAAACGCGGGGATACACACACACACGGATACAATTCGAGTTTTCCCTCGTTGGCTCGAAACACCAACTCGATAGAGATTGCAGGAAAAGACCTTCCGGTAGAAGTCCCGCAAAGAGATCGACTAATCGAAGCTCGGGAGATCTAGAAGGGTGAAAAGACCGGAAGGTTTGATGGAAGTGCAAGCAAAAGACCAAATAGGTAGAAGTGCAAGCAAAAGATCAAACAAACGGTAGAAGTCACCAAAGAGATCTTCACGAGTCGATAGGAGCCCGGGTGGCGATACAAGATCATAGATCTAGGTAAGGTTCCCACAAGGGTGAGCTAAGCTCAGGTTTAGTTTCAAATCAAGTCTAATCTCAGATCTGAGCCAACTAGGCTATTTATAGGTGGGGGCGAAGAGTTAAGTTACATGCTGAAAAGTGTTGTTGTGCTGAAGTTCGCGGTGGCGGAAGTTCCGGCCATCTTGGGCGGAAGTTCCGGTCAGGGGCGGAAGTTCCGGTCCTGGGGGCCGGAAGTTCCGTCCATTTCCTTGCAGTAACATCCAGGGGCCTTTTCGTGGACTTTCGGAGCTTGGGCGGAACTTGGGCGGAAGTTCCGACCGGGCGGAAGTTCCGGTCCCTCGGGGCGGAAGTTCCGGTCCGATGCTTTTTCCTGCGCGCTGGAGGGCATCTTGGGGGCATCTTGGAGGAATCTGGCCGGAAGTTCCGGTCCTGGGGGGCGGAAGTTCCGGCCTGTGCGCTGTAGCTCCGTCTTCATCGTTTCCAGCTCTCTCTCCAACGTCTTGGTCTCCATGGCTTGTGTCTTGGTCGATGTACCTGATTGAACATAGGGTATTTGCATGAAGTAGCAAGCCATCCAAGGGGGTGTCAAAGTCATAGGTGGAGAGGAGCGAATTCACCTCTTGGCGTAGTGCTTGGGCTCGAGCTCGTGTCATTGGACCACGAGGAGGGCTTGTCGGTCTTGATGTAGTGTCGACCTTGGGTGGGGCTGCATCATCTGTATGCCCTTGAAGGAGAAAAGGATCCTCCTCGAGGCTCCGAGTTCCCTTCAAGTCAGGTGATCATCCACTGCTGCTCCCCGGTGGGGGTGTCGTGGATCCGGACTCCGTGGAACTGGGGAGGTGGGCGTTCGAGCTTCTCGGACACCAGGTACAAGTCGCGCTCAAACACCAGACTTCCTCCGTTTTCCAGATCGTAGGTCTCCGTCTGGACGTAAGGCTCCATCTGAAAGTGAAATGGATGAGTAAGTTAGAGATGTGAACAAGTGTGGCAACATTTTAGATGGATTTAAAAGAAGGGGCATGGCTCATCATTTTCGAAAAGATCTTGTAGAAGAGAACAGGAGTAAGGTTTTCACAAATATTCACTTCCTTGGTTTTAAAAACTAAGTTTTTCAGAACGTCCATTCTAAACTAGGGTCTCCTAAGGTCAAACAATGGCTCTGATACCAACTTGTCAACACCCGGATTTTTAAGTCCGGATGCCTATTATGTCATACATCGCAATCCCAGGAATATTGTTGTTGCGAGGCATAATAGTTAAGTATCATAGTCATCATTCATTACAAACCATAAAGTCTTACAACTTGGAATCACATGATCCATATTACATAAATAGTTGATCTATTGATCAACGAACTGGTCAACGAACAAACACAAGTTCATAGCGGAAGCGTAAGATACAAGGACTCTATAGTCCACAGGCCAACGCTTGACGTCAGCAGACTCCTAGTTGTGGTAGACGTCCTGCTGCTCTTCCTCCTCGTACTGCTGCTCCTCTTCATAGTCTGGCCATTTGAATAGCCAGGGACACAGCCGTGAGTACTCTATGTACTCGCAAACTAATACTAGTGTAAGTGCTAATATTTCTGGTAAAGGGGTGCTAAGCTCTAGTTTCTTTGCATAAAGCCAATTTTAATTTGCAAGTATTTACTCAATCATTATTCATGTGCTAACTAACTCAAGTGGGAACATTAGTGTCATTCCCACAACATGGTTGTGATTCAAAACCCAAGTCACCATTCACCATTCATTTCATCAATATTTTTGAGAATCTAATACTGGATGCTGTATGGCCTTTCCAACTGTCCGTAACCGTGGACACGGCTATTCGAATAGATTTACACTCTGCAGAGGTTGCACACTTGTGCCACAACATTTGATTTCATCCGTCGGGATAACCCCGAATCATCGTAACACAGTACGCGGATCATCAACCATAACCTTTCATTTACAAACTCTAGTATGAGCACCTCTCCCCATGAGCTTGGCCTCCCAGTGATGACCAACTGTCATCCTGGGAACTGCACAGGGCTTGGCCGTACAATTCACCTTCAATTCACATCATTCATCAACAACGGAGGCAGCCTCGGCATAACCCCTATGATGTGTGTTTAGAGGGAACCCATACTAAGGTACATAAACTTCTAGTTAAGCCCTTACCCATAATCAGGTATTGTGGGGGTACTTATGAATTGGAAAGGTATCGCATCCAAACCAATATTAGTTTTATATCAAAAATCACTATCTTCTCTTGGTCATATTCACCTTCAAAGTTCATTTCATAAATTTCATCATCATCATTATTTCACCACACATGTTCCCATCTAGAGTAGTCATTTTTAATTTAGCACTAGCATCTAGATATGAGGGGTGCTAAGTATATTGCTTTGCTTCTAGGCTAATTTTGATACTCTTGTACTAATCTAACATTAACCCCATTGAATCATGAATCAAAAAGTACTTGGATAACTCAAAGCAATAACGCTTGTAAATAAAACTTGTAATAAAACTTGGGATAGGCTTATGCTTCATAAGAAAAGATGAGAGTGCCTTGTCCTTGGTAGGACTTTGCACTTGCAAGAATATTAGCTTGCCTTGGTAGTTCTCAAACTGTTCCTCCTCCTCTTCTGGGTAGCAACCTTCCTCTTCCGGGTATTCTCCGGTACTAGCGTCTAAATTGGAATACGAGGTATAATCACTCACTAATTCAATGGCTATTCCAAACAACACATATAATCACACAAACTATTCTATGCACACAAGTAATCTAATTAGGGTGCATTGGTTGTGTTGTTTGAGAAAAAAATAATTTCCTCTCATTACATATGTAAATGATAGTTTCCATAAAAGTTCTTGAGGAATAATTTCCTCTTGTTGAAATCTTCTTAAGATTTAATTTCTCAATAATCATTCATGAATTTGTTATTGACCTGAGTCCACCATTCATGATCATCAATTGAGAAAACAATTTAAATGAGGTAAACCACCTCATACCATTTAATAATACTACAAGTGAGTTAAATCTCCAAGTAATTCATATAAGAGAGTTTGGTCCAGGGGTCCAAACATCACATGAATTTATTTGGGACAAGATTTAAATGAAGTATAACACCTCATATGATTTGCATAATATTTTAGGACAATATCACTTAGAGAAAATAGCCATATTGTCCCTTACTTAAGCTAGGGCATGATCATGCAAGGTGACCATACCATTTTATTGCATAATCAATTAGTGTAAGTAATATGTGAGCTACTAGAGTTGGAATTAACTTAATATCTATTTTATTTGATTTTTAATAATTATTTGAGTAGGGAAAAGTCCCTGCCTTGTTATTTTTATCGAATTAATTTTACAACGAATCTGGTCATGAGACCAGTGGCATATTGTAGATATTTTTACTAGCTTTCCAACCATATGCAGTTTGCTAAATTTGGCCAAGCCAAACAAATTCTATGCAATTTCAAAGTTGGGTCCAGTGGGGAATTCAAACTAAATCATTTAAATGAAATTTGAATAAAAGGGCCGGCGGGAAAATCTTAACGGGCCAAAAGAATAACCAGGCCCAAGGCCAGCCCAGCCACGGTCCAGTGCCGCGCGGGCTGCCTGACAGCGGGGGCCACCCGTCAGTGGGCGTTTAAACCCGAAACGGTAAGGGCTAGTGTGGGGCGTTGGATCAGATCCGCATCGGACGGCTCACGAGCATCGTCGTCGTCGACGAGATGCCGCGGCTTCTCCGGCGAGCCTAGGGGGTCGGAGAGCTCACCGTGGCTCCAGCGGCGGTGGGCAGTGTGCTTGACGAGGTTGTAGACGACGGCGCGTCGACTGGTAGCAGTGGCGTCGCTCGGGGAGGTCGGGATCGTCGGCGATTTCACCAGAGCTTCCGCGGCTCCGATCGCTCAATTGAGCTTGCTCCGGCGACGATTGAGGTGGCTAGGGTGGCGTTGAGAAGCAGGGATGAGAGGAGAAGGTGGTGATGTGCTCAATGGCGTCCAGGGAACGCCGTATTTATAGAGGGCGTGGGTGCTGCGGGGCAGTGGAGGTGGTGACATGCGCGCGGCTGCTCCGGCGGGCTAACGGGCTGGGCGACGACGCGGCGCTGTTCAGGACGTCAAGGCGGTGCTCCTGGTGGCGACAGCGGGGTCGGGGGTGGTCTGGGGCGACGCATTGCTTCCATGTCTGCGGCGGCGTTCACGGGATCTGGTCGTCGTCTCCGGCGGCGGCGGTCCAGGGCAGCGTGTGTGAGCGTGTCGGGCGGCGTCGTGGTGGCGTGCTGATGCTCTACTCGCTCACCGGGGGTCCAGGGCTTGCGTGTGGCCGCGCGGCGCGTGTCCAGGGCGTGTCCGCGCGCATGCGACGTGCGACGGCGCGTCCATGGCGGGCCGGCGCGCGTCGTCCGGCGTGTGTCGTCCTCGAGCGTGGCCGTGGCGATGCTAGGGTGGCGTAGGGATGCGTTGGCGCACGGTGGCGAAGTGGCCAGGGCGGAGCAAGGGGAGAGAGGGGAGGTCGACGGCTGGGACATGGCCGGCATGGCCATGCCATGGCCATGCTTGGCCTTCCTAGGGTTTCTGTGGCTCCTTGATGGTGAGAGGGGGCAGGGGAACATGTAGAGTAGGTTTGGTGTAGTTTGGGGTAGGGTAGATCACTATTTGCAATAGTTGCAAATAGTGCCCAATTTGTAAAATTCGAAAATGTCCAAATTTGGAAATATTTCAAAAGGTGAAAGTCTTTGAAAAGTGAGTGTTGGTAGAAGTTGTAAATGACCAGAGATGATCAGAGGTGGTGGTGGAATTTTTAAATTCCAAGAATTCTCAAAAATGCTAAGTGTGAGATTGTTGAATTTAATAAAATGTTGCTACTTTGGAGGAGCATAGCCATTGATCTAGAAGTAATTTGGCATGGTGGTCTTTACAAAAAGTATTCACCTTGATGTTGTCTTGGATGGCATGAAAAGGGTTGAGAAAGTTTAGTTTGAAAATATTGAGATATGAGGGCCCAAAGTAGTGACCAGATTATAATGGGCAGCTTTGACCATTATTCTATGTGAGCAAGTTTTTCATTTAAAATATATTTGATTTATTATTCTTTGATCCCAAGAGTAGTAATAAGTGTTTAGTAACATTATTCAACTAATGGTGAAGACCAATTTGGTCTAGGGTCAAAATTTAATAAAATGCCATAAGGCATATGTGAGGGTTTTAGGGTTTTTCTTTTAGTTGCTTTCTTTCTCTTTTTGATTTATTTATTTGGTGATCTTCTCATGATCAACTTAGGGTTTTAGAGCATAGCACAAACACATATTATCAATCATCATGTCATATCACTCAAATGCACAAGTCCTGGACATGATACTATATGCAAAAGGAAAAGTTTTTGTTGGTTTGAATTTTTGCTCTCTGGAATTCTTCTAATTTTCTTTTATTGAAATTTGGGATGTTACACAACTCATCAAACAAGCATATAGGAGTAGGCTCGACTTTCTCATCTCCATGCGCCTCCTTGGTTGAAGGGAAAATCCCATGCTCAACCATCTCAACTCCATGCGCCTCCGTGGGTGAAGGGAGAATCCCATGCTCACCATGCTCAACTCCATCGCCTCCTAAGTCATCCTCAAGTGGTGGCATCTTGGAGACTTGTGCATTGAGCTCGTCGAAGTAGAGCTTCTTGGCGCTTGGCGTTGTGCATTGCCATGCCACGTGACCCTTGGCCTTGCACACCTCACATAGGAGATTGGGACATTCCCGTGGAAGGTGGCCTTGTTGCTTGCACTTGTAGCATCGGAGTCCATAGGCATATGACGAGGTAGGGGCCATTGTGGTGGTGGCGCAAGAGGTAGAAGTCGCCTTATGAGGAAGGTCTTCATGTCGAGGCTCTCGTCTTCTTGCCTCATCACCATGTCTTGAGTGGTGTCGTCGAAGATCATGTGTGGAAGGATGTCGATGTAGACCATGAGGTGGTGGTGGTCGACGACGATCATGAGATGGTGTGAGTCGATGACGGTCCTTGCCTTGCCTAGGTGACGCCCCGGAAGCGGTACCATGAGGATTCCAGCGATCCCGCCGAAATCCGCATGATATCGATTCAGAGACGCCCTCCGACACGACGTGCGCGACGAATCACACACGTGATGCCAGAGGAATTAACACGAGCGGTAACATTACAACAGGATTACAATAGAGCCCACAAGAAACATATATTACAACAACGACTCCAACGAGTCAAGATACAAATATACAATACAAAGATCCAAATCATACAGAAGATCGAATACATCCGAGTACGGACAAGATACAAATTGGACTAAGAGTCCTGAAGATAACCAGTGGCGTCCATAACCCTGCCCAGGCCAAGCCGGAAGGGTAACCTTGCTAACGTCGTCATCTCGTACCTGTCAAAGTCGGGCCATCGGTTGCCGACAAAAGGGGGAGGAGACAAAAAGAAAGGAAGGCGAGGGTAAGTACCATTGGCACGTACTTGCGAGACAAGACCAGCTATGCTCGCTGGTGGGCGGTATAAACTTCACCCGGCTATATGTGGAGTTTAGCGGCAGCAAAGCTACTATCCAATAGAGACACGCTACAACATCCGTCTACTCAGAGAAGATAAGAGAGCGCACAAGGTAACAGTTCTATACTCTGCAAACATAACACAGCCGATGCGATCCCCCTTCGCAAAGAGGTACTGGCAAAGGCACACACACTTTTGAAAAAGTTTTATTAGCAAATTATTAGCAACAGGAAATAAGGTGTAAGTTGTTCTATGATCAAGCTATACAATTCCAAGTCGTCCATAACCGCGGACACGGCTTATCGATAAGATGTACACCCTGCAGGGGTTGCCCAAATGTAACCATACGCATGCTCGAACCCACTTACTACAGGTGGAGTCTCACAACAAGACCGTTCCCAATGCAAGAGAAAGTTTAATGGGAGCCACCCAACTAAGCTACCCGTGACGAAGTTCGGCCGTACTCCGATACGGACCCAGAGGTTTGCGACGGCTTCCAAGGCGGGCACTAACGACCGGCCAAGGATAAGGAGTCCCGCGTTATGAGTACAGTACAGAATATAAACACCCGAAGGCAACAGGAAGTAAATCGTGCATCGTGCATATGGGCAAATAAAACCAAGGTTGTGGCTCCCAATAAACAGACTCGAGGAAAGGTAGTGGGTGATGGGGGTCCCATTCCCCCACGTACGGGTAGAGCGCTCAATCTCGGAACAGATAACAAGAACTCGGGTCCTAGGGGACATTAGCAAGTCAAAGTTCCGATGCTTTCGCAAAGGGGCTCACAGATGCCTCTGCTTACAATTTTAGTTGTTAACAATAAAGTAAAGTGTGATTATCTCCAACAAATGATATAGCATGTGATAACCTCCCAACAAGATATCCCGAACATTTCGAGATATCAACAAAACCCTAAACTCGCCTACGACTCGCAAAGCTGGCAAACAACAAACAATAGGTAGGGCGAGGAGGTGTATCTCGGACATATAGGTAACAGGTGGATAGGACACGTGACACAACAGAATCGCAACATAAGGATAGCAATAGATCAAAAGAGCATGTAAAAGTAAAATAGGTGAAGGGGTGGGCTCGCCTGTGAGAAGCTGCAGAAGAACTTGTCGGATCTCACAACACCACTTCGTGATCCTATCCGGGAAGAAGCAAATGCTGAAACAAGCAACGGATGCAACACTTACTACTACGGCAAAAGAATCGGCATGATCATGATATGATATGCATGGCATGGCAAACATGATGCGGCGATGCAACTTATCCATATTAATCGGAGTCGGAACCCCGGACAATCAAATTAGGTTGGAGTTGCATTTCTACCGGCAAATTTAAGTGTTGATTAGCATGGCATAACATGGCAAGGGTGTGCTACTTCAATATTAAACGGAGCGGGGAAACCTTAGGTGGATATCCGAAATACTCCGCATATATGTTAGGTGGTATGCACGAACTATCAACGCGTGACATGATGCGAGATGCAAACAAGCATATGGATGGCATATTCATGTTCAGCATATTTTTCTGATCAAAATTCATATATAAAACATTTTATTTCGAGTTACGATTAAGAGATATGATTTATGCAAGAATTATACATTTCCTGCAATTTTCAGAAAACAGAGAAAAAGAAAACATTTTATACCGGGAGGGGGCTAGGGCTGACGTGCGGGGCCAGAGAGGTGATGGGGCGCGTGACGACAAGGCAGGGAGCTGATGTGGCGGCAGAGGCGACGGATGGGGTCCACATGTCGATCGGAAAAGTATCAAAAGGTTGTGGTTTTTTGCAGAATGGGGATTTGAACTCAGGATCTCCGGATCCGGATCAAAGGAACCAAACAGGCTACGTGAAGATGTTGACAAGGTTGAGATGAGCACCCTTTGTAGCAGTCCACGGCGAAGCTCGGTTCAGCAGCCATGGCGGACGGAGACCATGTCGAGCATCAATCCGATTCAGGTCAAACCGGGACGGGCTAGATGGCGGGGAAGAAGCGCCGTGACATGGGGAAGGAACATGGCGCGCCTTGAGGAGCACCACCGGAAGGTTGCCGGCGACAGCTGCGGTAAACGGAGGTCAACGCCGGCATGACGGATTAGAGAAGTAACCAAGAAGGGGTCCCGAGGTGCGGAAGCTCACCGGGATCGTCTGGAAGGCTCGGACGGGCCGAGAGGAGGGCGGAGACGGTCGAATCGGCTTTTCCCACCGAGGTCGGAGATGGAATCCGCGAATTTGGCGGCGATTGAGCTCCGGCTCGATTCCTTGGAGGAGGTCAACAAGGACGTCGAGGCGGTTCTAGAGATGGGCTCAGCTCGGCGAGGGCGGTCGGGAGCAGCGGCGCCATGGAGGAAGGTACAGAGGTGTACGGGAGTTTTTCCTCGGTTGTTCTTCGTGGGGAAGAAACAAAGAACCGAGAGGGGAATTGGCGGCGCTAGGATGGGAGGTGGTGTAGGGTTTCTAGGGGCTAGTGGTGGAGATTAAAAGAGTAGGGGAGGTGGAGGACCAGGGGTAGCGCCATCGACGTGCTCCTCCCGTGGCTTTCCGTGTGACGAGGACGGAGGGGGAAAAGATGTGCGAACGGGTACGGGCTTGGGCCAGAGGGAAAAGGCTGCAGGGAAGAGAGGAAGAGAAGGAGAAGCGGCCAGGGAGAGAGAGCCCAAGGAGAGGGGAAGGGGTTTTCTCCTTTTCTGATTTTATTTGAAAACTATTGAATTCAAATTCTTTTCTTTTGAATCTGAGGCAAATGAGGTAGAAACAAAATTAGTTTTCAAATATTTACTTTATTTGTAACCCAAAACAAAACACATTTTATTCCAAAATTAATTGTTGCACAATTTAATTATAAAATAGAATATATGAGAGGGGGTTAGAGTTTATTAGATGGAAAAGAGAGATAAGGGATTATTAAAACCATATGAGAGAGAAAATAAAGAGTTAGGGTTTAATAAAATAATTTTATTTTGTTAAAACATGGATGTGATGCATGCATGATGCCATGATGATGCACAAAATAAAAACACAAGCAAATCTAATAGGTGTAGTCGATGACGGTCCTTGCCTTGCCTAGGTGATGGCTCATGTTGGGGGCGCTCTTGATGCTCCATATGATGTCCGTGATGTCGATGATCTTGTGCATAGGCACTCTCATGATGGCGCCTTGTGGAGCTCGGAGAAGTGTGTCGATGCCGAATATGTTGGGGACGCTCTTGATGATCCACATGATGATGCCATCGTGGAGGTCCTCGATCTTCATATGTAGCTCCATTGGCCAAGTAGGGGTATGTGGGAGCATCGGCGGTATGCATGGTGGGGTGGTGCTCCACCATGTCGTCCATGCTTGTTGAGCAAGTGTCGATGTAGAGCTCGTCGATGTCGTCCATGTTGGCGATGCTCGCGGAGCCATAGTCGGTGTAGAGCTCCTCGATGTCGGTCATGTTGGCGATGCTTGCGGAGCCATAGTCGGTGTAGAGCTCCACATGTTCCTCCACATCCGCGGTGCTTGAAGAGGTGTCCTCCTCGAAGTGCTCCGTGTACTCCTCCGTATCTTCTTCGTCGCTATACATGTTAGCAAGACAATATCTATATGGTGTATGTTAGTGGAAGAACACTACCTCGCAATCTTACCGTGGTATGACAAGATTGGGGTGATCCAACAAACCGAGAGTTAGAACAATTGTATCGGGCACTCACACAAAGACACACGCAAAAGCTAGCAAATATGGTGTTAGGTGAGTATGGTGGAAAGCCAAAAGATGAAATCCGAAATCAAGTTTGTTGTTAAGGGTGGGTGAAATCCAAAAACTCAAATGTCAAAGCGATGATCACTATAAACACGGAAAAGGTATGGAACTCACACACGGGATAAGCGGGGTTAGTGCGACCAAGGAATGAGCGGAAAAGTGTATGAAGCCCGAAAGCAAGGTTGCTCGGTGTCACACTAACACAAGGAGAGGCAAAGCTTTGGTTGCAACATGAGAGACAACAAGATTCACACGCGGCCTCTCTTCTCTTTTCTCTCTTTTGCTTAAAAGCTTTTTCCTCTTTTTGTATTTGGTGGCACTTACACTCTTTGTGTATTTGTATGTATGATGGCACTTGCACACTTTTGCTCTTTTTGTGTTTTGGCGGCCTTTTTCTCGCACTATGTTAGCGTTAGCCTCGCTTTTGCTATTTTGCCACTCGAGTTTTGCTTAGAAGCTTGACTCCACACTACACACACACCTCACAATCGGGGCCACGTGCAATGTCTCGCAACACTCGATAAGCAATGCTCGATAGGATAGATCGCAAAAGAAGAGGGGTTACAAGGGTAATGCAAGTTATACCTAAGATGTTAGGCGGTGATGAACACACAACTTGCGATGACGGCGGTGGTGTCAAGAGTACGTTTGCAAGTCCGGGGTGCCGAGGATGTCGTCGCTTGCTTCGGAGCTGCGGGTTAGTTTCACAAACAAGGCACTCAAACCGGAACAAGCAAACACAAGTTAGCGGATAAGATGGGTCAAAATAGCTTGGCGGCGGTGGCGGTGGTATGCCGGCGGTGATATCGGTGATGCTGATATCGGCGCGGCGGTGGTGGTGGTGGGGCAGCGGCGGTGTTTGCCGGTGGTATGCCGATGGCGGTATCGGTGAGCTTGCGGTGGCGGCGGTGGTGGTGGTGGTGCCGCGGCGGTGTTTCCCGATGGTTTGGGAGGGTGGCGGTGCTTGCCGGTGATTTAGGGGGGTGGCGGTGCTTGCCGGTGATGAAGGGGGGTGGCGGTGCTTGCCGGCTGCGGAGAGGAGTGGTGGGTCGGCGGTGGTGGGGTGGAATTGGTGGTGGTGGCCGGCCTTGTGGAGGAGGAGCGGTAGTGGAGGGTGGAGCCTCCACCCGGAGGTACCGCTCGTGCACGGGTGGAGCCTCCACCCGGAGGTACCGCTCAGCCTTCTTCTCTTCCTGGGAGCTCACGCGCGAGGCCACTTTCTCTCTCCTGTTCTTCCCCAAATCCAAATCCAATTGACCCAAAACTCGAAAATCGAAGGAATTTGTGGATAGAAAGTGGGGGAATTAGTAGATCAACACTAGAGACACCGAATCCATGGACCAAAACCACTCAAAACGCAACAAAATCGCAGATCCATCAAAAGGCAAATTAGGGCTATTTTTTGGGGATTTTTTGGGAAATTTTTCAGAGATGAAATTGGGTGGGTGGGGGGTCAAATTCGCGGTAACCTTGAGCTGCTGATACCATATGATGTGGTCTAAGACCTAGATTGTGGCCCAATCTTGCGAATTCGACCCAAAATCAAAAGGGGAAAAGAGGGGAAACGAAGAACACGATGAACACGACGAACGCGAAGAACACGAGGACACACGCACGCACACCAACCCGATACAATCGATACTTACCCCCGTGGCTCGATGGACCACGCCAATAGAATCACCCACGGAAGAGACCGCGGTAGAATTCCGAGGTGAGAGACCGGTGTTGGAGACGGAGATCGGTGAGGGAGAGAGAGTGCACACACTAGAATCTCACTCACAAATCCAATCAACAACAAGGGTGGCCTTGATTACAGAGGGATGATACCCTAGGGAGACAAAGCTCAAAATCTATTCTAAGCTAAATCTTGTCTAACCCTACAAATGAGGAGTACGGGAGATACATATAGCCAGATTTGAGTCAAGGGTAGTTTGGGCAAAGGCTAAATAAGTTACAGCGGCTAGATGGCGAATGGACGGTTCAGATTTGAGACATTCGCGCACGGGCGGTACCACGGGCGGAGGTACCGGTCGAGGTACCGGAAAATGCACCAAAACGAAGCAAAGTGTCCAGGGAGCCCGGACGCGCGAGCGGTACCTCGGCCGGAGGCTCCACCCGAGGTACCGGGGAGCGTATGTAGCGTGTACTGGGGGCCTGGTACCCCCAGCGGTACCTTGGCCGGTACCATGGCCGGAGGTACCGGCCTCCCTTCTCTCGCGGCCAGGAGGTGCCGCCCAGCTTCTGCCCGGTAGTACCGGCCATGCATGGCCGGTAGTACCGCCGGCCTTCCCTCGCGTGGCCCTCCCCCATGGGGAGTCTGGAGTCTCCGGCCTCCTCTTGCTGGAGGCTCCGGCCACCTCTTCCTCTTCTTCTTTCTTCCTTCTTCTTCTCTTCTTCTCCCTTTCTTCTTCCTTCTCCCTTGCACCAAGTGAGTGGCTCCTCCTCTCCGGATCCTTGACGAAGCTCGTACCTAGTAACACATGACAAATTGGAATGAGGTAGCACTCCATCCAAGGTTGTATCGAGATCGAGGGTAGAGAGGATTGAGTTCACCTTCACATATATAGCGGGGGTTGGTGTTGTTGGTCCACTTGTGGGACTCCTTGACCATGGTGTAGCGTCGACGATAGGCGGGGCTGCACTTGACGGTCTTGAGGCGGAGGTGGGATGCAATCTTCCCATGCTTTCAAATTCTTCTTGACAAGGACTCGTAGTAGTGTGGAGAGGCTTCGGTTCACCACTTCGGTTTGCCCATCGGTTTGGGGGTGCGAGGATGATGAGAACAAAAGCTTGACGTTGAACTTGGCCATTAGTGTCTTCCAAAGATAGCTCATGAACTTGACATCTCGGTCGGAGACAATGCTTCTTGGTACACCGTGGAGTCTCACAATTTCCCTAAAAAACAAGGAGGCAATGTGTGAAGCATCATCCGTTCGGGAACATGGTATAAAATGAGCCATTTTTGAGAATCTATCCACTACCACAAAGATTGAATCATGACCATATTTAGTTCGAGGTAATCCTAGTACAAAGTCCATGCTTATATCGGACCAAGGAGCATAAGGAATAGGCAACGGTGTATAAAGACCATATGGATTGGAAGAGGACTTAGCTTGTAAGCATGTTGTACACCGGCGGCAAAGGCGTTCCACGTCTCGGTACATTCTTGGCCAATAGTAGTGAGTGGATAGCATGGCATATGTCTTCTCTCGTCCAAAGTGACCCATGAGACCACCACCATGCGATTCTTGTAAGAGCAAGAGGCGAAGCGAGGACATTGGAACACAAAGTTTGTTGCCCTTAAACAAGAATCCTTGGTGCAAATAGAAATCATCGATGCCCTTTTCAATGGAACACTTTGCAAAAATTGGGCCAAAGAAAGTATCGGAGGCATATTGTTCTTTGATTTCATCAAGACCCAACACATGGAAATCCAAACGAGTGAGTAAAAGGGTGAGCTTGCGGGAAAGGGCATCCGCAACGACATTGTCCTTGCCCTTCTTGTATTTGATTACATATGGGAAGGACTCAATGAACTCAACCCATTTTGCATGTCTTTTGTTCAAAGTGTGTTGACTTTTCAAATACTTCAAAGATTCATGGTCGGAGTGAATAATGAACTCTCTTGGCCAAAGATAATGTTGCCAAACTTCAAGAACACGAACCAAAGCGTAAAGTTCCTTGTCATAAATAGGATAGTTGAGGCGTGCGCCGTCCAACTTCTCACTATAATATGCCACGGGTTTTCCATTTTGCATGAGGACACCACCAATTCCAAGGCCACTCGCGTCACATTCTATCTCAAATGTTTTAGCAAAATCGGGAAGAACAAGTAGTGGTGCCTCGGTGAGTCTCTTTTTCAATTCATCAAAAGCTTTTTGTTGTGCTTTGCCCCAAACAAACGGAACATTCTTTTTAGTAAGCTCGTTTAAAGGGCAAGCGATGGTGCTAAAATCTTTCACAAAGCGGCGGTAAAATCCGGCGAGTCCATGGAAGCTTCGAACTTGACCAACATTTGTGGGAGTGGGCCAATTGTGGATGGCCTCAACCTTGGAAGAATCAACTTCAATCCCGTTGGCGGAAACCACAAAACCAAGAAAAACCAACTTGTTTTGAGCAAAGGTGCATTTTGGGAGGTTGGCATAGAGCTTCTCGTGGCGTAGTATGCATAAGACTTCTCTCACATGGTGAACATGGTCCTCGAGATTTTTGCTATAGACGAGAATGTCATCAAAGTAAACAACCACGCTCTTGCCAATGAGTGGTCTCAAAATGTGATTCATAAGACGCATGAAAGTTGAAGGAGCATTAGAAAGACCAAATGGCATGACAAGCCATTCATATAGACCAAGCTTGGTCTTGAATGCCGTCTTCCATTCATCACCAATTGCCATGCGAATTTGGTGGTAGCCACTACGCAAATCAATCTTAGAGAAAATGGTGGCACCACTCAATTCATCAAGCATGTCGTCTAAACGCGGAATGGGATGGCGATAACGGACGGTAATGGCATTGATGGGGCGGCAATCCATACACATCCGTTGCGTCTCATCCGGTTTAGGCACAAGAATCACGGGAACGGCGCAAGGGCTAAGGCTTTCTCGAACGTACCCTTTGGCGAGGAGGTCTTGTATTTGGCGTTGAATCTCCTTTGTGTCTTCGGGGTTGGTGCGGTAGGCGGCTCGGTTTGGAAGGGGAGCGCCGGGTATGAGGTCGATGCGGTGCTCGATGCCCCGAAGCGGTGGTAGTCCATGAGGTAGCTCGTCGGGGAAGACGTCTTGGAATTCCTTCAAAATAGACAACAAAGACGAAGGAATGTTGGTTAAGTCGTTAGTCTCCGCCGAGGGGCCCTTGCAAATGAGCACGTAGTGTAGGGTGGTGGATGGGTTGTGGTGCACTTCTCTCATCTCACTCTTGGTAGCTAGGAGGACACTCTTCATCTCACTCACATATGGTTTGTGGCGCTCACTCTCTTTTTGGTGGATCACTCTCTCACCTCTCAACTCACTAGTGATA
Source organism: Lolium multiflorum (assembly GCA_030979885.1). Lineage (NCBI taxonomy): Eukaryota > Viridiplantae > Streptophyta > Magnoliopsida > Poales > Poaceae > Lolium > Lolium multiflorum. Next base: position 151,618,416 of record CM061748.1, read on the forward strand.
GTGGCTTCCTTAGCCCTCGCTAAAGCCTTTGCATTGTCCGCAATTACTTGGCTAGGAGTCATTGGGCGTAGGATGTAGGTCTTGTCGTTGACCTTGAAGCTATAGGCATTTGTGTAGCCATCATGGTTGGCTTTCTTGTCATATTGCCAAGGGCGACCAAGTAACATGTGGCACACCGTCATAGGCACGACGTCACAATCAATGGTGTCTTCATAAGCGCCAATCTTGAAGGATATCGTGACGGTGTGTTGGATCTTCACATTTCCATTGTCGCTTAGCCATTGCACATGGTAGGGATGGGGGTGTTTCCGGAGCGGGAGGTTGAGCTTGGTGCATAGTTCGGTGCTTGCAAGATTGTGGCAACTCCCTCCATCGATGATAACCTTTATTGACTTGCCATTGATTCCGGCTCTTGTTTGGAAGATATTGCACCTTTGGTCTTCATTGGGAAGTGCATGGGTTGTCAACACTTTGGTCACCACAAGAGATGGGCTTGCATCATGCACACATAGGACTTGCTCTTGGTCTTCCAAGTCATCCTCTTCATGAGTGGTTGCGGCTTGTACCAAGGCTTCATATTCACCTTCACTCAAGTACTCCACATCTCCATCATCTCGAGTGATCATAACTCTTGTGTTCTTGCATTCAAAGGATTTATGTCCTTGAGCACCACACTTGAAACAAGTGATGTTACTAGATCCGGTGGAAGCTTTGGAGGACATGGTTGATTGCTCCGGCTTGAAGCTTGTTGTCTTGATGGCACTTCTTGCTTGCTTTGGAGGATCCTTGGAGGCAAGTGCACTTGTGTTCTTGATGCTTGAGGAGGCATTCATTGCATTTCTTGCGGCGAAGAATGTCTTTGTCTTTGCACTTGCTAAGTCTTCTCGCACTTGGCGCTCGGCCCTTGTTGCTTGGTGGAGTAACTCAACCATGTTTTTGTAAGGCAAGAATTCCACTATCCTCTTGACGGGGATGTTCAAGCCATTCAAGAATCTTGCCATAGTTTGCTCTTCTCGCTCATCCACATTTGCACTCATCATGGTCATGTGCATCTCCTTGTAATATTCCTCAACGGACTTGTAGCTTTGCTTGAGTTGAGTGAGCTTGTTGAAGAGGTCACGCTTGTGGTGAGTTGGTACAAAGCGGGTGTGCATGACTTCTTGCATCTCTTCCCATGTGTCAATGGGTGCTAAGTCTTCCTTCTCACGCTTCTTGTTGACCTCTTCCCACCAAACATTTGCATATCCTTCAAACTCAAGTGATGCCATGGCAACTTTCTTTGCTTCGGAGAAGTTGTGGATGCGGAATATCTTGTCAACCTTGAGTACCCAAGACAAGTATGCGTCGGGATCTTCCTCTCCTTGGAACTTGGGCATGGTGAATTTTAGCTTCCCAAAGATTTCTTCTTCATTGCGGTCATTGCGTCGAGGAGGTGGTCTTGCTTCACCATGATCTTGACGTTGTTGAGGTTGAGGTTGTGGACCTTGAGCATCTTCATTGTTGTTTCTTTGTTGTTGAGGAGGAGGTGGTCTTCTATGACCTTCATCTTGATCATCATTGTTGTGGCGTTGATGAGGCCTCACACTTTCTTCACTTGATGCTTGGTGATGACTTGAGTCTTCCTCCATCTCAACATCTCGTGCTTGATGAGGTGGTCTTCTACCATGAGGGCGATCATCATGATGTCGACGGTTGTCTTGACCTTGACGGCGTGGTGCCCTATCACGAGGAGGTTGATCAACATTGATGATGCGGCGGTCTTGGTTCACTTCTTGTTCGGCATTATGGTGGTGCCTTTGAGCATTGGCCACTTGAGATGGGCGAGGTTGCCCTTGATGATGACGTGCCTCTTGCTCTTGGCGGAGCCTTTCTTGCTCACGTGCATGAAGGAGATCTTGATCATGACGAAGACGTTGTTGTTCCTCTTGGAATTGAGCATGGAGATTCTCTTGTTGAAGGCGTTCTTCTTCAAGGCGTAGACGTTCTTGGACAAGTCGAAGTCGTGCTTGCTCCGCTTCTTGAGCTTGTTGTTGAAGCACTTGAGCATCCACATTATGGTGGTGTGGGTCTTGATTGGAATCATGATGCGACGATGTAGGAGCTCGTGACCTTGAGCTATGAGAGTGCGAAGACCTTGAGTGTTGGCTTCGATTGTTGGCGATGTTGGCAATTGCTTGCTCAAGGCGTGCCAACCTTTCTTCTTGTCTTCTCATGCTTTCCATGTTTTGTTGACCTTGATTAGCGAGTGTGGTCTTCATCTCATGACCTTGAGCATCAAGCTTGTCATGGAGGTCTTGCACTTGGACATTGAGGTCCCTTCTTTGTACTTGAGCTCGCTCTTCATAGCGTAAGACGGTCTCATCCATCCTTGCCGTGAGGTCATGTATTGATGAGGACATGATTACCTGCGATTTCAAGGCATATTTTGGTGAAAAAGATGAGACTACGTCGAGGACGACTTCAATTCAAGTAGGGGAGGATGATGAGGACATCGCTATGATAGATACAACCAATACTCCTACAACCACATCTCAGGTACCTTCGTTACTAGGAATCCTTCCTGATATATATGAGAATATGATGCTGCCTAAATCAAATGTATTTATATTATTTAGGAATGGATCTAGCATGGACGCCAAGCATTGGAACGTGCATGGAGATGGCAGCAGACCTGCAAGGATTCAGGATGGCGTTGCAAGCGAGGATTTCAGAACATTGAAGCCACCATAATGGAGCAACGATGCTTGGACGAATTCTACAAGTTTCCCCATCATAAAATTCGTCCAAGAGTTATTATTGGTGCTGCGTCACCTTATTTAATGGGCCAGACCCATGTATTTTCGGATTAGGTATTTTAGGGGATTTTAAGAGGCCATATAAGTGGAGGAAGGCCCATTTAGGGGTGTTTTTGGCCAACCCTAGCTGGTTGGACGAAAATCCCTTCACTTCCCCCATATATATCCCTCTGTAGCCGTCATTAGAACTTGGATTTTGATTAGATTAAAAGTTAGCCAATTGCTGCAACTACGTGTACTTCTTTTGAGGCCAACGCCCAGAACAAGACCGACTATTCAGAATCCCACCATTATCAATCAAGCTTTCATCTCTATCCGCAATATTCTGATTGCATCTTTAGTTCTTACGATTTCCTAACACATGGTCACCCTTGGAAACAAAAGTCTCCGTTGGTATACTCATATCAATGCATGAATTAGAATCAACAATAGGTGCACTTAAACCATCATCTATCTGAGTTGTTTGATCACATAAAATCAAATTAGCAGCACAATCCTCTAATATAGGTGGTGTGACCAAATTATTTTCTACCTCATCACATGGTATATTTAAGATAACCTTGCATTCACCAATCTCATGTGGAGGGACAAAATCAGTACCTTTATTTTTACCTTGTGACTCCAACGTAGAAGATGTTCGCAGCGACGTGTCACAAGTCTGTGGCTGGGCGACTCGCACAACAATATTCATGCGTGGAACGTTGGAAGAAACAACCGGTGCTAGTGTGCATGACTTGAAGGAGTTGGAATGGTCCAACGTTTTCTCCTGTATGTGTTTCTCAAAAGCACAAGCTCGAACATATATACCAATAGTAGAACGAGGAATATACTTAAACATAACCTTAATATCAGGGTTCAAGCCGTTGAAAAACATGTTTCTAGTACTTTCCTCAAATTCATTTATATCACAACGGTACATGTAAAATTTAAATTCCTGATAGTAAACATGCACGGTGTTACTACCTTGTTCTAATCGTTCAAGTTTGCGGAGCATTTCACGTTGATGAGAAAGAGGCACAAATTTACGTCTCAAAACAGATTTTAAATCTACCCAAGTAGTAGGTGTATTATCAATATTTTCTTTATAATTCCAGTCCCACCAAACGGAAGCAAGATCAATAAAAGTTTGGGCGGCAATTCTTACTTTCTCATGTTCATTAAAATCATGGCATCCAAAAATATTGTCAACCTCAAACTCCCAATCAAAATAAGCATCTGTATTATATCTACCCTCATAAACTGGTAAGGATATAACCTGATCATGATCTCCTGTAAATGGTTGCACATGCATCTCCGTAGTCGTCATGGTACTCGGGTCGATGGTGTGGTCCTCAATTCCTGTCATGGTTAGTACCCAAAAAGCACAAATGCATATGCCTACAAACTACAGAATATGGTGGTTCACGCGCAATTCATCAAGCAAAATACAAAGCTCTTACAAGTTCTGACCAAACAGGAGGAAGGTGATATGGCAACCAACAAGGATCAGCTTCTCCCCGAGATTGCACAAAGCGATTACCAGGTGTCGACACAAAGCACGTGGAGAAATCTGTGGAGCTCTGGGAAGGCAAAGTATAGTGATATGGTGGCACAGTAATCAAATCAGCGATGCAAATTGAGTAAACGCTCAACGAAGGTACTGTGCTGGTCCTAGGCTAGATCGTATTAGAGACGCGAGCCTAAATCACCAACGAGGTCACGACGCGGCACAAGATGCAAGAGGCAGTGAAACTGGTGCTGGAGGATAGAGGCACCTACCGTAAGGTGGCAAGTTTTTTTTTGTTTGACTCAACTTGGCGCTAGACCCTAGAGATCTCTATGGAAGGGCGCCCAGTTTTTTTTTTTTGGCTCAACCTTGGCGCATGACCATAGAGGTCTATGGTAGGGCGCCCAGATTTTTTTTTTTTTGGGATCAACCTTGGCGCATGACCATAGAGGTCTCTATGGTAGGGCGCCCAGAAATTTTCGGATTTTTTTTTAGGATCAGACTTGGCGCATGACCATAGAGGTCTCTATGGTAGGGCGCCCAGAAATTTTTTTTTTTTTTGCAGCTAGACTGCTATCAGGATTCCGACGGAAAACGCGAAATTGACCAAGAAAACGGATCTAAAACCCGAAAAAACTCTGAAACGAAGATCAAGAAAGACCCTACTATGATGGGAAGAAAAGGGGCACAACAAGGAGTTGATGGCAGATGTGGCGGAAGTGTATGGTGGCGGTGATATGGCGAGGACTGCAAGCGGAGATGGTGCGGCGGCGACGTGACTACTATGACCAGAACTCGAAACTCTAACGACTCTAGACGCTAAGACCAGCACGCGACACGACGATTGCAGACGAAGACTCAAAAAGCAAAAACTGAAAAGATCATGCAATGGCTTGGCAGGGGCTATGGGACGGATGATCTAATCTAGCTTCTTTTTGTGGGGCTTTTTCTGGGTTATAGGTAAAACAAATCTACACTAGGAAAACTGTAAATCTCACCGAGCAACCTGAAATCTGATACCACTTGATAGGGCAAAGGTGTCCGATCTTTCGATGAGATGTGGATAAATCGATTTGTTGGTGGAGTTCGTGCTTGACGATCCGACTACACGTGCAAAGCTCGTGCGCCAATGCAATCGCTAGGACAATCTCCGGGAGTTACTGATCTTGCGGGAGCACGATCAGCCTGACCAGCAAGGGTCTTAATTCCTACCTGAAATCAAGAACAAGTAAGAACTAAAGATGCAATCAGAATATTGCGGATATAGATGAAAGCTTGATTGATAATGGTGGGATTCCGAATAGTCGGTCTTGTTCTGGGCGTTGGCCTCAAAAGAAGTACACGTAGTTGCAGCAATTGGCTAACTTTTAATCTAATCAAAATCCAAGTTCTAATGACGGCTATGGAGGGATATATATGGGGGAAGTGAAGGGATTTTCGTCCAACCAGCTAGGGTTGGCCAAAAACACCCCTAAATGGGCCTTCCTCCACTTATATGGCCTCTTAAAATCCCCTAAAATACCTAATCCGAAAATACATGGGCCTGGCCCATTAAATAAGGTGACGCAGCACCAAAAATAACTCTTTGGACGAATTTTATGATGGAGTAACTTGTATAATTCATCCAAACATCGTTGCTTCACTATGGTGGCTTCAATGTTCTGAAATCCTCGCTTGCAACGCCATCCTGAATCCTTGCAGGTCTGCTGCCATCTCCATGCACGTTCCAATGCTTGGCGTCCATGCTAGATCCATTCCTAAATAATATAAATACATTTGATTTAGGCAGCATCATATTCTCATATATATCAGGAAGGATTCCTAGTAACGAAGGTACCTGAGATGTGGTTGTAGGAGTATTGGTTGTATCTATCATAGCGATGTCCTCATCATCCTCCCCTACTTGAATTGAAGTCGTCCTCGACGTAGTCTCATCTTTTTCACCAAAATATGCCTTCAAATCAGAGGTTGAACTAAAGATGCAATCAGAATATTGCGGATAGAGATGAAAGCTTGATTGATAATGGTGGGATTCTGAATAGTCGGTCTTGTTCTGGGCGTTGGCCTCAAAAGAAGTACACGTAGTTGCAGCAATTGGCTAACTTTTAATCTAATCAAAATCCAAGTTCTAATGACGGCTACAGAGGGATATATATGGGGGAAGTGAAGGGATTTTCGTCCAACCAGCTAGGGTTGGCCAAAAACACCCCTAAATGGGCCTTCCTCCACTTATATGGCCTCTTAAAATCCCCTAAAATACCTAATCCGAAAATACATGGGTCTGGCCCATTAAATAAGGTGACGCAGCACCAATAATAACTCTTGGACGAATTTTATGATGGGGAAACTTGTAGAATTCGTCCAAGCATCGTTGCTCCATTATGGTGGCTTCAATGTTCTGAAATCCTCGCTTGCAACGCCATCCTGAATCCTTGCAGGTCTGCTGCCATCTCCATGCACGTTCCAATGCTTGGCGTCCATGCTAGATCCATTCCTAAATAATATAAATACATTTGATTTAGGCAGCATCATATTCTCATATATATCAGGAAGGATTCCTAGTAACGAAGGTACCTGAGATGTGGTTGTAGGAGTATTGGTTGTATCTATCATAGCGATGTCCTCATCATCCTCCCCTACTTGAATTGAAGTCGTCCTCGACGTAGTCTCATCTTTTTCACCAAAATATGCCTTGAAATCGCAGGTAATCATGTCCTCATCATGTATGCTCTTGTTGACGGCTTGAGTAGCGATCCAATGTTGATGCCTCGTCATGGGTAGTTGGTTCCCTTCTCCACTAGACATGGTTACAAACTAAAACAAGAACTATGTTGTGGGGGTTAGGAAAACTACCAAAAGTGTCAAAACTTGCAAACCAAAATCGAAAAGGTGTTTCAAGTCGAGGAACAACCGATATGTATGCACACACACAAAACAAAACTCTATATGGTGTTAGGTATGGATGTGGAAAGCCAAATGGAAGAACCAAATGAAAAGTCTATTGTCAAAAGTGGGTAAGATCCAAAAGTCACAAGTCAAAGGCGGTGATCACAAAAGGCATACACAAGGTGGAACACACGCGTGGGACAAAATGGGGTTAGCGCGATGGAAAATGAGCACGAACAAAAATGGTCCTAACGAAGACTACTAGCTCGGTGTCACGCTAACGCAAGAGAGACCGTGGCTTGGTTGCAAAATTTAGAAGCAACAAGATTTGCGCAAGACGCCTCTCTTCTCTTTTCTCTCTTTTGCTTATAAGCTTTGGACTCTTTTGTGTATAGGTGTCACTCACACTCTTTTTCTTTTTCTTTTTTTTTTTTGTATGCTTAGAAGCTTTCTTTTTCTCACTATCTATGTAAGTATGTCACTCTTCTTTTGCCTATCTTTTCACACGAGCTTGCTTCGTAGCTTTGCTCAACACACGCACACCCTCACGGTCGGGACGCTTGCGCAATGCTTCGCAACACTAGAAAGCCACTCTCGATAGGAAAGGTACGCAAAGGAAGCTAAGGCTACAAGTTAGGGGGCAAGTTATACCACTTGATGACGGTGGTCGACGATGTTGAACTTGCTATGGTGGAAGGTGTCAAATGAACCGCTTGGATCCTCGGGGTGCCGTCGTCGTAGTTGATGTTGCGGAAGCTTAGTGGTAGCTGAAATGGCACACACAACGAAGTCCAAACACAAGGGGTTAGTGCCAAAACGAAAAACGAAGAATGCTGTCAAAATTTCGGCCAGGCGGAACTTCCGGTCCTGAGGGGCGGAACTTCCGGTCCTTCCGGGCGGAACTTCCGGTCGCAATCAGATCTGCGGGCTGTTCTTCGATTTGGGCGGAAATCCGGGCCGAAAATCTTCGAATTCGTGGAAAATTTGGCACTAAGAGCGGTGGGAAGGTGGGGGAATTGCAGATCAACACCAAAGACAAGTTTCTATTGGACCAAAACCACCAAAAACTCAACAAATCGCGAGATCCAACCAAGGCCAATTTGGGGCTATTTTTTGGGAAAAATTTTTGGAAATTTTTTTGGGCGAAATTGGTGGAATTGGTGGGTGTGGGGGTCAAATCCGTGGCAACCAAGGAGCTCTTGATACCATATGATATGGGCTAAGCCCAGGGAAAATTTTTTGGAAATTTTTTTGGGCGAAATTGGTGGAATTGGTGGGTGTGGGGGTCAAATCCGTGGCAACCAAGGAGCTCTTGATACCATATGATAAGGGCTAAGCCCAGGGATGTGCCCGATCTTCACGGATTTGAAGGGATACGTGGGGGTAGGTGGATGAACGCGATGAACACGTGGGGGAAACGCGGGGATACAACACACACACGCACACAATTCGAGTTTTCCCTCGTTGGCTCGAAACACCAACTCGATAGAGATTGCAGGAAAAGACCTTCCGGTAGAAGTCCCGCAAAGAGATCGACAAATCAAAGCTCGGGAGATCTAGAAGGGCGAAAAGACCGGAAGGTTTGATAGAAGTGCAAGCAAAAGACCAAATAGGTAGAAGTGCAAGCAAAAGATCAAACAAACGGTAGAAGTCGCCAAAGAGATCTTCACGAGTTGATAAGGAGCCCGGGTGGGGATACAAGATCATAGATCTAGGTAGGGTTCCCACAAGGGTGAGCTAAGCTCAGGTTTTCTTTCAAATCAAGTCTCCTCTCAGATCTGAGCAAACTAGGCTATTTATAGGTGGCGGCGAAGGGTTAAGTTACATGCTGAAAAGTGCTGTTGTGCTGAAGTTCGCGGTGGCGGAAGTTCCGGTCATCTTGGGTGGAAGTTCCGGGGGCGGAAGTTCCGGCCAAGTTCCGGTTCCGAAAGTCGTCCATTTCCTCGCAAACATCCAGTGTTGTTTTCGCTTTCGGAACTTGGGCGGAACTTGGGCGGAAGTTCCGGTCCCTCGGGGCGGAAGTTCCGGTCCGATGCTTTTTCCTGCGCGCTGGAGGGCATCTTGGGGGCATCTTGGAGGAATCTGGCCGGAAGTTCCGGTCCTGGGGGCGGAAGTTCCGGCCTGGGCGCTGTAGCTCCATCTTCATCGTTTCCAGCTCTCTCTCCAACGTCTTGGTCTCCATGGCTTGTGTCTTGGTCGATGTACCTGATTGAACATAGGGTATTTGCATGAAGTAGCAAGCCATCCAAGGGGGTGTCAAAGTCATAGGTAGAGAGGAGCGAATTCACCTCTTGGTGTAGTGCTTGGGCTCGAGCTCGTGTCATTGGACCACGAGGAGGGCTTGTCGGTCTTGAGGCGGCGGTGTCCATAGGCCACCCCGTATCAGCGTGTCTACAATCGCCTATGTGGAACGATATACTACTTCATACTCCGTCATATCTTGATGATAGGAACTCGATGACAAGTACGGAGGGAAGAGAGGATGCCATGGAGACCCGAGGACGCAAGGCCGATGTCATGGAAGCATGGAAGAGAAGGAAGAAGAGGAGCTGGACGCTCCAGGCCGGAACTTCCGCCCGACACAGCCGGAACTTCCGCCCATATTCCATCCAAGACTGAAGATGCTCATCGCCCCTGATGGCCGGAACTTCCGCCCAGGACCGGAACTTCCGCCCAGGACGGCCGGAACTTCCGCCCCAACGAACCTCAGCCAGATCTCAGCCCACTTTGGCTTGTAACTTACCCCTTCATCCCCTTGCCTATAAATAGACACCTACCCCCACCTTCATGAGGGAGAGATGATGTTTAGATGAATTGGCTTATGCCTCTATTATCCCTTTGTGGATTTGGGAAACCCCCACCTTAGGTTAATTCCTATTGTACCACCCGGGCTCCTTATCGAATCCTATTGTATCTCTTTGGTGACTTCTACCAATCTTAGTCTTTTGCTTGCACTTCTACCTATTTGGTCTTTTGCTTGCACTTCTATTGAGTTTGGTCTTTTCACCCTTCTAGATTCATAGGATCTTCGATTTGTCGATCTTTTTGCGGGACTTCTACCGAAAGGTCTTTTCCTTGCAACTTCTATCGAGTTGGTGGTTCGGGCCAACGAGGACAAACCGATTGTGTGTGTGTGTGTTCGTATCGTGTATTCGCGTTCATCCACTTCCCAGCGAATCCCCTCCGCAATCACACTCACCCGGGTCAAACCGTGAAGATTGGGCACACCCTCGGGCTTAGCCCGCATCATATGGTATCTGAGCAAAGGTTGCCACGGATTTGACCCTCCGATTCCACCAATTTCGCCCAAAAATTTCCCCAAAATTTTTTCCCCAAAAAATAGCTCGAATTTGGATCTTAGAATTTGTTGCATTTTTTGTGGTTTTGGTCCACAGATCTGTTGTCTTTGGTGTTGATCTAAACGTCCTCCAATTTTCACCGGCCAATTCCACCGTTTACCCCTCAAATCCATCGATTTTCTGCCCATTTTTCCGCCCAAGTTCGTGTTGTTCATCGTTCCAGATTCAGATCCAGAAATTTCTGTATTTCCGGAACTTCCGGCCGTTCGACCCGGAACTTCCGCTCGCAGCCAAAAATCCCCAATCGGGTCAACTCCATCTTCCTCCCGCTGCAAACCAGCTTCTCCGCTCGCGCCTCATACGCCCGCCTCGAACGCCAGCGGCGCCGCAGTGCCCCTGGCCACACGCCAGGCACGTCCGCCACCACACGCGCCAGGCCCACCCGCCCTGCCCAGCTCGAGCACGGCCGCTCCCTGCTCGCGGCCAGCCCCCACGCACCACCGCGCGCACGCCAGCCGCATCGCCCCGCCCCCGATCGAGCCACTCCACGCCACCGCCTCCGGTCGTGGCCAAGCGCGCCCCAGGCCCAGCAGCCGCCGTCGGCCCAATTCCTCCGCTCGCCCCAAGCCCGCGCACAGATCGCCCACCACCACCGCACGCTGCGCTCGCTTCGCCCGCAACCACCGCCCGCTGCACCCGCTCGCAACGCCATCACCAGCAGCACGCCATCTCCAGGCCCAACCAACGGCCGTGCCGCATCACCAGCCCACCACGCACGCACTGCGCCAGTGACAACCGCCAGCCCCGCATCGCCCAGGCCCCAATTTGATCCCAATTTTCAGCGCCAGAATCGCTCCCCAACACGCAGAAATTTTCCCAAATTTTCACCACCGGAAGTTCCGACCAAAGTCACCGGTACATCCGCTCGGCCGGTACTTCCGCCCAACATCCGCCCAAGTTCCGGAATTGCACGATTTGCTTGCAGTAAGCCCCTGGACAGTTTTACGTTATTTCCGGAACTTGGCCGGAACAAGGCCGGAAGTTCCGCCCGGCGCAGTTTTGACCCAAAATTCGTCCAGTTTTGACCCCTATTTTCGCCCCAAATTTTGACAACTTTCCGGAGCCCGTTTGACTCCAAACTTTAACAACATCCTCCAATTACTCCACATAGACCACGTCTAATTTTTGACGATTTTTGGAACCCAACTTTTGACCGCTCGTTTTGACCCAACTTTTCGGGCATTGACTTAATTTGCTCGGTTTTCGATTTGGAGTGCATTGGTTGTCTATTCCGCTTCCGCGCCTACACCAACACCGCGACGACACCTTTGGCACCCCGGATTCCGGCGCAACTTCGACACCATCATCGACACCACCTCGATCATCGCAAGTTCGTGTGCTTGACACCGCCTAACATCAATAGGTATAACTTGCCCCACCCCTTGTAGCCCCGTTTCTTTCTTTGTGTACCTATCCCATTGAGAGTGGCTTTCCGAGTGTTGCGAAGCATTGCACAAGTGTCACGACCGTGAGAGGGTGTGTGTGTGCGTTGTGTTGAGCAAAGCTCCGAAGCAAGCTCGGTGAGAAAGATACACAAAAGAAGAAAAGTGTGACATATACATAGAAAAAAAAAAAAAAGAGAAAAAGGAAATACAAAAAGAGTGTGTGTCCACCGATACAAAGGAGTGCAAAGCTTGTAAGCACTAAGAGAGAAAAGAGAAGAGTGGCATTTGTGCAAATCTAGTTGCTTCTCTCATATGCAACCAAGCTACGGTCTCTCTTGTGTTGGCGCGACACCGAGCTAATAGTCTTCGTTAGGACCATCTTTGTTACTTGCTCACTTCCTTGGTCGCGCTAACCCCATTGTTCTTCCTTGTGTGTGTTTCCGTGTTTCCTTGACATAGATCACCGCTTTTGACATTTGACTTTGGATCTTACCCACATTTGACAATAGACATTTTCTTTGGTTCTTTTCGTTTGCTATCCACTTCCTCACCTACCACCATATAGAGTTCTTAGCCTTTTGCGTGTGCTTTGAGTGTGTGTGTGTGAGTACATATCGGTTATTCTCTAACTTGAACCATTTTCTCGATTTTGGTTTGCGAGTTTTGACCTTTTGGTAGTTCTCCTTCCACCATATATACACCAATCCTAGAGACTAACATGTATAGTGAGGATGAGCCTACGGAGGACGACATGGAGTACTATGAGGGTGATAGCTCCGCAAGCGCCGAAGATATGGAGGACCATGTGGAGCTCGACACCGACAATGGCTCCGCATGCATTGGCGACGTGACCGACATCGAGCATCTCTACACCGACCATGACTCGCCAAGCATGGACAACATGGTGGACCACCACTCCGAGCTCGACTACAACATCGACGACATGGTGGAGCACTACCTCGACTACGACTACGACAACATGATGGAGCACCGCACCGAGCACTACCTCGACTACGACTACGACACCATGATGGAGCACCGCACCGAGCACTACCTCGACTATGACATCGACACGATGGTGGAACCGAGCTTCGACACCACCTTGCACAAGACCGGTGCCTACAAGTTCCCCATCTTGGCCAATGGAACTACTTATGACGGTTGCGGACCTTCAAGACGGCGCCACCATGAGAGTGCTTACGCACATGATCATCTACATCGAGCTCGTCCTTTGGAACAACAAGAGCGTCCCCGCCATGATCGCCATCGACACTCTCCTCCGAGCTCAAGAAGGCGCCACAAGCAAAGTGCCAAGCTACATGAACCATCATCTAGGCATGTTGAGGATCGTCATCGACACACGTCACCTCATGATCGTCGTCGACCATCACCACCTCATGACCGCCATCGACATGTGTCACCACATAATCATCACCGACACAAGTCAACTCATGGACACCATCGACATGCGTCACCACATGATCATCGCCGACACAAGTCACCTCATGTTCGCCATCGACCAACACCTCCCAAGGATCTTCGACGACACCCCCAAGACATGGTGATGATGCAAGAAGACGAGAGCCTCGACATGAAGCGGCCAAGGCTACAAAGAACAACAACACCAACCATATGGTGTCCACAAAGCCTAGCGCCACCACCAAAATGGCATCTCCAAGACCGCCTACACATGAGAAGATCTCCAATGGTGCGAGACAAGACGCTACATCAACAAGGAAGATGGTGGCAAGTGCAAATAAAGAGGAACCACCTATCATGGTGCTTCCCCCTCCTACCGCCACCACCACAATGGCGCCTACAAGAAGCTCAAGCCCCAAGATGAAGACCATGGAGTCTACACTTCAAGATGAAGGACGATCTACCCATCTTTATGCCAACATGACAATGCGTTGTCCACCAAGATCAAGTAGCTCCCAATGCTTTCGTTGCAAACAAGACGGTCATCTTTGGGAATGCCCCAATCTCCATTGTGATGTGTGCACATCCAACAAGCACATGACATGGGAATGCAACACACCACAAGCCCACAAGCTCTACTTCGCCCAATTGGATGCCGAAATCGCCAACAAGACACTTCAAGATACCATTGTCTTCAAAGAATGGTGCAAGGAAATGGCCAAGAGGACGACTATGAAGCCCACACTTCAAGATGAAGCACGAGAAGGCCAAGTCAAGGGTGACGTTGATTCGAGCCTAGCTCTCAACAACACCATAGCGCCATCAAATGGTGTCAACATGGGAGGCGATGGAGTTGAGAAGGTTGAGCATGGGATTTTCCCTTCAACCAAGGAGGCGAATGGAGTTGAGAATGGTGAGCATGGGATGATCCCTTCACCAATGGAGGCGCATGGAGATGAGAAAATCGAGCCTACTCCTATATGCTTGAATGATGAGATGGTACCAATCCCATGTGAGCATGAGAGCCACTTAGCCCACTTGAGTGAGAGTGATAGTGAGTTGAGTGACTTCCACCCCATATGTGAGTTTGAGTGCTTCCATTTGGAGGACATGAGTGATACACCGAGTGAGTTGAGAGAGGTAGTTGATAGGTCTATGGAGGCCATTTCACATTCTAACAACTTAACCTCTACCTCTAGTGTGTTTTCTCATGTTGAAATAGGTTCCATGGAGGACGAGTTCCCAATCATGGAGAAGATGTACATGGTGCATGAAGATGATGCTATCACACCATGCTTGCTTGAAGATGAACATGGAGGCCACATGGAGCCTACTACTTCCACAACACCTACCTCAAATGAGTCGGACTACAAAGGTACCTATATAGGTGTTGATGATGCCATGATCCCACTAGTGGACATGATGATTTGTGAGTGCTTGCATGAGTTGGATGATTGTATTGCTATGCATAGCTTCTTTCACCCCAAGGTTTATCGAACTCAGGGAGGAAGAGGTCAAAGCTATCCCTCTCAAGCAACCCTGCAATCACGATACAAGAAGTCTCTTGTGTCCCCAACACGCCTAATACACTTGTCAGATGTATAGGTGCACTAGTTCGGCGAAGAGATAGTGAAATACAAGTGGTATAAATGAATATGAGCAGTAGTAACGGCGCCAGAAAAGTGCTTGCTGTGTGGTAATTGTGGAAGTAAACATGCAGCAAACAGTAAACAAGCGGTGTTTGCAGTATTGGAAACAAGGCCTAGGGATTATACTTTCACTAGTGGACACTCTCAACATTGATCACATAACAGAATAAATAGATAAATGCTATACTCTACACTCTCTTGTTGGATGATGAACACCACTAATTGTGTAGGATTACACGAACCCTCAATGCCGGAGTTAACAAGCTCCACAATATTCGATATTCATGTTTAAATAACCTTAGAGTGCACGATAGATCAACACAACTAAACCAAGTACTAACATAGCATGCACACTGTCACCATCACACTATGAAGGAGGCATAGATCACATCAATACTATCATAGCAATAGTTAACTTCATAATCTACAAGAGATCACAATCATAACCTACGCCAAGTACTACACGATGCACACACTGTCACCTTTACACCGTGCAGGAGGAATAGAGTACTTTAATAACATCACTAGAGTAGCACATAGATGAATAGTGATACAAAACACATTGCAATCATAAAGGGATATAAATAAGCACCTCACTATGCTATTCATAACAGTGAATAAGTATTCTGTGAAATATAGCCTAAGAGACCCACACGGTGCACACACTGTCACCTTTACACACGTGGGACAAGGAGTCTCCGGAGATCACATAAGTAAAATCCACTTGACTAGCATAATGACATCTAGATTACAAGCATCATCATATGAATCTCAATCATGTAAGGCAGCTCATGAGATTATTGTATTGAAGTACATAGGAGAGAGATTAACCACATAGCTACCGGTACAGCCCTTATCCTCGATGGAGAACTACTCCCTCCTCATGGGAGACAACAGCGGTGATGAAGATGGCGGTGGTGTCGATGGAGAAGCCTTCCGGGGCACTTCCCCGTCCCGGCGTGCCGAACAGAGACTCCTGTCCCCCAGATCTTGGCTTCGCGATGGCGGCGGCTCTGGAAGGTTTCTCGTACCGTGGCTTTTCCGTATCGAAGATTTAGGTCAGGGACCTTTAAATAGGCGAAGAGGCGGAGTCGGAAGGCTGACGAGGCGGTGACACAATAGGGGGCGCGGCCCAGGCCCTGGCCGCGCCAGTCGTCTGGTGGCCTGTGGCCCCCTCTGCGGCTCTCGGGTGTTGGAAGCTTCGTGGGAAAATAGGATGTTGGGCATTGATTTCGTCCGATTCCGAGAATATTTCCTTACTAGGATTTCTGAAACCAAAAACAACAGAAAACATGAACTGGCACTTCGGCATCTCGTCAATAGGTTAGTTCCGAAAATGCATCAAAACGATATAAAGTGTGAACAAAACATGTAGGTATTGTCATAAAACTAGCATGGAACATAAGAAATTATAGATACGTTTGAGACGTATCAAGCATCCCCAAGCTTAGTTCCTACTCGCCCTCGAGTAGGTAAACGATAACAAGGATAATTTCTGAAGTGACATGCTACCAACATAATCTTGATCCAATAATGATGTAAAGCATGTGAACTGAGATCAAATCACTCAAAGCAAATGTCTATATTGATATAAGAGATGATAATGCAAGAGTTAAACAAGCTAGAAGTTTTCATGAACTATTGCTTTAAAGACATGAAACCGTACAAAGTTCATTAAAGATGTGTTAAGTATTCAGCGTAGAAGTTCTATCCTTCATTCCAAGCATCAAGTAAATTTTCACAACATAAGAAGGATTCAGTCAAGTAAACATAAACATGAACGTCATGAATCAACTGTTTCGAAGTCTACTCAACCGGTGAGCGCAAGCATTTGGTATTAGCACCAGGATGTTATGGCATAAAGAACGTTAATGGGGGTTTGGAAGGCCAATGAGAGAAAGTCTTACAAAGCTATAAGTGATTACTAGACAAGAGGAAGTCTTATAATCGAAGCTATGCAAGGAGTAGTGATTGCCATGCAACGGATGCACATAGAGCTATATGTGTATGAAAGCTCTCCAATGGAACTAGTGGGGGTGCATCCAACTTGGTTGCTCACGAAGACCTAGAGCACTTTTGAGGAAGCTCATCATTGGAATATACAACCCAAGTTCTATAGTGTAAATTCCCCACATAGTTATACTAGTAAAACATGAAAACTCTCTCATATGGAGTGTAGGTGCTAAACATGAGCACAAATGATGACTATGAATACTGCAGGTGCTAAAACATGAGCACAAGTGTGGATAAAAGATAGTAATGCTGCCCCCTTTTTCTTTATTCTCTTTTTTTTTCTTTTTCTTTTTCTTTTTCTTTTTTTTTCTTTTTCTTTTCTTTTTTTTCTTTCTTTTCTTTTTCTCTTTTTGATGGCCTCCATGGCTCTTTTCACTTTTAGGGGCAACATCCTAATATGACAACACACTTTTTGGTACAAATAACTCATAATGAATAAAACACGATGTATGAAACTGTATGCCTCTGCCAGTGTAGCAGGATGTGCAATGATCTAGCGTAACATGGGTAAACCACACATCAGCTGTATAGAATCATGCAAAGCAATATAAAAAATAATAAATGACAACATGTAATGTAAAATGGAAGTTGCATGGCAATATATCTCGGAACAGCTATGGAAATGCTGTGGTAGGTAGGTATGGTGGCTGTTTTGAGGAGATGTATGGGCTTATGTGTAGGAGAACAAGAGAAAGTCCTCCCACGGGTTTGGATGTACCGGCGAAGTATGCACAATTCTCAATGTGAGCAAAAGGCAATGCACAGTACCGAAGAGGCTAGCAAATATGGATGGTGGAAGTGCCAAAAACCGTAGCTTAACATTAGTCAAAAAGAACTCACAAGCTTATTGCAAACAACTAGCAGGTTCAACATTAAGAGCATGATTAAAATTTCACTGACCTTCAGCACAACTTAGTTATTACGATGAACCTTTAGACATGGAAAGCTATCAAGTCCAACTACACCTTCAACTATTTAAATAGAGTTTGTAGTACGGCACAAGCTTAAAGACAACAATCCACTACTAATTTTAACTTATTTATCCAGCAAGCTTTACCATCTAAATACCTCAAAACGTTTGCAAAGAATCAAGTTATCAAAGCTCAATGATCTACAAGATTATGCAAGTGTTTCATTATACCACTACCACATGCAACATTTTCTGAACCAACAAAATAACAAGTGAAGCTATCAACTTTCGCCATTGAACACTAAAAGTAAAGCTAAGAACACATGTGTTCATATGCAACAGCGGAGCGTGTCTCTCTCCCACACAAGGATGAACTTATTCAAACAAAACAAAAACAAACAGACGCTCCAAGTAAAGTACATAAGATGTGACGGAATAAAAATATAGTTTCACTAGAAGTGACCTGATAAGTTGTCGATGAAAAAGGGGATGCCTTGGGCATCCCCAAGCTTAGATGCTTGAGTCTTCTTCAAATATGCAGGGATGAACCACGGGGCATCCCCAAGCTTAGACTCTTCACTCTTCTTGATCATAGTATATCATCCTCCTCTCTTGACCCTTGAAAACTTCCTCCACACCAAACTTTAAGCAAACTCATTAGAGGGTTAGTGCATAATAAAAATTCACATGTTCAGAGGTTACACAATCATTCTTAATACTTCTGGACATTTCACAAAGCTTCTGAAAGTTAATGGAACAAAGAAACTCATTCAACATAGCAAAAGCGGCAATGCGAAATAAAAGGCAGAATCTGTCAAAAACAGAACAGTCCGTAAAGACGAATTTTGCAGGGGCACTTAACTTGCTCAGATGGAAAAACTCAAAACTAATTAAAGTTGCGTACATATCTGAGGATCACGCACGTAAATTTTCAGATTATTCTGAGTTACCTACAGACTTCAGCGCGAATTCGTGACAGACAGCAAATCTGTTTCTGCAGTAATCCAAATCTAGCATCAACTTTACCATAGAGACTTTACTTGGCACAAAAACATGATAAGGAGAGGTTGCTACAGTAGTAAACAACTTCCAAGACTCAAATATAAAACAAAAGTGCTATAGTAAAATAAACACATGGGTTATCTCCCAAGAAGTTCTTTCTTTATAGCCATTAAGATGGGCTCAGTAATTTCAATGATACTCTCGCAAGAAATAAAAGTTGAAGCAAAATCGAGAAGCAAAGGCTGCATACCATATGATGAGATCTGAGATCTAGGATGTGGCCCGATCTCGCGATTCGACCCAAGAACCAAGGGGAAGAGGTGGGAGAGCGCGAGGAACACGAGGAACACGAAGAACACCGGTACTCACGCACGCACACCAACCCGATACACCCGATACTTACCCCCGTGACTCGGTAGATCACGCCAATAGAATCTCCAAGGAAGAGGCACGCGGCAGAATTCCCGGAGAGAGATTGGTGTTGGAGAAAGGGGATTGGTGAGGGAGAGAGAGTGCCTTGCACTAGAATCTCACTCAACAATTCACAAATCAACAACAAGAGTGCCTTGATTACAGAGGGATGCTTATCCAAGATGGATGCTAACCCTAGGGAGACTAAGCTCAAAGTTGGTTTAAGCTCAAAATTATGTCTAAGGGGTAAAGGAGGGGTCCTGAGTACTTATATAGGCATACATGGCCAGCAAGGCGAAAAGGTATGCAAACAGGATAACTTAGGCAGTTTGGTGGGGCAAATCCCGACGGATCCGGTTGGCGGCCGTCGACCGGCTTGGCACCGGTGTCCGGCCGGACCGGCCGACGCCGGGTGTCCGGTCGGGGGTCGACCGGTCGCCAACCGGAAACTCAGATTTCCGTCCGGTTGGTCTCCGGTACGAGCTTGTGGGAGATCCGGTTGGCGACCGGTTGACCGGGCCTGGGACCGGGTGGTCCGGACCGGGTGGTCCGGTCTGACCGGGTTCTGGACCGGCCGGCGTCTCCTCTTCCTTCGAGCGCTTCGAGTGACATCGGGTGCAGCTTCGTGTCCATCTTCATGTCCCGTTGTTCCTCTCCTTCCCTTGGCAATGGTGCGTCCTCCCCTCCGGGGTCTTGATGGTCCTTGTACCTAATGACACAAAGCACATCGGCATGAGGTAGCATTCCATCCAAAGGCGTACCGAGATCAAGGGTGGTGAGGAGCGAGTTCACCTTATCATGTAGAGCTTTAACTCGAGCCCTTGTCATTGGTCCGCTTGGGGGACTTGTTGGTCTTGGTGAGGAGGTGTCCGAAGGCCACCCCGCATCATCTCCCCCCCTTGGGAGAGAGTCGTCCTCGACTCTTGTTCCTCCTCATCTCCATGATAGGGTGAGAGATCCGAGATGTTGAAAGTGTTGCTCACCAAGTACTTTGATGTTGGTATGTCGATGACGTAGGCGTTGTTGTTGATGCGCTTGAGGACCTTGAAAGGTCCATCTCCTCTTGGCTTGAGCTTGGAGTTGCGTTCTTGCGGGAACCTTTCTTTCCGTAGGTGGATCCAAACGAGGTCTCCTTCTTCAAACACGCGTTCCTTTTTCTTGGCGTTGAGGCGGTTAGCTTGGCGAAGTACATGCTCTTGTATGGTTGCTCTTGTGTCTTCATGTAGTTTCTTCATGGCGGTGGTGCGCTTGTCGAAGTCCATGTTCGTCCTTTCATGAAGAGGTAGTGGGAGGATGTCGAGTGCCGTTGGAGGTTCGAATCCATAGACGATCATGAAGGGACTCCGTGAAGTTGTGGAGTGCTTGGCTCGATTGTAGGCGAACTCCGCATGGGGTAGGCAATCTTCCCATGACTTCAAATTGGTCTTCACAAGTGTGCGGAGGAGTGTTGAGAGGCTTCGATTGACCACTTCGGTTTGTCCATCGGTTTGAGGGTGCGAGGACGATGAGAATAAGAGCTTCACTCCAAACTTCGCCATGAGCGACTTCCATAGGTAACTCATAAACTTGACGTCTCGATCCGACACAATGCTAGCCGGTATTCCATGTAGGCGAACCACTTCCCTGAAAAACAATGAAGCAATGTGTGAAGCATCATCGCTCTTATGACATGGTATGAAATGAGCCATTTTAGAGAACCTATCCACTACCACAAATATTGAGTCATGACCATGTTTTGTGCGTGGTAAGCCAAGTACAAAGTCCATGCTTATGTCCGACCAAGGTGCATATGGAATGGGTAAAGGCATGTAAAGACCATAGGGATTGGATGTAGACTTAGCTTGTAAGCACGTTGTACACCGTCGGCAAAGGCGTTCCACGTCGCGGTACATTCTTGGCCAATAGTAGTGGGTTGAGAGCATGGCATATGTCTTCTCTCGTCCAAAGTGACCCATGAGACCACCTCCATGTGACTCTTGCAAAAGCAACTTACGAAGAGAAGACTCGGGAATGCAAATCTTGTTAGCTTTAAACAAGTAGCCATCATGCAAATAGAAATCATCAAATCCTCGGTCAACGGAACACTTTGCAAAGATTGGTCCAAAGAAAGAGTCGGAAGGGTAAAGTTCTTTGATCTCCTCAAGACCCAAAATGTGAAACTCCAAGCGGGTGAGTAGAAGAGTATTCTTGCGGGAAAGTGCATCCGCAACCACGTTTTCCTTGCCCTTTTTGTATTTGATTACATAAGGGAAGGACTCTATGAACTCAACCCACTTAGCATGTCTCTTGTTCAAATTGTGTTGACTTTTCAAATACTTCAAGGACTCATGATCCGAATGGATAACAAACTCTTTTGGCCAAAGGTAATGTTGCCAAACTTCAAGAACACGAACCAAAGCATAAAGCTCCTTGTCATATATAGGATAGTTGAGGCGTGCGCCATCCAACTTCTCGCTATAATATGCCACGGGTTTTCCATTTTGCATGAGGACACCGCCAATTCCAAGGCCACTCGCATCACATTCTATCTCAAATGTTTTAGCAAAATCGGGAAGAACAAGTAGTGGTGCCTCGGTGAGTCTCTTTTTCAATTCATCAAAAGCGTGTTGTTGTGCTTTGCCCCAAACAAACGGAACATTCTTTTTAGTAAGCTCATTTAAAGGGCAAGCGATGGTGCTAAAATCTTTTACAAAGCGGCGGTAGAAACCGGCAAGGCCATGAAAACTCCGAACTTGACCAACATTTGTGGGAGTGGGCCAATTGTGGATGGCCTCAATCTTGGAAGAATCAACTTCAATCCCGTTGGCGGAAACCACAAAACCAAGAAAAACCAATTTGTTTTGAGCAAAGTTGCATTTTGGGAGGTTGGCAAAGAGCTTCTCGTGGCGCAATATGCACAAGACTTCTCTCACATGTTGAACATGGTCCTCGAGATTTTTGCTATAGATGAGAATGTCATCAAAGTAAACAACCACGCTCTTGCCAATGAGAGGTCTCAAAATGTGATTCATAAGACGCATGAAAGTCGAAGGAGCATTTGAAAGACCAAATGGCATGACGAGCCATTCATATAGACCAAGCTTGGTCTTGAATGCCGTCTTCCATTCATCACCAATTGCCATGCGAATTTGGTGGTAGCCACTACGCAAATCAACCTTAGAGAAAATGGTGGCACCACTCAATTCATCAAGCATGTCGTCTAAACGCGGAATGGGATGGCGATAACGGACGGTAATGGCATTGATGGGGCGACAATCCATACACATCCGTTGCGTCTCATCCGGTTTAGGAACAAGAATCACGGGAACGGCACAAGGGCTAAGGCTTTCTCGAACGTACCCTTTGGCGAGGAGGTCTTGTATTTGGCGTTGAATCTCCTTGGTGTCTTCGGGGTTGGTGCGGTAGGCGGCACGGTTTGGTAGGGGAGCGCCGGGTATGAGGTCGATGCGGTGCTCGATGCCCCGAAGCGGTGGTAGTCCATGAGGTAGCTCGTCGGGGAAGACGTCTTGGAACTCCTTCAAAAGAGACAACAAAGACGAAGGAATGTTGGATAAGTCGTTAGTCTCCGACGAGAGGCCCTTGCAAATGAGCACGTAGTGTATGGTGGTGGATGGGTTGTCTTTCACTTCTCTCCACTCGCTTTTTGTGGCTAAGAGGACACTCTTTCTCTCACTCATATGTGGGTGGTGGCGCTCACTCTCTTTTTGGTGGGTCGCTCCCTCTCCTCTCAACTCACTATGGTGGGTGTGGTGTTGTGCCCTCGCTAAAGCCTTCGCATTGTCGGCGATGATTTGGCTAGGAGTCATTGGGCGAAGCTCGAACTTCTTGTCCTTGACCTTGAAGGTGTATGCATTGGAGTAACCATCATGTATGGCCTTCTTGTCAAATTGCCATGGGCGGCCAAGCAACATGTGACACACGGTCATGGGTACCACGTCACACTCAACGGTGTCTTCATAGGGGCCTATCTTGAAGTTGACGGTGACGGTGTGTTGTATCTTGACATTGCCCTTGTCACTCAACCATTGGACATGGTATGGATGAGGATGTTTGCGAAGTGGGAGGTTGAGCTTCTCGCATAACTCGGTGCTTGCCAAGTTGTGGCAACTCCCACCATCGATGATGACCTTGATTGACTTGCCACCAATTCCGGCGCGAGTTTGGAAGATGTTGCATCTTTGGTCTTCCATAGCTTGGGGTTGAGTGGTGAGCACTCGAGTGACCACAAGTGAAGGGCTTGGGTCGTGGGTGCATAAGAGAGGGTCTTCTCCACTTTCTTCATCATACTCTTCCTCATTAGCAACGGCGGCTTGTACTAGGGCTTCATATTCGCCCTCACTTAGCGTCTCTATGTCACCATTCTCCATAGTGATCATAACCTTGGTGTTCTTGCACTCGAAGGACTTGTGGCCTTGGGTGCCACACTTGAAGCAAGTGACATTGGAGGATCCCGTAGAGGCTTTGGAGGAGGCGGTGGAGGACACCGTTTGCTTCATGCGACTTTGTATAGTAGGTTGCTTGGAAGGTGTAGAGGATGCGGTTGGCTTGACGCTTGTTGTGGGAGTTGTTGTAGCAAGTTTGGAGGCGAAGTATTGCTTGGACTTCGAGTACTTGATGTCCTCATTCACTTGACGCTCGGCCTTGGAAGCTTGGTGAACCAACTCAACCATGTTGGAGTATTGTTGGAACTCCACAATCCTCTTGATGGGGTAATTGAGGCCATTGAAGAACCTAGCAATGGTTTGGTTCTCGGACTCTTGGATGTTTGCTCGCATCATAGTTAACTCCATTTCCTTGAAGAACTCCTCAACGGTCTTGGTGCCTTGCTTCAACTTTTGGAGCTTGTTGAAGAGATCGGTCTTGTAGTGTGTTGGGACAAAGCGAGCTTGCATCTCCTCCTTCATATCTTCCCAAGTGTCAATTGGAGGTTCACCCTTTTCTTCCCTTTGAGTAACAACTTGTTCCCACCATGTGTTGGCATACTCTTCAAACTCAAGGGAGGCCATGGCTACTTTCTTGGCACCGGAGTAGTTGTGGATGCGGAAGATCTTGTCAACCTTGAGTGCCCATGAGAGGTAGGCCTCGGCATCGTCTTCACCCTTGAACTTGGGCATGTTGAACTTGAGCTTTCCATACATATTCTCTTCATCTTCCATGTTCCTTCGGCGAGGACGGAAACCTTCATCTCTTGCGGCTTGGGGTGGTAGAGGAGGTCTTCCACGGCCAACCATAGCATTGGGTTGGCGGTGGAGTTGAACACTAGCTTCACTTGGCTCACGTTGATGATGTTGTTGCGGATCTTGACGAGGTTGTTGGCGTTGCCCAATGATGGCCCTCTCATCTTGATCATGTTGTGGTTGTCCTCGGCCCCTTTGGTCATGGCGAGGATGATTCCGGAGATCACGCCTTGGTGGATCTTGATGACCTTGGTCTTGAGCATCAACATGGGCTTGACGATGAGGTGCCGGTTCCATGTTGTGGAGGACGTTGTCGTGGGGTTGGTCGTCATGCCCATGGTGGGCATGGCGAGCCGCTTGATGACGATCTTGGTGAAGAGCTTGTTCTTGTTGAGGACGTTCATGAGGACGAGCATGGCGATGGAACTCTCCGCGCCTTGAGTTTGAGCGAGAGTCATCTTGACGAACATGCGGGCGACGAGGTCGATGATGATCTCCATGCCTTGAGTCGGAGCTTGAGGAGGAATGGCGATCATGGGAGTAGTCACCGTGTGACGAGGTTGATGACGATGAGGAAGTAGAGCGATGGCGATGTCGACGTCCCAAGTTGTTGATGGCGCGCTCGAGGCTATCCATGCGCCGCTCCATGTTTGCATCATTGGCCGTCACTTGGTCATGCAAGTTGTCCGTAGCTTCACGAAGAAGATTCATATCTTGGTTCATGTCAACACCCGGATTTTTAAGTCCAGATGCCTATTATGCCGTACATCGCAATCCCAGGAATATTGTTGTTGCGAGACATAATAGTTGAATATCATAGAGTCATCATTTATTACAACACATAATTGTCTTACAAAGATGGATCACATGATCCAATATTACAATAGTAGTTGATCTATTGATCAACGAACATCACAAAGAGCGGAAGCGAAGTAGTAGTGGCTATCTAATCCACAGGCCAACGCTTGACGTCAGGAGCGGTCCTAGTTGTCGTAGACGTCCTGTTGTCCATCTTCCTCGTACTGCTGTTCACCTTCATAGTCTGGCCATTTGAATAGCCAGGGACAAAGCCATGAGTACTTTTAAAGTACTCGCAAACTAATACTAGTGTAAACACTATCAATTGTGGTAAAGGGATACTAAGCTCTAGGTTTATTTGCATAAAGCCAAGTTTATTTCATAAACATTTAGTAAAGATGCTTGAATCACTAGACTAACTCAAGTGGGAACATTAGTGTCATTCCCACAACTCTGTTGTGATTCAATTCAAAATCACCATTCACCTTTCAAATTCAAGTCACCAGTCATATGTCACATTTTTGAAAATGGTCTGATGACGGAACAATATGGCCTTTCCAATCGTCCGTAACCGTGGACACGGCTATTCGAATAGTTCTACACTCTGCAGAGGTCGTACTCTTGTGCCACAATATTTGCAATAATCCGTCAGGGTTAACTGGCCCTGATTTATCATACTCCGTATGCGGACTACCAACCATAACCTTTCACTTATATACTCTAGTACAGGCTGATGAGGCTAAGCCCGGGGATGTGCCCGATCTTCACGGATTTGGGTGGATTTCGTGGGGGAGGTGGATGAACACGATGAACACGATGAACACGGGGAAGAACTCGTGGGGATACAACTCACACACACACACAAACCGGTTCTTTCTCGTAGGCCCGATACACCTACTCGATGGAGGTTGCGAGAAAAGACCTTCCGGTAGAAGTCCCGCAAAGAGATCGACAAATCGAAGATCCTATGAATCTAGAAGGGTGAAAAGACCAAACTCAATAGAAGTGCAAGCAAAAGACCAAATAGGTAGAAGTGCAAGCAAAAGACTAAGATTGGTAGAAGTCACCAAAGAGATACAATAGGATTCGATAAGGAGCCCGGGTGGATACAAGATCATAGATCTAGGGTTTCCCTCATGGGTAGGAGCAAAGCTCAAGTTTCTTCTTAGTTCATCTCTAACCCTAATCTGGAGGAAGGGGTGAGGTATTTATAGACCCAGATTCGTACAGGGGTAAAGTCGGAATTACATAAATTATCCTGGTCCATGGATGCGAAATCGACGGTTGAGATGAAGTCAACAGGGGTGGGGCCGGCAGTGCCGGTGAGGAAGGGCCGGCAGTGCCGGTAGGGCCGGCAGTGCCGCTGGGTCCAGCTGGAAGGGCCGGCAGTGCCGGTGTCTGGAGGCCGGCAGTGCCGGGGTGAGCAGGCCGGCAGTGCCGGGGTCTTGAGGCCGGCAGTGCCGGGGTGAGCAGGGGCGTCCTTCAGCTGGGACTCTTCTTCTCCTTCTTCCTTGTCCATCTTCGGGTCTGCTGTGCTGTCCTTCTCTCGAGGTTCATACCTGATAACACAAAGCATATCGGCCTGAGGTAGCAGCCCATCCAATGGGGTATCGAGATCAAGGGTAGTGAGGAGTGAGTTCACCTTATCATGTAGCGCTTTGACTCGAGCTCGTGTCATTGGACCACGAGGAGGGCTTGTCGGTCTTGAGGCGGCGGTGTCCATAGGCCACCCCGTATCATCTCCCCCCCTTGGGAAAGAGTCGTCCTCGACTCTATGTTCTCCTCATCTCCATGATATGGTGAAAGGTCGGACACATTGAATGTGTTGCTCACCAAGTACTTGGATGTTGGTATGTCGACGACGTAGGCGTTGTCGTTGATGCGCTTGAGGACCTTGAAGGGACCATCACCTCGGGGCTTGAGTTTGGAGTTTCTTTCTTGAGGGAAGCGGTCCTTGCGAAGGTGTATCCACACTAGGTCGCCTTCATTGAAGATCCGTGCCTTTTTCTTCAAGTTTAGTCTTGTGGCTTGACGGAGAACTTGTTGCTCGATTGTTGCCCTTGTGTCTTCATGGAGTTTCTTCATGTATTGTGCTCGCTTGTCGATGTCCATGTTCACTTGCTCATGTAGCGGAAGAGGTAGGAGGTCAATCGCCGTAGGTGGTTCAAACCCGTAGACGACCATGAATGGGCTTCTCATTGTTGTGGAGTGCTTGGCGCGGTTGTAGGCAAACTCCGCATGTGGGATGCAATCTTCCCATGCTTTCAAATTCTTCTTGACAAGGACTCGTAGTAGTGTGGAGAGGCTTCGGTTCACCACTTCGGTTTGCCCATCGGTTTGGGGGTGCGAGGATGATGAGAACAAAAGCTTGACGTTGAACTTGGCCATTAGTGTCTTCCAAAGATAGCTCATGAACTTGACATCTCGGTCGGAGACAATGCTTCTTGGTACACCGTGGAGTCTCACAATTTCCCTAAAAAACAAGGAGGCAATGTGTGAAGCATCATCCGTTCGGGAACATGGTATAAAATGAGCCATTTTTGAGAATCTATCCACTACCACAAAGATTGAATCATGACCATATTTAGTTCGAGGTAATCCTAGTACAAAGTCCATGCTTATATCGGACCAAGGAGCATAAGGAATAGGTAACGGTGTATAAAGACCATATGGATTGGAAGAGGACTTAGCTTGTAAGCATGTTGTACACCGGCGGCAAAGGCGTTCCACGTCTCGGTACATTCTTGGCCAATAGTAGTGAGTGGATAGCATGGCATATGTCTTCTCTCGTCCAAAGTGGCCCATGAGACCACCACCATGCGATTCTTGTAAGAGCAATAGGCGAAGCGAGGACATTGGAACACAAAGTTTGTTGCCCTTAAACAAGAATCCTTGGTGCAAATAGAAATCATCGATGCCCTTTTCAATGGAACACTTTGCAAAAATTGGGCCAAAGAAGGTATCGGAGGCATATTGTTCTTTGATTTCATCAAGACCCAACACATGGAAATCCAAACGAGTGAGTAAAAGGGTGAGTTTGCGGGAAAGTGCATCCGCTACGACATTGTCCTTGCCCTTCTTGTATTTGATTACATATGGAAAGGACTCAATGAACTCAACCCATTTTGCATGTCTTTTGTTCAAAGTGTGTTGACTTTTCAAATACTTCAAAGATTCATGGTCGGAGTGAATAATGAACTCTTTTGGCCAAAGATAGTGTTGCCAAACTTCAAGAACACGAACCAAAGCGTAAAGTTCCTTGTCATAAATAGGATAGTTGAGGCGTGCGCCATCCAACTTCTCACTATAATATGCCACGGGTTTTCCATTTTGCATGAGGACACCACCGATTCCAAGGCCACTCGCGTCACATTCTATCTCAAATGTTTTAGCAAAATCGGGAAGAACAAGTAGTGGTGCCTCGGTGAGTCTCTTTTTCAATTCATCAAAAGCTTTTTGTTGTGCGTTGCCCCAAACAAACGGAACATTCTTTTTGGTAAGCTCGTTTAAAGGGCAAGCGATGGTGCTAAAATCTTTCACAAAGCGGCGGTAAAATCCGGCTAGTCCATGGAAGCTTCGAACTTGACCAACATTTGTGGGAGTGGGCCAATTGTGGATGGCCTCAACTTTGGAAGAATCAACTTCAATCCCGTTGGCGGAAACCACAAAACCAAGAAAAACCAACTTGTTTTGAGCAAAGGTGCACTTGGGGAGGTTAGCATAAAGCTTTTCATGACGCAAGATGCACAAAACTTCTCTCACATGTTGCACATGGTCCTCGAGGTTTTTGCTATAAATGAGAATATCATCGAAGTAGACAACCACACTCTTGCCAATGAGAGGTCGCAAGATGTGATTCATGAGGCGCATGAAAGTAGATGGAGCATTTGAAAGACCAAATGGCATGACAAGCCATTCATAGAGACCAAGTTTGGTCTTGAATGCCGTCTTCCATTCATCACCAATTGCCATGCGAATTTGGTGGTAGCCACTACGCAAATCAATCTTAGAGAAAATGGTGGCACCACTCAATTCATCAAGCATGTCGTCTAAACGCGGAATGGGATGGCGATAACGGACGGTAATGGCATTGATGGGTCGACAATCCATACACATCCGTTGCGTCTCATCCGGTTTAGGCACAAGAATCACGGGAACGGCGCAAGGGCTAAGGCTTTCTCGAACGTACCCTTTGGCGAGGAGGTCTTGTATTTGGCGTTGAATCTCCTTTGTGTCTTCGGGGTTGGTGCGGTAGGCGGCTCGGTTTGGAAGGGGAGCGCCGGGTATGAGGTCGATGCGGTGTTCAATGCCCCGAAGCGGTGGTAGTCCATGAGGTAGCTCGTCGGGGAAGACGTCTTGGAATTCCTTCAAAAGAGACAACAAAGACGAAGGAATGTTGGTTAAGTCGTTAGTCTCCTCCGAAGGCCCTTGCAAATGAGCACGTAGTGTGGAGTGGTGGATGGGTTGTGGTGCACTTCTCTCATCTCACTTTTGGTAGCTAGGAGGACACTCTTCATCTCACTCACATATGGCTTTTGGCGCTCACTCTCTTTTTGGTGGATCACTCTCTCACCTCTCAACTCACTAGTGATGGTGGCTTCCTTAGCCCTCGCTAGAGCCTTTGCATTGTCCGCAATTACTTGGCTAGGAGTCATTGGGCGTAGGATGTAGGTCTTGTCGTGGACCTTGAAGCTATAGGCATTTGTGTAGCCATCATGGTTGGCTTTCTTGTCATATTGCCAAGGGCGACCAAGTAACATGTGGCACACCGTCATAGGCACGACGTCACAATCAACGGTGTCTTCATAGGCGCCAATCTTGAAAGATATCGTGACGGTGTGTTGGATCTTCACATTTCCATTGTCACTTAGCCATTGCACATGGTAGGGATGGGGGTGTTTCCGGAGCGGAAGGTTGAGCTTGGTGCATAGTTCGGTGCTTGCAAGATTGTGGCAACTCCCTCCATCGATGATAACCTTTATTGACTTGCCATTGATTCCGGCTCTTGTTTGGAAGATATTGCACCTTTGGTCTTCATTTGGAAGTGCATGGGTTGTCAACACTTTGGTCACCACAAGAGAAGGGCTTGCATCATGCACACATAGGACTTGCTCTTGGTCTTCCAAGTCATCTTCTTCATGAGAGGTTGCGGCTTGTACCAAGGCTTCATATTCACCTTCACTCAAGTACTCCACATCTCCATCATCTCGAGTGATCATAACTCTTGTGTTCTTGCATTCAA
Source organism: Lolium multiflorum (assembly GCA_030979885.1). Classification (NCBI taxonomy): domain Eukaryota; kingdom Viridiplantae; phylum Streptophyta; class Magnoliopsida; order Poales; family Poaceae; genus Lolium; species Lolium multiflorum. The sequence goes on from CM061748.1 coordinate 151,648,948, forward strand.
AGGATTTATGTCCTTGAGCACCACATTTGAAGCAAGTGATGTTACTAGATCCGGTGGAAGCTTTGGAGGACATGGTTGATTGTTCCGGCTTGAAGCTTGTTGTCTTGATGGCGCTTCTTGCTTGCTTTGGAGGATCCTTGGAGGCAAGTGCACTTGTGTTCTTGATGCTTGAGGAGGCATTCATGGCATTTCTTGCGGCGAAGAAGGTCTTTGTCTTTGCACTTGCTAGGTCTTCTCGCACTTGGCGCTCGGCCCTTGTTGCTTGGTGGAGTAGCTCAACCATGTTTTTGTAAGGCAAGAATTCCACTATCCTCTTGACGGGGATGTTCAAGCCATTCAAGAATCTTGCCATAGTTTGCTCTTCTCGCTCATCCACATTTGCACTCATCATGGTCATGTGCATCTCCTTGTAATATTCCTCAACGGACTTGTAGCTTTGCTTGAGTTGAGTGAGCTTGTTGAAGAGGTCACGCTTGTGGTGAGTTGGTACAAAGCGGGTGTGCATGACTTCTTGCATCTCTTCCCATGTGTCAATGGGTGCTAGGTCTTCCTTCTCACGCTTCTTGTTGACCTCTTCCCACCAAACATTTGCATATCCTTCAAACTCAAGCGATGCCATGGCAACTTTCTTTGCTTCGGAGAAGTTGTGGATGCGGAATATCTTATCAACCTTGAGGACCCAAGACAAGTATGCGTCGGGATCTTCCTCTCCTTGGAACTTGGGCATGGTGAATTTGAGCTTCCCAAAGATTTCTTCCTCATTGCGGTCATTGCGTCGAGGAGGTGGTCTTGCTTCACCATGATCTTGACGTTGTTGAGGTTGAGGTTGTGGACCTTGAGCATCTTCATTGTTGTTTCTTTGTTGTTGAGGAGGAGGTGGTCTTCCATGACCTTCATCTTGATCATCATGGTTGTGGCGTTGATGAGGCCTCACACTTTCTTCACTTGATGCTTGGTGATGATTTGAATCTTCCTCCATCTCAACATCTCGTGCTTGATGAGGTGGTCTTCTACCATGAGGGCGATCATCATGATGACGACGATTGTCTTGACCTTGACGGCGTGGTGCCCTATCACGAGGAGGTTGATCAACATTGATGATGCGACGGTCTTGGTTCACTTCTTGTTCGGCATTATGGTGGTGCCTTTGAGCATTGGCCACTTGAGATGGGCGAGGTTGCCCTTGATGATGACGTGCCTCTTGCTCTTGGCGGAGCCTTTCTTGCTCACGTGCATGAAGGAGATCTTGATCATGACGAAGACGTTGTTGTTCCTCTTGGAATTGAGCATGGAGATGTTCTTGTTGAAGGCGTTCTTCTTCAAGGCGTAGACGTTCTTGGACAAGTCGAAGTCGTGCTTGCTCCGCTTCTTGAGCTTGTTGTTGAAGCACTTGAGCATCCACATTATGGTGGCGTGGGTCTTGATTGGAATCATGATGCGACGATGTAGGAGCTCGTGACCTTGAGCTATGAGAGCGTGAAGACCTTGAATGGTGTCTTCTATCTTCTTGTCGGTTGAGTGTATGGAGGATGTTGTCCAACGCCGTCTTCATTTCTCTTGTTTCTTGACCTTGCATGGCGAGTGTTGCCTTCAACTCATTGCCTTGAGTTTCAATCTTCTCATTGAGTTCTTGAACTTGATTGTTGAGGTCAATCCTTTGCACTTGAGCTCTTTCTTCATAGCGGACGTTGGTATCCTTGAGCATGGCTTCAAATTGATTGAGCTTGGCGTGGACGGCTTGAGTAGCGATCCAATGTTGATGCCTCGTCATGGGTAGTTGGTTCCCTTCTCCAATAGACATGGTTATAACTAAAACAAGAACTATGTGGTGGGTGGTTAGGAAAGACTACCAAGAATGTCAAAACTTGCAAACCAAAATCGAAAAGGTGTATCTAGGTGAGGAACAACCGGTTACACACACAAAAACAAAACTCTATATGGTGTTAGGTATGGATGTGGAAAGCCAAATGGAAGAACCAAACGAAAAGTCTATTGTCAAAAGTGGGTAAGATCCAAAAGTCACAAGTCAAAGGCGGTGATCACAAAAGGCATACACAAGGTGGAACACACGCGTGGGACAAAATGGGGTTAGCGCGACGGAAAATGAGCACGAACAAAATTGGTCCTAACGAAGACTACTAGCTCGGTGTCACGCTAACGCAAGAGAGACCGTGGCTTGGTTGCAAAATTGAGAAGCAACAAGATTTGCGCAAGACGCCTCTCTTCTCTTTTCTCTCTTTTGCTTATAAGCTTTGGACTCTTTTGTGTATAGGTGTCACTCACACTCTTTTTCTTTTTCTTTTTCTCTTTTTTTTGTATGCTTAGAAGCTTTCTTTTTCTCACTATCTATGTAAGTATGTCACACTTCTTTTGCCTATCTTTTCACACGAGCTTGCTTCGTAGCTTTTCTCAACACACGCACACCCTCACGGTCGGGACGCTTGCGCAATGCTTCGCAACACTAGAAAGCCACTCTCGATAGGAAAGGTACGCAAAGGAAGCTAGGGCTACAAGTTAGGGGGCAAGTTATACCACTTGATGACGGTGGCCGACGACCTTGAACTTGCTATGGTGGAGGTGTCAAATGAACCGCTTGGATCTTCGGGGTGCCGTCGTCGTTGTTGATGTTGCGGAAGCTTGTGGTAGCTGAAATGGCACACACAACGAAGTCCAAACACAAGGGGTTAGTGCCAAACGAAAAACGAAGAAAGTGTGAAAAATTTCGGGGCCAGCGGCAGTGCCGGCGTCTGGGCGGCGGCAGTGCCGGCCTGACCGGCAGTGTTGGGGCGGCAGTGCCGGCCTCAGCTGCTGTTCGTCGATTTGGCGGAAAACTGACCCGAAAATCTTCGATTTCGTGGGAAAATTGGCACAAACTGGTGGGAAAAGTTGGGGGAATAGTAGATCAACACCAAAGACAAGTTTCTATTGGAACAAAACCACAAATAACTCAACAAATCGAGAGATCGATCCAAGGCCAATTTGGGGCTATTTTTTGGGAAAAAATTTTGGAAATTTTTTGGGCAAAATTGGTGATGTGGGGGTCAAATCCGTGGCAACCCAAGAGCTGCTGATACCATATGATGAGGCTAAGCCCGGGGATGTGCCCGATCTTCACGGATTTGGGTGGATTTCGTGGGGGAGGTGGATGAACACGATGAACACGATGAACACGGGGAAGAACTCGTGGGGATACAACTCACACACACACACAAACCGGTTCTTTCTCGTAGGCCCGATACACCTACTCGATGGAGGTTGCGAGAAAAGACCTTCCGGTAGAAGTCCCGCAAAGAGATCGACAAATCGAAGATCCTATGAATCTAGAAGGGTGAAAAGACCAAACTCAATAGAAGTGCAAGCAAAAGACCAAATAGGTAGAAGTGCAAGCAAAAGACTAAGATTGGTAGAAGTCACCAAAGAGATACAATAGGATTCGATAAGGAGCCCGGGTGGATACAAGATCATAGATCTAGGGTTTCCCTCATGGGTAGGAGCAAAGCTCAAGTTTCTTCTTAGTTCATCTCTAACCCTAATCTGGAGGAAGGGGTGAGGTATTTATAGACCCAGATTCGTACAGGGGTAAAGTCGGAATTACATAAATTATCCTGGTCCATGGATGCGAAATCGACGGTTGAGATGAAGTCAACAGGGGTGGGGCCGGCAGTGCCGGTGAGGAAGGGCCGGCAGTGCCGGTAGGGCCGGCAGTGCCGCTGGGTCCAGGCCGGCAGTGCCGCTGGTTGCGTCTTCAGCTGGAAGGGCCGGCAGTGCCGGTGTCTGGAGGCCGGCAGTGCCGGGGTGAGCAGGCCGGCAGTGCCGGGGTCTTGAGGCCGGCAGTGCCGGGGTGAGCAGGGGCGTCCTTCAGCTGGGACTCTTCTTCTCCTTCTTCCTTGTCCATCTTCGGGTCTGCTGTGCTGTCCTTCTCTCGAGGTTCATACCTGATAACACAAAGCATATCGGCCTGAGGTAGCAGCCCATCCAAAGGGGTATCGAGATCAAGGGTAGTGAGGAGTGAGTTCACCTTATCATGTAGCGCTTTGACTCGAGCTCGTGTCATTGGACCACGAGGAGGGCTTGTCGGTCTTGAGGCGGAGGTGTCCATAGGCCACCCCGTATCACAGGCACCTCTCCCCATGAGGTTGGCCTCCCAGTGAAGACACACCGTCAGCCTGGGAACTGCACAGGGCTTGGGCCGGACAATTCACCTCATTTCACGTCATTTCATATCATCTCATATTTCTTTGGAGGCAGCCCTTGGCATAACCCCGATGACGCTTGTTTAGAGGGAACCCATACTAAAGCACATAAATTTCTAGTTAAGCCCTTACCCATATTGGGTATTGTGGGGGTACTTTCAAAATTGGAATGGTATCGCATCCGAACCCAACCATCAGTTTTATATCAAAAATCACCATCTTCTCTTGGTCATATTCACCTTCAAAGTCATTCAATGGAATGAACCATCATTCCAAGGTTTCAACTTCATTTCAAAGTCACATGTTCCCATCTAGAGTAGTCCAATTTTAATTGATTAGCGCTAGCAACTATTTCATGAGGGGTGCTAAGTATCTTGGAGCTTGCTAGGCTAAGTGTGATTCTCTTGTACTACTCTATAATTCAACCAAGTGAATCATAAACCAAAAAGTAACTTTGATAAATAAAATCAAGTAAAGCTTGTAAAGTAAAAACTTTGGGATAGGTTCATAAAGTAAAATGTAATGATGCCTTGCTCTGGTAGAGCTTTGCACCATGATGGTTAGCAAGTTTATTAGCTTGCACTGGTAATAGCTGGCGTTAATATTAGCTTGCTAACAAAATAGCTTGCATTAGACTAGCTTGCCTTGATTGGTGAGGTGATCAAAGTGTTCTTCTTCTTCCTCTTGGTAGAATACCTCCTCCTCTTGATAGTCTCCGGTACTAGCGTCTATAAACGAATACGAGGATACAATCACCAAACAATACTTAAGTACTCTTAATTAGCCTTAGTGGCTCACACAATGATCTAGCATCACTACTTAATATTTATTACAAGATTATGCTAGGGTTTCCTTATTTAGTAATAGGAAAATAATTTCCTCTCATTGAAAATGGAGTTAGGGTTTCTCTTTAGTTTGTGAGAAAATAATTTCCTCTCATTGAATCTTCTTAAGATTTAATTTCTCTTATGAATAATATATGACCTAGGTTGACCAAAGTCAACCTCTTCATACTTATCATTTGGGAAAATGATTTAAATGAGGTTCCATCCCTCATGTAATTTAATACTAACATGGTAGTGATTTAATGCCACCAAATAATTCAATATGAGATTACATAGCCCATGATTACTACCTCATATTGAATTACTTGAGAACAAGATTTAAATGAGAGGAATATCTCTCATATGATTTAACACATAGTGGTAACTAATTTAAAGGACTATTATTGAGGTGATTTAATATTCTCAAATAACCAGGGATGATCCCATGTTGACCAAGGTCAACACTTCACACTTAGTATTTGAGAAAAGTGAGTTAAATGAGATTCATTATCTCATGTGATTTAATTAACCTTTGGAAAATTTAAATACTATTTAGATTTAAGATCTATAAGTGAGCAAGTATGAGCCTAGGAAATTAAAGGTCAACACATTACTTCATATTATTTGAGAAAGATGATTTAAATGAGGTGAGCACCTCATACCATTTTAATAACACCTTGCAATGGTTTAATATCATTAATTAATTTAATGTGAGTTTTAATTGACCATGGGATCTACCTCATATTAATTTGGTTGAGGCAAGATTTAAATGAGACCAAAGTATCTCATATGATTTAATAAATAGGTTTGAAATATTTAAATACTACTTATGAGAATGATTAAATATTTTCAAATAGGAACCTATGGGTCATTAATACATGTGTTATCAATTCTCATTGAACCATTTGGAGTAATGATTTAGGTGAGAAGCTATACCTCATATGATTTAAAACTATCATCTAATTGATTTAAAATCTCTAAGCAACCAAGCATGAGACTTATTTGACCAAGGTCAGTACCTTTAGTGGATTTACTTAGGATCATAATTTAAATGAGAGAGAAGCCCCCATACTATTTAAATAAGTTTATGTGTGTGTATTAAATAGGCTAGAAATGGCTCCATAGCCATTATTTGACTTTAGTCCATGATCATGCAAAACAACTATGCTATATTTTTACATAAACAATTAGATTATGTCAAATGTGATTTATTAGAGTTGGAAACAACTAAAAATCATTTATAGATAATTTCTAATATTTATTTGAAGTCAGAAAAGGCCCTGCCTTGTTATTTTTATCATTTAAATTTAATTTCGAATTTGGACATGAGGCCAGTGGCATTATTTAGATAATTTCATGAGCTTTCCAAATATATAAAATTGGTTAAATTTGGTGTAGTAGATTTCAAACTATTCAAATTTGAAGTGGGCAGCAGTATTGGATTTGAACTAAATGGATTAAATCATATTTGAATTACTGGGCCACGCGGGAAAACGAAACGGGCTAAACAGACTAAACGGACTGGGCCGGCCCAACTAACGCTGACCACGCCGCGGGCCGCCTGACATGGGGTCCCACGCGTCAGCGAGTTGATTCGACCGAAACGGTACCTGCGAATAGGAGCCGTTGGATCAGGCGGGGATCGCACGGTCGAGCGTCGTCGTCGTCGAATGAGAGGGGTGAGGCGAGGTTGTCGACGATGAGAAGTCGACTGGTAGCAGTTTCGAGGCTCGGGGTGGCGTGAATTGGTGACGGCGATCTGCAGGCTCCGGCGACGTCGAGCTTGCAATTGGAGCGGCTCCGGCGGTGTGGTGTCAAATTGATGTGGGGAGAGGGATCGTGAGGGGAGGAGAGCAGATGGTGTGCAGAGAGAAGGAGCCGATCGTCCATATTTATAGCGGCGTAGATGGCCGGCGAGTGCTGTGAAGGGGTCGACGACGTTGAGGTCGTTCCAGGAAGCGAAGGGGCAAGCTAGGGGGCGCATCTTGTAGGTGACGTCTAGGCGGAGCTAGCGCGCGTGATGGCGCGTCCAATGATGGTCTGTGGCGCGCTAGCGATGATGGCGTCCTTGCAGTACCGTGGCGGACGATCTTGATCATGGCGGTGGCTACGGTGCAGGGGCAGGCCTGGGAGCTTGTCTAGCGTGTAGAGGGCGGGGAGGCGGTGCTCGACGCAGGCGTAGCTTGGCCAGAGGAGGACGGAGGTGCTCGAGCGCGTGGTGTACTGGCGATGCCAGAGCGTGGTCACCGCGCGTGCTGGCATGGTTTTGGTCGTGCAGAGCGTGCGTGTTCTGGCCAGTAGCGTGCGTCCCTTTGCTCCAATCGTGTATGATCATGATCAGCTAGTGTAGTAGCATCTCCAGGACAAGGTGAGAAGGGGAGAAGGAGGCCAAGAGAAAATGCGTGAGGGTGGCCGGCATGGTACATGGCATGGCCAAAGGTGATCATGCCATTGCTTTAATCGACCAAACCAGTACATGGCTTGATGCAGGGGAGGTACAAGAGGTTGATGATCACAAACCAAAAGGAGTGTAGGCTAAAAACCAGTGTGTAAAGAGGTGTTTTACAAAACCAGAATCATGCCTGCAAGGTGTTTGATGAAATGGCCGCATGAACAAAATGTTGGAATTTTGGAATTCTTTTTGGTGGAGCTCAAACATATAAATAATGTGAAAGATTGGTGGTGGTGGTGGTGGATTTGGTTAAGGTTTGTGAAATTTCAAATTTGGGGTTATCTTCACATAATTTCAAAGTCTCCACTTGTCCCTTCTTTTCTGGTCAACCTAGGCAGAGTCAACATTGATGGTCAACAGCAAAGTTGTTTACTTTCACATGGTCTTGGATGACATGGCACTAGTTGACCAAGTTTGGTTGCAGAAACAAAAGATAGGTGGGTGCAAAGTGGGGAAGAAATTATAAATGTGACATATGACCATTATCATATGTGTGATAGTTTTGAGTTTTGCTTTGATTTGATTTTGGTTTCTTTGATGCAAGTGTGTTTGTTTATCATATATAAGAGTTTTACAAACCATAGATCAAGCCAAGGTGGCCTTGGGTGAAGATTTGCAAAATTGGTGTTATGTGTATGTGAGTAAAAATGGAATTATCTCACCATTTGAATTCTCTCCATTTGATTTGACTTTTCTTGACTCTAATGTGGTTCTTATTAGTTTAGAAACATTTTAAGAGCATTGAAACCAATTCAAATGGTCTTGTTCAAAGATTTGCAAATTTGGCCTTAATACATAAGAGATGAGGTGTCAAATTTTACTAAACTTGTAAATGGTTGATCTTGCTTTACTTGGACATGGGTTAGGGTCAATTTAGTGTTATATTAGGTTGAGAGATGGTTTCACATCATTTGGTCAAGGTTTAAAGTCATAGGGCATGGTTTGGTGAAATGGCTATGTGCCACATATGCCTCTATGCATATGGTGCATTTGATTTTTAATTTGACTTGGTTTGACCCACTTGGTGTTGTTGAGTGTTGAAATGGTATATGGAAGTGATCCAACCATTCACAACAAGTCCTAGGGTCAATTTTCTTAAATTCCCATATTTGCTATTTTACTCTCATATGCCTCTATGGCATTTTTAGTTTCTTTTTATTTTCTTTGGTTTCAACTTGGAAATGATTTAAGAAGTACTATATAAGGTTTATAAAGCTTTTCCAATCCTCTAAATAAAGTGGAAAGGTCTAGGGTAAAGATTTATAATTATAGCCATAGGCACATATGCCTTTTTCTCATTTAATTTCCTTTTATTTTATTTTAACTAGGATGGTGAGAAGAGGGGTGAGGTTTTAGGGTTTAAGATTATTTCAAATACTAATAACAAGCAATCATGGCAATAGCACAAGAATTAAGCAAGATTATTATGTACCAAACTTAATTTAATAAAAGTTTTTGTTGGTTCCAAAATTTGGAACTAGGGGAATTTATTTATTTTGTTTTGAATTTCTGGGATGTTACAAACCCTTCCCCCTTAAACAAATCTCGTCCCGAGATTTTAAGAAAAGTTAGGTTCCTAAGAGAGATTGGGCATTTTGATTAACAGGAAGGCATACTTGTCAGGGTCTGGGGTGCTTCCTGGGCTTCAGTGGCAGTCATGTGGTAGAAACGGCCGTTGTTGTTATTCTGGTTCCTTCTACCTGCGAAGCGGCGCTGTTGCTGGGCAGGTGCAGCGGTGTTGGCGGCGATCTTGGCAAGCTTCTTGGGGCATTCTTTGGAATAGTGGCCCACAACTCCACATTCGTAGCAGTTTACGGTTGACTTGTCCTTCGGGGTGACGGGGATGGCATTGCTTCCAGTCCTCGGGCCAGTGTTGGTGTTGGTGTTGTTCCCATTGTTGTTGTTGCTGTTGCGGTTGTTGTTGTTGTTGTTGTTGTTGCCTCCGGGCTTCGGGGGTCCTCCGTTGTTGTTGCTGTAGTTGGGGCGATAAGTCTGAGCAGGTGGCCTGTTGTTTCTGGGGGTGAATCCTCCAGAGGAGTTATTGCGGTGCTTCTGGGTATGGTGGGTCCACTCTGGTTCATCATTCTGCGCTTGCGGTTCTCATTGGCCTGATGCAGCTTTCCTTCCATCTGTATGGCTGAGTCCACGAGGGCTTCGAGGTCAGCGAACGGAATATTCACTAACACCGTTTGCATCTCGTCGTGTAGTCCGTTCAGAAATCTTTCCTTTCTTTTCTCATTTGTGTCGGTCTCATCCGGGGCGTACCTTGACAGAGTGAGAAACCTGTCGCGGTATTCCACCACGGACATTCTTCCTTGCTTGAGTTCGCGGAACTCGTCTCTCATTTTCTTGATTAGTCCTTGGGGCACATGGTACTTGCTGAACTTCAGCTTGAAGTCTTCCCATGTCATCATCTGTCCCGCATTCATTGCACGGGCACTTGTCCACCAGGCTCTTGCAGGTCCTGACAGGTAGTGGGTGGCAAACAGTACTTTTTCTGCGGCTTCAACTCCCGCAACTTCAAGGTTGTTTTCTATTGTCTGGAGCCAGTCATCAGCATCCAAGGGTTCTTCGGTCTTGCTGAACATTGGAGGGTTGGTGTTCTGGAAATTCTTCAGCTTTGACCCAGGGTGATTGTGGTTTCCATGGCCTTGATTGTTCTGAGCTAGCTGTTGCAGTGCGGCAAGGTTTGCTTGGCGTTCAGCTCTTTCGGCTTCCCGGTCTGCCATCATCGTCTGCAGTAGTTGCATCATGGCATCCTGGGTGGCGTTGCGGGTTGGTGGGGCCATCTGAACATGTAGATAGATCATGAGGTAAGAGGGAAATTTTCTATGGCTTATTTTGAGTTAGGTTTAAACTTAAAACTTGAAATATTTTTGTGATGAACATAGCACACACTTTATTTATTCACAACAAACATCACACATTACAAGTTAAAGCACTAAGGGTTTTAAGAACCCTTCTTCCACAAACTACGATACATGGTGCGGGATACAACTCACACCTACGTAAGTGAAACTAGTGCAACTATTCTTCATCGTCTTCATCCACATCGATGGGAATGATCCCATCCTCCGCAGACTCCAGAAACTCATAGTCCTCCTCATCAGTGAACTCGTCATCCTCAAAGTCGTTGTCATCACTCAGGAAGTCATCGCCTCCTTGGATGTCATCTCCATCCTCCTCCATCTCCTGGATCTGGTCCTGCTGGGTCCGGACAGTCACCTCCAAGGTGCGAATCTTCTCTCGAAGACGGGTGATAGTAGCGACATTCTTGGCGCGCTGCAGGCGGAGTGACCGGCGGTCCTTGGCGAGTAGCCTGATGGCGTCGGCATGATGAGCCAAAGCCATCTGGGCACGGTGGGCATGGACACGTGTCAGCTCCAGGTCCTTCCGGGTCTCATGAAGCATAAAGTCCAAATGCTGCACATGGATCTTGAGCACCGGGTGCGAAGAGAGTGCCATGGGTTCCCCCATGGTGTCGTGCCTCGCGAAGTGGGCGAAGCGGCTTCCCCGGAGTGCGGCGATGTTCTGTCCGCACACCCGAGCAAGTCCCTCCTGAAGGGCGTGAGCAAGACCGTCCACCCAGCTGTATGCCTTGAAGGAGAAAAGGATCCTCTCCGAGATGGGAGGCTCCGGACTTCCCTTCAAGTCAGCGGTGATCATCCACTGCTGTTCCCCAGCGGGGGTGTTGTGGATCCGGACTCCGTGGAACTGGGGAGGTGGGCGTTCCAGCTTCTCGGACTGATGTAGCCCCGCTAGCCAACGACACTACATCAAGACCAACAAGCCCTCCTCGTGGTCCAATGACACGAGCTAGAGCCCAAGCGCTACGCCAAGAGGTGAATTCGCTCCTCTCTACCTATGCCTTTGACACACCCTTGGACGGCTTGCTACTTCATGCAAATACACTATGTTCAATCAGGTACATCGGTCAAGACACAAGCCATGGAGTCCAAGCCAATGGAGAGAGAGCTGGAAATGATGAAGATGGAGCTCCAGCGCACAGGCCGGAACTTCCGCCCTCCAGGACCGGAACTTCCGGCCAGATTCCTCCCAGATGCCGCCAAGATGCCGTCCAGCGCCCAGAAATGGAGCCAGCCGGAACTTCCGCCCCGAGGGACCGGAACTTCCGCCCAAGTTCCGCCCAAGTTCCGAAAGTCCGTCAAAACGCCCCTGGATGTTACTGCAAGGAAATGGGCTAATTTCGGAACTTGACCGGAACTTGGCCGGAACTTCCGGCCAGGCCGGAACTTCCGCCTTCCAGGACCGGAAGTTCCGCCCCTGACCGGAACTTCCGCCCAAGTCGGCCGGAACTTCCGCCACCGCGAACTTCAGCACAACTCTGCCTTTCAGCGTGTAACTTACCCATTCGCCTACCCGACTATAAATAGCCTAGTTGGCTCAGATCTGAAATTAGACTTGTTTAGAACTCAAACCTAACTTTGAGCTTAGTCTCCCTTGGGTATCATCCCTCTGTAATCAAGGCCACCCTTGTGGATGTATGAATTTGGTAGTGAGAGATTCTAGTGGATCCACTCTCTCTCCCACTCCTTGATTCGTCCTCCCCACCGGTCTCTCCTCTCGGAATTCTACCTCGAGTCTCTTCCGGGCGGATTCTATTGGCACGGTCCATCGAGCCGTGAGGGTAAGCATCGATTGTATCGGGTTGGTGTGCGTGTGTGTTCTTCGCGTTCTTCGTGTTCTTCCGCCTCTCCCCCTCTTTCCCCCTTTGATTCTTGGGTCATTCGCGAGATCGGGCCACAATCGGGGTCTTAGACCTCATCATATGGTATCAGCAGCCTTTGGTTTCCGCGGATTTGACCCTCCACCCACCCAATTTCGTCTCTAAAATTTTTCCAAAAAATTCCCCAAAAATAGCCCTAATTTGCCTTTGGACGGATCTGTGATTTGGTTGAGTTTTGAGTGGTTTTGGTCCAATAGAAACTTGTCTTTGGTGTTGATCTGCAATTCCCCCACTTTCCCACAGCTTCTAGTGCCAAATTTTCCACGAATTCGAAGATTTTCGGCCCGGATTTCCGCCCAAATCGAAGAACAGCCGCAGATCTGATTGCGACCGGAAGTTCCGCCCGGCAGGACCGGAAGTTCCGCCCCCGGACCGGAAGTTCCGCCCCTCAGGACCGGAACTTCCGCCTGGCCGAAATTTTCACAGCTAACTTCGTTTTTCGTTTTGGCACTAACCCCTTGTGTTTGGACTTCGTAGTGTGTGCCATTTCAGATACCTTCCGCACCATCAACGACGACGACGGCACCCCGAGGATCCAAGCGGTTCATTTGACACCTTCCACCATAGCAAGTTCAAGTTCGTCGGCCACCGTCATCAAGTGGTATAACTTGCACCTAACTTGTAGCCTTAGCTTCCTTTGCGTACCTTTCCTATCGAGAGTGGCTTTCTAGTGTTGCGAAGCATTGCGCAAGCGTCCCGACCGTGAGGGTGTGCGTGTGTTGAGCAAAGCTACGAAGCAAGCTCGTTGTGAAAAGATAAGCAAGAGAAGTGTGACATACTTACATAGATAGTAGTAGCCTTCCATAGTGAGAAAAAGAAAAAGAAAAAGAAAAAGAAAAAGAGTGTGAGTGACACCTATACACAAAAGAGTCCAAAGCTTATAAGCAAAAGAGAGAAAAGAGAAGAGAGGCGTCTTGCGCAAATCTTGTTGCTTCTCAATTTTGCAACCAAGCCACGGTCTCTCTTGCGTTAGCGTGACACCGAGCTAGTAGTCTTCGTTAGGACCAATTTTGTTCGTGCTCATTTTCCGTCGCGCTAACCCCATTTTGTCCCACGTGTGTGTTCCACATTGTGTATGCCTTTTGTGATCACCGCTTTTGACTTGTGACTTTTGAATCTTACCCACTCTTAACAACACACTCGATTTTGGATTTCGTCTTTTGGCTTTCCACCATCCACTCCTAACACCATATTTGCTAGCTTTTGCGTGTGCCTTTGTGTGTGTCCCGATACAATTGGTCTTACTTTCGGCTTGGTTGATTGCCTCAATACTATCTTACCACGGTAAGAGTGAGAGGTAGTCTCCTTCCACTAACATCCACAACATAGTTCTTGTCTTGTTATCATGGATAGGCACGGAGACCAAGCAAAGGAGGATGAGGTCCTACGCACCTCCGAAAGGTTGGCCACTCAACACAACCTATGGGTGCAACGCCAAGAGTTCAAGGACCAACTCAACTTGTTCGAGACACGCATCGACGAGCAATATGAAGAAGTTGCCCACAATTTCTCCCAAGTGAACCAAGATATGCACCTTCTTCGTGAAGCTACCGACAACTTGCATCATCAAGTGACGGCCAATGATGCAAACATGGAGAGGCGCATGGATAGCCTCGAGCGCGCCATCACCAACTTGGGACGCCGACATCGACATCGCTCTACTTCCTCATCGTCATCGACCTCCTCACATGATGACTACTCCCATGATCACCATTCGTCCTCAAGCTCCGACTCAAGGCATGGAGATCATCATCGCTCTCGTCGACCGCACGCTCGTCATGATGATTCTCGCTCAAACTCAAGGCGCGGAGAGTTCCACCGCCATGCTCGTCCTCATGAGCGCCTCAACAAGACCAAGCTATTCACCAAGATCGTCATCAAGCGGCTCGCCATGCCCACCATGGGCATGACGACCAACCCCAAGACAACGTCCTCCACAACATGGACCCGGCACCTCATCGTCAAGCCCATGTGGATGCTCAAGACCAAGGTCATCAAGATCCACCAAGGCGTGACCTCCGGAACCATCCTCGCCATGACCAAAGGGGCCGAGGACAACCTCAACATGATCAAGATGAGAGAGCCAACATTGGACAACGTCAACAACCTCGTCAAGATCCGCAACAACATCCTCAACGTGAGCCAAGTGAAGCTAGTGTTCACCTCCAACGCCAACCCAATGCTATGGTTGGTCGTGGAAGACCTCCTCTACCACCTCAAGTCGCAAGAGATGAAGGCATCCGTCCTCGCCGAAGGAACATGGAAGATGAAGAGAATATGTATGGAAAGCTCAAGTTCAACATGCCCAAGTTCAAGGGTGAAGATGATGCCGAGGCCTACCTCTCATGGGCACTCAAGGTTGACAAGATCTTCCGCATCCACAACTACTCCGGTGCCAAGAAAGTAGCCATGGCCTCCCTCGAGTTTGAAGATTATGCCAACACTTGGTGGGAACAAGTTGTCACTCTAAGGGAAGAAAAGGGTGATCCTCCAATTGATACTTGGGAAGACATGAAGGAGGAGATGGAAGCTCGCTTTGTCCCTAAACACTACAAGACCGATCTCTTCAACAAGCTACAAAAGTTGAAGCAAGGCACCAAGACCGTTGAGGAATTCTTCAAGGAAATGGAGTTAACCATGATGCGAGCAAACATCCAAGAGTCCGAGAACCAAACCATCGCTAGGTTCTTCAATGGCCTCAACTACCCCATCAAGAGGATTGTGGAGTTCCAACAATACTCCAACATGGTTGAGTTGGTTCACCAAGCTTCCAAGGCCGAGCGTCAAGTGAATGAGGACATCAAGTACTCGAAGTCCAAGCAATACTTCGCCTCCAAACTTGCTACATCAACTCCCACAACAAGTGTCAAGCCAACCGCATCCTCTACACCTTCCAAGCAACCTTCTATCCAAAGTCGCATGAAGCAAACGGTATCCTCCACCGCCTCCTCCAAGGCCTCTACGGGACCCTCCAATGTCACTTGCTTCAAGTGTGGCACTCAAGGTCACAAGTCCTTCGAGTGCAAGAACACCAAGGTTATGATCACTATGGAGAATGGTGACATAGAGACGCTAAGTGAGGGCGAATATGAAGCCCTAGTGCAAGCCGCCGTTGCTAATGAGGAAGAGTATGATGAAGAAAGTGGAGAAGACCCTCTCTTATGCACCCACGACCCAAGCCCTTCACTTGTGGTCACTCGAGTGCTCACCACTCAACCCCAAGCTATGGAAGACCAAAGATGCAACATCTTCCAAACTCGTGCCGGAATTGGTGGCAAGTCAATCAAGGTCATCATCGATGGTGGGAGTTGCCACAACTTGGCAAGCACCGAGTTATGTGAGAAGCTCAACCTCACGCTTCGCAAGCATCCTCATCCATACCATGTCCAATGGTTGAGCGACAAGGGCAATGTCAAGATTCAACACACCGTCACCGTCAACTTCAAGATAGGACCCTATGAAGACACCGTCGAGTGTGACGTGGTGCCTATGACCGTGTGCCACATGTTGCTTGGCCGCCCATGGCAATTTGACAAGAAGGCCATACATGATGGTTACTCCAATGCATACACCTTCAAGGTCAAGGACAAGAAGTTCGAGCTTCGCCCAATGACTCCTAGCCAAATCATCGCCGACAATGCGAAGGCTTTAGCGAGGGCACAACACCACACCCACCATAGTGAGTTGAGAGGAGAGGGAGCTACCCACCAAAAAGAGAGTGAGCGCCACCACCCACATATGAGTGAGAGAAAGAGTGTCCTCCTAGCCACAAAAAGCGAGTGGAGAGAAGTGAAAGACAACCCATCCACCACCATACACTACGTGCTCATTTGCAAGGGCCTCTCGTCGGAGACTAACGACTTAACCAACATTCCTTCGTCTTTGTTGTCTCTTTTGAAGGAGTTCCAAGACGTCTTCCCCGACGAGCTACCTCATGGACTACCACCGCTTCGGGGCATCGAGCATCGCATCGACCTCATACCCGGCGCTCCTCTACCAAACCGCGCCGCTTACCGCACCAACCCCGAAGACACCAAGGAGATACAACGCCAAATACAAGACCTCCTCGCTAAAGGGTACGTCCGAGAAAGCCTTAGCCCTTGTGCCGTTCCCGTCATTCTTGTGCCTAAACCGGATGAGACACAACGGATGTGTATGGATTGTCGACCCATCAATGCCATTACCGTCCGTTATCGCCATCCCATTCCGCGTTTAGACGACATGCTTGATGAATTGAGTGGTGCCACCATTTTCTCTAAGATTGATTTGCGTAGTGGCTACCACCAAATTCGCATGGCAATTGGTGATGAATGGAAGACGGCATTCAAGACCAAGCTTGGTCTCTATGAATGGCTCGTCATGCCATTTGGTCTTTCAAATGCTCCTTCGACTTTCATGCGTCTTATGAATCACATTTTGCGACCTCTCATTGGCAAGAGCGTGGTTGTTTACTTTGATGATATCCTCATCTATAGCAAAAATCTCGAGGACCATGTTCAACATGTGAGAGAAGTCTTATGCATCTTGCGCCACGAGAAGCTCTTTGCCAACCTACCAAAATGCCATTTCGCTCAAAACAAATTGGTTTTTCTTGGTTTTGTGGTTTCCGCCAACGGGATTGAAGTTGATTCTTCCAAAGTTGAGGCCATCCACAATTGGCCCACTCCCACAAATGTTGGTCAAGTTCGAAGCTTCCATGGACTTGCCGGATTTTACCGCCGCTTTGTGAAAGATTTCAGCACCATTGCTTGCCCTTTAAACGAGCTTACAAAAAAGAATGTTCCGTTTGTTTGGGGCAAAGCACAACAAAAAGCTTTTGATGAATTGAAAAAGAGACTCACCGAGGCACCACTACTTGCTCTTCCCGATTTTGCTAAAACATTTGAGATAGAATGTGACGCGAGTGGCCTTGGAATCGGTGGTGTCCTCATGCAAAATGGAAAACCCGTGGCATACTATAGCGAGAAGTTGGACGGCGCACGCCTCAACTATCCTATATATGACAAGGAGCTTTATGCTTTGGTTCGTGTTCTTGAAGTTTGGCAACATTACCTTTGGCCAAAAGAGTTTGTCATCCATTCGGATCATGAGTCCTTGAAGTATTTGAAAAGTCAACACAATTTGAACAAGAGACATGCTAAGTGGGTTGAGTTCATAGAGTCCTTCCCTTATGTTATCAAATACAAAAAGGGCAAGGAAAACGTGGTTGCGGATGCACTTTCCCGCAAGAATACTCTTCTACTCACCCGCTTGGAGTTTCACATTTTGGGTCTTGAGGAGATCAAAGAACTTTACCCTTCCGATTCTTTCTTTGGACCAATCTTTGAAAAGTGTTCCATTGACCGAGGTTTTGATGATTTCTACTTGCATGATGGCTACTTGTTTAAAGCTAACAAAGTTTGCATACCCGAGTCTTCTCTTCGTAAGTTGCTTTTGCAAGAGTCACATGGAGGTGGCCTCATGGGTCATTTTGGACGCGACAAGACTCTTTCGATGCTATCCACACACTATTATTGGCCACGCATGAAGCGAGACGTGGAGCGCCTTTGCAACCGTTGCACCACTTGTTTACAAGCTAAGTCAACATCCAATCCCCATGGTCTTTACATACCTTTACCCATTCCATATGCACCTTGGTCGGATATAAGCATGGACTTTGTGTTAGGCTTACCAAGAACAAAGCATGGGCATGATTCAATCTTTGTGGTAGTGGATAGGTTCTCAAAAATGGCTCATTTCATACCATGTCATAAGAGCGATGATGCTTCACACATTGCTTCATTGTTTTTCAGGGAAGTGGTTCGCCTACATGGGATACCGGCAAGCATTGTGTCGGATCGAGACGTCAAGTTCATGAGTTATCTATGGAAGTCGCTCATGGCCAAGTTTGGAGTGAAGCTCTTATTCTCATCGTCCTCGCACCCTCAAACCGATGGACAAACCGAAGTGGTCAATCGAAGCCTCTCCACACTCCTCCGCACACTTGTGAAGAAAAACTTGAAGTCATGGGAAGATTGCCTCCCCCACGCGGAGTTTGCCTACAATAGAGCCAAGCACTCCACAACATTACGGAGTCCCTTCATGATCGTCTATGGATTCGAACCTCCAACGGCACTCGACATCCTCCCACTACCTCTTCATCAAAGGACGAACATGGACTTCGACAAACGCACAACCGCCATGAAGAAACTACATGAAGATACAAGAGCAACCATACAAGACCATGTCCTTCGCCAAGCTACCCGCCTCAACGCCAAGAAGAAAGAACGAGTGTTTGAAGAAGGAGACCTAGTTTGGGTTCATCTAAGGAAAGAAAGGTTCCCTCAAGAACGCAACTCCAAGCTCAAGCCAAGAGGAGATGGGCCTTTCAAGGTACTCAAGCGCATCAACAACAACGCCTACGTCATCGACATACCAACATCCAAGTACTTGGTGAGCAACACTTTCAACATCTCGGATCTATCCCCACACTATGGAGATGAGGAGGAACAAGAGTCGAGGACGACTCTCTCCCAAGGGGGGGAGATGATGTAGCCCCGCTCGCCAACGACACTACATCAAGACCAACAAGCCCTCCTCGTGGTCCAATGACACGAGCTAGAGCCCAAGCGCTACGCCAAGAGGTGAATTCGCTCCTCTCTACCTATGCCTTTGACACACCCTTGGACGGCTTGCTACTTCATGCAAATACACTATGTTCAATCAGGTACATCGGTCAAGACACAAGCCATGGAGTCCAAGCCAATGGAGAGAGAGCTGGAAATGATGAAGATGGAGCTCCAGCGCACAGGCCGGAACTTCCGCCCTCCAGGACCGGAACTTCCGGCCAGATTCCTCCCAGATGCCGCCAAGATGCCGTCCAGCGCCCAGAGAAATGGAGCCAGCCGGAACTTCCGCCCCGAGGGACCGGAACTTCCGCCCACCCGGAACTTCCGCCCAAGTTCCGCCCAAGTTCCGAAAGTCCGTCAAAACGCCCCTGGATGTTACTGCAAGGAAATGGGCTAATTTCGGAACTTGACCGGAACTTGGCCGGAACTTCCGGCCGGGCCGGAACTTCCGCTTCCAGGACCGGAACTTCCGCCGACCGGAACTTCCGCCCAAGTCGGCCGGAACTTCCGCCACCGCGAACTTCAGCACAACTCTGCCTTTCAGCGTGTAACTTACCCATTCGCCTACCCGACTATAAATAGCCTAGTTGGCTCAGATCTGAAATTAGACTTGTTTAGAACTCAAACCTAACTTTGAGCTTAGTCTCCCTTGGGTATCATCCCTCTGTAATCAAGGCCACCCTTGTGGATGTATGAATTTGGTAGTGAGAGATTCTAGTGGATCCACTCTCTCTCCCACTCCTTGATTCGTCCTCCCCACCGGTCTCTCCTCTCGGAATTCTACCTCGAGTCTCTTCCGGGCGGATTCTATTGGCACGGTCCATCGAGCCATGAGGGTAAGCATCGATTGTATCGGGTTGGTGTGCGTGGATCTTCGTGTGTTCTTCGCGTTCTTCGTGTTCTTCCGCCTCTCCCCCTCTTTCCCCCTTTGATTCTTGGGTCATTCGCGAGATCGGGCCACAATCGGGGTCTTAGACCTCATCACGGACACCAGGTACAAGTCGCGCTCAAACACCAGACTTCCTCCGTTTTCCAGATCGTAGGTCTCCGTCTGGACGTAGGGCTCCATCTGAAAGTGAATTGGATAAGTAAGTTAGAGATGTGAACAAGTGTGGCAAAATTTTAAATAGATTTATAAGGAGGTGCATGGCTTATTATTTTTAAGAAGATCTGATAGAGAAGAAAATGAATAAGTTTTTCACAAATACTCACTTCATTTGTTTTAGAAACTTAAAATTTTCCGAACGTCCATTCTAACTAGGGTCTCCTAAGGTCAAACAATGGCTCTGATACCAACTTGTCAACACCCGGATTTTTAAGTCCAGATGCCTATTATGCCGTACATCGCAATCCCAGGAATATTGTTGTTGCGAGACATAATAGTTGAATATCATAGAGTCATCATTTATTACAACACATAATTGTCTTACAAAGATGGATCACATGATCCAATATTACAATAGTAGTTGATCTATTGATCAACGAACATCACAAAGAGCGGAAGCGAAGTAGTAGTGGCTATCTAATCCACAGGCCAACGCTTGACGTCAGGAGCGGTCCTAGTTGTCGTAGACGTCCTGCTGTCCATCTTCCTCGTACTGCTGTTCACCTTCATAGTCTGGCCATTTGAATAGCCAGGGACAAAGCCATGAGTACTTTTAAAGTACTCGCAAACTAATACTAGTGTAAACACTACTAATTGTGGTAAGGGGATACTAAGCTCTAGGTTTATTTGCATAAAGCCAAGTTTATTTCATAAACATTTAGTAAAGATGCTTGAATCACTAGACTAACTCAAGTGGGAACATTAGTGTCATTCCCACAACTCTGTTGTGATTCAATTCAAAATCACCATTCACCTTTCAAATTCAAGTCACCAGTCATATGTCACATTTTTGAAAATGGTCTGATGACGGAACAGTATGGCCTTTCCAATCGTCCGTAACCGTGGACACGGCTATTCGAATAGTTCTACACTCTGCAGAGGTCGTACTCTTGTGCCACAATATTTGCAATAATCCGTCAGGGTTAACTGGCCCTGATTTATCATACTCCGTATGCGGACTACCAACCATAACTTTTCACTTATATACTCTAGTACAGGCACCTCTCCCCATGAGCTTGGCCTCCCAGTGAAGACACACCGTCAGCCTGGGAACTGCACAGGGCTTGGGCCGGACAATTCACCTCATTTCACGTCATTTCATATCATCTCATATTTCTTTGGAGGCAGCCCTTGGCATAACCCCGATGACGCTTGTTTAGAGGGAACCCATACTAAAGCACATAAATTTCTAGTTAAGCCCTTACCCATATTGGGTATTGTGGGGGTACTTTCAAAATTGGAATGGTATCGCATCCGAACCCAACCATCAGTTTTATATCAAAAATCACCATCTTCTCTTGGTCATATTCACCTTCAAAGTCATTCAATGGAATGAACCATCATTCCAAGGTTTCAACTTCATTTCAAAGTCACATGTTCCCATCTAGAGTAGTCCAATTTTAATTGATTAGCGCTAGCAACTATTTCATGAGGGGTGCTAAGTATCTTGGAGCTTGCTAGGCTAAGTGTGATTCTCTTGTACTACTCTATAATTCAACCAAGTGAATCATAAACCAAAAAGTAACTTTGATAAATAAAATCAAGTAAGGCTTGTAAAGTAAAAACTTTGGGATAGGTTCATGAAGTAAAATGTAATGATGCCTTGCTCTGGTAGAGCTTTGCACCATGATGGTTAGCAAGTTTATTAGCTTGCACTGGTAATAGCTTGCATTAATATTAGCTTGCAAGAATACTAGCTTGCCTTGATTGGTGAGGTGATCAAAGTGTTCTTCTTCTTCCTCTTGGTAGAATACCTCCTCCTCTTGATAGTCTCCGGTACTAGCGTCTATAAACGAATACAAGGATACAATCACCAAACAATACTTAAGTACTCTTAATTAGCCTTAGTGGCTCACACAATGATCTAGCATCACTACTTAATATTTATTACAAGATTATGCTAGGGTTTCCTTATTTAGTAATAGGAAAATAATTTCCTCTCATTGAAAATGGAGTTAGGGTTTCTCTTTAGTTTGTGAGAAAATAATTTCCTCTCATTGAATCTTCTTAAGATTTAATTTCTCTTATGAATAATATATGACCTAGGTTGACCAAAGTCAACCTCTTCATACTTATCATTTGGGAAAATGATTTAAATGAGGTTCCATCCCTCATGTAATTTAATACTAACATGGTAGTGATTTAATGCCACCAAATAATTCAATATGAGATTACATAGCCCATGATTACTACCTCATATTGAATTACTTGAGAACAAGATTTAAATGAGAGGAATATCTCTCATATGATTTAACACATAGTGGTAACTAATTTAAAGGACTATTATTGAGGTGATTTAATATTCTCAAATAACCAGGGATGATCCCATGTTGACCAAGGTCAACACTTCACACTTAGTATTTGAGAAAAGTGAGTTAAATGAGATTCATTATCTCATGTGATTTAATTAACCTTTGGAAAATTTAAATACTATTTAGATTTAAGATCTATAAGTGAGCAAGTATGAGCCTAGGAAATTAAAGGTCAACACATTACTTCATATTATTTGAGAAAGATGATTTAAATGAGGTGAGCACCTCATACCATTTTAATAACACCTTGCAATGGTTTAATATCATTAATTAATTTAATGTGAGTTTTAATTGACCATGGGATCTACCTCATATTAATTTGGTTGAGGCAAGATTTAAATGAGACCAAAGTATCTCATATGATTTAATAAATAGGTTTGAAATATTTAAATACTACTTATGAGAATGATTAAATATTTTCAAATAGGAACCTATGGGTCATTAATACATGTGTTATCAATTCTCATTGAACCATTTGGAGTAATGATTTAGGTGAGAAGCTATACCTCATATGATTTAAAACTATCATCTAATTGATTTAAAATCTCTAAGCAACCAAGCATGAGACTTATTTGACCAAGGTCAGTACCTTTAGTGGATTTACTTAGGATCATAATTTAAATGAGAGAGAAGCCCCCATACTATTTAAATAAGTTTATGTGTGTGTATTAAATAGGCTAGAAATGGCTCCATAGCCATTATTTGACTTTAGTCCATGATCATGCAAAACAACTATGCTATATTTTTACATAAACAATTAGATTATGTCAAATGTGATTTATTAGAGTTGGAAACAACTAAAAATCATTTATAGATAATTTCTAATATTTATTTGAAGTCAGAAAAGGCCCTGCCTTGTTATTTTTATCATTTAAATTTAATTTCGAATTTGGACATGAGGCCAGTGGCATTATTTAGATAATTTCATGAGCTTTCCAAATATATAAAATTGGTTAAATTTGGTGTAGTAGATTTCAAACTATTCAAATTTGAAGTGGGCAGCAGTATTGGATTTGAACTAAATGGATTAAATCATATTTGAATTACTGGGCCACGCGGGAAAACGAAACGGGCTAAACAGACTAAACGGACTGGGCCGGCCCAATAACGCTGACCACGCCGCGGGCCGCCTGACATGGGGTCCCACGCGTCAGCGAGTTGATTCGACCGAAACGGTACCTGCGAATAGGAGCCGTTGGATCAGGCGGGGATCGCACGGTCGAGCGTCGTCATCGTCGACGGGGGAGAGGAGCTTGCTGCGCCGGCGAGGTAGGGGGTCGGAGGGCGCTGGAGGTCGCCGGCGGTCGAAGGAGAGGGGTGAGGCGAGGTTGTCGACGATGAGAAGTCGACTGGTAGCAGTTTCGAGGCTCGGGGTGGCGTGAATTGGTGACGGCGATCTGCAGGCTCCGGCGACGTCGAGCTTGCAATTGGAGCGCTCCGGCGGTGTGGTGTCAAATTGATGTGGGGGAGGGATCAGTGAGGGGAGGAGAGCAGATGGTGTGCAGAGAGAAGGAGCCGATCGTCCATATTTATAGCGGCGTAGATGGCCGGCGAGTGCTGTGAAGGGTCGACGACGTTGAGGTCGTTCCAGGAGCGAAGGGGCAAGCTAGGGGGCGCATCTTGTAGGCGACGTCTAGGCGGAGCTAGCGCGCGTGATGGCGCGTCCAATGATGGTCTGTGGCGCGCTAGATGATGGCGTCCTTGCAGTACCGTGGCGGACGATCTTGATCATGGCGGTGGCTACGGTGCAGGGGCAGGCCTGGGAGCTTGTCTAGCGTGTAGAGGGCGGGGAGGCGGTGCTCGACGCAGTGTAGCTTGGCCAGGAGGACGGAGGTGCTCGAGCGCGTGGTGTACTGGCGATGCCAGAGCGCGGTCACCGCGCGTGCTGGCACGGTTTTGTTCGTGCAGAGCGTGCGTGTTCTGGCTAGTAGCGTGCGTCCCTTTGCTGCAATCGTGTATGATCATGATCAGCTAGTGTAGTAGCATCTCCAGGACAAGGTGAGAAGGGAGAAGGAGGCCAGAGAAAATGTGTGAGGGTGGCCGGCATGGTACATGGCATGGCCAAACTTGATCATGCCATTGCTTTAATCGACCAAACCAGTACATGGCTTGATGCAGGGGAGGTACAAGGAGGCTGATGATCACAAACCAAAAGGAGTGTAGGCTAAAAACCAGTGTGTAAAGAGGTGTTTTACAAAACCAGAATCATGCCTGCAAGGTGTTTGATGAAATGGCCGCATGAACAAAATGTTGGAATTTTGGAATTCTTTTTGGTGGAGCTCAAACATATAAATAATGTGAAAGATTGGTGGTGGTGGTGGTGGATTTGGTTAAGGTTTGTGAAATTTCAAATTTGGGGTTATCTTCACATAATTTCAAAGTCTCCACTTGTCCCTTCTTTTCTGGTCAACCTAGTCAGAGTCAACATTGATGGTCAACAGCGAAGTTGTTTACTTTCACATGGTCTTGGATGACATGGCACTAGTTGACCAAGTTTAGTTGAGGAAACAGAATATAAATGGATGCAAAGAGGTGAAGAAAATATAAATGTGACATATGACCATTATCATATGTGTGATAGTTTTGAGTTTTGCTTTGATTTGATTTTGGTTTCTTTGATGCAAGTGTGTTTGTTTATCATATATAAGAGTTTTACAAACCATAGATCAAGCCAAGGTGGCCTTGGGTGAAGATTTGCAAAATTGGTGTTATGTGTATGTGAGTAAAAATGGAATTACCTCACCATTTGAATTCTCTCCATTTGATTTGACTTTTCTTGACTCTAATGTGGTTCTTATTAGTTTAGAAACATTTTAAGAGCATTGAAACCAATTCAAATGGTCTTGTTCAAAGATTTGCAAATTTGGCCTTAATACATAAGAGATGAGGTGTCAAATTTTACTAAACTTGTAAATGGTTGATCTTGCTTTACTTGGACATGGGTTAGGGTCAATTTAGTGTTATATTAAGTTTGTAGAAGGTTTCACATCATTTGGTCAAGGTTTAAAGTCATAGGGTATGGTTTGATGAAATGGTTATGTGCCACATATGCCTCTATGCATATGGTGCATTTGATTTTTAATTTGACTTGGTTTGACCCACTTGGTGTTGTTGAGTGTTGAGATGGTATATGGAAGTGATCCAACCATTCACAACAAGTCCTAGGGTCAATTTTCTTAAATTCCCATATTTGCTATTTTACTCTCATATGCCTCTATGGCATTTTTAGTTTCTTTTTATTTTCTTTGGTTTCAACTTGGAAATGATTTAAGAAGTACTATATAAGGTTTATAAAGCTTTTCCAATCCTCTAAATAAAGTGGAAAGGTCTAGGGTAAAGATTTATAATTATAGCCATAGGCACATATGCCTTTTTCTCATTTAATTTCCTTTTATTTTATTTTAACTAGGATGGTGAGAAGAGGGGTGA
Organism: Lolium multiflorum; assembly: GCA_030979885.1. NCBI lineage: Eukaryota > Viridiplantae > Streptophyta > Magnoliopsida > Poales > Poaceae > Lolium > Lolium multiflorum. The sequence goes on from CM061748.1 coordinate 151,674,618, forward strand.
GGTTTTAGGGTTTAAGATTATTTCAAATACTAATAACAAGCAATCATGGCAATAGCACAAGAATTAAGCAAGATTATTATGTACCAAACTTAATTTAATAAAAGTTTTTGTTGGTTCCAAAATTTGGAACTAGGGGAATTTATTTATTTTGTTTTGAATTTCTGGGATGTTACAAACCCTTGGCCCTTCATATTCTCGTCGATGCGTGTCTCGAACAAGTTGAGTTGGTCCTTGAACTCTTGGCGTTGCACCCATAGGTTGTGTTGGGTGGCCAACCTTTCGGAGGGGTGTAGGACCTCATCCTCCTTTGCTTGGTCTCCGTGCCTATCCATGATAACAAGACAAGAACTATGTTGTGGATGTTAGTGGAAGGAGACTACCTCGCACTCTTACCTTGGTAAGATAGTATTGAGGCAATCAACCAAGACCAAAGTAAGACCAAGTGTATCGGGACACACACAAAGGCACACACAAAAGCTAGCAAATATGGTGTTAGGTGTGGATGGTGGAAAGCCAAAAGACGAAATCCAAAATCGAGTATGTTGTTAAGAGTGGGTAAGGTCCAAAAATCAAGTGTCAAAGTGGAGATCACTATAAACACGGAAAAATGTGGAACTCACACACGAGATGAACGGGGTTAGTGCAACCAAGGAACGAGCGGAAAAATGAAAAACCCCTAAGCAAGGGTGCTCAATGTCACACTAACGCAAGAAGAGATCGAAGCTAGGTTGCATAGAGGAGAAACACCAAGATTCGCACGAGGTCTCTCTTCTCTATCTCTCTTGCTTGCTTAAAAGCTTTTCACTCTTTTTGTATTGGTGGCACTTTGCACTTTGCTTTTCTCTTTTTTTTCACTAGCACACTATGCTCTTACTCTTTTGCTTGCCACTCACGAGCTCCACTTATGAGCTTTACTCACACAACGCACACCCTCACGGTCGGGACCTCGTGCGATGTTTCGCAACACTCGAAAAGCTTCGCTCGTGGGATAGATCGCAAAAAGAAGAGGGCTACAAGGGGTACTGCAAGTTATACCTGCGATGGTGGAGATGATGGTGGTGGTGGTCGGCGGTGGTGTTAGTCGATGTCGAAGACGGGAGCCCGGTCGGTGGGCCGGTCTGACCGGAGCTGGCGCCGGCGTGTCCGGTCTGGGGGCCGGTCGGACCGGTCTCTGGGCCGGCAGTCCGGTTGGCGGCCGGTTGACCGAGCGCTGTCCGGTCTGGGGGCCGGTTGACCGGTTTCGAAACCGGGTTTCACGTTTCTCTCTCTTGTTCTTCCCCAAACCAAAACCAAAAGATCAAATCGACGGGAAAACGATGGAATTGGAGGCTAAAAGTTGGGGAAATAGTAGATCAAGCACAAAGACACCAAATCCACGGATCAAAACCACTCAAAACTCAACCAAATCACAGATCGGTCCAAAGGCACTTTGAGGCTATTTTTTGGAAAATTTTCTAGAAACGAAATCGGGTGGGTGGAGGGTCAAAATCGCGGTAACCAAAGGCTGCTGATACCATATGATGAGATCTGAGATCTAGGATGTGGCCCGATCTCGCGATTCGACCCAAGAACCAAGGGGAAGAGGTGGGAGAGCGCGAGGAACACGAGGAACACGAAGAACACCGGTACTCACGCACGCACACCAACCCGATACACCCGATACTTACCCCCGTGACTCGGTAGATCACGCCAATAGAATCTCCAAGGAAGAGGCACGCGGCAGAATTCCCGGAGAGAGATTGGTGTTGGAGAAAGGGGATTGGTGAGGGAGAGAGAGTGACTTGCACTAGAATCTCACTCAACAATTCACAAATCAACAACAAGAGTGCCTTGATTACAGAGGGATGCTTATCCAAGATGGATGCTAACCCTAGGGAGACTAAGCTCAAAGTTGGTTTAAGCTCAAAATTATGTCTAAGGGGTAAAGGAGGGGTCCTGGGTACTTATATAGGCATACATGGCCAGCAAGGCGAAAAGGTACGCAAACAGGATAACTTAGGCAGTTTGGTGGGGAAATCCCGACGGATCCGGTTGGCGGCCGGTCAGACCGGGCCTGGCACCGGGTGTCCGGTTGGCGGCCGGTCAGACCGGGCCGACGGTCCGGTCGGCCGGTCGACCGGTCGCCAACCGGAAACTTCGCAGATTTCCGTCCGGTTGGTCTCCGGTACGAGCTTGTGAGATCCGGGCCTGGGACCGGGTGGTCCGGTCTGGGGTCCGGTCTGACCGGGTTCTGGACCGGCCGGCGTCTTCTCTTCCTTCGAGCGCTTCGAGTGACATCGGGTCCAGCTTCGTGCCCATCTTCATGTCCCGTTGTTCCTCTCCTTCCCTTGTCCCTGGTTCGTCCTCCCCTCCGGGGTCTTGATGGTCCTTGTACCTAATGACACAAAGCACATCGGCATGAGGTAGCATTCCATCCAAAGGCGTACCGAGATCAAGGGTGGTGAGGAGCGAGTTCACCTTATCATGTAGAGCTTTAACTCGAGCCCTTGTCATTGGTCCGCTTGGGGGACTTGTTGGTCTTGGTGAGGAGGTGTCCGAAGGCCACCCCGCATCATTTAAGCCTAACCCACTTCCTATGAAAAGGAATCTTGTACGCAAATAAATTCATGAAGAACAAAGTGACAAGCATAGGAAGGCAACACAAGCGCAATTTCAAGATTCTCAACATAAAGAGGGAAACTTAATATTATTAAGATGCATATAACCATGTTTCCCTCTCTCATAATAACTTTCAGTAGCATCATGAACAAACTCAACAATATAACTATCAAATGAAACATTCTTGTCATGAGCCTTATGCATAAAATTATTACTCTCCACAGAAGCATAATCAATTTTATTAGTTGTAGTGGGAGCAAATTCAACAAAGTAGCTATCATTATTATTCTCATCAAGTGTAGGAGGCATAGTATAATCATAATAAAATTTACTCTCCATAGTAGGCGGCACCAAAAGACCACTATCATTATAATCATCATAAATAGGAGGCATATCATAATCAACATAAACTTTCTCCTCAATACCCGGAGGACTAAAGAGATCATTTTCATCAAAACCGACCTCCCCAAGCTTAAATTCTTCCATAGCATTATCAACAATGGTGTTCATACTAATAACATTGCTACTAGCATGCAAATAAGATTCCATAGATTTTTTAATTTTCGCAGCAAACAATTCTATCTCAGGGAAAAGATTAAAAAGCTCACTGTTGCTTTCCATTATGCCTTACTAGTGTAAACAAGAAACAAAAAGATGCAATTGCAGGATCTAAAGGAAATAGCTTCGAGCACTTACAACGGCAACAGAAAATAACTTAGTTACCTGGGACCGGAGTGTGTGCCTTTTACCTTTCCTCCCGGCAACGGCGCCAGAAAAGTGCTTGCTGTCCACAACTGGCGCGTGGTTGACGTGTTTGATGGCGATTGACGGGCTTGATGGAGTGTCTTGATTCGTCCCCGGCAACGGCGCCAAAAGTGCTTGATGTCTACGTGTGCTTCTATTCTTGTAGACAGTGTTGGGCCTCCAAGAGCAGAGGTTTGTAGAACAGCAGCAAGTTTCCCTTAAGTGGATCACCCAAGGTTTATCGAACTCAGGGAGGAAGAGGTCAAAGATATCCCTCTCAAGCAACCCTGCAATCATGATACAAGAAGTCTCTTGTGTCCCCAACACACCTAATACACTTGTCAGATGTATAGGTGCACTAGTTCGGCGAAGAGATAGTGAAATACAAGTGGTATGAATGAATATGAGCAGTAGTAACGGCAGAAAAGTGCTTGTTGGCGTGCAGTTGATGGTGGTAATATTGCAGAAGTAAACATGCAGCAGAACAAGAAACAAGCGGTGTTTGCGTATTGGAAACAAGGCCTAGGGATTATACTTTCACTAGTGGACACTCTCAACATTGATCACATAACAGAATAAATAGATAAATGCTATACTCTACACTCTCTTGTTGGATGATGAACACCACTAATTGTGTAGGATTACACGAACCCTCAATGCCGGAGTTAACAAGCTCCACAATATTCGATATTCATGTTTAAATAACCTTAGAGTGCACGATAGATCAACACAACTAAACCAAGTACTAACATAGCATGCACACTGTCACCATCACACTATGAATGAGGCATAGATCACATCAATACTATCATAGCAATAGTTAACTTCATAATCTACAAGAGATCACAATCATAACCTACGCCAAGTACTACACGATGCACACACTGTCACCTTTACACCGTGCAGGAGGAATAGAGTACTTTAATAACATCACTAGAGTAGCACATAGATGAATAGTGATACAAAACACATTGCAATCATAAAGGGATATAAATAAGCACCTCACTATGCTATTCATAACAGTGAATAAGTATTATGTGAAATATAGCCTAAGAGACCCACAGGGTGCACACACTGTCACCTTTACACACGTGGGACAAGGAGTCTCCGGAGATCACATAAGTAAAATCCACATGACTAGCATAATGACATCTAGATTACAAGCATCATCATATGAATCTCAATCATGCTCATGAGATTATTGTATTGAAGTACATAGGAGAGAGATTAACCACATAGCTACCGGTATAGCCCTTAGTCTCGATGGAGAACTACTCCCTCCTCATGGGAGACAACAGCGGTGATGAAGATGGCGGTGGTGTCGATGGAGAAGCCTTCCGGAGGCACTTCCCCGTCCCGGCGTGCCGGAACAGAGACTCCTGTCCCCGATCTTGGCTTCGCGATGGCGGCGTCTGGAAGGTTTCTTGTACCGTGGCTTTTCGTATCGAAGATTTAGGTCAGGGACCTTTAAATAGGCGAAGAGGCGGAGTCGGAAGGCTGACGAGGCGGTGACACAATAGGGGGGCGCGGCCCAGGCCCTGGCCGCACCACCCTGTCGTCTGGTGGCCCTGTGGCCCCCCTCTGCCGGCTCTCGGGTGTTCTGGAAGCTTCGTGGGAAAATAGGATGCTGGGCATTGATTTCGTCCGATTCCGAGAATATTTCCTTACTAGGATTTCTGAAACCAAAAACAGAAAACAGGAACTGGCACTTCGGCATCTCGTTAATAGGTTAGTTCCGGAAAATGCATCAAAACGATATAAAGTGTGAACAAAACATGTAGGTATTGTCATAAAACTAGCATGGAACATAAGAAATTATAGATACGTTTGAGACGTATCAATGATGCCATGATCCCACTAGTGGACATGATGATTTGTGAGTGCTTGCATGAGTTGGATGATCATATTGCTATGTCATATGCTTCTTTCACATTCCCATGTGATACTTGTGATACACCTATTGTTGATCATGCGGAATTAGTTGCTTATGATGATATTTCCATGCCATGCTATGAGTCTTTCGAGTTACTTCCTCTTGCTTGCAATATGTCGAACAATTGCTCTTTCCTATGTGTTGCTTGCAATGATGATGATGATAATACTTGTGTTGTGACAACCTTGCCGAACAATTGCTCTTTCCATAGGTTTGTCGACAACAATGATAACATGTTGAACATGTTTTGCTCTAAATGTTTGCAATACTCTCCCATTAATGCAACCAAAATGTTGAATACTTGCTCTTTCCAATGCTTGGTTTGCAATGATGTTAATATGCTTGTAAATGAGATTGCCCCCATAGCTCTCTCAAATTTTGGAGACTTTGCATATATTCATGTTGAGCATGTTCCCATGTTTGCTCCGCATATTCACCACATCTACTATGATATATTGCTTAATGCTAATGGTGATGTGCAAAAGAGATGGACCATCATGATGGATGATGTGTTCATATACCATGCACACACGTTCTTTGCTTTGCCTATTGTGTGTGTAGGTACAAGAATGCCAATGTCAACCTCGATTGAGCACGAGTTGACAAAGAGAGCTCTTGAGAGCATAATACAAGTGAGTTCAAGATCGAACCCGGCTCTAATACCTTTCCCATGCTTTGCATTGAACATGCCGAACAATTTCTCTTTCTCTTGGTTCTTTTGCAAGCATGATGATGTGATTCTTACCGTTGGTGTTGCCTCAAACAAGTTGACCAATTTCTCTTTCATTTGGTTTGTTGGCACGCACGGTTGTGCAAATGTTTCCGTAGTGAACTTTTTGGATGATATGTCTTGTGTTGCAACAAATATGAGGACCAATTTCTCTTTCCAATGGTTTGTGTGCACACATGTTGATGATATTTTGGACACTTCCACTTATGCGTTTTGGCCAAATTCTCCACTTGTTGCTTCAAGGATGTTGAACAATTTCTCTTTCCGATGCCTTGAGTGCAACAATGAAAATGAGTTTCTACATGAGATGGACACCATGGTCGTCTCACAATTTGGAGTTTTTGTGTTTCCACATTTGGAAGATGTTCATACGGAGTTCTTACACATTGACCTTGCACATGCATTATTCTTGATAAATTTGTGTTGTGCTAACGGTGTTGTGAACATGAAAGGACATGTCATCAATGATGTGCTCCAATATCACACACAAACATACTTTGCTTGGTCTTTGTTGTGTGAAGGTACAAGTGACTTGTGGATGAGCGTCAACGAATGGGTTCAACCCCATACATCTACTACACAAGATCTCTCAATGAGAGCACACCGACATTATGCTAAGGTGACCTCCTTATACTTGGGACATATTGCTAAACCCATTGAACATTGGCTACGCTTTGAGTGTTCTCTTGTTTCTCTTGTGCTATTGATAGGGTACATGACTTTCAAGTGGACATTCAAGCGTTGGTGTCATCTACCTCCTCTACACGTTCATGATGAGTTATCGTCGAGGACGACTCTTTTTCAAGTGGGGGGAGATGATGCAGCCCGACCTTCGGTCTTCACCGCATCATATGCTTCATCGCCAAGACGACACGCAAAGGTGAATCTTCTCCTTTACGCGTGTCTACAATCGCCTATGTGGAACGATATACTACTTCATACTCCGTCATATCTTGATGATAGGAACTCGATGACAAGTACGGAGGGAAGAGAGGATGCCATGGAGACCCGAGGACGCAAGGCCGATGTCATGGAAGCATGGAAGAGAAGGAAGAAGAAGCGTTGGACGCTCCAGGCCGGAACTTCCGCCCGACACAGCCGGAACTTCCGCCCAGATTCCATCCAAGACTGAAGATGCTCATCCTGAAGAGCTGCGGCCGGAACTTCCGCCCAGGACCGGAACTTCCGCCCAGGACGGCCGGAACTTCCGCCCCATCGAACCTCAGCCAGATCTCAGCCCACTTTGGCTTGTAACTTACCCCTTCATCCCCTTGCCTATAAATAGACACCTACCCCCACCTTCATGAGGGAGAGATGATGTTTAGATGAATTGGCTTATGCCTCTATTATCCCTTTGTGGATTTGGGAAACCCCCACCTTAGGTTAATTCCTATTGTACCACCCGGGCTCCTTATCGAATCCTATTGTATCTCTTTGGTGACTTCTACCAATCTTAGTCTTTTGCTTGCACTTCTACCTATTTGGTCTTTTGCTTGCACTTCTATTGAGTTTGGTCTTTTCACCCTTCTAGATTCATAGGATCTTCGATTTGTCGATCTTTTTGCGGGACTTCTACCGAAAGGTCTTTTCCTTGCAACTTCTATCGAGTTGGTGGTTCGGGCCAACGAGGACAAACCGATTGTGTGTGTGCGTGTGTTTGTATCGTGTTCTTCGCGTTCATCCACTTCCCCGCGAATCCCCCTCCGCAATCACACTCACCCGGGTCAAACCGTGAAGATTGGGCACACCCTCGGGCTTAGCCCGCATCACCAGCTGTTGTGCCGTGGTGGCATTGTGACTTCGTTTGAGCTTGGTTAGGTCATTGGGACATGTGGTGTCAAGGATTGATCCATACTATCTCAAGATTCCCTCTGGTTAGCCCTTCGAGTTCCACCCTATACGTCTTGAACATGCCTAATTGCCGTCAGCGCATGTGCGTGTAGCCGAACGCACCCAGGGGTACAAAATTGGTTCAAAAAATACCCCACCATGATAGTGTACACACCATGTGGACACACAATTTTTTTGGGTCATTCCCACCCTCCGAGGTTCGCTTTCCAGATAAACCCTAATCCATTGACCGTGCGGTATACAACATTGACTAATTGCCGTCAGCGTATGTGCGTGTAGCCGGATGCACCCGGAGGTACAAATTTGGTTCAAAATACACCCCACCATGATAGTGTACACACCATGTGGACACACATAATTTTTTGGGTCATTCCCACCCTCCGAGGCTCGCTTTCGAGGGAAACCCTAATCCATTGACCGTGCGGTCTACAACATTGACTAATTGCCGTCAGCGCATGTGCGTGTAGCCAGACGCACCCGGGGGTACAAAGTTGGTTCAAACAACACCCCACAATGATAGTGTACACGCCATGTGGACACACACAATTTTTTGGGTCATTCCCACCCTCCGAGGCTCAATTTCCAGGGAAACACTAATCCATTGACCGTGCGGTCTACAACTGATGTAGCCCCGCCCATGGACGACACTACACCAAGGCCAACTAGTCCCCCAAGTGGACCGATGACACGAGCCCGGGTGAGAGCTATACACGACAAGGTGAACTCACTCCTCGCTACGCTCGATCTCGGTACAACATTGGATGGAATGCTACCTCATGCCGATGTGTTGTGTGTCATTAGGTACAAGAGTCATCAAGGACACGGGGAGGAGGAACTCCCATGGTCCATGGAACTAGAAGAGAGGAAGAGAGAAGAAGAAAGAGGAAAGAAGAAAGGAAGAAGAAAGGAAGAAGAAAGAAAGAAGAGAAAGAAGGAAGAGAAGAAGAGGGCCGGCCCAGGCCCGGTAGGCCGGCCCCCCCGGCCACCCGGCCAGATGCTGAGCGGCACCTCCTTGGCCGCGGGAAAGAAGGGGAGACCGGTACCTCCGCCTGGAGGCTCCGGCCAAGGTACCTTCCAGGGGTACCAGCTCCCCAGTAATGTCTACTACGACTCCACGGTACCTCGGGTGGAGGCTCTGGCCGGGGTACCGCTCAGGGGCCCCGAGCCCCAGTTGATGTAGCCCCGCTCGCCAACGACACTACATCAAGGCCAACAAGTCCCCCAAGTGGACCAATGACACGGGCTCGAGCTAAAGCGATACATGACAAGGTGAACTCGCTCCTCACTACCCTCGACCTAGGTACCCCATTGGATGGAATGCTACCTCATGCCGAAACCCTTTGTGTGATTAGGTACATGGAGCATCAAGACCCCGGAGAGGATGAGACGCCATGGTCAAGGGAAGGAGAGGAGCAGCGGAACCTGGAGACGAACATGAAGCCGAAGCCGACGTCGCCCGAAGAGCGCCAAGGAAGAGACGGAAGCGCTGGCCGGGACCCGGTCAGACCGGACCCATGACCGGACGCCCCGGCCACAGGCCCGGGCCAACCGCGCAAACTTCGCAGATTCCCGGTTGGCGACCGGTCGACCGGACCCATGACCGGACAGCCCGGTCACAGGCCCGGTCAGACCGGACCCCTGGCCGGACAACCCGGTCACAGGCCCGGTCTGACCGGACGCCCAACCGGATCCGACGGGAATACCCCACCAAACTGCCTTAACTTATCCATTCGCGTACCTGTTCGCCCTTGCTGGCTGTGTTGCCCTATATAAGTAGCTGGAACCCCTCCTTTACTTTTCAGACTTGTTTAGAACTCAAACCTAACTTTGAGCTTAGTCTCCCTTGGGTATCATCCCTCTGTAATCAAGGCCACCCTTGTGGATGTATGAATTTGGTAGTGAGAGATTCTAGTGTACCCACTCTCTCTCCCACTCCTTGATTCATCCTCCCCACCGGTCTCTCCTCTCGGAATTCTACCTCGAGTCTCTTCCGGGCGGATTCTATTGGCACGGTCCATCGAGCCGTGAGGGTAAGCATCGATTGTATCGGGTTGGTGTGCGTGGTTCTTCGTGTGTTCTTCGCGTTCTTCGTGTTCTTCCGCCTCTCCCTCTCTTTCCCCTTTTGATTCTTGGGTCATTCGCGAGATCGGGCCACAATCGGGGTCTTAGACCTCATCATATGGTATCAGCAGCCTTTGGTTTCCGCGGATTTGACCCTCCACCCACCCAATTTCGTTTCTAGAAAATTTTCCAAAAAATAGCCCCAAATTGCCTTTGGACGGATCTGTGATTTGGTTGAGTTTTGAGTGGTTTTGCTCCGTGGATCTGGTGTTGTTGTGCTTGATCTACTATTTCCCCAACTTTTAGCCTCCAATTCCATCGTTTCCCTTCGTTTTGGTCGATTTGGTTTTGGTTTGGGGAAGAACAGGAGAGAGAAAGCTCCAAATCGTGAAACCCGGTTTCCAACCCGGTCAACCGGCCCCCAGACCGGACCGTCCGGCGCAGCACCCGGCCAACCGGCCGCCAACCGGACAGGCCCAGAGACCGGTCCGACCGGCCGCCAGACCGAACACGCCGGCGCAAGCTCCGGTCCAACCGGACCACCGACCGGGCTCCCGTCTTCGACATCGACTAACACCACCGCCGACCACCACCACCACCATCATCTCCACCATCGCAGGTATAACTTGCAGTAACCCTTGTAGCCCTCTTCTTTTGCGATCTATCCCACGAGCGAAGCTTTTCGAGTGTTGCGAAACATCGCACGAGGTCCCGACCGTGAGGGTGTGCGTTGTGTGAGTAAAGCTCATAAGTGGAGCTCGTGAGTGGCACGCAAAAGAGTAAGAGCATAGTGTGCTAGTGAAAAAAAGAGAAAAGCAAAGTGCAAAGTGCCACCGATACAAAAAGAGTGAAAAGCTTTTAAGCAAGCAAGAGAGATAGAGAAGAGAGACCTCGTGCGAATCTTGGTGTTTCTACTCTATGCAACCTAGCTTCGACCTCTTCTTGCGTTAGTGTGACATTGAGCACCCTTGCTTTTGGGTTTTTCCTTTTTCCGCTCGTTCCTTGGTTGCACTAACCCCGCTCATCCCGTGTGTGAGTTCCACATTTTTCCGTGTTTATAGTGATCGCCACTTTGACACTTGATTTTTGGACCTTACCCACTCTTAACAACATACTCGATTTTGGATTTCGTCTTTTGGCTTTCCACCATCCACTCCTAACACCATATTTGCTAGCTTTTGCGTGTGCCTTTGTGTGTGTCCCGATACAATTGGTCTTACTTTGGGCTTGGTTGATTGCCTCAATACTATCTTACCTCGGTAAGAGTGCGAGGTAGTCTCCTTCCACTAACATCCACAACATAGTTCTTGTCTTGTGATCATGGATAGGCACGGAGACCAAGCAAAGGAGGATGAGGTCCTACACCCCTCCGAAAGGTTGGCCACCCAACACAACCTATGGGTGCAACGCCAAGAGTTCAAGGACCAACTCAACTTGTTCGAGACACGCATCGACGAGCAATATGAAGAAGTGGCTCACAACTTCGGTCAAGTGAACCAAGATATGAATCTTCTTCGCGAAGCTACGGACAACTTGCATGACCAAGTGACGGCCAATGATGCAAACATGGAGCGGCGCATGGATAGCCTCGAGCGCGCCATCAACAACTTGGGACGCCGACATCGACATCGCTCTACTTCCTCATCGTCATCGACCTCCTCACATGATGACTACTCCCATGATCACCATTCGTCCTCAAGCTCCGACTCAAGGCATGGAGATCATCATCGCTCTCGTCGACCGCACGCTCGTCATGATGATTCTCGCTCAAACTCAAGGCGCGGAGAGTTCCATCGCCATGCTCGTCCTCATGAGCGTCCTCAACAAGACCAAGCTCTTCACCAAGATCGTCATCAAGCGGCTCGCCATGCCCACCATGGGCATGACGACCAACCCCAAGACAACGTCCTCCACAACATGGACCCGGCACCTCATCGTCAAGCCCATGTGGATGCTCAAGACCAAGGTCATCAAGATCCACCAAGGCGTGACCTTCGGAACCATCCTCGCCATGACCAAAGGGGCCGAGGACAACCACAACATGATCAAGATGAGAGAGCCATCATTGGACAACGCCAACAACCTCGTCAAGATCCGCAACAACATCATCAACGTGAGCCAAGTGAAGCTAGTGTTCACCTCCAACGCCAACCCAATGCTATGGTTGGCCGTGGAAGACCTCCTCTACCACCTCAAGCCGCAAGAGATGAAGGCATCCGTCCTCGCCGCCGAAACTTGGAAGATGAAGAGAACATGTATGGGAAACTCAAGTTCAATATGCCCAAGTTCAAGGGTGAAGACGACGCCGAGGCCTACCTCTCATGGGCACTCAAGGTTGACAAGATCTTCCGCATCCACAACTACTCCGGTGCCAAGAAAGTAGCCATGGCTTCCCTCGAGTTTGAAGATTATGCCAACACTTGGTGGGAACAAGTTGTCACTCTTAGGGAAGAAAAGGGTGATCCTCCAATTGATACTTGGGAAGATATGAAGGAGGAGATGCAAGCACGCTTTGTCCCTACACACTACAAGACCGATCTCTTCAACAAGCTCCAAAAGTTGAAGCAAGGCACCAAGACCGTTGAGGAGTTCTTCAAGGAAATGGAGTTGACTATGATGCGAGCAAACATCCAAGAGTCCGAGAACCAAACCATTGCTAGGTTTTTCAATGGCCTCAACTACCCCATCAAGAGGATTGTGGAGTTCCAACAATACTCCAACATGGTTGAGTTGGTTCACCAAGCTTCCAAGGCCGAGCGTCAAGTGAATGAGGACATCAAGTACTCGAAGTCCAAGCAATACTTCGCCTCCAAACTTGCTACAACAACTCCCACAACAAGCGTCAAGCCAACCGCATCCTCTACACCTTCCAAGCAACCTACTATCCAAAGTCGCATGAAGCAAACGGTGTCCTCCACCGCCTCCTCCAAAGCCTCTACGGGACCCTCCAATGTCACTTGCTTCAAGTGTGGCACTCAAGGCCACAAGTCCTTCGAGTGCAAGAACACCAAGGTTATGATCACTATGGAGAATGGTGACATAGAGACGCTAAGTGAGGGCGAATATGAAGCCCTAGTGCAAGCCGCCGTTGCTAATGAGGAAGAGTATGATGAAGAAAGTGGAGAAGACCCTCTCTTATGCACACACGACCCAAGCCCTTCACTTGTGGTCACTCGAGTGCTCACAACTCAACCCCAAGCTATGGAAGACCAAAGATGCAACATCTTCCAAACTCGAGCCGGCATTGGTGGCAAGTCAATCAAGGTCATCATCGATGGTGGGAGTTGCCACAACTTGGCAAGCACCGAGTTATGTGAGAAGCTCAACCTCACGCTTCGCAAGCATCCTCATCCATACCATGTCCAATGGTTGAGCGACAAGGGCAATGTCAAGATTCAACACACCGTCACCGTCAACTTCAAGATAGGACCTTATGAAGACACCGTTGAGTGTGACGTGGTGCCTATGACCGTGTGCCACATGTTGCTTGGCCGCCCATGGCAATTTGACAAGAAGGCCATACATGATGGTTACTCCAATGCATACACCTTCAAGGTCAAGGACAAGAAGTTCGAGCTTCGCCCAATGACTCCTAGCCAAATCATCGCCGACAATGCGAAGGCTTTAGCGAGGGCACAACACAACACCCACCATAGTGAGTTGAGAGGAGAGGGAGCTACCCACCAAAAAGAGAGTGAGCGCCACCACCCACATATGAGTGAGAGAAAGAGTGTCCTCTTAGCCACAAAAAGCGAGTGGAGAGAAGTGAAAGACAACCCATCCACCACCATACACTACGTGCTCATTTGCAAGGGCCTCTCGTCGGAGACTAACGACTTAACCAACATTCCTTCGTCTTTGTTGTCTCTTTTGAAGGAGTTCCAAGACGTCTTCCCCGACGAGCTACCTCATGGACTACCACCGCTTCGGGGCATCGAGCATCGCATCGACCTCATACCCGGCGCTCCCCTACCAAACCGCGCCGCTTACCGCACCAACCCCGAAGATACCAAGGAGATACAACGCCAAATACAAGACCTCCTCGCTAAAGGGTACGTCCGAGAAAGCCTTAGCCCTTGTGCCGTTCCCGTCATTCTTGTGCCTAAACCGGATGAGACGCAACGGATGTGTATGGATTGTCGACCTATCAATGCCATTACCGTCCGTTATCGCCATCCCATTCCGCGTTTAGACGACATGCTTGATGAATTGAGTGGTGCCACCATTTTCTCTAAGATTGATTTGCGTAGTGGCTACCACCAAATTCGCATGGCAATTGGTGATGAATGGAAGACGGCATTCAAGACCAAGCTTGGTCTATATGAATGGCTTGTCATGCCATTTGGTCTTTCAAATGCTCCTTCGACTTTCATGCGTCTTATGAATCACATTTTGCGACCTCTCATTGGCAAGAGCGTGGTTGTTTACTTTGATGATATCCTCATCTATAGCAAAAATCTCGAGGACCATGTTCAACATGTGAGAGAAGTCTTATGCATCTTGCGCCACGAGAAGCTCTTTGCCAACCTACCAAAATGCCATTTCGCTCAAAACAAATTGGTTTTTCTTGGTTTTGTGGTTTCCGCCAACGGGATTGAAGTTGATTCTTCCAAGATTGAGGCCATCCATAATTGGCCCACTCCCACAAATGTTGGTCAAGTTCGGAGTTTTCATGGACTTGCGGGTTTCTACCGCCGCTTTGTGAAAGATTTTAGTACCATCGCTTGCCCTTTAAATGAGCTTACTAAAAAGAATGTTCCGTTTGTTTGGGGCAAAGCACAACAAAACGCTTTTGATGAATTGAAAAAGAGACTCACCGAGGCACCATTACTTGTTCTTCCCGATTTCACTCAAACATTTGAGATAGAATGTGATGCGAGTGGCCTTGGGATTGGCGGTGTCCTCATGCAAAATGGAAAACCCGTGGCATACTATAGCGAGAAGTTGGACGGCGCACACCTCAACTATCCTATATATGACAAGGAGCTTTATGCTTTGGTTCGTGTTCTTGAAGTTTGGCAACATTACCTTTGGCCAAAAGAGTTTGTTATCCACTCGGATCATGAGTCCTTGAAGTATTTGAAAAGTCAACACAATTTGAACAAGAGACATGCTAAGTGGGTTGAGTTCATAGAGTCCTTCCCTTATGTAATCAAATACAAAAAGGGCAAGGAAAATGTGGTTGCGGATGCACTTTCCCGCAAGATTACTCTTCTACTCACCCGCTTGGAGTTTCACATTTTGGGTCTTGAGGAGATCAAAGAGCTTTACACATCCGACTCTTTCTTTGGACCAATCTTTGCCAAGTGTTCCGTTGACCGAGGTTTTGATGATTTCTATTTGCATGATGGCTACTTGTTTAAAGCTAACAAAGTTTGCATACCCGAGTCTTCTCTTCGTAAGTTGCTTTTGCAAGAGTCACATGGAGGTGGCCTCATGGGTCATTTTGGACGCGACAAGACTCTTTCGATGCTATCCACACACTATTATTGGCCACGCATGAAGCGAGACGTGGAGCGCCTTTGCAACCGTTGCACCACTTGCTTACAAGCTAAGTCAACATCTAATCCCCATGGTCTTTACATACCTTTACCCATTCCATATGCACCTTGGTCGGATATAAGCATGGACTTTGTGTTAGGCTTGCCAAGAACAAAGCATGGGCATGATTCAATCTTTGTGGTAGTGGATAGGTTCTCAAAGATGGCTCATTTCATACCATGTCATAAGAGCGATGATGCTTCACACATTGCTTCATTGTTTTTCAGGGAAGTGGTTCGCCTACACGGAATACCGGCAAGCATTGTGTCGGATCGAGACGTCAAGTTCATGAGTTATCTATGGAAGTCGCTCATGGCAAAGTTTGGAGTCAAGCTCTTATTCTCATCGTCCTCGCACCCTCAAACCGATGGACAAACCGAAGTGGTCAATCGAAGCCTCTCCACACTCCTCCGCACACTTGTGAAGAAAAACTTGAAGTCATGGGAAGATTGCCTCCCCCACGCGGAGTTCGCCTACAATAGAGCCAAACACTCCACAACATTACGGAGTCCCTTCATGATCGTCTATGGATTCGAACCTCCAACGGCACTCGACATCCTCCCACTACCTCTTCATCAAAGGACGAACATGGACTTCGACGAGCGCACCACCGCCATGAAGAAACTACATGAAGAAACAAGAGCAACCATACAAGACCATGTCCTTCGCCAAGCTACCCGCCTCAACGCCAAGAAGAAAGAACGAGTGTTTGAAGAAGGAGACCTCGTTTGGGTTCACCTAAGGAAAGAAAGGTTCCCTCAAGAACGCAACTCCAAGCTCAAGCCAAGAGGAGATGGGCCTTTCAAGGTACTCAAGCGCATCAACAACAACGCCTACGTCATCGACATACCGACATCAAAGTACTTGGTGAGCAACACTTTCAACATCTCGGATCTATCCCCACATCATGGAGATGAGGAGGGACAAGAGTCGAGGACGACTCTCTCCCAAGGGGGGGAGATGATGTAGCCCCGCTCGCCAACGACACTACATCAAGGCCAACAAGTCCCCCAAGTGGACCAATGACACGGGCTCGAGCTAAAGCGATACATGACAAGGTGAACTCGCTCCTCACTACCCTCGACCTAGGTACCCCATTGGATGGAATGCTACCTCATGCCGAAACCCTTTGTGTGATTAGGTACATGGAGCATCAAGACCCCGGAGAGGATGAGACGCCATGGTCAAGGGAAGGAGAGGAGCAGCGGAACCTGGAGACGAACATGAAGCCGAAGCCGACGTCGCCCGAAGAGCGCCAAGGAAGAGACGGAAGCTGGCCGGTCCAGGACCCGGTCAGACCGGACCCACGACCGGACGCCCCGGCCACAGGCCCGGTCAACCGGGCGCAAACCGGGCCAGCCCCTCGTACCGGACGACGACCGGGCCCAGGACCGGACTCTTCGCAGATTCCCGGTTGGCGACCGGTCGACCGGACCCATGACCGGACAGCCCGGTCACAGGCCCGGTCAGACCGGACCCCTGGCCGGACAACCCGGTCACCGGCCCGGTCTGACCGAACGCCCAACCGGATCCGACGGGAATACCCCACCAAACTGCCTTAACTTATCCATTCGCGTACCTGTTCGCCCTTGCTGGCTGTGTTGCCCTATATAAGTAGCTGGAACCCCTCCTTTACTTTTCAGACTTGTTTAGAACTCAAACCTAACTTTGAGCTTAGTCTCCCTTGGGTATCATCCCTCTGTAATCAAGGCCACCCTTGTGGATGTATGAATTTGGTAGTGAGAGATTCTAGTGTACCCACTCTCTCTCCCACTCCTTGATTCGTCCTCCCCACCGGTCTCTCCTCTCGGAATTCTACCTCGAGTCTCTTCCGGGCGGATTCTATTGGCACGGTCCATCGAGCCGTGAGGGTAAGCATCGATTGTATCGGGTTGGTGTGCGTGGTTCTTCGTTTGTTCTTCGCGTTCTTCGTGTTCTTCCACCTCTCCCCTCTTTCCCCCTTTGATTCTTGGGTCATTCGCGAGATCGGGCCACAATCGGGGTCTTAGACCTCATCACCAGTAATGATGCGCTCCATTTGCTGCTCTCCCCGGTACCTCGAGCGGTACCTTCGCTCACACCATGGAACTCCATGCATCTGAGCCGTTGATCGACATCTAGCGCTTGTAACTTAATTACCCTTTGCCCCAAACTACCCTTGACTAAAATCTGAGCTATATGTGCTCCCGTATCCCTCATTTGCTAGGTTAGACATAGAACTTGGATTATCTTTGGAGCTTTGCTCACAAACCTCTAAGATGATCTCCTATGTTTCATCAAGGCCATCTCTTGTTGAAGATTGAATCATTTGTGTGTGAGATTCTAGTGTAACCACTCTCTCTCTCTCTCTCACAAGTATTCAACTCTATCACCGATCTCTCACACCGGGATTCTAACTCGTGTCTCTCCCCGTGTGATTCTATCGGCGTGGTTAATCGAGCCACGAGAGTGAAACTCGTTTGTATCGGGTTGGCGTGCGTGTGTTCGTTCTTCGTGTTCATCCCGTTCTTAGCTTTTCCCCTTTTTCCCCTCTTTGATTTTGGATCAAATTTGTAAGATTGGGCACATCCTAGGTCTTAGACCTCATCATATGGTATCAGCAGCTCAAGGTTATCACGAATTAGACCCCCCACCCACCCAATTTCATCTCTGAAAAATTTCCCAAAAAATCCCCAAAAAATAGCCCTAAGTTGCCTTTTGATGGATCTGCGATTTTGTTGCGTTTTGAGTGGTTTTGGTCCATTGATTTAGTGTCTCTAGTGTTGATCTACTATTCCCCCCACTTTCTAGCCACAAATTCCTTCGACTTTCGAGTTTTGGGTCGATTTGGGGAAGAACGGCTCAAGAACAGCTCGTGCGTGCGCGTGAGGAAGAAGTGCCCAGCTCACGAGCGGTACCTCCGGGTGGAGCCTCCGGCCGCGCACGAGCGGTACCTCGGGGTAGAGGCTCCAACCTCCACTACCGCTTGCACTACACGCCCGCAGCTTCCACCGCCGGTACCGCCCAGCCCCCACCGCCGGTACCGCCCCCATGCCGCCGGTAGCTCCACCAACAACCACCACCACCCCCCTCAACCGCCGGCAAACACCGCCACCCCCGTCAACCACCGGCAAACACCGCAGCCCCCCCCCAAACCACCGGTAAACACCGCCGCTGCCCCTCCACCACCACCGCCACCGCAAGCTCACCGATACCACTGCCGGCATACCACCGCCACCACCCCCAAGCTACCGTGACCCGAATTTTCCGCTAACTTGTGTTTTCTTGTTCCGGTTTGAGTGCCTTGTGTGTAATACTAACCCGCAACTCCGAAGCAAGCGACGACATCCTCGCCACCCCGAACTTGCAAACGTACTCTTGACCCCACCACCATCATCGCAAGTTGGTGTTCATCACCGCCTACATATCTTAGGTATAACTTGCATTACCCTAGTATCCCTCTTATTTTTGCGATCTATCCCACCGAGCGAAGCTTTCCAAGTGTTGTGAAACATTGCACGAGGTCCCGACCGTGAGGGTGTGTGTTGTGTCGAGTAAAGCTTATAAGCAAAGCTCGGGGCGGAGAGCAATTGCAAAAGCGTAGAGCATAGTGTGCTAGTGAAAAAAAAAGAGAAAAACAAAAAGGGAAGTGCAAGTGCCACTGATACGTCTCCAACGTATCGATAATTTCTTATGTTCCATGCTACATTATTGATGATATCTACATGTTTTATGCACATTATATGTCGTATTTACGCATTTTCTGGAACTAACCTATTAACAAGATGCCGAAGAGCCGCTGTTTGTCTTGCTTTTGGTTTCAGAAATCCTAGTAAGGAAATATTCTCGGAATTGGACGAAATCAACGCCCGGTTCCTATTTTGCCCGCATCCAGAACACCCGAGAGCCGAGAGGGGCCACGTGGGGCCCACACATGGTGGCGCGGCCCAAGCCCCGGCCGCGCCGCCTAGTGTCCGGCCCACCGCACCCCTCCGAGGCTGCCATTTCGCCTACTTAAAGCCTCCGTCGCGAAACCCCCATCGAGAGCCACGATACGGAAAACCTTCCGAGACGCCGCGCGAATCCCATCTCGGGGATTCAGGAGATCGCCTCCGGCACCCTGCCGGAGAGGGGATTCATCTCCGGAGGACTCTTCATCGCCATGATCGCCTCCGGAGTGATGAGTGAGTAGTTCACCCCTGGACTATGGGTCCATAGCAGTAGCTAGATGGTCGTCTTCTCCTAATTGTGCTTCATTGTTGGATCTTGTGAGCTGCCTAACATGATCAAGATCATCTATTTGCAATTCTATATGTTGTGTTTGTCGGGATCCGATGAATAGAGAATACTATGTTATGGTGATTATCAATCTATTGTTTATGTGTTGTTTATGATCTTGCATGCTCTCCGTTATTAGTAGAGGCTCTGGCCAAGTTTTTACTCTTAACTCCAAGAGGGAGTATTTATGCTCGATAGTGGGTTCATGCCTTCATTGACACCTGGGACAGTGACAGAAAGTTCTAAGGTTGTGATGTGTTGTTGCCACTAGGGATAAAACATTGATTCTATGTCTAAGGATGTAGTTGTCGATTACATTACGCACCATACTTAATGCAATTGTTTGTTGCTTTGCAACTTAATACTGAAAGGGGTTCGGATGATAACCTGAAGGTGGACTTTTTAGGCATAGATGCAGTTGGATGGCGGTCTATGTACTTTGTCGTAATGCCCAATTAAATCTCACTATATTTATCATATCATGTATATGCATTGTTATGCCCTTTTCTATTTGTCAATTGCCCGACTGTAATTTGTTCACCCAACATGCTTTTATCTTATGGGAGAGACACCTCTAGTGAACTGTGGACCCCGGTCCTATTCTTTACATCGCATACAATCTACCAATTGTTCTTTACTGTTTTCTTGCAAACAATCATCTTCCACACAATACGGTTAATCCTTTGTTACAGCAAGCCGGTGAGATTGACAACCTCACTGTTTCGTTGGGGCAAAGTACTTTGGTTGTGTTGTGCAGGTTCCACGTTGGCGCCGGAATCCCTGGTGTTGCGCCACACTACATCCCGCCGCCATCAACCTTCAACGTGCTTCTTGGCTCCTCCTGGTTCGATAAACCTTGGTTTCTTTCTGAGGGAAAACTTGCTGCTGTGCCCATCATACCTTCCTCTTGGGGTTCCCAACGAACGTGTGAGTTACACGCCATCAAGCTCTTTTTCTGGCGCCGTTGCCGGGGAGATCAAGACACGCTGCAAGGGGAGTCTCCACTTCTCAATCTCTTTACTTTGTTTTTGTCTTGCTTTATTTTATTTACTACTTTGTTTGCTGCATCTAAACAAAACACAAAAAAATTAGTTGCTAGTTTTACTTTATTTACTGTCTTGCTCTCTATATCAAAAACACAAAAAAATTAGTTACTTGTCTTTACTTTATTTGCCTAGTTTACTTTATTACTGCTATTATGAGTAACCCTGAAGTTGAAGTTCGTTCTTTTAAGCAACAAGGTGGAGAAAGTTTTAAAGATGCTTGGTATAGAATTAGTAATGCTCATCATAGGTGCATTAAGAAACACTCCACCACTATCCTTCTTAGGAACTTTTATGTTGGTTTATCTAGTTGGAATAGGTATGTTCTTGATACTCTTTCGGGAGGTAATTTCCTAGGTACTCCCGCTTTAGAAGCTAGTTGCATCATTGAGAGTCTAGTTGGAATACCACCTGTTAATGAAGTTAAAATTGAAATCTCTCTTGAGGATGTTATGAAAAAATTGGAAACCATAGAGAAAAATTTTCCAAGTATTGAAACTAAATTGGAAATGTTATTGGATAAAACTGATGAACTTGATAAATCCCTAGGAGGAATTGATGAAAAAATTAGTGTCCTAGGAACTTGTGTTGTCCATGATAATCAAACCAATAGGATTGATGAACTTGAAAAAGCTATGGGAACCTTGGGTTCAACCTTTTCTTCTCTCAAGTATAATGAGAAAACTTATGTGGGTAAAGAGCAAAAATTCATGTATGCCTCTAAAGTGCCTAAACAAAAGAATTACTATAGGCCTAAAATTGCTAAAACTCCTAGCACCACCATAGAAAATTTAGATAATGGAGCACCTAAAGTACCCTCTGCAACAAGTTGTGTTTGCATGAAGAATAATAATGTTGATGCTTCTACACTTGATAATACTTGATTTGCACTTTCTGCGTCTAGCTGAAAGGCGTTAAAGAAAAGCGCTTAAGGGAGACAACCCATGTTTTTACTACAGCACTTTGTTTTATATTTGAGTCTTGGAAGTTGTTTTCTACTGTAGCAACCTCTCCTTATCATGTTTTTGTGCCAAGTAAAGTTTCTATGTTAAAGTTGATGTTATATTTGGGATCGCTGCGCAGAAACAGCATTGCTGTCTGTCACGAATCTGGGCACAAGTCTCTGTAGAAAATTCAAAAAAATCTGCCAATTTACGAGCGTGATCCTCAGATATGCACGCAACTTTCATTAGTTTTGAGTTTTTCCATTTGAGCAAGTCTGGTGCCATTTTAAAATTCGTCTTTATGGACTGTTCTGTTTTTGACAGATTCTGCCTTTTATTTCGCATTGCCGTATTTGCTATGTTGGATGAATTTCTTTGATCCATTAATGTCCAGTAGCTTTGTGCAATGTCCAGAAGTGTTAAGAATGATTGTGTCACCTCTAAATATGTGAATTATTAATTGTGCACTAACCCTCTAATGAGTTTGCTTGAAGTTTGGTGTGAAGGAAGTTTTCAAGGGTCAAGAGAGGAGTATGATATATTATGATCAAGAGGAGTGAAAGCTCTAAGCTTGGGGATGCCCCCGTGGTTCATCCCTGCATATTTTAAGAAGACTCAAGCGTCTAAGCTTGGGGATGCCCAAGGCATCCCCTTCTTCATCGACAACATCATCAGGTTCCTCCCCTGAAACTATATTTTTATTCGGTCACATCTTGTGTTCTTTACTTGGAGCGTCGGTTTGTTTTTGTTTTTGTTTTTGTTTGAATAAAATGGATCCTAGCATTCACTTTGTGGGAGAGAGACACGCTCCGCTGTTGCATATGGACAAATATGTCCTTAGGCTTTACTCATAATATTCATGGCGAAGTTTCTTCTTCGTTAAATTGTTATATGGTTGGAATTGGAAAATGCTACATGTAGTGATTCTAAAATGTCTTGGATAATGTGATACTTGGCAATTGTTGTGCTCATGTTTAAGCTCTTGCATCATATACTTTGCACCCATTAATGAAGAAATACATAGAGCTTGCTAAAATTTGGTTTGCATATTTGGTCTCTCTAAGGTCTAGATAATATCTAGTATTGAGTTTTGAACAACAAGGAAGACGGTGTAGAGTCTTATAATATTTACAATATGTCTTTTATGTGAGTTTTGCTGCACCGGTTCATCCTTGAGTTTGCTTCAAATAACCTTGCTAGCCTAAACCTTGTATCGAGAGGGAATACTTCTCATGCATCCAAAATCCTTGAGCCAACCACTATGCCATTTGTGTCCACCATACCTACCTACTACATGGTATTTCTCCGCCATTCCAAAGTAAATTGCTTGAGTGCTACCTTTAAAATTTCCATCATTCACCTTTGCAATATATAGCTCATGGGACAAAATAGCCTTAAAAACTATTGTAGTATTGAATATGTACTTATGCACTTTATCTCTTATTAAGTTGCTTGTTGTGCGATAACCATGCTTCTGGGGACGCCATCAACTACCCTTTGTTGAATATCATGTGAGTTGCTATGCATGTCCGTCTTGTCTGAAGTAAGAGGGATCTACCACCTTAATGGTTGGAGCATGCATATTGTTAGAGAAGAACATTGGGCCGCTAACTAAAGCCATGAATCATGGTGGAAGTTTCAGTTTGGACATATATCCTCAATCTCATATGAGAATAATAATTGTTGCTACATGCTTATGCATTAAAGAGGAGTCAATTATCTGTTGTCCATGTTGTCCCGGTATGGATGTCTAAGTTGAGAATAATCAAAAGCGAGAAATCCAAAATGAGAGCTTTCTCCTTAGACCTTTGTACAGGCGGCATGGAGGTACCCCTTTGTGACACTTGGTTGAAACATGTGCATTGCGAAGATCCGGTAGTCCAAGCTAAGTAGGACAAGGTGCGGGCACTATTAGTATACTATGCATGAGGCTTGCAACTTGTAAGATATAATTTACATAACTCATATGCTTTATTACTACCGTTGACAAAATTGTTTCATGTTTTCAAAATAAAAGCTCTAGCACAAATACAGCAATCGATGCTTTCCTCTTTGAAGGACCTTTCTTTTACTTTTATTGTTGAGTCAGTTCACCTATCTCTCTCCACCTTAAGAAGCAAACACTTGTGTGAACTGTGCATTGATTCCTACATACTTGCATATTGCACTTGTTATATTACTCTATATTGACACTATCCATGAGATATACATGTTATAAGTTGAAAGCAACCGCTGAAACTTAATCTTCCTTTGTGTTGCTTCAATACCTTTACTTTGATTTATTGCTTTATGAGTTAACTCTTATGCAAGACTTATTGATGCTTATCTTGAAGTACTATTCATGAAAAGTCTTTGCTTTATGATTCATTTGTTTACTCATGTCATTACCATTGTTTTGATCGCTACATTCATTACATATGTTTACAAATAGTATGATCAAGATTATGATGGCATGTCACTTCAGAAATTATCTTTGTTATCGTTTTACCTGCTCGGGACGAGCAGAACTAAGCTTGGGGATGCTGATACGTCTCCAACGTATCGATAATTTCTTATGTTCCATGCTACATTATTGATGATACCTACATGTTTTATGCACATTATATATCGTATTTACGCATTTTCTGGAACTAACCTATTAACAAGATGCCGAAGGGCCAGTTGCTGTTTTCTGCTGTTTTTGGTTTCAGAAATCCTAGTAAGGAAATATTCTCGGAATTGGACGAAATCAACGCCCAGGTTCCTATTTTGCCCGGAAGCATCCAGAACACCCGAGAGCCGTCAGAGAGGGGCCACGTGGGGCCCACACATGGTGGCGGCGGCCCAAGCCCGGCCGCGCCGCCCTAGTGTCTGGCCCCACCATACCCCCTCCGAGGCTGCCCTTTCGCCTACTTAAAGCCTCCTTCGCGAAACCCCCAGTACCGAGAGCCACGATACGAAAAACCTTCCAGAGACACCGCCGCCGCGAATCCCATCTCGGGGGATTTAGGAGATCGCCTCCGGCACCCTGCCGGAGAGGGGATTCATCTCCCGGAGGACTCTTCATCGCCATGATCGCCTCCGGAGTGATGAGTGAGTAGTTCACCCCTGGACTATGGGTCCATAGCAGTAGCTAGATGGTCGTCTTCTCCTAATTGTGCTTCATTGTTGGATCTTGTGAGCTGCCTAACATGATCAAGATCATCTATTTGTAATTCTATATGTTGTGTTTGTCGGGATCCGATGAATAGAGAATATTATGTTATGGTGATTATCAATCTATTGTTTATGTGTTGTTTATGATCTTGCATGCTCTCCGTTATTAGTAGAGGCTCTGGCCAAGTTTTTACTCTTAACTCCAAGAGGGAGTATTTATGCTCGATAGTGGGTTCATGCCTTCATTGACACCTGGGACAGTGACAGAAAGTTCTAAGGTTGTGATGTGTTGTTGCCACTAGGGATAAAACATTGATTCTATGTCTAAGGATGTAGTTGTCGATTACATTACGCACCATACTTAATGCAATTGTTTGTTGCTTTGCAACTTAATACTGAATGGGGTTCGGATGATAACCTGAAGGTGGACTTTTTAGGCATAGATGCAGTTGGATGGCGGTCTATGTACTTTGTCGTAATGCCCAATTAAATCTCACTATATTTATCATATCATGTATATGCATTGTTATGCCCTTTTCTATTTGTCAATTGCCCGACTGTAATTTGTTCACCCAACATGCTTTTATCTTATGGGAGAGACACCTCTAGTGAACTGTGGACCCCGGTCCTATTCTTTACATCGCATACAATCTACTGCAATTGTTCTTTACTGTTTTCTTGCAAACAATCATCTTCCACACAATTCGGTTAATCCTTTGTTACAGCAAGCCGGTGAGATTGACAACCTCACTGTTTCGTTGGGGCAAAGTACTTTGGTTGTGTTGTGCAGGTTCCACGTTGGCGCCGGAATCCCGGTGTTGCGCCGCACTACATCCCGCCGCCATCAACCTTCAACGTGCTTCTTGGCTCCTCCTGGTTCGATAAACCTTGGTTTCTTTCTGAGGGAAAACTTGCTGATGTGCGCATCATACCTTCCTCTTGGGGTTCCCAACGAACGTGTGAGTTACACGCCATCAGCCACCGATACAAAAAGAGTTGATAAGCTTTTAAGCAAGCAAGAGAGATAGAGAAGAGAGACCTCGTGCAGATCTTGGTGTTTCCTCTCTATGCAACCTCTATCGCCTCTCTTTGAGTTAGTGTGACAACGAGCATCAGCTTTGCTAATTGGTTCTTGTATTTTTCCGATCACCCCTTGGTCACACTAACCACATTCATCTCGTGTGTGAGTTCCACATATTTTCCGTGTTTCTAGTGATCATCGCTTTGACATTTGATTTTTGGATTTCACCCACTCTTAACAATAAACTTGATTTCAGATTCCGTCTCTGGGCTTTCCACCATACTTGCCTACCACCAAATTTGCTAGCCTTTGCGTGTGCCTTTGAGTGTGTGCCCGATACAATTGGTTTTGCTCGCGGTTTGATTGATCGCCCCGATACTATCACACAAAGGTAAGGTTGCGAGGTATTGTCCTTCCACTAACATACACAACATAGTTCTTGCCTTCATATCATGGATAGGAGCGGAGAAGAAGCAAGGGCGGATGGAGTGCTACGCAACACCGAGAGGTTGGCTACCCAACACAATCTATGGGCACAACGCCAAGAGTTCAAGGAGCAACTCGCCTTGTTCGAGACGCGCATCGATGAGCAATATGAGGAAGTGGCTCACAACTTCACTACCGTCAACCAAGATATGACCCTCCTTCGAGAAGCTACGGACAACTTGAATGGCCAAATGGTGGCCAATGATGCGAACATGGAGCGACGCATGGATAGCCTCGAGCGCGCCATCACCAACTTGGGTCGCCGCCACCGACATCGCTCTACTTCCTCATCATCAAGCTCGTCACAAGATTACTACTCCCATGATCGCCATACTTCATCAAGCTACAACTCAAGGCATGGAGACCATCATCGTCCTCATCGACATCATGATCGCCATGAAGACTCACGCTCCAACTCAAGGCGAGGAGAGTTTCATCGACATGCTCGTCCACATGAACGTCCTCAACAAGACGAAGCCCCACGCCAAGACCGCCATCCACATGATCGCCATGCCCACCATGGGCGTCACGACCAACCCCACGACAACGTCATACTCAACATGGACCCGACACCTCATCGTGAGCCACACATGGATGCTCAAGACCAAGGTTATCAAGATCAACCTCGCCGTGATTTCCGGAATCATCCTCGCCACAACCAACATGGAAGAGGAGACCCGGCAATGCTCAAGATGAGATAGCCAACAATGGACGTCGTCAACAACTTCATCAACCTCGTCAACATCTTCGACAAAACCATCATCGCGAACCAAGTGAAGCTAGTGTTCAACTACAACACCAACCCAATGTTGTGGTTGGCCGTGGAAGACCTCCTCACCCACCTCAAGCCGCAAGAGACGAAGGCATCCGTCCTCGCCGAAGGAACTTGGAAGACGAAGAGAACATGTATGGCAAGCTCAAGTTCAACATTCCCAAGTTCAAGGGTGAAGACGATGCCGAGGCCTACCTCTCATGGGCACTCAAGGTCGACAAGATCTTCCGCATCCACAACTACTCAAGGCCTACCTCTCTTGAGTTTGAAGACTATGCTAACACATGGTGGGAATAAGTGGTCACTCTAAGGGAAGAAAAGGGTGAAGCCCCCATCGACACTTTGGAAGAGATGAAAGAGGAGATGCAAGTTCGCTTTGTGCCCGCACACTACATGACCGACCTCTTCAACAAACTCGAAAAATTGAAGCAAGGCACCAAGACCGTTGAGGAGTTCTACAAGGAGATGGAGTTGACTATGATCCGAGCCAACATCTAAGAATCCGAGAACCAAACTACTGCTAGGTTCTTCAATGGCCTAAATTACCACATCAAGCGGATTGTTGAGTTCCAACCATACTCCAACATGGTTGAGTTGGTACACCAAGCTTCCAAGGCCGAGCGTCAAGTAAATGAGGACATCAAGTACTCCAAATCCAAGTCCTACTTCGCCTCCAAGATCGCCACAACCGCTCCTACAACAAGTGCCAAGCAGTTGATTCCCTCTACAACATCCAAGCAATCGACTACCCAAAGTCACATGAAGCAACCAGTGACTTCCACCGCCTCCTCAAAGGCCTCTACGGGACCATCCAATGTCACTTGTTTCAAGTGTGGAACACAAGGCCACAAGTCCTTCGAGTGCAAGAATACCAAGGTCATGATGCCGAACACCTCACAGGAAGGACGGCCGGGAGGGGCACAAAACTATCGGCGGAACCCTTTGGACGGTGGATATATGGCTGGTGGGTGGTGAGGAGGGTCGGGGGTGCTTTTGTTCGACGTCCCCACCTTTTCCGACCGTGGGGAACGGTGGAGGTTGCGAGGGGTGGTACCGCCGACGATCTGGCGAGGCAAGCATGAAATGAACGAAATGGGGGTTTGTGTCCCCTCTCTCACCGACAAAGATGACCCACACCATTTTCAGCTACATCTGACGCCCCTGCTTGCACCCACCTTTGGGTGCGGCATGAGAGCCGAATGGCAAACCGGGTTTTACCGGCCGAAAACATACTTGGGGGGGGGCCCCCCCCCCCCCCCCCAAAGCCGTTGCGGGTGCGGGTGCGAGTGGAGACGCTCTTAGTACCTTACATCAGATCTTCAATGTACAGTCAAGTTTTTATCCATGTGACTTACAATTCTCGCATGTTCTCTGTCAACATCATGAGCATTGACCTACTTTTTGTTTGCACTACTTAACAAGACAAGTTTCACGAACTATAATTGACAGGACAAGTTTCGGAAATGGCCAAGTGTTCCATGCGCTTCTTGTGAATTCAACGAGACAAGTTGCAGAACTTACATTATGATTTGGCCATTGGATGGAGTGTGCTTCAGCTTGTCCAAGCAATGTCATTCTTTCCTTTGCTCGTGTAAGCTTTGTTCTACTTCTGCAATGAAGAGAGTAAGAGTCAGGTGACACATTAAGTAACAAACTCCACTGGCAAGACATATCACACAAGAAAAAAATCATCAGGCCCATATTAACAACTAGGGGATATGGAGCTGGATAGTAAGTTTTTGTGGTAAGGAAGTAGAATTCCTCTCCAAATATGACCTCGGGGTTTGCCTCAAAATCCATGGAATGCGGTTACTCTAAAAGAACGATACTCGCGTTCAGAAACTAAAAACATCATATAAAACAGTTTATGAGCTTGTATGTTGGCATTCTTATCATAAATGACGGTACTTTTCTGAGAAATAAAAGTGTCCAGTTCCCACAAGCAAGCAAGTTAACACTTCACTAGTTACTTTACTGAAGTATGTGCATCTCTATTGTCTATCTGTAATTAGTCACTAACTACAAATATTAATTATGTGAGTATATTGTCAATCACTTGTGTATTCTAAATTGTTGCAGCTATCCACACAGTTTCTTATTGGGGATCCAGAGCACTTTTGAAAAAAAATACTGTAGGTAAATTACTAGTCAACCATTCTTTATATGTGAACACGATTTTAAAGAAATTATTGAAGGAAATATCTGGATGTAGCTTTAAGCCTGGATGGATTGAAGGTTCTAGCTTCTTGTAGACATGCAGTTTGCATTTTTTTTGTTTTCTAAATGCTTTAGCCATATGGGAACAATTATCATGTTAAAACCAAAATATATTATGAAGAAAATACTATGTAACTGAGAAAACAACGAGAGAGATAACTGGAGGTACAATCTAGGGAACATATGCATGCCAGAAATATAGTAGTTTTCTTCAGGAGCAGATTTGGTGCACATCAGCACCAGTGCTCCTGGTTTTCAAAATATTTAAAAATTATATATCTAGGTTTCAAAAAATCGTCACATTTATTCCATGAATATATACATATGTCATGAATACTCGTGCAAATTAAGTTTCGGTAGAAATTGCATTATATTTTGAGCTACAGAAAAAAAAATTGTGAATACGTATAGGGGCAGATATTTGTCAGAACTTTGTCTTTTTGTACAGCTCAAAATACAATATATTTTTATCCCAAATTTATACCGTACCTTCGGAATGTTTATATGTATGTGGATATTTAATTTAATTTTTTTGTAATTGGAAAAATATGATTTTTAAAAAGCGGTGCTCATGTGCAAAGACACTTTTCATTTTCTTCACGACATAGCAATGTTAAGTCGGTGGCTTTGTATTTTGAATTACTTAGATGGTTACATGCTAGAATATTAACACTAGCAAAATGTGACGAAGAGCTGCAACCAGTAGCATGCAGATTATGGAGAGAAGACACACCTGAAGAACAAAAGAAAATATAAGAACATACACAAGAAAACCCATGCTGTTGGAATGATTATGGGGTTGCATCTCCAATTTCAGCCTCATTATGAATCTACCTAAGGCGGATAACTTGGAAACTGCGGCCAACTACACTGCATTTGGTTTGTTCTTGGGCCACAAACCGATGGTGATAGAAATGATGCAATTTTCTCTTCGCTTCATCCTTTTGAGAAGTGAAACAATGTTGGCGATCGTGGCGGCGCTCTCCCTTTCCTTTGCCCTCTGATTTTTTCACCTTATTAGACTGATTAGTACATGATTTACATCTTGGCGATGACATGTTCTTTTTATCCAGCGCATGGCGAAACCAGCCGTGGTTCGCGCGCGTGGCTAACAGGGACAGTCAGATATGTCGACCTCGAGCTTTGCACGGTGGTAGGCAGGCGCAGTCAGGCCATGCGAGAGACGAGTGATGTCGAGCAGAGCAGTCTCCAAGTTTCTAACTGAGCTGATTATATATCGAGGTAATGCCAACTATTCGGATTGGAATTAGATCATGGATGGACTAGTTAGAATACATACTAGACCATGGATGCGCGCGTTGCTGCGCCCGTCCATCTTATGTTAAGAACTATAGAAATATTTAATAAATCTTGGACATGTATGCCGATGCAAGTTGTGTGATATATTATGATTTTATCAAGCACAAAAAAAACTTAGAAACATGCATTTGATCATACCAAGAACGCAACAACCCATCATCCATCAACAAACCAGATGAAATGCCTCTTGGCAGTAAAATGGATTTTCTTTTCTACAAGAAGCACACTGTTCTCCAGGGAAAAAAGGGTCAATGCAAACATTCAAAATTAGTTTGGACGGAAACAAAATGAGAAATCATCAAGCATTACAATGGGACATTGACTGATCTAGTTAAAGCCCTAGCATGTCTGATTGTATGGTTTTACGAAGCAAGTGATGCAATAGTCACTTAAATCCTCAATTTCTGCCGGAGAAGCATTAGACATTAATACTTTTTAAGAAAACTGTGAACATGTACGCATGGTATTCGCCTAGTTGCACACGATGTACAAAGTACTAATATTTCCAGGAAGAGAATTATGGTAAAGTTGATAGATCTAACTGAATGTCTGAAGAACGGTTGAGCACTAACGCAAGAAAATTGCGAATGAGTATTAATGAAAATTATTCTAATGGCAAAAGCTGAATGTGAATACGAAGTGCAACACTGAGACAACAGAAGTCCAGTGCCGAGCACAAACAATCGTTTGAGAAAAATGCAAGAAATATAACCATTGTTAAATATGAACATATGTGTATGACAATGAAATCATAAGAATTAGTTACAGGAAAACCGAGGTTCCTCGGTTTCAAAATTTGCGGTAGACCCTCGAAGCTATTTACGTCAACAACAATCAGCAATAACTGTGGCTGAAGTACATAACCATCAGACCTGGTCTTTACTACATGTAATTAACTACATCACCAGTTGCAGAATAACTTTATTCTCTGTTAGATCCTCAACACCATACATGAATTTCAAATGAGCTATATCAATTGAATTGACTTTATAATTTGATATCTCAGAAGGATTAAAGAGAGTTGTTAACCCTGCTGACACATATCGAAGCAGTAACTACATACATAAGTAGGAAACATGTAAGGAAAACACTATGTATCGTAGTCCGATGAGAAGTAAACCGTCGGACCGATCGGACGCCGCTCCATCCTATCCCATCATACGGCCCGCATTCACAAAGCTTTCCTTGAAAAAAAGGTGACCCAATAATAAACCTGGATCCCACAGAAAAATCATGCGATAACTGAGCCCCAAAATCGTGGCCGGATTCCTCGCCCACAGATTGGTCTGCTCTTGCCGCATCTGCTCTCCCTAGCGCGCCGCGGCTCCTCTCCTCGCCACGGCGCCACCTGCTCTCGAGGTATTCCGTTCTTAGCCCGGGCCCCGGGGAACCACCACGCAGCCGCGCTCCTATGTCCGACGCTGGAAAAGCGATGACGGTGGTTGCGCTCGACGCAAGCTGCGACCATCGCGAGGTGGAGGTCAGGTTGGCGTTCAGGGAGCTGGTCGCCCGAGGTGACATATTGCGCGGCGACTCGGCATACTCGGCGTGCTCCATGCAGTTACCAATCACCTGGTGCATGCCCTGCGCTGGCACACTCGACGCTCAGTCGCAGGTATGTCGTCGGGACCTCCCTGACCACCGACGGACGTCGGTATAGAGTCAGAGGCGGCATAACCCGGCCGATCACTCCACATGAAGCAGTGGATCGGCGGCTGCTTCGTTGAACACCTACACAATGTAGGAGCAGGTAACTTGCAACGGACCTAGATGCCAATCAGGGTTTTAGATCTTTGCAGAGTAATCTAGTTAACTTTAACATCGCAAAATCAATCTGTTAGATAGCAGTTATCTGACAGATACAAAGTATCACAATATTAGTGCTATGTCTAATATTGAGATACCTTGTATGAAACTTATATGCTTCCAATACGATTTATGTTGCCATAGCACTAATCTCTTCATACGTATTGGAAGTGAAAAAATTATAGGGAATTTCTTTGCTTCATATGTACATTATATTTTTTTCCGGTAGAGTGTCCTACATACAACCATGATTCTTCCTTTTAGTTTTGGTTAATGTCATCTTTAGTACAATTGTGATTTAAACATTGACCTCGTGCTACTAGTTATGTTTCAGGCTTCGAAGCTTCCTGGTACTAGTTATGTTGAGGCAACGTAAATTGATGGTTCCAAAGTGTCTTGTGGCCTACGATGAGCGGCGCTAACAGACGATGCCTACGATGAGCAGGGTCGCAAGTCGCGAGGGGCGCCGACAACCTTCTCACGGTCCAGTTTCTCGTTGTTGCCTTCGACGAACGGCAGGGGCGTATGATGAACACGGTCTTTTTTCCTAGCCTACGTTGCTGATCCAAAGAGGCTTACGCCAAGAAACCACTCATCTACTTCTTTGTTGTACTCTTTCCGTATGCCTCCAAGCTCCAAGGCCCTCCACACTAATGCTTAAGATGGAGATGAAACCCAGCTGAAGCATCTAGTAGGAAGTTATGAAGCAATATTAATACAACCAGGAAGCATCAATACTAGTACATATGTGTTGGACTATTGTGGAAGCAGCAAAGCATGTTTCCTTTTGTTTTTTTTTTGTCTCGAAGCATCTGGAGAAAATATAGGAAGCTGCTTTAAGTTGCATACGAAGCAACCGAATTAAATGCTAGTCAAGTAAAAGAATATGCTACCATAATACATGGAAGCATATATTAAACAGAAAAGAAGCACAAAATGAAAAATGTTGCAGCAATACTTCAAAACCATATAAAACACATGTGATAAATATTGTAGAAAAATCTATCGTTTATAGGAAAATTTTATTTTCAATGAAGCGAATTCTTGTCACTATAGAAGCAAAGTGTTAAGTCGATGGAACCATAAATACGCAGCTTCTAAACAAACAAAAGTTAGCATCATTGGAAACATTTTTCAATAGTGATATGGGCTAAGCCCAGGGATGTGCCCGATCTTCACGGATTTGAAGGGATTCGTGGGGGTAGGTGGATGAACGCGATGAACACGTGGGGGAAACGCGGGGATACACACACACGGATACAATTCGAGTTTTCCCTCGTTGGCTCGAAACACCAACTCGATAGAGGTTGCGAGAAAAGACCTTCCGGTAGAAGTCCCGCAAAGAGATCGACTAATCGAAGCTCGGGAGATCTAGAAGGGTGAAAAGACCGGAAGGTTTGATGGAAGTGCAAGCAAAAGACCAAATAGGTAGAAGTGCAAGCAAAAGATCAAACAAACGGTAGAAGTCACCAAAGAGATCTTCACGAGTCGATAGGAGCCCGGGTGGCGATACAAGATCATAGATCAAGGTAGGGTTCCCACAAGGGTGAGCTAAGCTCAGGTTTTCTTTCAAATCAAGTCTAATCTCAGATCTGAGCCAACTAGGCTATTTATAGGTGGGGGCGAAGAGTTAAGTTACATGCTGAAAAGTGCTGTGCTGAAGTTCGCGGTGGCGGTTCCGGCCATCTTGGGCGGAAGTTCCGGTCAGCGGTTCCGGTCCTGGGGCCGGAAGTTCCGGCCGGTTCCGGTTCCGCCAAGTTCCGAAAGTCGTCCCTTTCCTTGCAGTAACATCCAGGGCGTGGACTTTCGGAGCTTGGGCGGAACTTGGGCGGAAGTTCCGACCGGGCGGAAGTTCCGGTCCCTCGGCGGAAGTTCCGGTCCGATGCTTTTTCCTGCGCGCTGGAGGGCATCTTGGGGGCATCTTGAAGGAATCTGGCCGGAAGTTCCGGTCCTGGAGGGCGGGCCTGGCGCAGTAGCTCCATCTTCATCATTTCCAGCTCTCTCTCCATTGGCTTGGTCTCCATGGCTTGTGTCTTGACCGATGTACCTGATTGAACATAGGGTATTCGCATGAAGTAGCAAGCCATCCAAGGGGGTGTCAAAGTCATAGGTAGAGAGGAGCGAATTCACCTCTTGGCGTAGTGCTTGGGCTCGAGCTCGTGTCATTGGACCACGAGGAGGGCTTGTCGGTCTTGAGGCGGCGGTGTCCGTAGGCCACCCCGTATCATCTCCCCCCCTTGGGAAAGAGTCGTCCTCGACTCTATGTTCTCCTCATCTCCATGATATGGTGAAAGGTCGGACACATTGAATGTGTTGCTCACCAAGTACTTGGATGTTGGTATGTCGATGACGTAGGCGTTGTCGTTGATGCGCTTGAGGACCTTGAAGGGACCATCACCTCGGGGCTTGAGCTTGGAGTTTCTTTCTTGAGGGAAGCGGTCCTTGCGAAGGTGTATCCACACTAGGTCGCCTTCATTGAAGATCCGTGCCTTTTTCTTCAAGTTTAGTCTTGTGGCTTGACGGAGAACTTGTTGCTCGATCGTTGCCCTTGTGTCTTCATGGAGTTTCTTCATGTATTGTGCTCGCTTGTCGATGTCCATGTTCACTTGCTCATGTAGCGGAAGAGGTAGGAGGTCAATCGCCGTAGGTGGTTCAAACCCGTAGACGACCATGAAGGGGCTTCTCATTGTTGTAGAGTGCTTGGCGCGGTTGTAGGCAAACTCCGCGTGTGGGATGCAATCTTCCCATGCTTTCAAATTCTTCTTGACAAGGACTCGTAGTAGTGTGGAGAGGCTTCGGTTCACCACTTCGGTTTGCCCATCGGTTTGGGGGTGCGATGATGATGAGAACAAAAGCTTGACGTTGAACTTGGCCATTAGTGTCTTCCAAAGATAACTCATGAACTTGACATCTCGGTCGGAGACAATGCTTCTTGGTACACCGTGGAGTCTCACAATTTCCCTAAAAAACAAGGAGGCAATGTGTGAAGCATCATCCGTTCGGGAACATGGTATAAAATGAGCCATTTTTGAGAATCTATCCACTACCACAAAGATTGAATCATGACCATATTTAGTTCGAGGTAATCCTAGCACAAAGTCCATGCTTATATCGGACCAAGGAGCATAAGGAATAGGCAACGGTGTATAAAGACCACATGGATTGGAAGAGGACTTAGCTTGTAAGCATGTTGTGCACCGGCGGCAAAGGCGTTCCACGTCTCGGTACATTCTTGGCCAATAGTAGTGAGTGGATAGCATGGCATATGTCTTCTCTCGTCCAAAGTGACCCATGAGACCACCACCATGCGATTCTTGTAAGAGCAAAAGGCGAAGCGAGGACATTGGGACACAAAGTTTGTTGCCCTTGAACAAGAATCCTTGGTGCAAATAGAAATCATCGATGCCCTTTTCAATGGAACACTTTGCAAAAATTGGGCCAAAGAAGGTATCGGAGGCATATTGTTCTTTGATTTCATCAAGACCCAACACATGGAAATCCAAACGAGTGAGTAAAAGGGTGAGCTTGCGGGAAAGGGCATCCGCAACGACATTGTCCTTGCCCTTCTTGTACTTGATTACATATGGAAAGGACTCAATGAACTCAACCCATTTTGCATGTCTTTTGTTCAAAGTGTGTTGACTTTTCAAATACTTCAAAGATTCATGGTCGGAGTGAATGATGAACTCTTTTGGCCAAAGATAGTGTTGCCAAACTTCAAGAACACGAACCAAAGCGTAAAGTTCCTTGTCATAAATAGGATAGTTGAGGCGTGCGCCATCCAACTTCTCACTATAATATGCCACGGGTTTTCCATTTTGCATGAGGACACCACCTATGCCAAGGCCACTCGCATCACATTCTATCTCAAATGTTTTAGCAAAATCGGGAAGAACTAGTAGGGGTGCCTCGGTGAGTCTCTTTTTCAATTCATCAAAAGCTTTTTGTTGTGCTTTGCCCCAAACAAACGGAACATTCTTTTTTGTAAGCTCGTTTAAAGGGCAAGCGATGGTGCTAAAATCTTTCACAAAGCGGCGGTAAAATCCGGCGAGTCCATGGAAGCTTCGAACTTGACCAACATTTGTGGGAGTGGGCCAATTGTGGATGGCCTCAACTTTGGAAGAATCAACTTCAATCCCGTTGGCGGAAACCACAAAACCAAGAAAAACCAACTTGTTTTGAGCAAATGTGCACTTGGGGAGGTTAGCATAAAGCTTTTCATGACGCAAGATGCACAAAACTTCTCTCACATGTTGTACATGGTCCTCGAGGTTTTTGCTATAAATGAGAATATCATCGAAGTAGACAACCACACTCTTGCCAATGAGAGGTCGCAAGATGTGATTCATGAGGCGCATGAAAGTAGATGGAGCATTTGAAAGACCAAATGGCATGACAAGCCATTCATAGAGACCAAGTTTGGTCTTGAATGCCGTCTTCCATTCATCACCTATTGCCATGCGAATTTGGTGGTAGCCACTACGCAAATCAATCTTAGAGAAAATCGTGGCACCACTCAATTCATCCAACATATCATCTAAACGCGGAATGGGATGGCGATAACGGACGGTAATGGCATTGATGGGTCGACAATCCATACACATCCGTTGCGTCTCATCCGGTTTAGGCACAAGAATCACGGGAACGGCGCAAGGGCTAAGGCTTTCTCGAACGTACCCTTTTGCGAGGAGGTCTTGTATTTGGCGTTGAATCTCCTTTGTGTCTTCGGGGTTGGTGCGGTAGGCGGCTCGGTTTGGAAGGGGAGCGCCGGGTATGAGGTCGATGCGGTGCTCGATGCCCCGAAGCGGTGGTAGTCCATGAGGTAGCTCGTCGGGGAAGACGTCTTGGAAATCCTTCAAAAGAGACAACAAAGACGAAGGAATGTTGGTTAAGTCGTTAGTCTCCTCCGAGGGGCCCTTGCAAATGAGCACGTAGTGTAGGGTGGTGGATGGGTTGTGGTGCACTTCTCTCATCTCACTCTTGGTAGCTAGGAGGACACTCTTCATCTCACTCACATATGGTTTGTGGCGCTCACTCTCTTTTTGGTGGATCACTCTCTCACCTCTCAACTCACTAGTGATATTGGCTTCCTTAGCCCTCGCTAGAGCCTTTGCATTGTCCGCAATTACTTGGCTAGGAGTCATTGGGCGTAGGATGTAGGTCTTGTCGTTGACCTTGAAGCTATAGGCATTTGTGTAGCCATCATGGTTGGCTTTCTTGTCATATTGCCAAGGGCGACCAAGTAACATGTGGCACACCGTCATAGGCACGACGTCACAATCGATGGTGTCTTCATAGGCGCCAATCTTGAAGGATATCGTGACGGTGTGTTGGATCTTCACATTTCCATTGTCACTTAGCCATTGCACATGGTAGGGATGGGGGTGTTTCCGGAGCGGAAGGTTGAGCTTGGTGCATAGTTCGGTGCTTGCAAGGTTGTGGCAACTCCCTCCATCGATGATAACCTTTATTGACTTGCCATTGATTCCGGCTCTTGTTTGGAAGATATTGCACCTTTGGTCTTCATTGGGAAGTGTATGGGTTGTCAACACTTTGGTCACCACAAGAGAAGGGCTTGCATCATGCACACATAGGACTTGCTCTTGGTCTTCTAAGGCATCATCTTCATGAGAGGTTGCGGCTTGTACCAAGGCTTCATATTCACCTTCACTCAAGTACTCCACATCTCCATCATCTCGAGTGATCATAACTCTTGTATTCTTGCATTCAAAGGATTTATGTCCTTGAGCGCCACACTTGAAGCAAGTGATGTTACTAGATCCGGTGGAAGCTTTGGAGGACATGGTTGATTGCTCCGGTTTGAAGCTTGTTGTCTTGATGGTACTTCTTGCTTGCTTTGGAGGATCCTTGGAGGTAAGTGTACTTGTGTTCTTGATGCTTGAGGAGGCATTCATTGCATTT
Source organism: Lolium multiflorum (assembly GCA_030979885.1). Lineage (NCBI taxonomy): Eukaryota > Viridiplantae > Streptophyta > Magnoliopsida > Poales > Poaceae > Lolium > Lolium multiflorum. The sequence continues at coordinate 151,712,999 of CM061748.1, forward strand.
CTTGCGGCGAAGAAGGTCTTTGTCTTTGCACTTGCTAAGTCTTCTCGCACTTGGCGCTCGGCCCTTGTTGCTTGGTGGAGTAGCTCAACCATGTTTTTGTAAGGCAAGAATTCCACTATCCTCTTGACGGGGATGTTCAAGCCATTCAAGAATCTTGCCATAGTTTGCTCTTCTCGCTCATCCACATTTGCACTCATCATGGTCATGTGCATCTCCTTGTAATATTCCTCAACGGACTTGTAGCTTTGCTTGAGTTGAGTGAGCTTGTTGAAGAGGTCACGCTTGTGGTGAGTTGGTACAAAGCGGGTGTGCATGACTTCTTGCATCTCTTCCCATGTGTCAATGGGTGCTAAGTCTTCCTTCTCACGCTTCTTGTTTACCTCTTCCCACCAAACATTTGCATATCCTTCAAACTCAAGTGATGCCATGGCAACTTTCTTTGCTTCGGAGAAGTTGTGGATGCGGAATATCTTGTCAACCTTGAGTACCCAAGACAAGTATGCGTCGGGATCTTCCTCTCCTTGGAACTTGGGCATGGTGAATTTGAGCTTCCCAAAGATTTCTTCCTCATTGCGGTCATTGCGTCTAGGAGGTGGTCTTTCTTCACCATGAGCTTGGCGTTGTTGAGGTTGGGGTTGTGGACCTTGAGCATCTTCATGGTTGTTTCTTTGTTGTTGAGGAGGAGGTGGTCTTTCATGACCTTCATCTTGATCATCATTGTTGTGGCGTTGATGAGGCCTCACACTTTCTTCACTTGATGCTTGGTGATGATTTGATTCTTCTTCCATCTCAATATCTCGTGCTTGATGAGGTGGTCTTCTACCATGAGGGCGATCATCATGATGACGGCGGTTGTCTTGACCTTGACGGCGTGGTGCCCTATCACGAGGATGTTGATCAACATTGATGATGCGGCGGTCTTGGTTCACTTCTTGTTCGGCATTATGGTGGTGCCTTTGAGCATTGGCCACTTGAGATGGGCGAGGTTGCCCTTGATGTTGACGTGCCTCTTGCTCTTGGCGGAGCCTTTCTTGCTCACGTGCATGAAGGAGATCTTGATCATGGCGAAGACGTTGTTGTTCCTCTTGGAATTGAGCATGGAGATGTTCTTGTTGAATGCGTTCTTCTTCAAGGCGTAGACGTTCTTGGACAAGGCGAAGTCGTGCTTGCTCCGCTTCTTGAGCTTGTTGTTGAAGCACTTGAGCATCCACATTATGGTGGCGTGGGTCTTGATTGGAATCATGATGCGACGATGTAGGAGCTCGTGACCTTGAGCTATGGGAGCGCGAAGACCTTGAATGTTGTCTTCTATCTTCTTGACGGTTGAGTGTATGGAGGATGTTGTCCAACGCCGTCTTCATTTCTCTTGTTTCTTGACCTTGCATGGCGAGTGTTGCCTTCAACTCATTGCCTTGAGTTTCAATCTTCTCATTGAGTTCTTGAACTTGATTGTTGAGGTCAATCCTTTGCACTTGAGCTCTTTCTTCATAGCGGACGTTGGTATCCTTGAGCATGGCTTCAAATTGATTGAGCTTGGCGTGGACGGCTTGAGTAGCTATCCAATGTTGGTGCCGCGTCATCGGTAGTTGGTTCCCTTCTCCACTAGACATGGTTACAACTAAAACAAGAACTATGTGGTGGGTGGTTAGGAAAGACTACCAAGAGTGTCAAAACTTGCAAACCAAAATCGAAAAGGTGTTTCAAGTCGAGGAACAACCGATATGTATGCACACACACAAAACAAAAACTCTATATGGTGTTAGGTATGGATGTGGAAAGCCAAATGGAAGAACCAAACGAAAAGTCTATTGTCAAAAGTGGGTAAGATCCAAAAGTCACAAGTCAAAGGCGGTGATCACAAAAGGCATACACAAGGTGGAACACACGCGTGGGACAAAATGGGGTTAGCGCGACGGAAAATGAGCACGAACAAAATTGGTCCTAACGAAGACTACTAGCTCGGTGTCACGCTAACGCAAGAGAGACCGTGGCTTGGTTGCAAAATTGAGAAGCAACAAGATTTGCGCAAGACGCCTCTCTTCTCTTTTCTCTCTTTTGCTTATAAGCTTTGGACTCTTTTGTGTATAGGTGTCACTCACACTCTTTTTCTTTTTCTTTTCTCTTTTTTTTTTTGTATGCTTAGAAGCTTTCTTTTTCTCACTATCTATGTAAGTATGTCACACTTCTTTTGCCTATCTTTTCACACGAGCTTGCTTCGTAGCTTTGCTCAACACACGCACACCCTCACGGTCGGGACGCTTGCGCAATGCTTCGCAACACTAGAAAGCCACTCTCGATAGGAAAGGTACGCAAAGGAAGCTAAGGCTACAAGTTAGGGGGCAAGTTATACCACTTGATGACGGTGGCCGACGATGTTGAACTTGCTATGGTGGAAGGTGTCAAATGAGCCGCTTGGATCCTCGGGGTGCCGTCGTCGTTGATGATGTTGCGGAAGCTTTGCGGTAGCTGAAATGGCACACACAACGAAGTCCAAACACAAGGAGTTAGTGCCAAAACGAAAAACGAAGAATGCTGTCAAAATTTCGGCCAGGCGGAACTTCCGGTCCTGAGGGGCGGAACTTCCGGTCCGGGGAACTTCCGGTCGTCCGGGGCGGAACTTCCGGTCGCAATCAGATCTGCGGGCTGTTCTTCGATTTGGGCGGAAATCCGGGCCGAAAATCTTCGAATTCGTGGAAAATTTGGCACTAAGAGCGGTGGGAAGGTGGGGGAATTGCAGATCAACACCAAAGACAAGTTTCTATTGGACCAAAACCACCAAAAACTCAACAAATCGCGAGATCCAACCAAGGCCAATTTGGGGCTATTTTTTGGGAAAATTTTTTTGGAAATTTTTTTTTTCGAAATTGGTGGAATTGGTGGGTGTGGGGGTCAAATCCGTGGCAACCAAGGAGCTCTTGATACCATATGATATGGGCTAAGCCCAGGGATGTGCCCGATCTTCACGGATTTGAAGGGATTCGTGGGGGTAGGTGGATGAACGCGATGAACACGTGGGGGAAACGCGGGGATACACACACACGGATACAATTCGAGTTTTCCCTCGTTGGCTCGAAACACCAACTCGATAGAGGTTGCGAGAAAAGACCTTCCGGTAGAAGTCCCGCAAAGAGATCGACTAATCGAAGCTCGGGAGATCTAGAAGGGTGAAAAGACCGGAAGGTTTGATGGAAGTGCAAGCAAAAGACCAAATAGGTAGAAGTGCAAGCAAAAGATCAAACAAACGGTAGAAGTCACCAAAGAGATCTTCACGAGTCGATAGGAGCCCGGGTGGCGATACAAGATCATAGATCAAGGTAGGGTTCCCACAAGGGTGAGCTAAGCTCAGGTTTTCTTTCAAATCAAGTCTAATCTCAGATCTGAGCCAACTAGGCTATTTATAGGTGGGGGCGAAGAGTTAAGTTACATGCTGAAAAGTGTTGTGTGCTGAAGTTCGCGGTGGCGGAAGTTCCGGCCATCTTGGGCGGAAGTTCCGGTCAGGGGCGGAAGTTCCGGTCCTGGGGGGAAGGCCAGGCCGGAAGTTCCGGCCAAGTTCCGCCAAGTTCCGAAAGTCGTCCATTTCCTTGCAGTAACATCCAGGGGCCTTTTCGTGGACTTTCGGAGCTTGGGCGGAACTTGGGCGGAAGTTCCGACCGGGCGGAAGTTCCGGTCCGATGCTTTTTCCTGCGCGCTGGAGGGCATCTTGGGGGCATCTTGAAGGAATCTGGCCGGAAGTTCCGGTCCTGGAGGGCGGAAGTTCCGGCCTGGACGCAGTAGCTCCATCTTCATCATTTCCAGCTCTCTCTCCATTGGCTTGGTCTCCATGGCTTGTGTCTTGACCGATGTACCTGATTGAACATAGGGTATTCGCATGAAGTAGCAAGCCATCCAAGGGGGTGTCAAAGTCATAGGTAGAGAGGAGCGAATTCACCTCTTGGCGTAGTGCTTGGGCTCGAGCTCGTGTCATTGGACCACGAGGAGGGCTTGTCGGTCTTGAGGCGGCGGTGTCCGTAGGCCACCCCGTATCAAATAGTGTAAGCATATGTGAAAATAATGGAAGCACACAATGACAGTGGCTGCAACCATAATTCAAATGTATGGAAAACAAATGGTACTTGGATTAAGTGCTTCAGGAAAGAATTTAACTAAGAATTATGAAGCAAGTGTGACAATGCTGGAAGCATGACTCCTGTAAAATGCGAATAAATATATGAAGCAAAGAAAACATTATATGTAGGGAAAACAAATCTAATGTGCCATCAGAAAGTATATTAGTCACGGTACTAGGTAGAAACCAAGAACCATGAGTAAATATCGGCAAAAATTAGAAATATTCTTGAATATGGAAAGTATGATTTAGCACTGCGGTGATTATCTAGAAAAAATGGAAGCATTCATGATTAGTGGAAATCAGACTTGGAAATCCCACGGGATGGGCCGCACCTTTAGGGAAAGGAAAACGCTTACTATCAACCGACCGATCTCGGCGGAAAATCGGTCGTCGCTGTCCCGCCGCGGTCGACGGTCTATGCAAGTGTTTTCTACTTTGGTGGACCCCGCCACGTTGTCCATCGTCTCCTGTTTTACTAGCTACTACTAGGACTGCATGTGGCCTACTGTAGCTAGACTGCAAGTTACATGCATACGATTATTTTTTTAACTAGCATTCCACTCAATCTTTGAACAACAACAGGTAGGACCTACGTCCATAGTTGTCTTATTTGTTATACATGCATAGCTACTTCCAAACATTTTTTTCTGTAACCGGCTTTGATTTTTGTTAAAAGTAGCTTGTGAGTTTGTTGTAAATTAACGTGTATACTTTTTTCCTTATTTCAGCCCACACTTTTTTTATTGCCGCACATATGATTTTTTTGTTGTAATCAGCTTTGATTTTTGTGAAAATAATTGGTGATTTTTGTTGTAAAATAACGTGTAGTTTTTTGCCTGCAGTTGTTATTTCCACAAATATTTTTCTTTGTTGTAATTGGCTTAGTTTTTTGTAAAGTTAGCTTGCAATTATTGTTGTAAATTAGATTTTTTCTTATTTCACGCCCATATATGTCATTGCCTCAAATGTTGTAATTGATTATGATTTTTTGTTAAAATAGCTAGTAACTTTTTTTTGTAAATCAACGTGAAGATTTTTTTCTTATTCCACGCCTGCACTTGTAATTGACGGAAACACATGATTATTTTTTGTTGTAATCAGCTTTGAATTTTGTTAAAATAGTTGGTGATTTTTATTGTAAATTAAAGTGCATATTTTTATTATTATTTCACACTAATACTTGTTGTTGCCGCAAACACATGATTCTTTTTGTTGTAATTGTTTGTGGTGCTTGTTAAATTAGTGGTGATTTTTGTTGCAAATCAATCAACACCAAAAGATATTCATTTGGTAGCACTATTTTTAAAAATGTAGACATGGTTTGTTGTACATATTACTTGAACCATACGCCTAGAACCTATAGAGTAATATTCTTCAAACTTTGAGCCATCTATGAGTACGCTCGCTTGTATGTTAGCCAGCTAGCACGTAAGGACAGCCAAGAGCTAGCATTGACCAGCTTCACGTGCACGCATGCAAGGAAATAGCGATGCACCATGAGCAGAGAAAAGACAGCAGCCTGCCTACACACATGACCGATAAAAAGACGCAGAGAGAAATGACAGCAACGGGTCCACGTCTACAGAAAGAAAGAGCGACGTGCTCTGTCTCCGCTCGATTCTACGAATGGATGAACCCAATCGGACGGCGCGCGTGCGACCGATTTCCCCTTCGGGGTCGGTCGGCCGACGGCTAGCATGGCCCTTGGGGAAATGCATCCAATTAACCTGCATGCAAACGGTCCCTGTAATCACGGAATGAATTGTGCAGGGCGTGAAAAAGATCCGAGGGTCAGACGGCTTCCAATCATGTGGCCGAAAGCTGGTCCGATAGGAAGCAAACTATCGGGTACTGACCCCTAGTGGTGCCCAACATGTAATAGTAAATGTTGCATATACATTCCGAATGTCTAATCAATAATATGTTTGGAGTATAACAACTGCATATACATGTGATTCCAAATTCTGATAGAATTATATTATTGTGATGAGCACGACCAGAAATAATAAGTTTGCCTCATTAGTTCCAGGCCTGACAGTTTTTAAACTACTCAAGTTAGAATATCGAAATGTTGACAACACTAGAAAATGGGAAAGTGAAATGAAAATATAAGGTTTGTGTCGCATTTGGAGCAGAGAGGGCAGATGAGAACCCACTGACAAAACAGCCTGGGTGCCTCCTTATTTGTCTATGTTCAACCATCAGTTAACAGGTTGGAGTCATACACATTGTAGAAGGGGCTCAACTATGCAAGATCCGTCGCATCACTGCTCAAGACAAAAATCTTGGTTCCAAGAAATTTCTCCTACATCTTGTTTCCCGATCTCATAGTAAGCAGACAAATACTAAATGATGAGGACATCCCTACTACACCACTACCTCCGTCATTGATAAATGAAGATGAACCTGCTGTGAAGCTCAAGTCCAATGAAGTTCGGATTGGACCAATTACAAGGGCTCGTGCGAAGCTACTTAAACAATAGGTGAACTTGTTTCTAAACGATACTTTGATTGATGAGAACTTTATACTGCCTAAGTCCTATTACTTATGTATCATCAGGTATCAAGAGGAGACGAGCATTGCACGAGGAGAGGAGCAGCTGGACATGAAGACGGACGTCAAGATGGCCGTGAAGCTGGACATGGAGCTGGACATGAAGATATCTCATGGACGCGCGAGGGAGGAGCGGGAGGCATGCGCGAGAGGAGAAGACGACGTCCAGGCCGGTCCAGAACCCGGTCAGACCGGCCACCAGACCGGACAGCCCGGTCCCTGGCCCGGTCGACCGGTCGCCAACCGGCCGCCAACCGGATGATCGTACCGGGCAAAAACCGAAAAGTTGCGAAGTTTCCGGTTGCCGCCCGGTTGACCGGACCACAGACCGGCCCGCCCGGTCCACAGCCCGGTTGACCGGATTCTAGACCGGACCAGTCCGAGTCTGTCTCGACCAGATCTATTCTGGGTCGGTTATTCTTGTATCTTTTCGACCAGAACTCGTCCCGGACGCCTATATAAGTGCCTTGGACGACCCCCTAGCGGCTTTAGACCACGTTTAAGATAAACCCTAGTTCATAGTTGTTTGCTAAGCAAAACTATTGTTCCCCAACTCTCCAATTCGTTGCGATCTGGAGTTTTATGCTACTGAAAGTTTGTGTGATCTGCTGTTCCATTGGGGATTAGAAGATTGCAATCTACCGCTTCGTGGTCGGCGGCTACGTGCGCAAGTGTGTGGAGTTGCGAATATCTTGCAGGGTTGAGAGCTGTTGCATTGGCATCAGGAATCAATCGAGAGACTTCGTCGGCGTCATACAAGTTATCCTCCTCATCATCATCGATTTCATCCGCTGCTACCATCGTGTGTTCATCACCACCCGTCGCTTACTGAGAAGATCGGGCAACCCCTTATCATCTTGGTATCAGATTTCCAGTTTTCCTCGGTAAGCCATCCACAATCCACCCCATAGTTGAGTTGTGAGTGTTTCCTATCCAGAAAAAGCCATAAAAAGTTAGGGTTAGGGTTTGCCATAGCCTTAGATTGCACTAATTTCGAGTTTTAGTTGCTTTTCGTAGTTGTTTTTGCGTATCTTTATCTTTCATCTAGTAGAATTGTTAGGGTTTGTGTTTTCTCTATCATCTAGTTTATCATAGTGTGTCAGTTTTTGTTACTCCGAGTCCACATAGCGTACAGTGTGCTTTGCTAGCGTCTCTCTAGTGCATTGCAACCTTTCCCACATATAGTTGCTTTGCCCCATTATATCGCCTTGTGTGAGTATCATTGGTTGTCTACGGTCAGCGCTAGAGCTTGTTATTGGTGCAAATAGGTAGCCCACCTACAACCCCACATATATCCTGCTTTGTCGTGTGATTTGTTCTTATACCCTTGATATTCGCTTCGCTACATCCGTGCACTAGTCCGTCAATCCAAGTTGGTAAGCAATATTAATTCACTTTGGAGCGGTAAGATTTACCTTTCTTATCAGTTTTGAGTGAGTTGTGAGAGTACCACCAAAGATTTTGTTTAGTGCACTAACCTACTAATCATGTCTTCTACTGAGTTTGATGTGATGCAGAAAAAGGATCCGTCCTCGCCGGTTACTTGGATGGAATATGAGGCACTTCGTGATCATCTAACACGTGAACTTCGTGTTACTACGGAGACATTTGATACTGAAATTCAGGGTGTCAACTTGAAGGTCGATGAGACTATTACAGCGGTTAATACCGTTCAGACATCGGTGACGACTCTTCAAGCATCCATACAAGCTTTGACAAACGCTGTTGGAGAAATACGTACAATGGTGCAACAACAACAACCACCACCTGATGAAGATGGCAGTGTGCAAGGTGACAATGCTGAAGCTGCTAATGCTCAAGGGCGTGGTGTTGGTCGTGGTCTTGGACGTGGCGTTAATGATGCGTTCGTGGTTTTGTTGAATCGGAGCCCGCCGTGTTCCTCAACAACAAGACGATGGTTTGGGTAAGCCCAAGTTCTCAATTCCCAGATTTGAAGGTACTAGTGATGTTGAAGACTATCTTACATGGGAGCTGAAGATTGAGAGATTATGGCGTTTACATCCTGACTATACTGAAGATAGGAAGATCAAACTTGCTTCCTCTGAATTTGATGGCTACGCATTGCGTTGGTGGGATGCTCTTGTTCAGGATCGAGAAGAAGATGGTGAGCTGCCTATTATCACTTGGCGTGCTATGAAGGCGGCAATGAGAGCTCGTTTTGTTCCTACCAATTACTTGCGTTCTGTGTTTGATAAGTTGACCCAATTGAAGCAAGGTGTTATGACAGTTGATGCTTATTATATGGAGATGGAGATGCTTATGCAGCGTGCCCGTGTCCGTGAGTCTTTGGAGATGACACTACAGCGTTTTCTCAATGGGCTCAAGTTTAATATCAAAGGCATTGTGCGTCATCACAAATATGCTACCATGAATGAGTTACTACATCATGCAAGAGAAGCTGAGTCACAGTTGGCTGAAGAAGCGCAACAGAGGGGCCGTGCTACAGGCGCAGGGCGCTACACGCCTAGGCCGCCACCCTCCACGGCACCATCTACGCGTCCTACGGATGTTCCTTCTTCGTCTAGCAAGCCGGTCTCCAATGTGTCTAACACAAAGAAGCCCGTCCCTGCAGCAAGTGGAACTGGTTCTAGTATGTCAACAGCGCGCAACCGTGATATGCTTTGTCATACATGTGGTGGCAAGGGTCACTTCAAGAAAGATTGTCCTAACCGCAAAGTTATGATCATTAATGAGGACAATGAATATGAAACTGGAGACGATGCTGATCCGGATGCTCCGGAAGATGATGATTATGACAGCGATAGTTTTGATGCTTATCCTTCAGAAGCTCAAACTATAGTTGTTTCACAGCGTGTTCTCAATGTGCAGCCTAGTGCATCTACGCAGCGCTGCAATTTGTTCCAAACAAAGGCACTTGTTGGTCCTGATAAAGCTTGCAAGGTTATTATTGATGGCGGAAGTTGTCGCAATTTAGCAAGCAAAGAGTTATGTGCCAAGCTGAAACTGAAGTATCTACCGCACCCACATCCATATTATATTCAGTGGTTGAGCAATAATGGTGAGATGAAGGTGAGCCACATGGTGCGTGTTGATTTTGAGATTGGACCGTATAAGGATTCCATTGACTTTGATGTGGTTCCTATGACGGTGTGTCACCTACTGTTGGGCCGGCCATGGCTCTATGACCGTTCTGTGCAACACAATGGCCGCGCCAATACATATCACTTGGAGTTCAAGGGCAAGAAAATTAACTTACAGCCTATGTCACCGCAACAAATTGTCAATGAGTCTCGTCAGAAGATTGAAGTAAACTTGGAGGATGCATCCATAGATAGGCGAGAGAATTGTAATGCCGTGAGTGATATAACGAAAAGTGAGAGAGTGAATTCCTTAGTCTCATTAGCCACCAAACAAGATATGAGAGAATTTTGTGAGGATCCTACAGCCATGCCTCTTGTGCTCATGTACAGGGGTACGGTTTTGGTTTCTAACGACATGACCCCTCTTCCTCTTGGTGTTTCTAATGTTTTGCAGGAATTCCATGACGTGTTTCCGGAGGAGGTACCCGCGGGACTACCACTGTTGCGTGGTATTGAGCATCAAATAGACTTGATCCCCGGCGCCTCGCTGCCCAATAGGGTGCCATATAGGACGAATCCCGAAGAGAAGAAGGAGATACAGAAGCAAGTACAAGTGCTACTCGACAAAGGTTATATCCGCATAAGCCTTAGTCCTTGTGCTGTTCCTGTTATTCTTGTTCCTAAGAAAGATGGTACATGGCGTATGTGCGTAGATTGTAGAGCGATAAACAACATTACTATTCGATATCGTCATCCTATTCCCCGTTTAGAGGATATGCTAGATGAATTGAGTGGTGCTGTTGTTTTCTCTAAAATTGATTTGCGTAGTGGTTATCATCAAATTAGGATGAAAGAAGGGGATGAGTGGAAAACCGCCTTTAAAACAAAATTTGGTTTATATGAGTGGTTAGTAATGCCTTTTGGTTTGACTAATGCACCTAGCACTTTCATGAGACTGATGAACCATGTTTTGCGTGATTTTATTGGCAAGTTTGTGGTTGTGTATTTTGATGACATATTAATCTACAGCCGCAATGAATCTGATCATATTATACATATTAGACATGTTTTGCAAGTGTTGCGTGATAGTAAACTCTATGGTAATCTTGAGAAGTGCACATTTTGCAAAGATAAGGTCATATTTCTGGGTTATGTTGTCTCTAAGCATGGAGTAGAAGTAGATGTGTCTAAAATTGAAGCTATTCAAAATTGGCCTACTCCCATGAATGTGAGTCAAGTAAGAAGTTTTCATGGTCTAGCTGGGTTTTATCGCCGTTTTGTGCCCAATTTTAGTACTATTGCTGCACCTTTGAATGAATTGACTAAAAAGGGTGTTGCTTTTGAGTGGGGCGTTGCCCAAGATCATGCTTTTGATGAACTGAAACGATTGTTAACTTCTGCACCGTTGCTTGCACTTCCTGATTTCAATAAGCAATTTGAGATTGAATGTGATGCTAGTGGTATTGGAATTGGTGGTGTGTTGATGCAAGAGGGTCGCCCAATTGCATATTTTTCTGAGAAACTTTCTGGTGCTAAGTTGAACTATCCTATTTATGATAAAGAATTGTATGCTTTAATTAGAGTTCTTGAGGTTTGGCAACATTATTTGTGGCCAAAAGAATTTATCATACATTCTGATCATGAAGCTTTGAAATATCTGAAAGCCCAATGAACAAGCCCTAAGGGCTCGGTTGTGGCCCGATCTCACGAATTGACCGAGGGAAAGGCGGGGGAGAGGAAGAACACGACGATGAACACGATGAACACACGCAAACACACACCAACCCGATACAATTCCGGTTTACTCCCGATAGCCCGAACCACTATCCCGATAGAATCTCTCAAGGGAGAGACACGCGGTAGAATCCCCGAGAGGAAGATCGGTATACGATCGGTGGAATCACACGAGTGAGAGACCGGTGGTAGAATCACAAGTGTGAGAGACTAATCATATAAGGAGTGCCTTGTACAATAGATTTGGGTAAATCTAAGGAGGGGGTTTCCCTAATCCCAAAGGGATGGTGGAGGCATGAGCCTAGGTTCTCTCAAGTTCAACTCTATCTAATGAAGGTGGGGGTGGGTGCCTATTTATAGGGAGCCACTAAGGAGGGGTAGTTTAGGGAAACAAGGGGTACATGGGCCTTGGCCCGAATTGACTTGTGGCAGGCGCCTTCTCTTCCTGGCGACCTCGGACGCTCTTCTTCCTTCTTCTCTTCCATGCCTCCGTGACCTCGGCCTTGAGTGTGGTTCTTGACGTTGACGCACATGATGAAGCGAAGACCGTAGGTCGGGCTGCATCATCTCCCCCCACTTGAAAAAGAGTCGTCCTCGACGATGAGTCTTCATGAATGTGTAGAGGAGGTAGATGACACCAACGCTTGAATGTCCCTTCACTTGTCAAGAGCCCTATGAATAGCACAAGAGAAGCAAAGGAGCAATCAAAGCGTAGCCAAAGTTCAATGTATTTAGGAAGAGGGCGCAAGTAGAAGGAGGTCACCTTATCAAAGTGTCGGTGTGCTCTCATTGAGAGATCTTGTGTAGTGGAAGTGTGCGGGCAAAACCACTCATTGGAGCTCACTTGTATCATGCTCTCAAGAGCTCTTTTTGTCAACTCGTGCTCAATCGAGGTTGACATTGGAGTTTGGGTACCTACACACATGTTAGACAACAAGAACAACGTGTGTGCATGGTATATGTACACATCATCCATCATGATGCGCCATTTCTTTTGCACATCACCATTAGGGGTAAGCAAAATATTATAGTACACATGGTGAATATGCGGGGAAAACTTAGGAACATGCTCAACATGGATATATGCAAAGTCTCCAAAAGGTGAGAGAGCTATGGGGGCAATCTCATTCACAAGCATATTAACATCATTGCAAACCAAGCATTGGAAAGAGAAAGTGTTCAACATTTTGGTTGCATTAATGGGAGAGTATTGCAAGCATGTAGCACAAAACATGTTCAACATTTTATCATTGTTGTCGACAAACCTAGGGAAAGAGCAATTGTTCATCAAGGTTGTCACAACACAAGCATTATCATCAACATTGCAAGCAATACATGGGAAAGAGAAATTGTTCGACATATTGCAAGCAATAGGATAGAAATCGAAACACTCATAGCATGGCATGGTCAAAGTGTCACAAGCAACTACTTCCACATGATCAAGAATGGTGGCATCACAAGTATCACAAGGGAAAGTGAAAGAAGCATATGACATAGCAATAGGGTCATCCAACTCATGCAAGCACTCACAAATCATCATGTCCACTAGTGGGATCATGGCATCATCAACACCCATATACATACCTTTGTAGTCCCGCTCATATGAGGTAGGTGTTGTGGAAGTGGTAGGCTCCATGTGGCCTCCATGTTCATCTTCAAGCAACAAGCATGGTGTGATATCATCATCTTCATGCACCATGTACATCTTCTCCATGATCGGCGTCTCGTCATCCATGGAACCTAATGAGACACAAGGAAACACACTAGAGGTAGAGGGTAAGATGTTAGAATTGAAAATGGCCTCACATGACCTATCAACTACCACTCTCATCTCACTTGGTGTATCACTCATGCTCTCGAAGTGGAGGCACTCATCAAGCTCACATATAGTGGAGTCACTCATCTCACATATAGTGGAGTCGCTCATCTCACATATAGTGGAGTCCCTCATCTCCATGGCAATGGTGTCGTCGATGTCCGAGCAACCTAGCAAAGAGGAAGACAACACAAGAGGAGTAGAGGTTAAGTTGTTAGAAATCGAAACATCCTCACTCGACTCATGGGGTATGTCACTCTTGCTCTCAAGGTGTTTGAAGTATGCGTGGCACTCGGCTTTATCTTTGGGTGTCATATGGGCTTCTCGAGCATCTAGCTCGGCGAAGTATGCTCTCATCTCGGCTTGCTCTTGTGGGGTCATCATGTATATCTCTCACTAGGTAAGGTGTATGTGTATGTGGTGGAAGGAAACCTACACAAGTATCTCACCAATCAAGAAAGTATCGGAAAAATGGTTCAAGTCAAGAGCAAAGCCAAAATGTATCGGGTTACTCACACACACACACACACACACACACACACACACACACACACACACTCAAAGCACACGCAAAAGGCTAAGAACTCTATATGTGGTGGGTAAGGGGTGGATAGCAAACGAAAAAGATCAACGGAAAAGTCTATTGTCAAATGTGGGTAAGATCCAAAGTCAAATGTCAAAAGTGGTGATCTATGTCAAGGAAACACGGAAACACACACAAGGGAGAACAATGGGGTTAGCGCGACCAAGGAAGTGAGCAAGTGACAAGATGGTCCTAGCGAAGACTATTAGCTCGGTGTCACGCCAACACAAGAGAGACCGTAGCTTGGTTGCACAAGATAGAAGCAACAAGATTTGCACAAGAGCCACTCTTCTCTTATCGCTCTTAGTGCTCACAAGCTTTGCACTTCTCGATATCGGTGGACACACACTCTTTTCTATTTCCTTTTTTTCTCTTTTTTTCTCTATGCTTAGAAGCTTTATTTTTCTCTATGTATATGTCACACTTTTCTTCTTTTGTGTATCTTTCTCACCGAGCTTGCTTCGGAGCTTCGCTCAACACAACGCACACACACCCTCTCACGGTCGTGACACTTGTGCAATGCTTCGCAACGCTCGGAAAGCCACTCTCAATGGGATAGGTACGCAAAGGAAGAAAGGGGCTACAAGGGGTAGGGGAGGCAAGTTATACCTATTGACGTTAGGCGGTGTCAAGCACACGAACTTGCGATGATGGTGATGACGATGGTGTCGAAGGTGCGCCGGAATCCGGGGTGCCGATGCCGTTGTCGCGGTGTTGATGTAGGCGCGGAAGCGGTTCTCACGGACCAAAGGCACTCCAAATCGGAAACCGGGCAAATTAAGTCAATGCCCGAAAAGTTGGGTCAAAACGAGCGGTCAAAAGTTGGGCTCCAAAAATCGTCAAAAATTAGACGTGGACTATGTGGAGTAGTTGGAGGATGTTGTTAAAGTTTGGAGTCAAACGGGCTCCGGAAAGTTGTCAAAATTTGGGGCAAAAAGAGGAGTCAAATGGGCTCGGGAAAATTGTCAAAATTTGGAGTCAAGATGGTGGAATTATGGTCAAAATTTGAGGTCAAACGGGCTCCGGAAAGTTGTCCAAAGTTGGGTCAAAGTTGGGGGTGAAAAGTAGCTGAAATTGGGTCAAAACTGGGGTCGGGCGGAAGTTCTGACCTACTTCCGGCCAACCTCCGAAAATACACAGCGTGTATCCAGAATGTTACTGCGAGCAAAACAGCCAATTTCGAAACAAGGGCGGAGGTTGGGCGGAAGTTCCGCCTGGCCGGATGTTCCACTCACTTTGGCCGGAAGTTCCGGTTAGGAATTTTTTCTGGAGATTCTGTTTTGGCTGAGCGATTTGCTGGTGGCTGATGCGCGGACGAATTGGAGTTGTGCCAAACGGCGGTTGGAGCACAGAGATTGAGCGGGGCAGCGCGTGAGCGGATGAGCGGCAGTTGCGGCGTGGGGTGCGGCGCGCAAGCCAGGTGTTTGGCCGGCCGTGCGATGCGTGCGTGGGATCGTGGCGTGGGTAGCTGCGAGGGGCGTTGGCGATGGGCGGGAATCGAGGGTGGGCGCGCGTGGGGCTTGCGCTGGTGGCGGCCTGACCGGGCAGGGCGAGGTGGGCGTGGGCCGGCGGGCCGTTTCGTGGAGGTACGCGCGTGGATGCTGAGCGGGCGAGCGGCCTGGGCGAGTTGGGGGCGTGCGTTGCGAGCGGGCGAGCGCGCTGGAGGCGAAGCGGTGGTGGCGTGGGGTCGGCTGCGCCTGGATCGGAAGCGAGGAGGGCACGGCGCGGGCGCGCGTGGAGGTGCGCGAGCGGGGGCAGGGCAGGCCTCTGGCGAGCCTGAGGAGCGGAGGTGGCCAGGCGGCCGTGGGTGGGCTATGCTGGCGCGCGACACGGCCTGGCAGCGGCGGAGCTCGAATCGAGTGGGGTGGGCCAGGCGGCGCGGGTGGTTTGACCCAACGGGGAAGAAGCTAGGAGAGCAGTTCGTCCCCGCGTATGAACAAGCGTGCTCAAAATCCTCTCAGATCTGCACGAAATTGATGAAATTGGACAATAAAAACATGGGGGAAACATAGATCAGCACCAAAGACATCAAATCAGTGGACCAAAACCACAAAAAACTCAACAAATTCGGAGATCAATTTTCGAGCTATTTTTTGGGGCAAATTTTTTGGAAATATTTTTGTGCGAAATTGGTGGAATTGGAGGGTCAAATTCGTGGCAACCTTTGCTCTGATACCATATGAACAAGCCCTAAGGGCTCGGTTGTGGCCCGATCTCACGAATTGACCGAGGGAAAGGCGGGGGAGAGGAAGAACACGAAGAACACGGCGATGAACACGATGAACACACGCAAACACACACCAACCCGATACAATTCCGGTTTACTCCCGATAGCCCGAACCACTATCCCGATAGAATCTCTCAAGGGAGAGACACGCGGTAGAATCCCCGAGAGGAAGATCGGTATACGATCGGTGGAATCACACGAGTGAGAGACCGGTGGTAGAATCACAAGTGTGAGAGACTAATCATATAAGGAGTGTCTTGTACAATAGATTTGGGTAAATCTAAGGAGGGGGTTTCCCTAATCCCAAAGGGATGGTGGAGGCATGAGCCTAGGTTCTCTCAAGTTCAACTCTATCTAATGAAGGTGGGGGTGGGTGCCTATTTATAGGGAGCCACTAAGGAGGGGTAGTTTAGGGAAACAAGGGGGTACATGGGCCTTGGCCCGAATTGACTTGTGGCAGGCGCCTTCTCTTCCTGGCGACCTCGGACGCTCTTCTTCCTTCTTCTCTTCCATGCCTCCGTGACCTCGGCCTTGAGTGTGGTTCTTGACGTTGACGCACATGATGAAGCGAAGACCGTAGGTCGGGCTGCATCACCCAATCTACTTTGCATAGGCGTCTTGCTAAGTGGGTTGAGTTCATTGAGTCTTTTCCGTACATTATTAAGCATAAGAAGGGAAAAGATAATATTGTTGCTGATGCTCTATCTAGGAAAACTATGTTGTTAACTCATCTTGATGTTAAAATTCCTGGATTAGAGGTGCTATGTGATTTATATGCGACTGATCATGATTTTGCTGAACCATACCGCTTGTGTGTTATTGGTAAAGCATGGGAAAAATATCACATACACGATGGGTTCTTGTTTCGAGCTAACAAACTATGTGTTCCAGAATCGTTTGTGCGTTTGCTCTTATTGCAGGAATCTCATGTTGGAGGTTTGATGGGTCACTTTGGGCGTGAGAAGACGCTACTCATGCTCGCTGATCACTTTTATTGGCCAAAGATGAGGCGGGACGTGGACAGGTATGTGAAGAGGTGCATTACTTGCAACAAGTCCAAGTCCAAGCTGAAGCCTCACGGTTTGTATACTCCGTTACCGGCACCTACTACACCATGGGAGGATATAAGTATGGATTTTGTGTTGGGTTTGCCGCGTACTAAAAGAGGCCATGATTCTATATTTGTGGTAGTGGACAGATTTTCTAAAATGTCACACTTTATTGCCTGCCACAAAAGCGACGATGCGTCGCATATTGCTAACCTGTTTTTCAGGGAGATTGTTCGACTACATGGAGTCCCAAAGACTATTGTTTCTGATCGTGATGTGAAGTTCATGAGCTACTTCTGGAAGACACTTTGGGGAAAGCTGGGGACAAAGCTACTGTTCAGTACTACTTGTCATCCCCAAACTGATGGTCAAACTGAGGTGGTGAATCGAACCTTGTCACAACTGTTGAGATCCATGATCAAGAAGAACCTGAAGGAGTGGGAAGAGTGTTTGCCGCATGTGGAGTTTGCTTACAACAGGGCGGTACACTCTACCACGGAGTTGTGTCCTTTTGAGGTGGTGTATGGTTTCAAACCCATTACTCCACTTGACTTGTTGCCTTTGCCCATACATGAGAGAGTTAATATGGAGGCATCCAAGAGGGCAGATTTTGTGCGTAAGATCCATGTGAAGACTAAAGAGTTGATAGAGAAGAAAGGCAAGAGCAATGCTGCAAGGATGAACAAGAAGCGCAAAGAGATGTTGTTCAAGCCTGGTGATATGGTCTGGGTACATTTTCGCAAGGATAGGTTCCCGAAGCTGCGGAAGTCTAAGTTGAAGCCTCGTGGTGCTGGCCCTTACAAAGTGCTTGCCAAGATCAATGATAATGCATACTCGATAGATCTTCCAGTTGATGAGTTTGGTGTCAGTAATTCTTTCAATGTTGCTGATTTGACACCATATGACGGAGAAGACCTTGGAGCGTCGAGGTCGACGCCTTTTGAAGGGGGGAGATGATGAGGACATCCCTACTACACCACTACCTCCGTCATTGATAAATGAAGATGAACCTGCTGTGAAGCTCAAGTCCAATGAAGTTCGGATTGGACCAATTACAAGGGCTCGTGCGAAGCTACTTAAACAACAGGTGAACTTGTTTCTAAACGATACTTTGATTGATGAGAACTTTATACTGCCTAAGTCCTATTACTTATGTATCATCAGGTATCAAGAGGAGACGAGCATCGCACGAGGAGAGGAGCAGCTGGACATGAAGACGGACGTCAAGATGGCCGTGAAGCTGGACATGGAGCTGGACATGAAGATATCTCATGGACGCGCGAGGGAGGAGCGGGAGGCATGCGCGAGAGGAGAAGACGACGTCCAGGCCGGTCCAGAACCCGGTCAGACCGGCCACCAGACCGGACAGCCCGGTCCCTGGCCCGGTCGACCGGCCGCCAACCAGATGAGATTTATCGTACCGGGCAAAAACCGGAAAGTTGCGAAGTTTCCGGTTGCCGCCCGGTTGACCGGACAGGTCGACAGCCCGGTTGACCGGATTCCAGACCGGACCAGTCCGAGTCTGTCTCGACCAGATCTATTCTGGGTCGGTTATTCTTGTATCTTTTCGACCAGAACTCGTCCCGGACGCCTATATAAGTGCCTTGGACGACCCCCTAGCGGCTTTAGACCACGTTAAAGATAAACCCTAGTTCATAGTTGTTTGCTAAGCAAAACTATTGTTCCCCAACTCTCCAATTCGTTGCGATCTGGAGTTTTATGCTACTGAAAGTTTGTGTGATCTGCTGTTCCATTGGGGATTAGAAGATTGCAATCTACCGCTTCGTGGTCGGCGGCTACGTGCGCAAGTGTGTGGAGTTGCGAATATCTTGCAGGGTTGAGAGCTGTTGCATTGGCATCAGGAATCAATCGAGAGACTTCGTCGGCGTCATACAAGTTATCCTCCTCATCATCATCGATTTCATCCGCTGCTACCATCGTGTGTTCATCACCACCCGTCGCTTACTGAGAAGATCGGGCAACCCCTTATCACTAAATTTTTTCAACATTATACATAAATGCACTGCAGAAACATTATGCTAATATCCATTTTTTGTAATAGGAAAAAATATATTAGGAAACTAAGACTTGTAAGATGTGGTAAAGGATCAATTTGAGTTGTATGAATAGAAAGATGTGGAAATAAGTTTAAAACATAAAAAAATGTATTTTGCATCAAAAGACAACCAAATGGACTATCAAGAAAAGGGCAAACAGAAGCCATCACAATTGTAAAGGAAAATCGGTGCGAGAACTGTTAAGCCTGACACTGCAGAACTTACAAGAACCATATAAAAGAATATTGTCAATACCATGTGTGTGATTGAATCGGTTTGGAAGCTAATAGGGAATATACACTTATAATGCTCCAAGATAACTCACTGATCTTAATCCATTGCAATCCTTCTGACAAGAAGATGAACCAGAGAGGCAAATTACAGAGATAGCCAGGGCCAGAAATAAAGGAAAGCGGAAAGCTTGGGTTATAGTTTACCTAATGAGCTGCACCTTTCACTCGTACATCCATTGATGATGCTAGCCCAGTAATTGCCCCGCCTCTTCCTTATCTTGAACCAACGAGAAGTTGTCATCATGCTTTAATTTGTCAGCGAGCCGTAGCCATCACTTACTCCACCTCCTCCTCATTGCCGATGTCGCCATTGCTCTCTCGTATGTCGTCGCCATTGCCATGATCCCTGGGACATCACAAAACAAGATCAGTGTTTAACACCTATACAGATCGAGGAAACAAGTGAGGCGGGAACAAAAATATCTGAAAAAAAGGAGACGAACCAAGGTAGCTAGAAAAAGAGGAAAGATGCAATAGAGGAGAATATCTGAAACACCGATTAAATTCAACACACCTCTTTTCCCAGATATAATCCTTTTGGATGTGTTCCTTCCACCAGAAAGCTGCAGCGTTGTCGCATCTAAAAGATGGGATTCACAAATGCGACCGGCACGATTTTCCTTTGCATCTTGAAAGGAGTATATTGGGAAGGAATCATCTTCTATACTGGGAAGGAATCATCTTCTTTGTTTATGAACTGATGAGGTCTAAGACCCCGATTGTGGCCCGATCTCGCGAATGACCCAAGAATCAAAGGGGGAAAGAGGGGGAGAGGCGGAAGAACACGAAGAACGCGAAGAACACACGAAGATCCACACACACCAACCCGATACAATCGATGCTTACCCTCACGGCTCGATGGACCGTGCCAATAGAATCCGCCCGGAAGAGACTCGAGGTAGAATTCCGAGAGGAGAGACCGGTGAGGAGGACGAATCAAGGAGTGGGAGAGAGAGTGGATCCACTAGAATCTCTCACTACCAAATTCATACATCCACAAGGGTGGCCTTGATTACAGAGGGATGATACCCAAGGGAGACTAAGCTCAAAGTTAGGTTTGAGTTCTAAACAAGTCTGAGGGGTAAAAGGGGCGTCCAGGGTGCTTATATAGCGGTACAAGGCGACACGGGCCGAAAAGGTACAAAGGAAAACGTTTCGGGCCGAAAAGGCGTCTTTAGTCGTGCAGGCCGGTCAGGAGGCCGGTTGGACCGGACCTGGGACCGGGCAGTCCGGTCGGTGACCGGATCCTGGACCGGGCGGTAACCGGGCGAGGTTCCGGGGCCCCTGGATGGCGTCCGGATGGCACCGGTTGGTGGCCCGGTTGTGGACCGGGTGGCCCGGTCAGGCGGCCGGTCGGCCGGATTCTGGACCGGGTGGCCCGGTCAGGAGGCCGGTCAGACCGGATTCTGGACTGGCCGCTCATCTTCTCTTCCTTGCGTTCTTCGGACGACTTCGGGTCCAGCTCCATGTACATCTTCCCGATCAGCTGCTCCTCTCCTTCCCTTGACCATGACGTATCGTCCTCTCCGTGGTCTTGATGCTCCACGTACCTAATAACACAAAGTGTTTCGGCATGAGGTAGCATTCCATCCAATGGGGTATCGAGATCGAGGGTAGTGAGGAGCGAGTTCACCTTGTCATGTAGAGCTTTAGCTCGAGCCCTTGTCATTGGTCCACTTGGGGGACTTGTTGGCCTTGATGTAGTGTCGTTGGCGAGCGGGGCTACATCATCTCCCCCCTTGGGAGAGAGTCGTCCTCGACTCTTGTTCCTCCTCATCTCCATGATGTGGGGATAGATCCGAGATGTTGAAAGTGTTGCTCACCAAGTACTTGGATGTCGGTATGTCGATGACGTAGGCGTTGTTGTTGATGCGCTTGAGTACCTTGAAAGGCCCATCTCCTCTTGGCTTGAGCTTGGAGTTGCGTTCTTGAGGGAACCTTTCTTTCCTTAGGTGAACCCAAACGAGGTCTCCTTCTTCAAACACTCGTTCTTTCTTCTTGGCGTTGAGGCGGGTAGCTTGGCGAAGGACATGGTCTTGTATGGTTGCTCTTGTTTCTTCATGTAGTTTCTTCATGGCGGTGGTGCGCTCGTCGAAGTCCATGTTGGTCCTTTGATGAAGAGGGAGTGGGAGGATGTCGAGTGCCGTTGGAGGTTCGAATCCATAGACGATCATGAAGGGACTCCGTAATGTTGTGGAGTGTTTGGCTCTATTGTAGGCGAACTCCGCGTGGGGGAGGCAATCTTCCCATGACTTCAAGTTTTTCTTCACAAGTGTGCGGAGGAGTGTGGAGAGGCTTCGATTGACCACTTCGGTTTGTCCATCGGTTTGAGGGTGCGAGGACGATGAGAATAAGAGCTTGACTCCAAACTTTGCCATGAGCGACTTCCATAGATAACTCATGAACTTGACGTCTCGATCCGATACAATGCTTGCCGGTATCCCATGTAGGCGAACCACTTCCCTGAAAAACAATGAAGCAATGTGTGAAGCATCATCGCTCTTATGACATGGTATGAAATGAGCCATTTTTGAGAACCTATCCACTACCACAAAGATTGAATCATGCCCATGCTTTGTTCTTGGCAAGCCTAACACAAAGTCCATGCTTATATCCGACCAAGGTGCATATGGAATGGGTAAAGGTATGTAAAGACCATGGGGATTGGATGTTGACTTAGCTTGTAAGCAAGTGGTGCAACGGTTGCAAAGGCGCTCCACGTCTCGCTTCATGCGTGGCCAATAATAGTGTGTGGATAGCATCGAAAGAGTCTTGTCGCGTCCAAAATGACCCATGAGGCCACCTCCATGTGACTCTTGCAAAAGCAACTTACGAAGAGAAGACTCGGGTATGCAAACTTTGTTAGCTTTAAACAAGTAGCCATCATGCAAATAGAAATCATCAAAACCTCGGTCAACGGAACACTTGGCAAAGATTGGTCCAAAGAAAGAGTCGGATGGGTAAAGCTCTTTGATCTCCTCAAGACCCAAAATGTGAAACTCCAAGCGGGTGAGTAGAAGAGTATTCTTGCGGGAAAGTGCATCCGCAACCACATTTTCCTTGCCCTTTTTGTATTTGATAACATAAGGGAAGGACTCTATGAACTCAACCCACTTAGCATGTCTCTTGTTCAAATTGTGTTGACTTTTCAAATACTTCAAGGACTCATGATCCGAATGGATAACAAACTCTTTTGGCCAAAGGTAATGTTGCCAAACTTCAAGAACACGAACCAAAGTGATGCGGGGTGGCTTTTGGACACCTCCGCTTCAAGACCGACAAGTGCATCCCCGCCTATCGTCGACGCTACACCATGGCCAAGGAGTCCCCCAAGTGGACCAACAACACAAAACCCCGCCATATATGTCAAGGTGAACTCCTTCCTCTCTATGGTCGATCTCAACACCAACTTGAATGGTATGCTACCTCATGCCTATCATCATGATGTCTATAGGTGCCGACGTCGACAAGGACCAAGAGAGAAGGAACCCCCATGGTGCATGGAAGAAGGAAGAAGAAGAAGGGAAGAAGAGAAGAAGGAAGAGGAAGAAGAGGCGGGAGGAAGAGGCCCAGCCTGGCCGGTCCAGGACCCGGTCAGACCGGACCCACAACCGGGTCATCCGGTCCCAGGCCCGGTCAACCGGGCGCCCAACCGGATTCCCTGCCTCGTACCGGAAGGCGACCGGAAACTTCGCAAATTCCCGGTTGGCGCCCGGTCGACCGGACCCAGGACCGGACCACCCGGTCACAGGCCCGGTCTGACCGGATCCCAAACCGGATTGCACGGGTTCGACTCGACCGGGACGGCCCGAGTCGGTCCACCACTTACCTGTTCGACCCAAGCTGCCTTGTATGCCTATATAAGCACCTAGGTCACCCCCTTACCTCTTTAGACAAGATTTAGGCTTAAACATGACTTTGAGCTTTGTCTCCCTAGGGTTTCATCCCCTTTGTATCAAGGCAACCCATGTTGGATGATTGGATCTATGTGAGTGAGATTCTAGTGTAGCCCACTCTCTCTCCCTCACCGGTCTCCGTCCCCAACACCGATCTCTCACTCCGGGATTCTACCTCGAGTCTCTCCCATGGTGATTCTATTGGCGTGGTCCATCGAGCCACGAGGGTAAGTATCGATTGTATCGGGTTGGTGTGCGTCGTGTTCTTCGCGTTCTTCGTGTTCTTCCGCCTCTCCCTCTCTTTCCCCTTTGATTCTTGGGTCATTCGCGAGATCGGGCCACACACGGGGTCTTAGACCTCATCATATGGTATCAGCAGCCTTTGGTTTCCGCGGATTTGACCCCCCACCCACCCAATTTCATCTCTGAAAATTTTCCCCAAAAATCCCCAAAAATAGCCCTATATTGCCTTTTGACGGATCTGCGATTTCGTTGCGTTTTGAGTGGTTTTGGTCCATGGATTTGTTGTTGGAGTGCTTGATCTACTAATTCCCATCATTTCCCCTTCTAACTCCATCAATTTTGCTTCTAATTTGAGGATTTTTGACCCGCCCGTGTGCAAGTTCGTGAAGAACAGGCTGTGTGTTCATCATCCCGTGTTCATCTTCTTCCACCTCCCACGCCCGTCTCCTCGCTGCGCCAAGCGCCCTGCAACCACGCGTGGCCCGCCTGCTCCCTGCCGCGTGCCACCACCTGCCGCGCACGCACACGCTGCCCCTTACGCCATCAACAGCCGCGCGCTACAGCATCCAAGCCAACCGCCGCCGCCACAAGCGCCCACAGCGCCCACGCCTCGCTCACCCGCGCCGGCCACGCCACCAACGTCACGTCCGCTCGCAGACGCGCCTTGGCGCACGCCCACGCGCGGCAACCACCGGCCGGCCACCTCCTGCAGCGGGCACGCAGCGCCGCGCACGCCACCACGCGCCACCGTCCACCCAGGCCACGCGCAGCCATCCGGCCACGAAGCGCCCTCTCATCCCAGGCCAAATGCACTCACGCCCTGGCCATTGATCGCTGCGCGCGTCCCACCACTTCGCCTGCAACGCGCGCGCCACCACCCGCTCGCTGCACAGCCTCGGCCGCCCTTCCCACCCCACGCAAAATCCGGTCAACCGGACCCAAACCGGGAGCCAACCGGGCGGCACACCGGAAAAACATACTCGGACCAGAGCGAGACCGGCCGCCAACCGGAAAATCCGGCCCCAAACCCGGTCAGACCGGCCACCAACCGGATTTCGCGACTTTTCGCCCAATTTTGACTCCACTTTTTGCCCCAAATTTTGACAACTTTCCGGCGCCCGTTTGACTCCAAATTTTAACAACACCCTCCAACGACTCTACATAGTCTACGTCTAATTTTTGACGATTTTTGGAGCCCAACTTTTGACCGCTCATTTTGACCCAACTTTTCGGGTATTGACTTAATTTGCTCGGTTTCCGTTTTGGAGTGCAAGGATTGTCCATCAAGCTTCCGCGTCTACATCAACACCGCGGCGACACCTTCGGCACCCCGGACTCCGGCGCAACCACGACACCATCGTCGCCATCATCGCAAGTTGTGTGTTCCGACACCGCCTAACTTTTTCATCTAGGTATAACTTGCTCCCCACCTTGTAGCCCCTCTTCCTTTTGCGATCTATCCTATCGAGCATTGCTTATCTAGTGTTGCGAGACATTGCACGTGGCCCCGATTGTGAGGTGTGTGTGTAGTGTGGAGTCAAGCTTCTAAGCAAAACTCGTGTGGCAAGATAGCAAAAGCGAGCTAACGCTAACATAGTGCGAGAAAAAGCCGCCAAAACACAAAAAGAGCAAAAGTGTGCAAAGTGCCATCATACCTACCAAAGTGTACAAAGTGCCACCATAGATACAAAAGAGTGCAAGTGCCACCAAATACAAAAGAGAAAAAGCTTTTAAGCAAAAGAGAGATAAGAGAAGAGAGGCCGCGTGTGAATCTAGTTGTCTCTCCAATTGCAACCAAGCTTTGATCTCTTCTTGTGTTAGTGTGACACCGAGCACCCTTGTTTAAGGGCTTCTTACACTTTTCCGCTCATTCCTTGGTCGCACTAACCCCGTTCATCTCGTGTGTGCGTTCCATATCTTTTCCGTGTTTATAGTGATCATCGCTTTGACATTTGATTTTTGGACTTCACCCACTCTTGACAGTACACTTGATTTCGGATTTCGTCTTTTGGCTTTCCACCACACTCGCCTAACACCATATTTGCTAGCTTTTGCGTGTGTCTTTGTGTGAGTACCCGATACAATTGTTCTAACTCTCGGTTTGTTGGATCACCCCAATCTTGTCATACCACGGTAAGGTTGCGAGGTAGTGTTCTTCCACTAACATACACCATATAGATACCATCGTGCTAACATGGATAGCGAAGATGAAGATACGGAGGAGTACACGGAGCACTTCGAGGAGGATACCTCTTCAAGCACCGCGGATGTGGAGGAACATGTGGATCTCTACACCGACTATGGCTCCGCGAGCATCGCCAACATGACCGACATCGAGGAGCTCTACACCGACTATGGCTCCGAGAGCATCGCCAACATGGACGACATCGACGAGCTCTACATCGACACTTGCTCAACAAGCATGGACGACATGGTGGAGCACCACCACGAGGACGACATCGACCCCACCATGTACACCGCCGATGCTCCCACATACCCCTACTTGGCCAATGGAGCTACATATGAAGATCGAGGACCTCCCCGATGGCACCATCATATGGATCATCAAGAGCATCCCCAACATGTTCGGCCTCGACACACTTCTCCGAGCTCCACAAGGCGCCATCATGAGAGTGCTTATGCACAAGATCATCGACATCAAGTACATCATATGGAGCATCAAGAGCGTCCCCAACATGATCGACATCGACACGCTTCTCCGAGCTCCTCAAGGCACCGCAAGCAACATGCCAAGTCGCATGAGCCATCATCTAGGCATGGCAAGGACCGTCATCGACTCACACCATCTCATGATCGTCGTCGACCACCACCACCTCATGGTCTACATCGACATCCGTCCACACATGATCTTCGACGACACCACTCAAGACATGGTGATGAAGCACGAAGACGAGAGCCTCGACATGAAGACCTTCCTCATAAGGCGACTTCTACCTCTTGTGCCACCACCACAATGGCCCCTACCTCGTCATATGCCTATGGACTCCGATGCTACAAGTGCAAGCAACAAGGCCACCTTCCACGGGAATGTCCCAATCTCCTATGTGAGGTGTGCAAGGCCAAGGGTCACGTGGCATGGCAATGCACAACGCCAAGCGCCAAGAAGCTCTACTTCGACGAGCTCAACGCACAAGTCTCCAAGATACCACCACTTGAGGACGACTTAGGAGGCGAGGGAGTTGAGCATGGTGAGCATGGGATTCTCCCTTCACCTACGGAGGCGCATGGAGTTGAGCATGGTGAGCATGGGATTCTCCCTTCACCTACGGAGGCGCATGGAGTTGAGATGGTTGAGCATGGGAAGTTCCCTTCAACCACGGAGGCGCATGGAGATGAGCAAGTCGAACCTACTCCTACATGCTTGATTGATGAGTTGGTACCAATCCCATGTGAGCATGAGAGCCACTTAGCCCACTTGAGCGAGAGTGATAGTGAGTTGAGTGACTTCCACCCCATATGTGAGTTTGAGTGCTTCCATTTGGAGGACATGAGTGATACACAAAGTGAGTTGAGAGAGGTAGATGATAGGTCCATGGAGGACATCGCATTTGCTAACACATTAACCTCTCCCTCGTTTGTGTCTTCTTATGTTGCACTAGGTTCCACGGAGGATGAGTTCCCGCTCATGGAGAAGATGTACATGGTGCATGAAGATGATGATATCTCACCATGCTTGCTCCAAGATGGACATGTCGACCACATGGATCCTCCTACTTCCACAACACCTACTTCACATGAGTCGGCCTACAAAGGTAACAACATAGGTGTTGATGATGCCATGATCCCACTAGTGGACATGATGACTTATGAGTGCATGCATGATCTTGAGGATACATTTGCCACGTCACTTGATTCTTTCATATTCCCATGTGATGCTTTGCTTGCTAACATTGTTGACCATGTGGAGTTGATTGATTGTGATACCATGAACATGCCATGCTATGAGAGTTTCATATTTGCTCCAATTGCTTGCAATGATATTGATGACATTAGCCTCCACATGCTATGCCCAAAATGTTTACACCATTCCATGATCCTTGCATCCAAGATTGTGAACAATTGCTCTTTCTTATGCTTGGAATGCAAGAATGCTTATTTCATTGTCCATGAGATGGCCCCCATAGCCTTCTCACTTTTTGATGATCATGAGTTACCACATGCCATGAATGCACCTTCATGCCATATGCACTATCACCATACATTTCATACTATCTTGCTTGACACTAATGGTGATGTGCACAAGACATGGAACATCATGATGGATGATGTGTTCATCTACCATGCACACACGCTCTTTGTCTTGTTCATTCCATGTGTAGGTACACGGACGACCACTTCTACCGCCACGGAGCATGAGCTCACGAAACGCGCAATTGAGAGCTACCCCAACAAGGACCTAACCCGCGGGAATCACACCAAAGAGTATGTTCCCACAAGCCTTCACCCTCATGTGTTTCCGACTTGCCTTGTCGAGTTTCCGGTTTGGTCCAACTCCTCGTCACCTCTTTTGCCTCTTATGCAACGTGTCTTGACACATCTTGTTGGCACAATGGTTGTTGTATGTCTTGATGATATCATCATACACTCCGAGATTCTCAAGGACCATGTCATACATGTGAGAGACACCTTATGCATCTTGTGCCACATGTCACACAAAAAGTTGCTCTCCTTTGGATTTCTCATTTCATCTTTGGCAATTGCAATGGATTCTTTGACACTTGAGGATACCCATACTCGGCTCACGCCAACCATACTTTCCCAAGCTAGAAGTCTCCATAGCTTTGCCATTGCACATAACAATTTTTCCCCAAATTTTGCCGCCGATACTTGCCTTTTGATTGTTCCATTTGTGTGGGACAATGCTACACACAACATTTTTGACACCTTACAAAGCAAACTTTTACTTGCACAAATTTTTGTCCTACCACATTTTGGATACATCGACACTCTTTTGATCACCATTTTTGCCCAATGCCTTTTGGAGAAACGACTTGATGCTTCGTTTTTGATTGAGAGCCTCTTGTTCGCCGGTCACCAAGTTGGCATCCACAAGCTTTCCTTTTGCAAGTTGTTTTTCCCCTTGTTCTTCTTCGACCGAGACTTGGCCCCTCCACCACTACATGGGAGACCCGTTATGGACTACAACAAAGACGCCTGCACTACGACGAGCATCCCTAAGGACACAAGGGCACCTATACAAGTCCTTCCCGTCTACCTCATCGGTGAGGAGGAGCAAGAGTCGAGGACGACTCTTCCCCAAGGGGGGGAGATGATGCGGGGTGGCTTTTGGACACCTCCGCTTCAAGACCGACAAGTGCATCCCCGCCTATCGTCGATGCTACACCATGGCCAAGGAGTCCCCCAAGTGGACCAACAACACAAAACCCCGCCATATATGTCAAGGTGAACTCCTTCCTCTCTATGGTCGATCTCAACACCAACTTGAATGGTATGCTACCTCATGCCTATCATCATGATGTCTATAGGTGCCGACGTCGACAAGGACCAAGAGAGAAGGAACCCCCATGGTGCATGGAAGAAGGAAGAAGAAGAAGGGAAGAAGAGAAGAAGGAAGAGGAAGAAGAGGCGGGAGGAAGAGGCCCAGCCTGGCCGGTCCAGGACCCGGTCAGACCGGACCCACAACCGGGTCATCCGGTCCCAGGCCCGGTCAACCGGGCGCCCAACCGGATTCCCTGCCTCGTACCGGAAGGCGACCGGAAACTTCGCAAATTCCCGGTTGGCGCCCGGTCGACCGGACCCAGGACCGGACCACCCGGTCACAGGCCCGGTCTGACCGGATCCCAAACCGGATTGCACGGGTTCGACTCGACCGGGACGGCCCGAGTCGGTCCACCACTTACCTGTTCGACCCAAGCTGCCTTGTATGCCTATATAAGCACCTAGGTCACCCCCTTACCTCTTTAGACAAGATTTAGGCTTAAACATGACTTTGAGCTTTGTCTCCCTAGGGTTTCATCCCCTTTGTATCAAGGCAACCCATGTTGGATGATTGGATCTATGTGAGTGAGATTCTAGTGTAGCCCACTCTCTCTCCCTCACCGGTCTCCGTCCCCAACACCGATCTCTCACTCCGGGATTCTACCTCGAGTCTCTCCCGTGGTGATTCTATTGGCGTGGTCCATCGAGCCACGAGGGTAAGTATCGATTGTATCGGGTTGGTGTGCGTCGTGTTCTTCGCGTTCTTCGTGTTCTTCCGCCTCTCCCTCTCTTTCCCCCTTTGATTCTTGGGTCATTCGCGAGATCGGGCCACACACGGGGTCTTAGACCTCATCACAAAGCATAAAGCTCCTTGTCATATATAGGATAGTTGAGGCGTGCGCCATCCAACTTCTCGCTATAGTATGCCACGGGTTTTCCATTTTGCATGAGGACACCGCCAATCCCAAGGCCACTCGCATCACATTCTATCTCAAATGTTTGAGTGAAATCGGGAAGAACAAGTAATGGTGCCTCGGTGAGTCTCTTTTTCAATTCATCAAAAGCTTGTTGTTGTGCTTTGCCCCAAACAAACGGAACATTCTTTTTAGTAAGCTCATTTAAAGGGCAAGCGATGGTGCTAAAATCTTTCACAAAGCGGCGGTAGAAACCGGCGAGTCCATGAAAACTCCGAACTTGGCCAACATTTGTGGGAGTGGGCCAATTGTGGATGGCCTCAATCTTGGAAGAATCAACTTCAATCCCGTTGGCGGAAACCACAAAACCAAGAAAAACCAATTTGTTTTGAGCGAAATGGCATTTTGGGAGGTTGGCAAAGAGCTTCTCGTGGCGCAAGATGCATAAGACTTCTCTCACATGTTGAACATGGTCCTCGAGATTTTTGCTATAGATGAGGATATCATCAAAGTAAACAACCACGCTCTTGCCAATGAGAGGTCGCAAAATGTGATTCATAAGACGCATAAAAGTCGAAGGAGCATTTGAAAGACCAAATGGCATGACGAGCCATTCATAGAGACCAAGCTTGGTCTTGAATGCCGTCTTCCATTCATCACCAATTGCCATGCGAATTTGGTGGTAGCCACTACGCAAATCAATCTTAGAGAAAATGGTGGCACCACTCAATTCATCAAGCATGTCATCTAAACGCGGAATGGGATGGCGATAACGGACGGTAATGGCATTGATGGGTCGACAATCCATACACATCCGTTGCGTCTCATCCGGTTTAGGCACAAGAATGACGGGAACGGCACAAGGGCTAAGGCTTTCTCGGACGTACCCTTTAGCGAGGAGGTCTTGTATTTGTCGTTGTATCTCCTTGGTATCTTCGGGGTTGGTGCGGTAGGCGGCGCGGTTTGGTAGGGGAGCGCCGGGTATGAGGTCGATGCGATGCTCGATGCCCCGAAGCGGTGGTAGTCCATGAGGTAGCTCGTCGGGGAAGACGTCTTGGAACTCCTTCAAAAGAGACAACAAAGACGAAGGAATGTTGGTTAAGTCGTTAGTCTCCGACGAGAGGCCCTTGCAAATGAGCACGTAGTGTATGGTGGTGGATGGGTTGTCTTTCACTTCTCTCCACTCGCTTTTGGTGGCTAGGAGGACACTCTTTCTCTCACTCATATGTGGGTGGTGGTGCTCACTCTCTTTTTGGTGGGTAGCTCCCTCTCCTCTCAACTCACTATGGTGGGTGTTGTGTTGTGCCCTCGCTAAAGCCTTCGCATTGTCGGCGATGATTTGGCTAGGAGTCATTGGGCGAAGCTCGAACTTCTTGTCCTTGACCTTGAAGGTGTATGCATTGGAGTAACCATCATGTATGGCCTTCTTGTCAAATTGCCATGGGCGGCCAAGCAACATGTGGCACACGGTCATAGGTACCACGTCACACTCGACGGTGTCTTCATAGGGTCCTATCTTGAAGTTGACGGTGACGGTGTGTTGAATCTTGACATTTCCCTTGTCACTCAACCATTGGACATGGTATGGATGAGGATGCTTGCGAAGTGTGAGGTTGAGCTTCTCACATAGCTCGGTGCTTGCCAAATTGTGGCAACTCCCACCATCGATGATGACCTTGATTGACTTGCCACCAATGCCGGCTCGAGTTTGGAAGATGTTGCATCTTTGGTCTTCCATAGCTTGGGGTTGAGTGGTGAGCACTCGAGTGACCACAAGTGAAGGGCTTGGATCGTGTGTGCACAAGAGAGGGTCTTCTCCACTTTCTTCATCATACTCTTCCTCATTAGCAACGGCGGCTTGTACTAGGGCTTCATATTCGCCCTCACTTAGCGTCTCTATGTCACCATTCTCCATAGTGATCATAACCTTGGTGTTCTTGCACTCGAAGGACTTGTGGCCTTGGGTGCCACACTTGAAGCAAGTGACATTGGAGGGTCCCGTAGAGGCTTTGGAGGAGGCGGTGGAGGACACCGTTTGCTTCATGCGACTTTGTATAGAAGGTTGCTTGGAAGGTGTAGAGGATGCGGTTGGCTTGACACTTGTTGTGGGAGTTGATGTAGCAAGTTTGGAGGCGAAGTATTGCTTGGACTTCGAGTACTTGATGTCCTCATTCACTTGACGCTCGGCCTTGGAAGCTTGGTGAACCAACTCAACCATGTTGGAGTATTGTTGGAACTCCACAATCCTCTTGATGGGGTAGTTGAGGCCATTGAAGAACCTAGCGATGGTTTGGTTCTCGGACTCTTGGATGTTTGCTCGCATCATGGTTAACTCCATTTCCTTGAAGAACTCCTCAACGGTCTTGGTGCCTTGCTTCAACTTTTGGAGCTTGTTGAAGAGATCGGTCTTGTAGTGTGTAGGGACAAAGCGAGCTTGCATCTCCTCCTTCATGTCTTCCCAAGTATCAATTGGAGGATCACCCTTTTCTTCCCTAAGAGTGACAACTTGTTCCCACCAAGTGTTGGCATAATCTTCAAACTCGAGGGAGGCCATGGCTACTTTCTTGGCACCGGAGTAGTTGTGGATGCGGAAGATCTTGTCAACCTTGAGTGCCCATGAGAGGTAGGCCTCGGCGTCGTCTTCACCCTTGAACTTGGGCATGTTGAACTTGAGTTTCCCATACATGTTCTCTTCATCTTCCAAGTTTCGGCGGCGAGGACGGATGCCTTCATCTCTTGCGGCTTGAGGTGGTAGAGGAGGTCTTCCACGACCAACCATAGCATTGGGTTGGCGGTTGAGGTGAACACTAGCTTCACTTGGCTCACGTTGATGAAGTTGTTGCGGATCTTGACGAGGTTGTTGACGTTGTCCAATGTTGGCCCTCTCATCTTGATCATGTTGTGGTTGTCCTCGGCCCCTTTGGTCATGGCGAGGATGGTTCCGGAGATCACGCCTTGGTGGATCTTGATGACCTTGGTCTTGAGCATCCACATGGGCTTGACGATGAGGTGCCGGGTCCATGTTGTGGAGGACGTTGTCTTGGGGTTGGTCGTCATGCCCATGGTGGGCATGGCGAGCCGCTTGATGACGATCTTGGTGAATAGCTTGGTCTTGTTGAGGGCGCTCATGAGGACGAGCATGGCGGTGGAACTCTCCGCGCCTTGAGTTTGAGCGAGAATCATCATGACGAGCGTGCGGTCGACGAGAGCGATGATGATCTCCATGCCTTGAGTCGGAGCTTGAGGACGAATGGTGATCATGGGAGTAGTCATCATGTGA
This sequence comes from Lolium multiflorum, assembly GCA_030979885.1. Classification (NCBI taxonomy): domain Eukaryota; kingdom Viridiplantae; phylum Streptophyta; class Magnoliopsida; order Poales; family Poaceae; genus Lolium; species Lolium multiflorum. The sequence continues at coordinate 151,746,275 of CM061748.1, forward strand.
GGAGGTCGATGACGATGAGGAAGTAGAGCGATGTCGATGTCGGCGTCCCAAGTTGTTGATGGCGCGCTCGAGGCTATCCATGCGCCGCTCCATGTTTGCATCATTGGCCGTCACTTGGTCATGCAAGTTGTCCGTAGCTTCGCGAAGAAGAATCATATCTTGGTTCACTTGGCCAAAGTTGTGAGCCACTTCTTCATATTGCTCGTCGATGCGTGTCTCGAACAAGTTGAGTTGGTCCTTGAACTCTTGGCGTTGCACCCATAGGTTGTGTTGGGTGGCCAACCTTTCGGAGGGGTGTAGGACCTCATCCTCCTTTGCTTGGTCTCCGTGCCTATCCATGATCACAAGACAAGAACTATGTTGTGGATGTTAGTGGAAGGAGACTACCTCACACTCTTACCGTGGTAAGATAGTATTGAGGCAATCAACCAAGCCGAAAGTAAGACCAATTGTATCGGGACACACACAAAGGCACACGCAAAAGCTAGCAAATATGGTGTTAGGAGTGGATGGTGGAAAGCCAAAAGACGAAATCCAAAATCGAGTATGTTGTTAAGAGTGGGTAAGGTCCAAAAATCAAGTGTCAAAGTGGAGATCACTATAAACACGGAAAAATGTGGAACTCACACACGGGATGAGCGGGGTTAGTGCAACCAAGGAACGAGCGGAAAAATGAAAAACCCCAAAGCAAGGGTGCTCAATGTCACACTAACGCAAGAAGAGGTCGAAGCTAGGTTGCATAGAGTAGAAACACCAAGATTCGCACGAGGTCTCTCTTCTCTATCTCTCTTGCTTGCTTAAAAGCTTTTCACTCTTTTTGTATCGGTGGCACTTTGCACTTTGCTTTTCTCTTTTTTTTCACTAGCACACTATGCTCTTACTCTTTTGCGTGCCACTCACGAGCTCCACTTATGAGCTTTACTCACACAACGCACACCCTCACGGTCGGGACCTCGTGCGATGTTTCGCAACACTCGAAAAGCTTCGCTCGTGGGATAGATCGCAAAAGAAGAGGGCTACAAGGGTTACTGCAAGTTATACCTGCGATGGTGGAGATGATGGTGGTGGTGGTGGTCGGCGGTGGTGTTAGTCGATGTCGAAGACGGGAGCCCGGTCGCTGGTCCGGTTTGACCGGAGCTGGCGCCGGCGTGTCCGGTCTGGCGGCCGGTCGGACCGGTCTCTGAGCCGGCTGTCCGGTTTGCGGCCGGTTGGCCGGGTTCTGCGCCGGACGGTCCGGTCTGGGGGCCGGTTGACCGGGTTCGAAACCGGGTTGCACGATTTGGAGCTTTCTCTCTCCTGTTCTTCCCCAAACCAAAACCAAATCGACCAAAACGAAGGGAAACGATGGAATTGGAGGCTCAAAGGTGGGGAAATAGTAGATCAAGCACAACAACACCAGATCCACGGAGCAAAACCACTCAAAACTCAACCAAATCACAGATCCGTCCAAAGGCAATTTGGGGCTATTTTTTGGAAAATTTTCTAGAAACGAAATTGGGTGGGTGGAGGGTCAAATCCGCGGAAACCAAAGGCTGCTGATACCATATGATGAGGTCTAAGACCCCGATTGTGGCCCGATCTCGCGAATGACCCAAGAATCAAAGGGGGAAAGAGGGGGAGAGGCGGAAGAACACGAAGAACGCGAAGAACACATGAAGATCCACGCACACCAACCCGATACAATCGATGCTTACCCTCACGGCTCGATGGACCGTGCCAATAGAATCCGCCCGGAAGAGACTCGAGGTAGAATTCCGAGAGGAGAGACCGGTGAGGAGGACGAATCAAGGAGTGGGAGAGAGAGTGGATCCACTAGAATCTCTCACTACCAAATTCATACATCCACAAGGGTGGCCTTGATTACAGAGGGATGATACCCAAGGGAGACTAAGCTCAAAGTTAGGTTTGAGTTCTAAACAAGTCTAAGGGGTAAAAGGGGCGTCCAGGGTGCTTATATAGCGGTACAAGGCGACACGGGCCGAAAAGGTACAAAGGAAAACGTTTCGGGCCGAAAAGGCGTCTTTAGTCGTGCAGGCCGGTCAGGAGGCCGGTTGGACCGGACCTGGGACCGGGCAGTCCGGTCGGTGACCGGATCCTGGACCGGGCGGTAACCGGGCGAGGTTCCGGGGCCCCTGGATGGCGTCCGGATGGCACCGGTTGGTGGCCCGGTTGTGGACCGGGTGGCCCGGTCAGGCGGCCGGTCGGCCGGATTCTGGACCGGGTGGCCCGGTCAGGAGGCCGGTCAGACCGGATTCTGGACTGGCCGCTCATCTTCTCTTCCTTGCGTTCTTCGGACGACTTCGGGTCCAGCTCCATGTACATCTTCCCGATCAGCTGCTCCTCTCCTTCCCTTGACCATGACGTATCGTCCTCTCCGTGGTCTTGATGCTCCACGTACCTAATAACACAAAGTGTTTCGGCATGAGGTAGCATTCCATCCAATGGGGTATCGAGATCGAGGGTAGTGAGGAGCGAGTTCACCTTGTCATGTAGAGCTTTAGCTCGAGCCCTTGTCATTGGTCCACTTGGGGGACTTGTTGGCCTTGATGTAGTGTCGTTGGCGAGCGGGGCTACATCATGAACTCACAACCCAACCAGCAAGGGAACAATCAAGTGTAAGAAAACAATCGAAAATGCTTTTAGAGCAGTGTATCAAGAGTTGAATGAATGTACTTCTTTTTGGTTGCAAAATGTGATTGAACATAGCAATTGGTTCATCAATCCTTGTCCTCTTACTATGGGGCATAACACTATTTGAGCCACAAATAAAACGTGCTTGGGGGCCATCGGCACCATGGGCTCATACTCGAGAACGCTTTGTCATTTTTTCTATACAACTACATCCTGTGATATAGATGGTTAAGAAGTACGGAGAGAAAAAGGTAGATCACTAATGCACATTATGGTAGATACAAGGCTGCAGACGTACAAATGCATTTATATGCCGGAACTAAAAAGAGAACACTATGCACATAGTATAAAACAGATTTAAAAGAGACAATACATATAACAGATATTAACAATTGGCATTAGCGAATATAACAGATATTAACAGTTATTTTTTAGAATATTAAAGCGTGCATTGAAAAGAAGCTTGTTGAATTTATATTCTGCTGAGGTCGTCGCACATACAGTCCTTGCCTAGGTCGCCACAAGACAAATTGATAGTGGATGTGCATGTACACAAGCTGTGAATTATTTTCACGTAGGAGCGATCAAGGCAGGGTTCGATCCTATTTTTCGCGTGGAGAGGGAGTCGATGCCTTCACGATTCTACCAAGACGATGAGTTGGCATAAAGAAAAACTCAGTGTCGTGGCAAGAAAAACGGGTTAAAATCTGTCACAAAGCTAGAAGGTTTAATTTCGAACGGTTTTCAGAGTTTGAGCTCAAATTAGACTAAAGGGTTGTAAATTGAACTTTGAGACAAGTTTAAGTGGGGGTGAATTGGACTTTTTTCTATACACAAACATGACTGGGCCATTTTACAATAATAAGAGCACGCTTCCAAAATAAATGGAATAACAACAACTAATACTCAAAAGGAAATAATGGCCAGAGAGTAAACAAATTACTAAAGCTTCAAAGAGAGCAGATGTGCATATTTAAAGGCTTGCCATTAGCAATTTAATTATTGCCTCTAGCGGACATGTCAAACTCAGATGCAACTGTAGCATTCTCGTAGAAAAAATACCAAGTGTTCAATAATAACTAATAGTCTAATACTATAGCAGAATTAAATTGTACCGGTAGAAACAAGAAACGAACTCATAACCTGTAGGGGAATAAATGAAACTTTCTGTTATTTCTTTTCATCCGATTGCTTTGATTGCTTGTTCAACTTCTCATGCAATTTCTCTGCTGACTGATGTCACTCTAGAAATACTAAAAACAAAATATAAATCTAGAATGTCCAAAATGACATAATGATCAAAGAGTAGTACAACCAGAAAAAAGAAAGGAACATTTCTACCTATTACTGTAATATACATTAAAAAATTAGGGCCTCTGAATATTATTTCATCCGAATTCAAGTAAGATGGTAGAAACAACAAATTATCTTGGAAAATAAAACATGAAAATATAAGAGTACAGGATGGAAACTCAAACAGAAAAATATTAGTTACACTACAGGAATTCTTAACACCATTACAAGTTACAACTAATGAACTGGTAAAAACATTAAAACAGTCGACCAAAATGTACACATCAACTCTACAAACAGAGAGCAATGAAACAAAACAAAAAATGACTCCACCTTGCTAGCTAGGCTGCTGAGAAGGTAGCCTTTGTGCTCGTTCAACTTCATGTTCTATTCCTTCAGATCGTTGACCTGAATAACATCAGGCAAAAACAACAAAAACTGATGCATGAGCATCCAATGGCAGATCAATTTTTCCTAGTGGGAAATAGCAAGTTGATTTGATCCTGTTGTACGTACCTATCTATCAAGGAGGTCGATCCAGGCGAAGTCATCTTTGTGCTCCTCATACAACTTGCCGAGGATGGTCCCGAGTCCTTGAGCGCCGCCTAGAGCCTCTGATCCAGGTTCATGTTCTCCCCATCATGCTCTCCATGAATCGATCTGGCCATGTTCTCCCGCACCCTATCTCCTATTCTCCCATAGCCCCTGCATCTTTCCCTCGAGCTGATCCAGCTGCCAGTATAGAGCATAAATAATACAGAGTAAATGAGTTAAGGAAGAGAAGGGGGCAATCCAGAAACCGCCGTCCATTGCTACCGATAGGTGATGAGGCGGAAGGGCCGGCCACCTTCTGCGGCATTAAGCATGAAGAATCTGTGGCGACGCCCCACCCTGTCCTTCACACGCCGCCACTCGGCCTTCCCAAACGGAGAAACCCCGTCGTTGCTCTGACCCTTGCGGCCTCGTAGCCCACGGCGGCTCAGTTCATGAGAAGGCACTGAAAACAACTTGTGGAGTAGCAGCCCTTTTCACGTTGGCCCGGCCTGCTCGAGCGAGACGACGTAGCAAACGAGGCCCGATTGGCGCCGCGGGATGAATGAATGATCTGGACATCTGGTGCGTCCGTATGCTGTATCCGACGGTTCAGAGTTCTAAAACGTTGTGGAGGCTCCTAGGTGGGTACGTTATACTGTTAACTAATATGGGCTAGTTTAAACTATGACACGACAACATCTTGTACTCTAAGTCTCCTTCCTCCACGTACCTCGTGTATATATATTCCACGCGGGTCATCGAAATAAACACCAAAAAAAATATTTGGGTCTACATTTTCTACAGCCCACCTGATGCGGGGTGGCCTTTGGACACCTCCTCACCAAGACCAACAAGTCCCCCAAGCGGACCAATGACACGGGCTCGAGCTAAAGCTCTACATGATAAGGTGAACTCGCTCCTCACCACCCTTGATCTCGGTACACCTTTGGATGGAATGCTACCTCATGCCGATGTGCTTTGTGTCATTAGGTACAAGGAGCATCAAGACCCCGGAGGGGAGGACGCACCATGGTCAAGGGAAGGAGGGGAACAGCGGAACATGAAGATGGATACGAAGCTGGACCCGAAGTCACTCGAAGCGCTGAAGGAAGAGAAGACGCAGGCCGGTCCAGAACCCGGTCAGACCGGCCCCACGACCGGGCAGCCCGGTCCCCGGCCCGGTCAACCGGCCGCCAACCGGGCTCCCCTCTGCCTCGGACCGGACACCAACCGGACTACAACTTGCGAGGTTTCCGGTTGGCGACCGGTCGACCGGACCCACGACCGGACCCCCGGCGCCAGGGTCGGCCGGCCCAGGACCGGATTCGTCGAGAAGGCCCCACCAAACTGCCTAAGTTATGTACCTTTTCGCCTTGCTGGCCATGTATGCCTATATAAGGACCCAGGACCCCTCCTTTACCCCTTAGACTTGAATTAAGCTTAAACACAACTTTGAGCTTTGTCTCCCTAGGGTTAGCATCCCTTTGTAATCAAGGCATCCTTGTTGTTGATTTGGATATTGTTGAGTGAGATTCTAGTACAAGCTACTCTCTCTCCCTCACCAATCTCTTCTTCTCCAACACCAATCTCTCACCGGGAATTCTGCCGCGTGCCTCTTCCGGGTGATTCTATTGGCGTGGTCCATCGAGCCACGGGGGTAAGTATCGGGTGTATCGGGTTGGTGTGCGTGCGTGAGTACCGGTGTTCTTCGTGTTCTTCGTGTTCCTCGCGCTCTCCCACCTTTTCCCCTTGGATCTTGGGTCAAATCGCGAGATCGGGCCAAACCCTAGATCTCAGATCTCATCATATGGTATCAGCAGCTCTTGGTTACCGCGATTTTGACCCTCCACCCACCCGATTTCGTTTCTAGAAAATTTTCCAAAAAAATAGCCCCAAATTGCCTTTGGACGGATCTGTGATTTGGTTGCGTTTTGAGTGGTTTTGGTCCGTGGATTTGGTGTTTTTGTGCTTGATCTACTATTTCCCCAACTTTTAGCCTCCAATTCCATCGTTTCCCGTCGATTTGATCTTTTGACTTTGGTTTGGGGAAGAACAAGAGAGAAATTCGCGAAATCCGGTTGAGAAAGCCGGCCAACCGGACCCCAGACCGGACCAGCCGGCGCAGAACCTGGTCGACCGGTCGCCAACCGGACAGTCCGGTCCAGAACCCGGTCGACCGGCCCCCAGACCGGAGCAGCCGGCGCCAGACTCGGTCCGACCGGACCGCAGACCGGGCTCACGTCATCAACACCGACTAACACCTCCGTCCACCACCACCACCACCATCTTCTCGTCCATCGCAGGTATAACTTGCAGTACCCTTGTAGCCCTCTTCTGTTTGCGATCTATCCCACGAGCGAAGCTTTTCGAGTGTTGCGAAACATCGCACGAGGTCCCGACCGTGAGGGTGTGCGTTGTGTGAGTAAAGCTCATAAGTGGAGCTCGGGAGTGGCAAGCAAAAGAGTAAGAGCATAGTGTGCTAGTGAAAAAAGAAAAACAAAGTGCAAAGTGCCACCGATACAAAAAGAGTTGAAAAGCTTTTAAGCAAGCAAGAGAGATAGAGAAGAGAGACCTCGTGCGAATCTTGGTGTTTCTACTCTATGCAACCTAGCTTCGATCTCTTCTTGCGTTAGTGTGACATTGAGCACCCTTTCTTAGGGGTTTTTCTTTTTCCGCTCGTTCCTTGGTTGCACTAACCCCGCTCATCCCGTGTGTGAGTTCCACATTTTTCCGTGTTTATAGTGATCTCCACTTTGACACTTGATTTTTGGACCTTACCCACTTTTAACAACATACTCAATTTTGGATTTCGTCTTTTGGCTTTCCACCATACTCGCCTAACACCATATTTGCTAGCTTTTGCGTGTGGCTTTGCGTGTGTACCCGATACACTTGGTCTTGCTTTTGGCTTGGTTGATTGCCTCAATACTATCTTACCTCGGTAAGAGTGCGAGGTAGTCTCCTTCCACTAACACAAACAACATAGTTCTTGTCTTTCCATCATGGATAGGAACGGAGATGAACAAAGGGATGGAGAAGTCCTCCGGAACACCGAGAGGTTGGCGACTCAACACAACCTATGGACGCAACGCCAAGAGTTCAAGGAGCAACTCACACTCTTCGAGACTCGCATCGACGAGCAATACGACGAGGTGGCTCACAACTTCTCCACGGTGAACCAAGACTTGGCTCTCCTCCGTGAAGCTACGGACAACTTGAATGGCCAAATGGCGGCCAATGATGCGAACATGGAGCGACGCATGGATAGCCTCGAGCGCGCCATCACCAACTTGGGTCGTCATCGCCGACACCGCTCTACTTCATCATCATCAAGCTCGTCACAAGATTACTACTCTCATGGTCACCGTTCGTCCTCAAGCTCCTCCTCAAGGCATGAAGACCATCCTCGACCTCATCGCCCACATGCTCGTCATGAAGACTCTCGCTCAAACTCTCGGCGAGGAGAAATCCATCGCCATGCTCGTCCACATGAACGTCCTCCACAAGATCGTCCTCAACCGGATCGCCATGCCCACCATGGGCGTGACGACCAACCCCACGACAACGTCTTCCACAACATGGCGCCACATGGTGATGCTCCCGCCCAAGGTCGTCAAGAGCAACCAAGGCGTGATCTCCGAAATCATCCTCGCCATGACCAACGTGGAAGAGGAGACCCACAACATGATCAAGATGAGAGGGCCATCCTTGGACATCGCCAACAACCTCGTCAAGATCCTCAACAACATCATCAACGTGAGCCAAGTGAAGCAAGTGTTCAACTCCACCGCCAACCCAATGCTATGGTTGGACGTGAAAGACCTCCTCTACCACCTCAAGCCGCAAGAGATGAAGGCAACCGTCCTCGCCGCCGAAACTTGGAAGATGAAGAGAACATGTATGGCAAACTCAAGTTCAACATGCCCAAGTTCAAGGGTGAAGACGACGCCGAGGCCTACCTCTCATGGGCACTCAAGGTGGACAAGATCTTCCGCATCCACAACTACTCCGGTGCCAAGAAAGTGGCTATGGCATCGCTTGAGTTTGAAGACTACGCCAACACTTGGTGGGAGCAAGTCCTCACTCTAAGGGAAGAAAAGGGTGAACCTCCAATTGACACTTGGGAAGAGATGAAGGAAGAGATGCAAGCTCGCTTTGTCCCAACACACTACATGACCGACCTCTTCAACAAACTCCAAAAATTGAAGCAAGGCACCAAGACCGTTGAGGAGTTCTTCAAGGAGATGGAGTTAACAATGATGCGAGCCAACATCCAAGAGTCCGAGAACCAAACCATCGCTAGATTCTTCAATGGACTCAACTATCCCATCAAGAGAATTGTGGAGTTCCAACCTTATTCCAACATGGTTGAGTTGGTTCACCAAGCCTCCAAGGCCGAGCGCCAAGTGAATGAGGACCTCAAGTACTCCAAGTCAAAGTCATACTTCACCTCCAAGTTCGCTACAACACCTCCTTCAACAAGTGTCAAACCCACCGTGTCCTCTACAACATCCAAGCAACCGACTATCCAAAGTCGCATGAAGCAAACGGTGTCCTCCACCGCCTCCTCAAAGGCCTCTACGGGACCCTCCAATGTCACTTGTTTCAAGTGTGGCACTCAAGGCCACAAATCCTTTGAGTGCAAGAATACCAAGGTCATGATCACCATGGAGAATGGCGACATAGAGACGCTAAGCGAAGATGAGTATGAAGCTATGGTACAAGCCGCCGTTGCACATGAAGAAGCTTATGATGAAGATAGTGGAGAAGACCCTCTCCTATGTGTGCATGACCCCAACCCTTCACTTGTGGTCACAAGGGTGCTCACCACTCAACCTCAAGCTATGGAAGACCAACGTTGCAACATCTTCCAAACCCGTGCCGGAATTGGTGGCAAGTCAATCAAGGTCATCATCGATGGGGGAAGTTGTCACAACCTAGCAAGCACCGAGTTGTGTGAGAAGCTCAACCTCACTCTTCGCAAGCATCCTCACCCTTACCATATCCAATGGTTGAGCGACAAGGGCAATGTCAAGATACAACATACCGTCACCGTCAACTTCAAGATCGGCCCCTATGAAGATACCATTGAGTGTGACGTGGTGCCCATGACGGTGTGCCACATGTTGCTTGGCCGCCCATGGCAATTTGACAAGAAGGCTATACATGACGGACACACCAATGCATACTCCTTCAAGGTCAAGGATAAGAAGTTTGAGCTTCGCCCAATGACTCCTAGCCAAATCATCACCGACAATGCGAAGGCTTTAGCGAGGGCACAACAACACACCCACCATAGTGAGTTGAGAGGAGAGGGAGCGACCCACCAAACGGAAAGAGCGTCCTCCTAGCCACCAAAAGCGAGTGGAGAGAAGTGCAAGAAAACCCATCCACCATATTGCACTTTGTGCTAATTTGCAAGGGCCCATCATCGGAGACTAATGACTTAACCAACATTCCTTCGTCTTTGTTGTCTCTTTTGAAGGAGTTCCAAGACGTCTTCCCCGACGAGCTACCTCATGGACTTCCACCACTTCGGGGCATCGAGCACCGCATCGACCTCATACCCGGCGCTCCCCTTCCAAACCGCGCCGCCGAAGACACAAAGGAGATTCAACGCCAAATACAAGATCTCCTCGCTAAAGGGTACGTGCGAGAAAGCCTTAGCCCTTGTGCCGTTCCCGTGATTCTTGTGCCTAAACCGGATGAGACGCAACGAATGTGTATGGATTGCCGCCCCATCAATGCCATTACCGTTCGTTACCGCCATCCCATTCCGCGTTTAGATGACATGCTTGATGAGTTGAGCGGTGCCACTATTTTCTCTAAAGTCGATTTGCGTAGTGGCTACCATCAAATCCGCATGGCAATTGGTGATGAATGGAAGATGGCATTCAAGACCAAACTTGGTCTCTATGAATGGCTTGTCATGCCATTTGGTCTTTCAAATGCTCCATCAACTTTCATGCGTCTCATGAATCACATCTTGCGTCCTCTCATTGGCAAGAGTGTGGTTGTCTATTTCGATGATATTCTCATTTATAGCCAAAATCTCGAGGACCATGTGCAACATGTGAGAGAAGTCTTATGCATCTTGCGTCATGAGAAGCTTTATGCCAATCTTCCCAAATGCACTTTTGCCCAAAACAAATTGGTTTTCCTTGGTTTTGTGGTTTCTGCCAACGGGATTGAAGTTGATTCTTCCAAGGTTGAGGCCATCCACAATTGGCCCACTCCCACAAATGTTGGTCAAGTTCGAAGTTTCCATGGACTCGCCGGTTTCTACCGCCGCTTTGTGAAAGATTTTAGCACCATTGCTTGCCCTTTGAACGAGCTTACCAAAAAGAATGTTCCGTTTGTGTGGGGCAAGGCCCAACAAAATGCTTTTGATGAGTTGAAGAAACGCCTTACCGAAGCTCCCCTTCTCGTCCTTCCAAATTTTGCAAAAACTTTTGAGATTGAGTGTGATGCGAGTGGACTTGGTATTGGTGGAGTCCTTATGCAAGATGGTAAACACGTGGCATATTATAGTGAGAAGTTGGATGGCGCACGCCTCAACTATCCTATATATGACAAGGAACTTTGCGCTTTGGTTCGTGTTCTTGAAGTTTGGCAACATTATCTTTGGCCAAAAGAGTTTGTTATCCATTCGGATCATGAGTCTTTGAAGTATTTGAAAAGTCAACACAATTTGAACAAGAGACATGCTAAGTGGGTTGAGTTCATAGAGTCCTTCCCTTATGTTATCAAATACAAAAAGGGCAAGGAAAATGTGGTTGCGGATGCCCTTTCCCGCAAGAATACTCTTCTACTCACCCGCTTGGAGTTTCACATTTTGGGCCTTGAGGAGATCAAAGAACTTTACCCTTCCGACTCTTTCTTTGGACCAATCTTTGCAAAGTGTTCCGTTGACCGAGGATTTGATGATTTCTATTTGCATGATGGCTACTTGTTTAAAGCTAACAAAGTTTGCATACCCGAGTCTTCTCTTCGTAAGTTGCTTTTGCAAGAGTCACATGGAGGTGGTCTCATGGGTCACTTTGGACGAGAGAAGACATATGCCATGCTCTCAACCCACTACTATTGGCCAAGAATGTACCGCGACGTGGAACGCCTTTGCCGACGGTGCACAACGTGCTTACAAGCTAAGTCTACAACCAATCCCTATGGTCTTTACATGCCTTTACCCATTCCATATGCACCTTGGTCGGATATAAGCATGGACTTTGTATTAGGCTTACCAAGAACAAAACATGGTCATGACTCAATATTTGTGGTAGTGGATAGGTTCTCTAAAATGGCTCATTTCATACCATGTCATAAGAGCGATGATGCTTCACACATTGCTTCATTGTTTTTCAGGGAAGTGGTTCGCCTACATGGAGTACCGGCAAGCATTGTGTCGGATCGAGACGTCAAGTTTATGAGTTATCTATGGAAGTCGCTCATGGCAAAGTTTGGAGTGAAGCTCTTATTCTCATCGTCCTCGCACCCTCAAACCGATGGACAAACCGAAGTGGTCAATCGAAGCCTCTCAACACTCCTCCGCACACTTGTGAAGACAAATTTGAAGTCATGGGAAGATTGCCTACCCCATGCGGAGTTCGCCTACAATCGAGCCAAGCACTCCACAACTTCACGGACTCCCTTCATGGTCGTCTATGGATTCAAACCTCCAACGGCACTCGACATCCTCCCACTACCTCTTCATGAAAGAACGAACATGGACTTCGACAAGCGCACCACCGCCATGAAGAAACTACATGAAGAGACAAGAGCAACCATACAAGAGCATGTACTTCGCCAAGCTAACCGCCTCAACGCCAAGAAGAAGGAACGCGTGTTTGAAGAAGGAGACCTCGTTTGGATCCATCTACAGAAAGAAAGGTTCCCGCAAGAACGCAACTCCAAGCTCAAGCCAAGAGGAGATGGGCCTTTCAAGGTCCTCAAGCGCATCAACAACAACGCCTATGTCATCGACATACCAACCTCAAAGTACTTGGTGAGCAACACTTTCAACATCTCGGATCTCTCACCCTATCATGGAGATGAGGAGGAACAAGAGTCGAGGACGACTCTCTCCCAAGGGGGGAGATGATGCGGGGTGGCCTTTGGACACCTCCTCACCAAGACCAACAAGTCCCCCAAGCGGACCAATGACACGGGCTCGAGCTAAAGCTCTACATGATAAGGTGAACTCGCTCCTCACCACCCTTGATCTCGGTACACCTTTGGATGGAATGCTACCTCATGCCGATGTGCTTTGTGTCATTAGGTACAAGGAGCATCAAGACCCCGGAGAGGAGGCACCATGGTCAAGGGAAGGAGGGGAACAGCGGGACATGAAGATGGATACGAAGCTGGACCCGAAGTCACTCGAAGCGCTCAAAGGAAGAGAAGATGCAGGCCGGTCCAGAACCCGGTCAGACCGGCCCCACGACCGGGCAGCCCGGTCCCCGGCCCGGTCAACCGGCCGCCAACCGGACTCCCTCTGCCTCGGACCGGACACCAACCGGACTACAACTTGCGAGGTTTCCGGTTGGCGACCGGTCGACCGGACCCACGACCGGACCCCCCGGCGCCAGGCCCGGTCTGACCGGCCCCAGGACCGGATTCGTCGAGAAGGCCCCACCAAACTGCCTAAGTTATGTACCTTTTCGCCTTGCTGGCCATGTATGCCTATATAAGGACCCAGGACCCCTCCCTTATTCCTTAGACTTGAATTAAGCTTAAACACAACTTTGAGCTTTGTCTCCCTAGGGTTAGCATCCCTTTGTAATCAAGGCATCCTTGTTGTTGATTTGGATATTGTTGAGTGAGATTCTAGTACAAGCTACTCTCTCTCCCTCACCAATCTCTTCTTCTCCAACACCAATCTCTCACCGGGAATTCTGCCGCGTGCCTCTTCCGGGTGATTCTATTGGCGTGGTCCATCGAGCCACGGGTAAGTATCGGGTGTATCGGGTTGGTCTGCGTGCGTGAGTACCGGCGTTCTTCATGTTCTTCGTGTTCCTCGCGCTCTGCCACCTTTTCCCCTTGGATCTTGGATCAAATCGCGAGATCGGGCAAACCCCTAGATCTCAGATCTCATCACCACCCTCACGTTCACTCTCTCATTGACATCCACTCCCCACGCATCGGACCAGCCTCCGTACCCTAGCCGCCTATGCTCTCCACGCGAGCACCCAACATCGATGGTCCGGCGCGGCGGCGCGATATCATTTCCTGGCCGCCCCTTATCTCTGTTCCAGTGGCTGGCGGCGGTGGTTCGATAGCTGGCAACCAGGGCAGGTGCGCCATCACAGCCTTCTTCTAGATCCATGCTCTCCAATCTCCAATTCCGGCAGCCAACTGCGGTGGTCCGGCGACCGGTAATGGCCACTTCTACGGTAATCGGTCTTTTTTTGAACTGTCTGTAAATCGGTGTTGTTCGGTCACAACCGAGGACCGAGCCGGTCAACGATTTTAGGAAACTGAACCGATCGTGCATGTCAAGTTTTTATTTTTAGAGAGTTTCGTGCAAGTCAAGTTGTGATGCGAGCGTGCTGCACGTGATAATAAAACCGAAAATCCTGTCCCACCTCACAGGCCAAACCCCCCAGCCTCTCTCCCCGCACTACCCAGCGCCCTCACCTGACGAGAAGATATCTAGTGCTACAACGTGGTTGTGTGCTACTAGTTTCCAAAGCAATATGGACCGTCCACTATTATTCAACGGACAAGATTCTTACGAACCGCATGGCTTGCTCCACCATGGCACATATACAAATAACGCCCTATTTTTTCCAGATTGTTTTATACGAAGTCTTTCTATTTGCTCATTTCCCAAATCATTTGCAAGTGGCTTAGAGCATGTCTAACAAGCCCCGTATTTTTTCGCCCCTTAAAACGCGACTAGAGGGCCCTGTATTCACTTTTCGCCGGCCGAAAACTCGTCCGAGCTAGCAGACCCCGTATCCCCACCCCGTAAAACAGAATATTCTGTTTTACGGGGTGGGGATACGGGGTCTGCTAGCTCGGACGAGTTTTCAACCCCTCAAAACAGGGTTTTTTGACAAATTGGATATTAGAACCAACACAACATTCACATAAAATAAATGTTTTACATCACACAATAATCGTCATAATTATTACAATAATGTTTTTCGGAAATGTCAACAAATGTTCTAATGGAAGAATTAAACAAATAACAAATGTTTCACACATACAACAATAGGAAATGAATGTTTCACACATACAACAATGGGAAATGAATGTAATAACTCATTGGCCATGCAATTGCCAATGGTGATCAATCAGATCTTGGGTGAGCTGGTGATGAGTCTCGGCATTTTCAATGCCTCGATGAGCTGCAAGAAAAGCTTCAATCCGATCAGGGTTCCTCTCGGGCTGCACTCGGGTGCCAACATTGTCATAGAAACATGGCAAGTTCAAACCTCTTTCATCTTCAATGATCATGTTGTGAAGAATCACACAACATGTCATGATATCAACAAGAGTTTCCTTGTCCCATAACCTTGCAGGACCCCGGACAATTGCAAACTTTGCTTGCAAGACACTGATACGTCCATTTTGCATCACTATTTTATATCATAATTTACTGTTATTCATTGATACATTTCATATTTAGAGATGATACTTATGTTATTTCACCTATTTTGCATGTTTCATGATTATTGGAGAATTACTCACCGGAGTCAGGATTCTGCTAGAAAAAGCGTCGTCGGGATACAATATTTCTGAAGATCAACAATTGACGGAAAATATACCGAAGCTCCTATTTTTCCAAATGACGGAGCCAGCTAAAAGGGGAGGCCGAGGAGGGCCGCCATGGGCCCTCCCCATAGGCCGGCGCGGCCACCAAGGTCGACGCGCCGCCACGTGGGGAGGAGGCCCACGACCCCCTCGACCATCGCCCTTTCACGTACTTCATCTTCCAGACACCCTAAGGTGCGGGGAGGCATCGAGGATAGTCACCGCCGCCTCCTCGAGGCGGAAAAACACCAGAGAGAAAAGAGCTCTCCGGCAGGCAGAAATCTGCCGAGGAAATTCCCTCCCGGAGGGGGAAATCGTCGCCATCGTCACCGTCATCGAGCTGGACTTCATTGGGATCATCATCATCATCTTCTTCACCACCGACACCGTCATCTCCACCCCTGCACCTCATCTCCGCTGTAATATCTAGGGTTGAATCTTGAGTATTTCATAGGGGAAACTTTCCCGGTGTCGATTACTCCTTGTTATTGATGCTATTGAGTGAAACCGTTGAATCAAGGTTTATGTTCAGATTGGTATCCATCATCATATCACCTCTGATCATGTTCCATATGATGTCTTGTGAGTAGTTCGTTTAGTTCTTGAGGACATGGGTGAAGTCTAAATGATGAGGTCTAAGACCTAGGTTGTGGCCCGATCTCGCGATTGACCCAAAAATCCAAAGGGGAAAAGAGGGAGATGAGGAAGAACGCGAAGAACACGAAGAACAAACACACGCACACCAACCCGATACAATCAAATTCTTACTCTCGTGGCTCGATGGATGATACGTCTCCAACGTATCGATAATTTCTTATGTTCCATGCTACTTTATTGATGATACCTACATGTTTTATGCACATTATATGTCATATTTATGCATTTTCTGGAACTAACCTATTAACAAGATGCCGAAGAGCCATTCTGTTTTCTGTTTTTGGTTTCAGAAATCCTAGTAAGGAAATATTCTCGGAATTGGACGAAACTTTCGCCCAGGGTCCTATTTTTGCACGAAGCTTCCAGAAGACCGAAGAGATAACGAAGTGGGGCCACGAGGCAGCCAGAGGCTAGGCGGCGCGGCCCAAGCCCTGGCCGCGCCGACCTACCCCCTGGGCCCCTCGTGTGGCCCCCGCGTTGCCCTTCCGCCTACTTAAAGCCTCCGTCGCGAAACCCCCAGAGAGCCACGATACGGAAAACCTTCCAGAGACGCCGCCGCCGCGAATCCCATCTCGGGGATTCAGGAGATCGCCTCCGGCACCCTGCCGGAGAGGGGATTCATCTCCCGGAGGACTCTACACCGCCATGGTCGCCTCCGGAGTGATGAGTGAGTAGTTCACCCCTGGACCATGGGTCCATAGCAGTAGCTAGATGGTCGTCTTCTCCTTGTTGTGCTTCATTGTTGGATCTTGTGAGCTGCCTAACATGATCAAGATCATCTATCTATAATTCTATATGTTGTGTTTGTCGGGATCCGATGGATAGAGAATACTATGATTATGGTGATTATCAATCTATTGTTTATGTGTTGTTTATGATCTTGCATGCTCTCCGTTATTAGTAGAGGCTCTGGCCAAGTTTGTACTCTTAACTCCAAGAGGGAGTATTTATGCTCGATAGTTGGTTCATGCCTCCATTGAATCTGGGACAGTGACAGAAAGTTCTAAGGTTGTGGATGTGATGTTGCCACTAGGGATAAAACATTGATGCTATGTCTAAGGATGTAGTTGTTGATTACATTACGCACCATACTTAATGCAATTGTCTGTTGCTTAGCAACTTAATACTGAATGGGGTTCGGACGATAACCTGAAGGTGGACTTTTTAGGCATAGATGCAGTTGGATGGCGGTCTATGTATTTTGTCGTAATGCCCAATTAAATCTCACTATATTTATCATATCATGTATATGCATTGTTATGCCTTTCTCTATTTGTCAATTGCCCGACTGTAATTTGTTTACCCAACATGCTTTTATCTTATGGGAGAGACACCTCTAGTGAACTGTGGACCCCGTCCTATTCTTTACATAGCATACAATCTACTGCAATTGTGTTTTACTGTTTTCTTTGCAAACATCTTCCACTCGATACGTTTAATCCTTTGTTACAGCAAGCCGGTGAGATTGACAACCTCACTGTTTCGTTGGGGCAAAGTACTTTGGTTTTGTTGTGCAGATTCCACGTTGGCGCCGGAATCCCTGGTGTTGCGCCGCATCACATTTCGCGACCAAACCTTCAACGTGCTTCTTGGCTCCTACTGGTTCGATTAAACCTTGGTTTCATACTGAGGGAAACTTGCTTCTATACGCATCATACCTTCCACTTGGGGTTCCCAACGGACGTGTGCATCTACGCGTATCAAGCTAAATTTCTGGCGCCGTTGCCGGGGAGATCAAGACACGCTGCAAGGGGAGTCTCCACTTCTCAATCTCTTTACTTTGTTTTTGTCTTGCTTTATTTTATTTACTACTTTGTTTGCTGCACTAAATCAAAATACAAAAAAATTAGTTGCTAGTTTTACTTTATTTACTGTCTTGCTCTCTATATCAAAAACACAAAAAAATTAGTTACTTGTCTTTACTTTATTCGCCTTGTTTACTTTTTGCTTATTGCATCATGTTTCCTTTTAATTTTACCACAAAAGACATACCGGTAGGACGTGGGTCCATAGTTGGGAGAAATAATATAGAAGAGTTTTTCAATCATGTTAGTATTACTGAAGATTTTGAAGATAGACACTTGGTAGAACTTGCACCTACCTATGAAATTGCTGCTGCTGCTTTAGTTCGCATGCTGGAAACTAAATTTGTTAATCTCAATCCTATAATCCAACACATGTTTCTTACACTCGGTGATATGGAAGAAGGGGAAAAGAAAGATTTTGTTCTAGAAACTCTTCTTAGAGAATTTGGGGGATTAGCAAGAGAGGCTAGAAAGGTCTTTGCTAAATTTAATATGCTAGGTTCTCATACTAATTTTGTTGGTCTCCTTGAAAAAATGGACATAGATAGAATAAGGTACACTAATAATATTAATGATGGTGGGGAGATCAAAGCACCAATACCATGTAAACTCCTAGCTATGAATGATGCACTAGAAAATAACTATGCTTGGCTTGTTCCTGAAAATTTGTTCGATGAAAGTAGCAAGCCTAAGACTAATGAAAAGGGAGACGCTAAAACTTATATATCAAATATACTATGCTTGGTTGAGAAAACTCCCAACACCCCTGGTAATAATGTTGATGCTTCTACTCTCGATAATACTTGATTTGCACTTTCTGCGCCTAGCTGAAAGGCGTTAAAGAAAAGCGCTTATGGGAGACAACCCATGTTTTTACCTACAGCAATTTTTTGTTTTATTGAGTCTTGGAAGTTGTTTACTACTGTAGCAACCTCTCCTTATCATGTTTTTGTGCCAAGTAAAGTTTCTATGTCAAAGTTGATGTTATATTTGGGATCGCTGCGCAGAAACAGCATTGCTGTCTGTCACGAATCTGGGCACAGTTCTCTGTAGAAAATTCGAAAAAATCTGCCAATTTACGAGCTTGATCCTCAGATATGTACGCAACTTTCATTAGTTTTGAGTTTTTCCATTTGAGCAAGTCTGGTGCCAGCTTTAAATTCGTCTTTACGGACTGTTCTGTTTTTGACAGATTCTGCCTTTTATTTCGCATTGCCTCTTTTGCTATGTTGGATTCATTTCTTTGATCCATTAATGTCCAGTAGCATTATGAAATGTCCAGAAGTGAAAATAATGATTGTGTCACCTCTGAATGAGTGAATTATTAATTGTGCACTAACCCTCTAATGAGTTTGCTTGAAGTTTGGTGTGAAGGAAGTTTTCAAGGGTCAAGAGAGGAGAATGATATACTATGATCAAGAGGAGTGAAAGCTCTAAGCTTGGGGATGCCCCCGTGGTTCACCCCTGCATATTCTAAGAAGACTCAAGCGTCTAAGCTTGGGGATGCCCAAGGCATCCCCTTCTTCATCGACAACATCATCAGGTTCCTCCCCTGAAACTATATTTTTATTCAATCACATCTTGTGTTCTTTACTTGGAGCGTCGGTTTGTTTTCATTTTTGTTTTTGTTTGAATAAAATGGATCCTAGCATTCACTTTGTGGGAGAGAGACACGCTCCGCTGTTGCATATGGACACATGTGTCCTTAGGCTTTACTCATAATGTTCATGGCGAAGTTTCTTCTTCGTTAAATTGTTATATGGTTGGAATTGGAAAATGCTACATGTAGTAATTCTAAAATGTCTCGGATAATGTGATACTTGGCAATTGTTGTGCTCATGTTTAAGCTCTTGCATCATATGCTTTGCACCCATTAATGAAGAAATACATAGAGCTTGCTAAAATTTGATTTGCATATTTGGTCTCTCTAAGGTCTAGATAATATCTAGTATTGAGTTTTGAACAACAAGGAAGACGGTGTAGAGTCTTATAATGTTTACAATATGTCTTTTATGTGAGTTTTGCTGCACCGTTTCATCCTTGAGTTTGCTTCAAATAACCTTGCTAGCCTAAACCTTGTATCGAGAGGGAATACTTCTCATGCATCCAAAATCCTTGAGCCAACTTCTATGCCATTTGTGTCCACCATACCTACCTACTACATGGTATTTCTCCGCCATTCCAAAGTAAATTGCTTGAGTGCTACCTTTAAAATTCCATCATCCACCTTTGCAATATATAGCTCATGGGACAAAATAGCCTTAAAAACTATCGTAGTATTGAATATGTACTTATGCACTTTATCTTTTATTAAGTTGCTTGTTGTGCGATAACCATGCTTCTGGGGAACGCCATCAACTATTGTTGAATATCATGTGAGTTGCTATGCATGTCCGTCTTGTCTGAAGGATCTATCATTTTAGTGGTTGGAGCATGCAAAATTGTTAGAGAAGAACATTGGGCCGCTAACTAAAGCCATGAATCATGGTTGAAGTTTCAGTTTTGGACATATATCCTCAATCTCATATGAGAATAATAATCATTGCTACATGCTTATGCATTTAAGAGGAGTCCATTATCTGTTGTCCATGTTGTCCCGGTATGGATGTCTAAGTTGAGAATAATCAAAAGCGAGAAATCCAAAATGCGAGCTTTCTCCTTAGACCTTTGTACAGGCGGCATGGAGGTACCCCTTTGTGACACTTGGTTGAAACATGGCATGCAAAGATCCGGTAGTCCAAGCTAAGTAGGACGAGGTGCGGACACTATTAGTATACTATGCATGAGGCTTGCAACTTGTAAGATATAATTTACATAACTCATATGCTTTATTACTACCGTTGACAAAATTGTTTCATGTTTTCAAAATAAAAGCTCTAGCACAAATACAGCAATCGATGCTTTCCTCTTTGAAGGACCATTCTTTTACCTTTATTGTTGAGTCAGTTTACCTATCTCCTTCCACCTTAAGAAGCAAACACTTGTGTGAACTGTGCATTGATTCCTACATACTTGCATATTGCACTTGTTATACTACTTTATGTTGACAATATCCATGAGATATACATGTTATAAGTTGAAAGCAACCGATGAAACTTAATCTTCCTATGTGTTGCTTCAACACCTTTACTTTGATTTATTGCTTTATGAGTTAACTCTTATGCAAGACTTATTGATGCTTGTCTTGAAGTACTATTCATGAAAAGTCTTTGCTTTATGATTCAGTTGTTTACTCATGTCATTACCTTTGTTTTGATCGCTGCATTCATTACATATGTTTACAAATAGTATGATCAAGATTATGATGGCATGTCACTTCAGAAATTATCTTTGTTATCGTTTTACCTGCTCGGGACGAGCAGAACTAAGCTTGGGGATGCTGACACGTCTCCAACGTATCGATAATTTCTTATGTTCCATGCTACTTTATTGATGATACCTACATGTTTTATGCACATTATATGTCATATTTATGCATTTTCTGGAACTAACCTATTAACAAGATGCCGAAGAGCCAGTTGCTGTTTTCTGCTGTTTTTGGTTTCAGAAATCCTAGTAAGGAAATATTCTCGGAATTGGACGAAACTTTCGCCCAGGGTCCTATTTTTGCACGAAGCTTCCAGAAGACCGAAGAGATAACGAAGTGGGGCCACGAGGCAGCCGAGGCTAGGCGGCGCGGCCCAACCGGCCGCGACCTACCCCCTGGGCCCCTCGTGTGGCCCCCCGCGTTGCCCTTCCTCCTACTTAAAGCCTCCGTCGCGAAACCCCCAGTACCGAGAGCCACGATACGGAAAACCTTCCAGAGACGCCGCCGCCGCGAATCCCATCTCGGGGATTCAGGAGATCGCCTCCGGCACCCTGCCGGAGAGGGGAATCATCTCCGGAGGACTCTACACCGCCATGGTCGCCTCCGGAGTGATGAGTGAGTAGTTCACCCCTGGACCATGGGTCCATAGCAGTAGCTAGATGGTCGTCTTCTCCTTGTTGTGCTTCATTGTTGGATCTTGTGAGCTGCCTAACATGATCAAGATCATCTATCTGTAATTCTATATGTTGTGTTTGTCGGGATCCGATGGATAGAGAATACTATGATTATGGTGATTATCAATCTATTGTTTATGTGTTGTTTATGATCTTGCATGCTCTCCGTTATTAGTAGAGGCTCTGGCCAAGTTTGTACTCTTAACTCCAAGAGGGAGTATTTATGCTCGATAGTGGGTTCATGCCTCCATTGAATCTGGGACAGTGACAGAAAGTTCTAAGGTTGTGGATGTGCTGTTGCCACTAGGGATAAAACATTGATGCTATGTCTAAGGATGTAGTTGTTGATTACATTACGCACCATACTTAATGCAATTGTCTGTTGCTTTGCAACTTAATACTGAATGGGGTTCGGACGATAACCTGAAGGTGGACTTTTTAGGCATAGATGCAGTTGGATGGCGGTCTATGTATTTTGTCGTAATGCCCAATTAAATCTCACTATATTTATCATATCATGTATATGCATTGTTATGCCTTTCTCTATTTGTCAATTGCCCGACTGTAATTTGTTTACCCAACATGCTTTTATCTTATGGGAGAGACACCTCTAGTGAACTGTGGACCCCGGTCCTATTCTTTACATAGCATACAATCTACTGCAATTGTGTTTACTGTTTTCTTTGCAAACATCTTCCACTCGATACGTTTAATCCTTTGTTACAGCAAGCCGGTGAGATTGACAACCTCACTGTTTCGTTGGGGCAAAGTACTTTGGTTTTGTTGTGCAGATTCCACGTTGGCGCCGGAATCCCTGGTGTTGCGCCGCATCACATTTCGCGACCATCAACCTTCAACGTGCTTCTTGGCTCCTACTGGTTCGATTAAACCTTGGTTTCATACTGAGGGAAACTTGCTTCTATACGCATCATACCTTCCACTTGGGGTTCCCAACGGACGTGTGCATCTACGCGTATCAATGCCACGCCAATAGAATCAACCCGAAAGAGACACGAGGTAGAATTCCGAGAGGAGAGATCGGTGTTGGAGACGGAGACCGTTGAGGGAGAGAGAGTGGGCACACTAGAATCTCACTCACAAGTATCCAAATCCTCAACAAGAGTAGCCTTGATTACAAAGGGGATCTAACCCTAGGGAGACAAAGCTCAAAAGTAGTTTTAAGCTCAGAATATGTCTCAAGAGGTAAGGGGGGGTGTCATGGGTCCTTATATAGGCCTACAAGGCGACACATGGTGAAAAGGTACGGAGTACACGACTTAAGCAGTTTTGGATAAGGAGATTCGACGAATCCGGTCGAGCCGTCGGACGGCTGGGGACCGGCGTCCGGTCCAGACGGGTCCCACCGGAGGTCGACCGGGGAGGGTCCTGGAGACGCAACGCGCCCGGTTGCCATCAACGGAGAGTCCGGTTTGGGCCGGGGTGCCCGGTCAGTGCCCGGTCGAGACCGGACTGGGGCCGGCGCGTCCGGTCCAAACCGGTCCTGGACCGAGGTCGACCGACGAGGGTCCCGGAGACACGGTATCGCGCCCGTTGGCACCGGTCGGGGATCCGGTTTGGACCGGGTGGCCCGGTCAGGAGGCCGGTCGGGCCGGGTCCTGGGCCGGCTGGCTCCCTCACTTCCTTGGCGCGCTTCGCATGACGTCGGGTCCAGTTCCGCGTCCATCTCCACGTCCAGCTGCTCCTCTCCTTCTCTTGACCATGGTGTGTCCTCCTGATGCGGGCTAAGCCCGAGGGTGTGCCCAATCTTCACGGTTTGACCCGGGCGAGTGTGATTGCGGAGGGGATTCGCGGGGAAGTGGATGAACGCGAAGAACTCGATACAAACACACGCACACAACACAATCGGTTATCCTCGTTGGCCCGAAACACCAACTCGATAGAAGTTGCAGGAAAAGACCTTTCGGTAGAAGTCCCGCAAAAAGATCGACAAATCGAAGATCCTATGAATCTAGAAGGGTGAAAAGACCAAACTCAATAGAAGTGCAAGCAAAAGACCAAATAGGTAGAAGTGCAAGCAAAAGACTAAGATTGGTAGAAGTCACCAAAGAGATACAATAGGATTCGATAAGGAGCCCGGGTGGTACAATAGGAATTAACCTAAGGTGGGGGTTTCCCAAATCCACAAAGGGATAATAGAGGCATAAGCCAATTCATCTAAACATCATCTCTCCCTCATGAAGGTGGGGGTAGGTGCCTATTTATAGGTAGGGGGCCGAAGGGGTAAGTTACAAGCCAAAAGGGGCTGAGATCTGGCTGAGGTTCGATAGGGCGGAAGTTCCGGCCGCTGAGGGCGGAAGTTCCGGTCGGGGGCGGAAGTTCCGGTCGGGGCGGAAGTTCCGGCCATGAGGGCGGAAGTTCCGGTCGCCATCAGAGCATCTTCAGTCTTGGATGGAATCTGGGCGGAAGTTCCGGCGGCGGTGGGCGGAAGTTCCGGCCTGGAGCGTCCAGCTCCTCTTTCTCCTTCTCTTCCATGCTTCCGTGACATCGGCCTTGCGTCCTCGGGTCTCCATGGCATCCCCTCTTCCCTCCGTACTTGTCGTCGAGTTCCTATCATCAAGATATGACGGAGTATGAAGTAGTATATCGTCCCAACTAGGAGAAGATTCACCTTTGCGTGCCGTCTTGGCGATGAAGCACATGATGCGGTGAAGACCGAAGGTCGCCCCGTATCATCTCCCGCACTTGAAAAAGAGTCGTCCTCGACGATAGCTCTTCATGAATGTGTAGAGGAGGTAGATGACACCAACGCTTGAATGTCCCTTCACTTGTCAAGAGCCCTATGAATAGCACAAGAAAAGCAAAGCAACACTCAAAGCGTAGCCAATGTTCCACGGGATTAGCAAGGGGCCTTATGTAGAAGGAGGTCACCTTATCGTAATGTCGGTGTGCTCTCATGGAGAGGTCTTGTGTAGTAGAGGTGTGGGGTTGAACCCATTCGTTGACGCTCATCCACAAGTCACTTGTACCTTCACACAACAAAGACCAAGCAAAGTATGTTTGTGTGTGATATTGGAGCACATCATCGATGACATGTCCTTTCATGTTCACAACACCGTTAGCACAACACAAATTTATCAAGAATAATGCATGTGCAAGGTCAATGTGTAAGAACTCCATATGAACATCTTCCAAATGTGGAAACACAAAAACTCCAAATTGTGAGACGACTATGATGTCCATCTCATGTAGAAACTCATGTGCATTATTGCACTCAAGGCATCGGAAAGAGAAATTGTTCAACATCCTTGAAGCAACAAGTGGAGAATTTGGCCAAAACGCATAAGAGGAAGTGTCCAAAATATCATCAACATGTGTGCACACAAACCATTGGAAAGAGAAATTGGTCCTCATATTTGGTGCAACACACAACATATCATCCAAAAAGTTCATCAAGAAGACATTTGCACAACCGGGTGTCCCAACAAACCAAATGAAAGAGAAATTGGTCAACTTGTTTGAGGCAACACCAACGGTAAGAATCACATCATCATGCTTGCCAAAGAACCATAAGAAAGAGAAATTGTTCGGCATGTTCAATGCAAAGCATGGGAAAGGTATTAGAGCCGGGTTCGATCTTGTACTCACTTGTATTATGCTCTCAAGAGCTCGTTTGGTCAACTCGTGCTCAATCGAGGTTGACCTTGTCTTCCGTGTACCTACACACACAATAGGCAAAGCAAAGAATGTGTGTGCATGGTATATGAACACATCATCCATCATGATGGTCCATCTCTTTTGCACATCACCATTAGCGTTAAGCAAAGCATCATAATAGATATGGTGAATATGCGGAGTAAACATGGGAACATGCTCAACATGGATATATGCAAAGTCTCCAAAATTTGAGAGAGCTATGGGGGCAATCTCATTCACAAGCATATTAACATTGTTGCAAACCAAGCATTGGAAAGAGCAAGTATTCAACATTTTGGTTGCATTAATGGGAGAGTATTGCAAGCATCTAGAGCAAAACATGTTCAACATTTTATCATTGTTGTCAACACACCAAGGGAAAGAGCAATTGTTCATCAAGGGTGTCACAACACAAGCATTAGCATCATCATTGCAAGCAATACATGGGAAAGAGCAATTGTTCAACATATTGCAAGCAATAGGAGAGAAAGTGAAACTCTCATAGCATGGCATGGTGATATTATCATAAGCAACTAATTCCGCATGATCAACAATAGGTGTATCACAAGTATCACATGGGAATGTGAAAGAAGCATATGACATAGCAATATGATCATCCAACTCATGCAAGCACTCACAAATCATCATGTCCACTAGTGGGATCATGGCATCATCAACACCTATATTGTTACCTTTGTAGTCCGACTCATTTGAGGTAGGTGTTGTGGAAGTGGTAGGCTCCATGTGGCCTCCATGTTCATCTTCAATCAAGCATGGTGTGATAGCATCATCTTCATGCACCATGTACATCTTCTCCATGATCGGGAACTCGTCCTCCATGGAACCTATTGCAACATGAGAAAACACACTAGAGGTAGAGGTTAAGTTGTTAGAATGTGAAATGGCCTCCATGGACCTATCAACTACCTCTCTCAACTCACTTGGTGTATCACTCATGTCCTCCAAATGGAAGCACTCAAACTCACATATGGGGTGGGAGTCACTCAACTCACTATCACTCTCACTCAAGTGGGCTAAGTGGCTCTCATGCTCACATGGGATTGGTACCATCTCATCATTCAAGCATATAGGAGTAGGCTCGATTTTCTCATCTCCATGCGCCTCCATTGGTGAAGGGATCATCCCATGCTCACCATTCTCAACTCCATTCGCCTCCTTGGTTGAAGGGAAAATCCCATGCTCAACCTTCTCAACTCCATCGCCTCCCATGTTGACACCATTTGATGGCGCTATGGTGTTGTTGAGAGCTAGGCTCGAATCAACGTCACCCTTGACTTGGCCTTCTCGTGCTTCATCTTGAAGTGTGGGCTTCATAGTCGTCCTCTTGGCCATTTCCTTGCACCATTCTTTGAAGACAATGGTATCTTGAAGTGTCTTGTTGGCGATTTCGGCATCCAATTGGGCGAAGTAGAGCTTGTGGGCTTGCGGTGTGTTGCATTCCCATGTCATGTGCTTGTTGGATGTGCACACATCACAATGGAGATTGGGGCATTCCCAAAGATGACCGTCTTGTTTGCAACGAAAGCATTGGGAGCTACTTGATCTTGGTGGATAACGCATTGTCATGTTGGCATAAAGATGGGTAGATCGTCCTTCATCTTGAAGTGTAGACTCCACGGTCTTCATCTTGGGGCTTGAGCTTCTTGTAGGCGCCATTGTGGTGGTGGCGGTAGGAGGGGAAAGCACCATGAGATGTGGTTCCTCTTTCTTGTCCATTGGCACCATCTTGCTTGTTGGTGTAGCGCCTTGTCTCGCACCATTGGAGATCTTCTCATGTGTAGGCGGTCTTGGAGATGCCATTTTGGTGGTGGCGCTAGGCTTTGTGGACACCATATGGTTGGTGTTGTTGTTCTTTGTAGCCTTGGCCGCTTCATGTCGAGGCTCTCGTCTTCTTGCATCATCACCATGTCTTGGGGGGTGTCGTCGAAGATCCTTGGGAGGTGTTGGTCGATGGCGAACATGAGGTGACTTGTGTCGGCGACGGTCATGTGGTGATGCATGTCGATGGTGGTCATGGGGTGGTGATAGTCGACGACGATCATGAGGCGACGTGTGTTGATGACGATCCTCGGCATGCCTAGATGATGGTTCATGTGGCTTGGCACTTTGCTTGTGGCGCCTTCTTGAGCTCGGAGGAGAGTGTCGATGGCGATCATGGCGGGGACGCTCTTGTTGTTCCAAAGGACGAGCTCGATGTAGATGATCATGTGCATAAGCACTCTCATGGTTGCGCCGTCTTGAAGGTCCTCTATCTTCATATGTAGTTCCATTGGCCAAGATGGGGAACTTGTAGGCACCGGTCTTGTTCAAGGTGGGGTCGAAGCTCACTACTAGGAAAAAGCCTATAGTTGGAGGCAATAGGTGCCGGCGCACCACCAAGGACGTGCGCCGGTGGCATGTGTTGCCGGCGCACCTCTTCCCAGCCGCGCCGGGGATGCGTTCCTTCTGCCGGCGCACCAGAGGAGCAGACGCGCCGGCGCTATTTCCTGGCATGGCCTCGGCCGATTCGGGCCAGGCCCAAGAATCATTGCCGGCGCACCAGCCCGCGCCGGCGGGTGAACTGCCGGCGCGCCTTGATTCTTGGGCCTGGCCCGGGGGTGATATAGCCGAAAGGGCTATGTGCTGCCGGCGCACCCATGCCCTGGTGCGCCGGCAGTAACCTGGGCAGTTATTTCTGCTCAACAACCACTCCCCCCACTACCATTACTCCACTCCTTCACACAAACCCGAGGCTTCTCCCAACCCAGCTCATTTTTGCCCATTTCTATCCCCAATTTCACCAATTTGACCAAACAAAATCATATTTTTTGAGCAAATCTTCCCTTCCTACATGCATCTCCCACATCCCCCTATGTAGATCTAGATCTACTATCCCGCATTGACCGCTCAATCTAGATCTAGATCTAGAAAGTCGGCTTCCATACGTCGTGGTAGCGGCGCGACGTCTCGATCTTGTTGACGAATATATCAAACAAATAGGTGATTAATGAACAAATTAAGGAATGTATCAATGTATGTTGGACATTTGAAGAAAAGCTCTCGTGTGTGGCATATATATATGTTGTGCTTGTGCTTGTGTGTGTGTTGGCGTTGAAAATGAGTTGCCAACGTTGCGCCGAAATGTTGATTCTTCAAGTTTCCGTTTCGGCACATTTCTGGCGCTCCTATGTCCTACCGTGTAGGAAGGTCATGCCGAAATTTTCCGTGAAAACTACCGACGGATGCATGGTTCTAATGAATTATGTAATCTTACCATGCAGGCGATAATGGTTATCGAGATGAGTGAAAGCATCGTGATGAGATATCTGAAACACGCGATCATCGACATGTATGAAAATAACCGCACGGAGGTATTGTGTCCGTGCCGGAGATGCAAACGAGGGAAATGGTTTGACCCGTATTCAGGCAAATTGCAGGGGCACCTGCTCACTAATGGTTTCATGCATGGACACACTCAATGGATGA
This sequence comes from Lolium multiflorum, assembly GCA_030979885.1. NCBI lineage: Eukaryota > Viridiplantae > Streptophyta > Magnoliopsida > Poales > Poaceae > Lolium > Lolium multiflorum. Next base: position 151,775,071 of record CM061748.1, read on the forward strand.
GCGATGATGGCGCGGAGGTCAATGGGGCGACGGCAGCAGGTGGTAATAATGGCCGGCAAGAAGGAGGGCATCATGACATTGATGACGATGAAGAGTTTGTCGCAGAAGACGATAACCTTGACGACGATAATAACCTTGACGATGACAATAACCTTGACGACGACGAAGAGGTGCCGCTAGCTTCAGTCGTGCGGGACCCTCATCTTCAAGATCTGCTTCTCGAAAAGACGAAGGGCGCCAAGCGGAAATCAAAGCTTGAGCAACTGGAGATAGACTCGAATACTCCGTTGTACGACTCAGGTCGCGGGTTGGGGGAGTCTCGCTTGAGAGTAGCTCTCGATGTGCTGCAGATGAAGGCGAAACACGGATGGACGGACACAAGCGTCGACGACATCCTGGAATACGTGAAAGATCTCCTTCCTGCCGGGAACACGTGTCCTGGTAGTCTAGCCGAGGCCAAGAGAATCACGTGCCCTCTCGACTTACCCCACGAAAAGTATCACGCCTGCATCAACGACTGTATCATGTATCGCAAGGAGCACGTGGACAAGACCAAATGTCCTGTGTGTGACGCTGAACGGTACAAGAAAGGGAAGAAGAAAGCTCCTCGGAAAGTTGTGTGGTACTTCCCGCTCGCCCCCCGGCTGCAACGGTTCTACGCGGACCGCAAGGAAGCAAAGCTCATGCGCTGGCACGCTGAAAGAAAGGAGGCAGTGTTGAATGATGAAGATCGGATTGAGCACCCAGTGCTGACACACCCTTCGGATGCAAGCCAGTGGAAAGCATTAGACAATGAATTCGGAAGTTTTGGGGCAGAACCCAGAAACATCAGGTTGGGTGCGAGCACGGACGGATTCAATCCGTTCGGAAACCAGAGCAGCACACATAGCACATGGCCCGTGTTTGTATGGATCTACAACCTCCCGCCCTGGCTGTGCATGAAGAGGAAGTACATACAGATGAGTATGCTAATTCAAGGGCCGACACAGCCAGGAAACGATATCAACATGTATCTCGAACTATTAAAGGAGGAGCTTGAAACGTTGTGGGCGGAGGAAGGGGTAGATACATGGGACGCCGTCGCGGAAGAATATTTCCCTTTGAGAGCCGCGTTGATCACGACGGTGCAGGACTACCTCGGATACGGTTACATTTCGTGCCAGGTGTGCCATGGACACAAGGCATGTGTCAGGTGCATGGAAGAGACGATGTTTTTGCAGCTTGGTAAGGATCCCGGCTCTTCGAAAACAGTTTACATGGGGCATCGAAGGTGGCTACAGAAGACTGACCCGTGGAGAAAGCGTGGAGATCTGTTCGATGGTACAAATGAACCCCGAGGACCTCCACGGAAGAAGAGCGGCGAAGAGATCGATACATTACTGAAAGGTTGGAAGGAGTGCCCTCCGCCGGGAAAGATACGTCAAAAGCCTGGAGAGAAGAAGAAGAAAAAGGCAACGGCGACGCCGCTCATTGGTGTATGGAAAAGGAGGTCCGTGTTTTGGGACTTGCCGTACTGGAAAATTCTCGATACACCTCACTGCCTTGATGTCATGCATATTACAAAGAACGTGTGCGAGAGCTTGCTTGGCACTCTTCTCAACATGCCGGACCGGACCAAAGATGGGCCGAAAGCAAGACACGACCTGAAAGTTTTGGGCATCAGGGAAGAGCTTCAGATCCCGGCGGCCCAAGAGGGACAGTCGGAGGAGGAGGCGGACGGCGGTCAGAAGCGCAAAAGGATTAAGCAGCCAGACTATTACTGTCCCCCCTCCTGCTTCACTTTTAGTCCGGCCGAGGTCGATCAATTTTTCAATTGCCTTCTAGGAGTCAGAGTGCCCTTCGGTTACTCCGGGCTAATAAGCAGATACATGGACCCCAAGAAACGAAACTTCAGCGGCATGAAGTCTCATGACTGTCACGTGATGATGACGCAGATTCTTCCGGTTGCAATCCGAGGTATAATGGATGACCATGTCCGTGCAACGCTGACTGGGCTCTGTAACTTCTTCGACGTCATAACTCGGAAGTCGATAAGCGTGAAGAAACTCGCAAGGCTCCAGGAAGAGATCGTGGTGATCCTATGTGAGCTTGAGATGTACTTCCCGCCTGCATTCTTTGACGTGATGGTCCATCTGTTGGTCCATATCATGGATGATATCGTCAGTCTAGGGCCGGCATTCTTACACAACATGATGCCGTTTGAAAGAATGAATGGGGTCATTAAAGGATACGTTCGTAACAGGTCACATCCGGATGGAAGCATCGTACAGGGCTGGCTCACCGAAGAGTGCATCTCTTTCTGCACGAATTATCTAGACATCGAGGACCCTGTTGGTTTGCCTCAAAACAAGCACCTCCGCAGGTTCGAGGGAGTAGGCCACAAAAATGGAAGGAAGGAACTGCACGTGCACATGTCTGGTCGGACTTCCGACTTTGACAGGGCCAACTTAGTAGCGCTACAACACATTGACTTGATCGATCCTTGGTTGAAAGAGCACAAAACCATGATAGAGAACAGTGGCAAGCCGATGATGACGGAAGCAGAAATATACAGAGAGCACAACTCCTCTTTCGCGCGCTGGTTCAAAGACCACATTGATGCTAATCCCCCACCAATGGATTCTGACAAGGATAAACTAGTATTGGCCTTGTCACATGGCCCCGCGCCCAACCTCATGACTTACCAAGCGTACGATATCAACGGGTACACATTCTACACGGAAGAAAAAGACAAGAACAGTGCTTACCAGAACTCAGGGGTAACGATGGATTCCTGGACGGGTGACGTAAAGACTAGATACTACGGAAGAATCGAGGAAATCTGGGAGCTTAGCTACGCTGGGGAGAAAGTGCCGATGTTCCGTATCAGATGGGCTAAGAACGTCACAAAAGAAGACCGGTATTTCACCACCATGTTTCTACCCGAAGCCAACAAATCAAAGTCCACGAACGCCACCGCGCAGAATGAGCCATGGGTACTGGCAGAACACGTGCACCAATGCTTCTTCATAACCGACCCATCCAGGCCTAGCCGTGTTATCGTGAGGAGAGGCAAGAGGACCATCGTCGGAATGGATGGAGTCGCCAACGAGGAAGACTTCGAAGGACAAGTCGGAGACCCAATGATGGAAGAATCCGAGGACGAAGACACAACATACACCACAAGAAGAAGCAGGACCACGCTACCGAGGTCAGGTCGACCCTTCAAAAGAAGAAGTCACGACACGGGGCTAAATTATTCAACGACGAGCAAGAAAAGCAAGAAGAAAGCGAAACACTCTTCTCAATCGATGATGTAAAACTTTATTTGCAATCTATAACTCATATTGCTTTTGTAATGCATAATTAACTCATATGGTCATGGCCAATATTTTATGTATGACTAATTAATATTGTGTTGGTCAATATTATGTGTATGTATAACTCATTTTTTTGTAATGCATAATTAACTCATATTGCTTTGTTATTATCTTGAAAAGAGAAGGAAATAAAATAGTATAGGATTTGTGGGAAAAGAAAAGAAACATAAAAGAAAGTGAAAAGAAATAAAGAAATGAAGAAAAAGAAAATAAAAACAGAAAAGGAACCAGCCAGCCAGGGGGGACAAGTCCGGTATAGCCGGACACCCCTTATTGCCGGCGCACCACCTGTTTGGTTCGCCGGGGTTATAATTGTCCCGGCGAACCAAACAGTGGTGCGCCGGCAATAAGGGTTGTCCGGCTATACGTGGGACTTAACCGCGCGTTCTTTCTCCTCCTTCCCCATTCACGAACCCTAGCGCCGCCGCCGCCTGCACCCGCCCCGTGCCGCCGAGAGGAGGAGAACGCCGCTGCAAGGAGGAGCAGGGCGTCACCTCGAGAGGAGGAGCGTCGACACCGTCGCCGAGAGGAGGAGGCGTCGCTCGCGGGCCACCGTCGCCGAGAGGAGCGCGCGTAGCAGGCCGGGGACGTCGGCGCCACCGTCCTCCACCCCTCCACCGGCGCCCACCACCTGCCACGGTGGCTTCCCTCTCCCCTTCCCTCTTCCCCTCCCTCTTCGATCCTCGCTAATGCCCTGGTTCATAGCAAATTGATGCCCTGGTTCGATCCCCTCTTTGAATTTGATGCCCTGGTTCATAGCAAATTTGATGCCCTAGTTCGATCCCCTCTTTGAATTTGATGCCCTGGTTCATAGCAAATTCAATTTGATGATGGGTTCATAGGAATTTGATGCCCTGGTTTAGGGTTCATAGCAAAAATTGAAATAAAGTTGTAGTACTGCCTTGAAAATACTGGTTGATATATAAAAAGAATGAAATGCAAAAATTCTTGCTCATGCTCATGGCTCATAACAAGAATGAAATGCAAAAATGCTGCCATAAATTGCTACTGTTAAAAATGCTCAATTGAAAATGAAAATGCTATGCTATGCTACTGCATTGTTGGATTCTTGCATTTATTCATCTGGTTTAAAAAGAAAGAATGCTCCCTGGTTGCATTGCATTGCATTCATATAGTTCTCTGTTTAAAAAAGAAAGAGAAAAAGAAAAATGCTTGGTTGCATTGCATTACTTGTTTGAAATTCTAGCATTTATGGTTTAATAATGCTTAATGGTCATATAAAGTAAATAGGAGAAAAAATGCTATTGCAGTCCATGCTATTGTAAAAAATGGTTCATGCTATATATATGAAATGCTCTCTGTAATTTTTCAACTAGAAATAAAATGATGCAGTAGGTTTAAATGATATAGCAATCAAGTTGAAAATGAACTTTATATATGTTGGTTTAGTTGGTTTAGATGAAATGCAAGTGAAGTAGCTAGCTACTTTTATGCTACTTTATGCTAAAAATCAAATTGACTAAATGCTACTACTGGTTTGAATTTGTTCTCTGGTTTGAAAATAGAAAATGAAATGCATGCAGTAGATTTGTTTATATGAAATGCAAAATGCAGTAGTTGCTACTGCTGCTATATATGCAGTAGTGGTTCTTCATTTAAATGCCTACTGCCAAGAATTGGTTGATATATAAAATTCATTGGTTGATATGCAAAAATTCATTGGTATTTTCTTGATATGCAAAAATTCATTGGTTGATATGCCTATTTGCTTGATATGCAAAAATTCATTGGTTGATTATTTAGTAGTAGCTAGCTAGTATTAGTAGGTTTAGTTGATAAAGTGGTTCTCATTTAGTTGATTTGCTAGCTAAAATTGGCAGAGACTAAAGTGGTTAAATGAAAATGGGCACTAGGCAGTATGTTGGTTCTTCATTAAATGAAAATGAAAATGAAAATGAAAATGGGTTTGCTAGCTAAATTGGTTTAGTTAAATTTGGGTGGTATGTCCTCATCATTTTTTTTGTCACCTGCTTAAAGAGCATGGCTGTTCAGTGTGTTTTTGTTCATTGGTTGGTCAGTTTGATTTTTCTTATGGATCTGGTTCATTTAAATGCCTACTGCCAAGAATTGGTTGATATATAAAATTCATTGGTTGATATATAAAATGAAAAAATGATCTGGTTCATTTAAATGCCTACTGCCAAGAACTGCCAAGCATCAAATGCCACCAGTAGCAAGTGTTAGGGTTAGGCATGCCTCACATTTATTATCTGGTTTAATAATGCTTAATGAAAAAATGTGCTATTCTCTGGTTTGAAAAAAGAGCAAGTGCTATTCTCTGGTTTGAAAAAATGTGCTATATCAATGGATGCTGTCAAGTGTTCACTAGCAGTAGGTTTACTTAATTTAAAAAGAACAAGTGCTAGCAGTAGGTTTAGTTCATGGTGTAAAATGCTAAAGATGGTTTGAATTCTGGTTTTTATTTCTAGTGTTTGAATTCAGTAGTTACTGTAAGTGCTATTACTGTAAGTGTCCAGGGCTCTAAAGCTGTTGTTGTCTGAGTGTGAGAATTTGATTTACATTCATCTACTGTAATGCTAAGTGCTACTGTAATGCTACTGTAGTGCTATTACTGATGGTTATTGTGAAATGAAAATGAAAATGAAGCTGCTCCCCTACTGTAATGGTCAAGTTATACTGTCTCTCGTTTATGGTGATGGTTATGGTGTTCATGGCTATATATATGTGAATTGCATTTCTGTTACAGGGATTGAGTTGCTATTGAGTGCCGGAATGTCGATTCATTTCCGTTCCGGCAATTCTAGCACTCGGCATGACCAATTTTTAGCAAAGGTCATGCCGAATTTTTCCGTGAATTCTAACTCTTTCATCTTCTATTAGTGCAAGCCACCATGGCGTCTGAAGAACAATTAGAGGAGCACTACAATAGGCACTTCTTTAGGACGGAGGAGGATGCCGAGGCCGCTGGTGTTGGCGGCGACGAGGATCATGAGATGGAGGATGACGCTGGGGGTAGTGGCGACGAGCCAAGCGGCAACGAGGCAAGCGACGCCGCCGGGGGTAGTACCTACGCGCCAAGCGGCGACGAGGCAACCGGCGCCGCCGGGGGTGGCGGCGAGACAAGCGGCGACGATCCTAGCGGCGCCGCCGGGAGTAGTGGCACCGGGACAAGTGGTTCCAAGAGGCCGCGGAAGGCAAGGCGCCAAAACACGGTCGGCACCGGCAGAGACACAGTCAAAGAGGTGGACCCCGCCAGTGGATTGCCGAAGGAGCCTAAGGATGTTGCCAAGGGGTACGGCAACCAACTGGCATGTATCCTCCGAGAGGTCGTCAATCTCAACGAGACGGACCTCCGAGCTGAGAGCAAAGCGCCTCTGCGAGCCCAGCTCATTGCGAGGTTGCACTCACGATACAAGTTCCTAGGCGACTACGCCTCCACTGATCAAACCAATAACATTGTGAACTCACAAGCCCTCCTGAAGTTCACCAAACACCTCAGCAGCTACAAGTACATGGTGCGGAAGCTGATTGCTGAGGGCAAAGGTTTCGAAGAGGTCCACTCCGCCTTTCCGCATGTCTCCCAGGCGGACTTTGATGCTTTTGTGGCCAATGAAGAGCTACAAGCAACCAAGAATCGCAAGTTGTGGGGGAAGGAAATGCGGGAGCTTAACATCGGCAACCACAACCTTGGGAGCCGTGGGTACGAGGGAAAGGAGCCCTATTGGGCGAAGGAGGACGAGGCGTATGTAAATGCCGGCATTGAGAACCCCTGGCTCAAGTACAAGGACCCGCTTGAAAGAAGATTCATCAGGTCCCGGTACCATAAGAAGAAACTAACCGGGGAACTTGTCACGGACCCGAAGGTCGTAACCGACATAATTTGGTTCACGAACGACAAGAAGGTCCTGGCGTTGGAGAAAAAACTGGTAAGCAATTTACCGGTTTAATTAGATCAAGTATCGTTCATATAATAGTAGCAACATTTCTAAATGGTTCGCGTTTCTTCCGCAGGAAGAAGAAAGACAAAAACTTTCTCAATGTGACGAAGGCTCCTCCTCCCAGGCGTCGACGGGCAGGGTAGCCTGGGACAAGCCTCTCGTACGGGCGCTAAACATCGTTAATGAGCATTCACCGACGAGAAGGCCGCATAGAGGCCGTGTGGCTGGCGCCGGTACAGGCTACAAGCATGGTCACTATGGCTTGTCGTCTGCGGACGATAAAAATGCGCGCAGTGAGAGGAAGCAGCGGGAGGCGGAGGAAATGAGGGAGTCAATCCTAGCCGAAGTCCAAGCTGGTTTGGTACCGCAACTGGTACCACAACTCAAAGCTACGCTCGTACCTGAAGTCAAAGCTGAAGTCGCCGCTTCAGTCCAAGCAGATTTCAACGCTCTACACGCGTGGTATGAGGGTGGCAAACAAGGCCCCCCCCCCGAAAATGCAAGTGGTTAGCTTCGACGGCAGCAACTCGATGGCGCCGCCGTCCGCCGGCAATGACAATGTTATAATGGAGACTCCTCCGGCCGCCGGCAATGTCGCTGGTGCTAGGGATTCACCGTCCATGCCGGGTAGCAGCCCCTCCGTCACTTGCACGCCCGCCGCCGCATGTGCCGGCCCGTCGACATTAGCCGAGCTCAACGCCCTCACGGTAATTAACCCATGTGTACATCAAGTTAATATATTAGTTTCGTCATCCTTGCCCTCTCTCTAACGCCATACACATGTTCTCGCAGGCGCTCTCAACGCCATGCACCTTCCTGATGAGAGTAAACGGCGAACTCAAAGACGTCGCGAGGGGGTCCATCCTTCGGCCCCTGGATAAGAAGTGGCACACACGAGATATGGAGGATGACGTTTACCGGGTTGAAGTGGATCGGGCGTTACCGGGCTATGAGGATTTGTTTCCTCCTAATCAACCGCATGGTGCCGATGACGAAGACCCGTTGAATCTTGCCTCACTGAAGGGTTGGGTACTGCTATGGCCGAAGACCCTAATTAGGATCAACACCTACTCGGGGTCGACGGCAAGCAAAGACAAGCACCTTGCGGCGCCACAGGTCAGCGTCCCTCCACGACAGCCAGCGGCGCCGGTGGTCAGCGCCCCACCACAACAGCCAGCTGCGCCGGTGGTCAGCGCCCCACCACAACAGCCAGCGGCGCCGGTGGTCAGCGCCCCACCACAACAGCCAGCGGCGCCAGAGGCCGAGGAATACGAACGTGAAGACTTCCTATGGGATATTCCTACGTCTTCACAAGTTGTCCATGAGGATGCGCTGGCCCCGAAATATGGGTGCTCCAAGAAGCTGTTCGATTCTCAAGAAACGGCTGAGGAGGAAAATCCTGAGGAGGTCGCCGCCGCCACCGTCAAGAAGATGCTGAGCCCTAACACACTCCGTGCTACGGTTACGGCGGTGGGAGATGGTCCAGTACTACAACCCAAGAAGAGGAAGAGGCCAGCTAAGAAGGACGCCAAAGACAAGGCGGCGGCCAAAGACAAGGACAAGGTGGCACTCCTTGACAAGTTGCCAAACAATTGGCGACCTCTGCATCACTTGGGTGAACCGATGCTGCCGGAGCATGTCCTCAACCTACTCACCGGGGATATGGCGAGCTTGCATAACCAAGTCCAGTATTTGGAGAGGCAGCTTCTCAAATCAAAAAATCCTAGTTACCCTCTCTTCGTGGCGAAGGTGCCAACTGGCATGAACTTCGTCGAGAAGTACCCCGCGGACTTGTGCTTCATCCGGTTCAATGACATCTTCAGCATCTATCGCATGCAAATGCTCCACTTTAGTGTGGTTCGCCTAGTTGCTCTTAGCTTGTCTTCCCAGATCGTTAAGGAGGGGACGCCGACCATCGCGATAATGGACCCCTTCTATATGCGGGAGAGCATCATCTGCAACGCTGGGGATCGGGCGATTGCCACACGGCAGGTCGAGGATTTCATGCTGGCGAACATTAAGAAGGGCGCCATTCTCATCCCTTACTTCCCCGAGTAAGTAATCACTCGCTAGTCCCCATCACCATTCTATCCTATATCTCCATTTGCATTTCCAAAGGTTAATCCGTGTGTTTTCCGCAGAGACATGTACTGCACCCTCATCGTCGTGCACCCGCAACACTCGCATGCAGTCTATCTCGACTCGGGTAGGGACAAGAAGAAAGACTACACCAACATCAGGGCCCTTCTCAATGATGCTCTCACCGGCTTCGCCAACAAGGCAGGCCCCCTCAAAGTAGAGAGGAAATCCCGAGGAGGCTTGGTCTTAACCCACACAACCAACTTCCCCTGCCTCAGGCAGTCGAAGCAAGACAATGGGATGGACGCGTGGTACGCCATCCTTCAGATGCAGGAGTACATAAAGTACGCAGATGACATGTTGCTGCCAGAGAGTCTCAGAGAGAGGTTTGTAAACATGGCGGATGCCCCTGATAGAGAGATTAGAAAGAACTGGAGTCGCATCCAGCAGTTCATTTGCACGGTAATCGTGCATGATGTCAACAAAAGGTCTGGCGAGTTCTTCTACGGCTACGGTCTACCACCTAATGACGAGATAGAACTCCGCTTGGAGATGTCGCGTGATGAGAGGCCGTTCAACACGCTTGAGGGCTGCCGTCCATTCCCCCCTAGGCGTACAACCTGATCCTACGACGGGAACAATATTGCTACAGCTTGAACGATATGTCTTTGAACTTCCGTATTGTAATACTTGCTACATATTCCCATAGAATCGACTTGTTGCTTTTATTTAGTTGTATGGATGTGCATGTGAACATGTGTCTATAGTTTCATTTACTTTGCTATATATTTCAAGATTATGGCGTAGATACCTTAATAATTATTTGCATTTACTCGACCCCTACTTGCCTCGTATTTGGAGTTCGCCGATGATTAGAATGTTCGGTCACTAGTACACTCGGGGGTGGAGCCAGTGAGCCTTGGTGCGATGGCCACAAGTATCAATCTATTGTGCATCCTACCTAGCCTCACTGACTCCATCCCTGGATGTTAATATGTGTTTCGACCGACAAATTATGAGGCACGCTATTTAATTCGTACTACTTGTCTTTTATTTGAGTTCGCACTTCTTAATTGCATTGGCCGATGATTAAAATGTTTGGTCACTTGTACACTCCGGGGTGGGGCCAGTGAGGCTTGGTGTGATGGCCACAAATATCAATCTATTGTGCATCCTACCTAGCCTCGCTGACCCCATCCCTGTATGTTATTATTTATTTCGACCAACAAAGTATGAGGCACATGCTATTTAGTTCATACTACTTGTCTTTTATTTGAGTTCGCACTTGTTCATTGCATTGGTACTAACGTTTTACTTGTCTTGTGCATGGAGATGCCGACGACATATGTCGTGTACAAGGGGAGGGTTCCTGGAGTCTACGACGACTGGGAGGACTGTCGGAGACAGGTGCACCGCTTCAGCGGCAACAGCTACAAGGGATACCCCACTAGGGTGGAGGCGGAAGGAAGATACGCCCGTTATCTAGCGGGAGAGATGAGGGACATGAGGAGGAACCGGATGAAGACCATGGCCTTCGTGATGATGGTCATCGTGACCATGTTGTTCATGTTCTATGTGATTGTAGTTTAGGTTAGGAGCTACATTGTGAGGTGTATGACGACACTTGTGACGACTACCGAGACTTCTAACTTTGTGAAACTTAGTCCTTTGGTGTTGCATATGCACATGTTGTATGAATCACCATTTCGAAACGAGACTAGCGTATTTGTGTATTGATACCGAAATGAGACTTGGCTCTCTATGTGCTTCTCATATTGCATGTTCTGCTGTCAAAATATGAACTGTGTTGTACATATATACTGCTGTCAAATATGTATTCTAATATGCTGGAAAAAAGCTGAAAAAAGAATTTTCGAATTTTTTGCCGGCGCACCTAAATGACCTACTGCCGGCGCACAAGGCATGCGCCATTGCTCGCCGCACTACTGCCGGCGCAGCTGCTGGCGCGCCGGTGGAACATGCCCCTTTGCCGGCGAATGAGCGATGGCGCGCCGGCAGTATCCACACTATCGCCGGCGAACGGGCTGGTGCGCCGGCAATGGCCAGTTATCACCGGCCCGTTCGCACCGGCGGGCTCTTGGTGCGCCGGCAATGGGCTTTTTAGGTGCGCCGGCAATGAGCCTTTTCCTTGTAGTGTAGGCTCCACCATGGTGTCGATGTCGTGCTCGAGGTAGTGCTCGGTGCGATGCTCCATCATGGTGTCGTAGTCGTAGTCGAGGTAGTGCTCCACCATGTCGTCGTAGTCGTAGTCGTGGTCGAGGTGGTGCTCCACCATGTCGTCGTAGTCGTAGTCGTGGTCGAGGTGGTGCTCCACCATGTTGTCGTAGTCGTAGTCGAGCTCGGAGTGGTGGTCCACCATGTTGTCCATGCTTGGCGAGTCATGGTCGGTGTAGAGATGCTCGATGTCGGTCATGTCGCCAATGCATGCGGAGCCATTGTCGGTGTCGAGCTCCACATGGTCCTCCATATGCTTGCGGAGCTATCACCCTCATAGTACTCCATGTCGTCCTCCGTAGGCTCATCCTCACTATACATGTTAGTCTCTAGGATTGGTGTATATATGGTGGAAGGAAAACTACCAAAAGGTCAAAACTCGCAAACCAAAATCGAGAAAATGGTTCAAGTTAGAGAATAACCGATATGTACTCACACACACACTCAAAGCACACGCAAAAGGCTAAGAACTCTATATGGTGGTAGGTGAGGAAGTGGATAGCAAACGAAAAGAACCAAAGAAAATGTCTATTGTCAAATGTGGGTAAGATCCAAAGTCAAATGTCAAAAGCGGTGATCTATGTCAAGGAAACACGGAAACACACACAAGGAAGAACAATGGGGTTAGCGCGACCAAGGAAGTGAGCAAGTAACAAAGATGGTCCTAACGAAGACTATTAGCTCGGTGTCGCGCCAACACAAGAGAGACCGTAGCTTGGTTGCATATGAGAGAAGCAACTAGATTTGCACAAATGCCACTCTTCTCTTTTCTCTCTTAGTGCTCACAAGCTTTGCACTCCTTTGTATCGGTGGACACACACTCTTTTCTATTTCTTTTTCTTTTTCTTTTTTTTTCTTTTTTTTTTTCTATGCTTAGAAGCTTTATTTTTCTCTATGTCACACTTTTCTTCTTTTGTGTATCTTTCTCACCGAGCTTGCTTCGGAGCTTTGCTCAACACAACGCACACACACCCTCTCACGGTCGTGACACTTGTGCAATGCTTCGCAACACTCGGAAAGCCACTCTCAATGGGATAGGTACACAAAGAAAGAAACGGGGCTACAAGGGGTGGGGCAAGTTATACCTATTGATGTTAGGCGGTGTCAAGCACACGAACTTGCGATGATCGAGGTGGTGTCGATGATGGTGTCGAAGTTGCGCCGGAATCCGGGGTGCCAAAGGTGTCGTCGCGGTGTTGGTGTAGGCGCGGAAGCGGAATAGACAACCGATGCACTCCAAATCGGAAACCGAGCAAATTAAGTCAATGCCCGAAAAGTTGGGTCAAAACGAGCGGTCAAAAGTTGGGCTCCAAAAATCGTCAAAAATTAGACGTAGACTATGTAGAGTCGTTGCAGGATGTTGTTAAAGTTTGGAGTCAAACGGGTTCCGGAAAATTGTCAAAATTTGGGGCAAAAAGATGAGTCAAAACTGGACGAATTTTGGGTCAAAACTGGGCGCCGGGACGGAACTTCCGGTCAAGTTCCGGTCAACTTCCGAAATTACGTGAAATCTGTCCAGGGGCTTACTGCATAGGAAACTGCGATTTTCGGAAGTTGGGCGGAAGTTGGGCAGAACTTCCGCTCGGCCGGAAGTACCGGGGGCTACGGCCGGAACTTCTCTAAATTTTGCTGATCAACGATTTTTCTGCACGGAACTAGGATGAAGTGGTCAAGGCTGGAGCTGATTTGCGTGCGCGGCAGGAGCGGGTGTAGGCGAGCGGGGCGTGAGCTGGGTGGGGCTTGGGATCGAGCTGGGGCAGCGTGAGCTGGCGCGCGCGTCGAGGTGGGCCAAACGGTGGTCAACGCGCGGCGCGGGCGCGATGGTGGTTGCGAGCTTGTGCGGCAGCGGCATGCGCGGCGGTTGCTGCGACGGCGTGGCACGTGCGTGCGTGGGGCGGGCGTGATCGAGCGGAGCGTGTGATGCAGCGAGCGCGATGGCGGCGCTGCGCGCGGGTCGGCCGCTGCGGTGGGCCAAGCTGGCGAGCGTGGGGGCGCGCGGTGGTGGGCCTTGGCGCGCGGCCGTGCGCGGCGGCTCGGCCTGGGAGCAGGTGCGGCGGAGCTATGGCGTGCTTGCGCGACCGAGCTGGTGGCTCAGCGAAGAAGAACGTTGACCCGATTTGGAAATTGTTTTGTCTGAGCGGAAGTTCCGGGCATTAGGGGCGGTATTTCCGGAAATACACGAAATTTCTGGATTTAAATCTGGAGCGAAGAACTGCACGAACTTGGGGCGAAAAATGGGACGAACACCGTCGGATTTGGCGAGAAATAGATGGAATTGACCGGGGAAAAATGGAGGGATGGTAGATCAACACCAAAGACAACAGATCTGTGGACCAAAACCACAAAAAACGCAACAAATTCTCAGATCCAAATTCGAGCTATTTTTTGGGGAAAATTTTTTGGGGAAATTTTTGGGCGAAATTGGTGGAATCGGAGGGTCAAATCCGTGGCAACCTTTGCTCAGATACCATATGATGCGGGCTAAGCCCGAGGGTGTGCCCAATCTTCACGGTTTGACCCGGGTGAGTGTGATTGCGGAGGGGATTCGCGGGGAAGTGGATGAACGCGAAGAACTCGATACAAAAACACGCACACAACACAATCGGTTATCCTCGTTGGCCCGAAACACCAACTCGATAGAAGTCCCGCAAAAAGATCGACAAACTCAATAGAAGTGCAAGCAAAAGACCAAATAGGTAGAAGTGCAAGCAAAAGACTAAGATTGGTAGAAGTCACCAAAGAGATACAATAGGATTCGATAAGGAGCCCGGGTGGTACAATAGGAATTAACCTAAGGTGGGGGTTTCCCAAATCCACAAAGGGATAATAGAGGCATAAGCCAATTCATCTAAACATCATCTCTCCCTCATGAAGGTGGGGGTAGGTGCCTATTTATAGGTAGGGGGCGAAGGGGTAAGTTACAAGCCAAAGGGGCTGAGATCTGGAAGTTCGATAGGGCGGAAGTTCCGGCCGCGAGGCGGAAGTTCCGGTCGGGCAGTTCCGGCCATGAGGGGCGGAAGTTCCGGTCCTCGGCGGCATCTTCGTCTTGGATGGGGGCGGAAGTTCCGGCCATCAGGGGCGGAAGTTCCGGCCTGGAGCGTCCAGCTCCTCTTTCTCCTTCTCTTCCATGCTTCCGTGACATCGGCCTTGCGTCCTCGGGTCTCCATGGCATCCTCTCTTCCCTCCGTACTTGTCGTCGAGTTCCTATCATCAAGATATGACGGAGTATGAAGTAGTATATCGTCCCAAATAGGCGATTCGAGGCACGCGTAAAGGAGAAGATTCACCTTTGCGGTGAAGACCGAAGGTCGCCCCGTATCACCTCCTCTCCGGGGTCTTGATGCACCTTGTACCTAATAACACAAAGCGTGTCGGCATGAGGTAGCAAGCCATCCAATGGGGTACCGAGATCGAGGGTAGTGAGGAGCGAGTTCACCTTATCATGTAGCGCTTTAGCTCGAGCCCGTGTCATTGGTCCACTTGGGGGACTTGTTGGTCTTGGTGAGGAGGTGTCCAAAGGCCACCCCGCATCATCTCCCCCCCTTGGGAGAGAGTCGTCCTCGACTCTTGTTCCTCCTCATCTCCATGATAGGGTGAGAGATCCGAGATGTTGAAAGTGTTGCTCACCAAGTACTTTGAGGTTGGTATGTCGATGACGTAGGCGTTGTTGTTGATGCGCTTGAGGACCTTGAAAGGCCCATCTCCTCTTGGCTTGAGCTTGGAGTTGCGTTCTTGAGGGAACCTTTCTTTCCTTAGGTGAATCCAAACGAGGTCTCCTTCTTCAAACACTCGTTCCTTCTTCTTGGCGTTGAGGCGGTTAGCTTGGCGAAGTACATGCTCTTGTATGGTTGCTCTTGTGTCTTCATGTAGTTTCTTCATGGCGGTGGTGCCACTACAAGAAAAGTTGCCATGGCCGACGAAGTTGAAGTCGCGCCGTGGTTGCTGGTGTACCATGGCCGACGATTTTTGGTCCCTCCGTGGTGCATGTCAAAACTTTTTTTTCTCGTTTTTGAGGCCACCTAGCCCGACGAAAGCGGCCAAAACGTCGCGTATGGTGGCCCGGGACGTGGTGCATCTCGAAATCTCGGGTTCGCCGGCCGAGTCAACGCAAATCCGCACCGCCGAGGGATGTAGGGCCCAGATGGCAGCCTCTCTGGCATTGTTTTTTTCTAGATCGCGCCATCTCGTTCAACGTTCTCCGATCGAGCCGTTTACGATGCAGGATCATGGGTCCCGCATGTCATCCTCTATGAACCAAAATTCTTTCTATTCTTGGATTTTTTTGACCCCCTGATTTCTGGCTACTTCCTTTTTCTTTTGATCCCTTGCCGCCTTGGAAACGTTGAGACCGCTGCTGCTAAATGAGACCCGCATGTCATCCTCTATGTGCAATCAACTTTCTTTTCTTGGAGTTTTTTTGGCACCTCAAATTTGGTCACTTGCCTTTTCTTTCGATCCCCTGCCGCCTCTCAAACGGTGATACCGCTGCTGCTAATGGGACCCGCATGTCATCCTCTATGTACTATAAAACTTTCTTTTCTTGAATTATTTTTGGCACCTCATATTTGGTCACTTACCTTTTTCTTTCGATCCCCGCCTCTCAAACGGTGATACCGCTGCTGCTAAATGGGACCCGCATGTCATCCTCTATGTACTATAAAACTTTCTTTTCTTGGATTTTTTTGGCACCTCATATTTGGTCACTTGACTTTTTCTTTCGATCACCTGCTGCCTCTCAAACGGTGATACCGCTGCTGCTAAATGGGACCCGCATGTCATCCTCTATGTACTATAAAACTTTCTTTTCTTGGATTTTTTTGGCACCTCATATTTGGTCACTTGACTTTTTCT
This sequence comes from Lolium multiflorum, assembly GCA_030979885.1. Lineage (NCBI taxonomy): Eukaryota > Viridiplantae > Streptophyta > Magnoliopsida > Poales > Poaceae > Lolium > Lolium multiflorum. The sequence continues at coordinate 151,791,515 of CM061748.1, forward strand.
TTCGATCCCCTGCTGCCTCTCAAACGTGATACCGCTGCTGCTAAATGGGACCCGCATGTCATCCTCTATGTACTATAAAACTTTCTTTTCTTGGATTTTTTGGCACCTCATATTTGGTAACTTGACTTTTTCTTTCGATCCCCTGCTGCCTCTCAAACAGTGATACCGCTGCTGCTAAATGGGACCCGCATGTCATCCTCTATGTACTATAAAACTTTCTTTTTTTGGATTATTTTTGGCACCTCATATTTGGTCACTTGACTTTTTCTTTCGATCCTGCCGCCTCTCAAACGGTGAGACCGCTGCAGCTAAATGGGACCCGCATGTCATCCTCTATGAGCAATCAACTTTCTTTTCTTGGAGTTTTTTGGCACCTCATATTTGGTCACTTGCCTTTTTCTTTCGATCTCATGCCACGTTTGAAACGTGGAGGTACCTGCTGGCTCATGGGACCCGCTTGTCATCCTCTGTGTGCTATAAAAGTTTCCTTTGTTGGATTTTTTTCACCCTCTGATTTTTGGCTTGCCTTTTTCTTTTGATCCCCTGCCCCCTTTGAAACGTTGAGTAAGCTGTTGGTTCAAGGGACCCGCATGTCATCCTCTATGTCCATCAAGTTTCTTTTCTTGGATTTTTTTTCACCCCCTAATTACTAGCTACTTTCTTTTTCTTTTGATCTCAAGCCGCATTACAAACATTGAGACCGCTGCTGCAAAATGGGACCCACATGTCATCCTCTATGTACAATAAATCTTGGATTATTTTTGGCTCGATATTTGGTCACTTGCCTTTTTCTTTCGATCTCATGCCGCCTTTGAAACGTTGAGTAAGCTGCTGGCTCATGGGTCCCGCATGTCATCCTCTACGAACAATAAAAGTTTCCTTTATTGGAGTTATTTTTGACCCCTAATTTCTGGCTATTTGCCTTTTTCTTTTGATCCCCTGCCCCCTTTGAAACGATGAGGACGTTGTTGGCAGGTCGGTCCCACATGTCATCCTCTATGAACAATAAAAGTTTCCTTTGGTGGATTTATTTTTTACCCCTAAATAATTTCTGGCTATTTCCTTTATTTTTCTTTTGATCCCCTGCCGCCTTGGAAACGTTTGAGAATGCTGCTGCCTCATGGGTCCCGCATGTCATCCTCTCAGAACGATAAATGTTTTCTTTTCTTGGATTTTGTTACCAACTGACTTTTGGTTTTTTATTTTATTTTCGATCCCCTGCCGCCTTTGAAACGTTGACGACGCTGCTGGCTCATGGGTCCCCGATGTCAGCCTCCCCGTACAAGAAACATGTGATATCTTGATTATTTCGCTCTGAGCTATTGCAAACGGATAAATTAAATCTTTATTTTTACATAAACAAACTTATATGTTGAGTGTCCTTGTTTTTTGTTTTTGCGAAGCATAGGACTTTCCTGTTTTTTTAGAAAAATCCGAACTTTCCTGTTTTGGAGTGGGCTGAAATTGTACGAGACAAAAGGCCCAGCAGGATAGTTCGAAGGCCCAGATGTCCAGATACAGCCCAATTGAAATCTTTCTTTTCTTGGATTTTTTTCACCCCCTGATTTCTGGCTACTTCATTTTTCTTTTGGTCCTGTGCCGCCTTGGAAACGTTGAGACCGCTGCTGCAAAATGGGACCCACATGTCATCCTCTATGTACAATAAAGTTTCTTTTCTTGGATTATTTTTGGCTCTTGATATTTGGTCACTTTCCTTTTTCTTTCGATCTCATGCCATGTTTGAAACGTTGAGGAACCTGCTGGCTCATGGGACCCGCATGTCATCCTCTATGTACAATAAAGTTTCTTTTCTTGGATTATTTTTGGCTCTTGATATTTGGTCACTTTCCTTTTTCTTTCGATCTCATGCCATGTTTGAAACTTTGAGGAACCTGCTGGCTCATGGGACCCGCATGTCATCCTCTATGTACAATAAAGTTTCTTTTCTTGGATTATTTTTGGCTCTTGATATTTGGTCACTTTCCTTTTTCTTTCGATCTCATGCCACGTTTGAAACGTTGAGGAACCTGCTGGCTCATGGGACCCGCATGTCATCCTCTATGTACAATAAAGTTTCTTTTCTTGGATTATTTTTGGCTCTTGATATTTGGTCACTTTCCTTTTTCTTTCGATCTCATGCCACGTTTGAAACGTTGAGGAACCTGCTGGCTCATGGGACCCGCATGTCATCCTCTATGTACAATAAAGTTTCTTTTCTTGGATTATTTTTGGCTCTTGATATTTGGTCACTTTCCTTTTTCTTTCGATCTCATGCCACGTTTGAAACGTTGAGGAACCTGCTGGCTCATGGGACCCGCATGTCATCCTCTATGTACAATAAAGTTTCTTTTGTTGGATTATTTTTGGCTCTTGATATTTGGTCACTTTACTTTTTCTTTCGATCTCATGCGACGTTTGAAACGTTGAGGAACCTGCTGGCTCATGGGACCCGCATGTCATCCTCTATGTACAATAAAAGTTTCTTTTCTTGGATTTTTTTCACCATCTGATTTTTGGCTATTTCCTTTTTCTTTTGATCCCCTGCCGGCCTCCGCCTTTGAAACGCTGAGTAAGCTGCAGGCTCATAGGTCCGACATGTCAGCATGTATGAACGATAAAGCTTTCCTTTCTTGGAGTTTTTTTACCCCCTAATTTCTGGCTATTTTCTTTTTCTTTTGATCTCAAGCCGCATTTGAAACGTTGAGACCGCTGCTGCTAAATGGGACCCGCATGTCATCCTCTATGTACAATAAAGTTTCTTTTTTTCTTGGATTATCTTTAGCTCCTGATATTTTGTCACTTGCGTTTTCTTTCGATCTCATGCCGCCTTTGAAACGTTGAGTAAGCTGCTGAATCATGGGTCCCGCATGTCATCCTCTACGAACAATAAAAGTTTCCTTTTTTGGAGTTATTTTTGACCCCTAATGTCTGGCTATTTGCCTTTTTCTTTTGATCTCCTGCCCCCTTTGAAACGATGAGGATGCTGTTGGCACGTCGGTCCCACATGTCATCCTCTATGAACAATAAAAGTTTCTTTTGATGGATTTATTTTGAACCCCTAATTAATTTCTGGATATTTCCTTTTTTTCTTTTGATCCCCTGCCGCCTTGGAATCGTTGAGGATGCTGCTGCCTCATGGGTCCCGCATGTCATCCTCTCAGAACGGTAAATGTTTCTTTTCTTGGATTTTGTTTACCAAATGATTTTTGGCTTATTTTATCTTTCGATCTCGTGCCGCCATTAAAACGTTGAGGACGCTGCTGGCTCAGAGGTCCCACATGTCAGCCTCTATGAACAATAAACCTTTCCTTTGTTTGATTTATTATTGACCCATAATTTCTGGCTATTTGCCTTTTTCTTTCGATCTCATGCCGCCTCTGAAACGTTGAGACGCTGCTGGCTCATGGGTCCCACATGTCAGCCTCTATGAACAGTCAAAGTTTCCTTTGTTTGATTTTTTTTACCCTAATTACTGGCTATTTGCCTTTTTTTTATCCCCTGCCGCCTTTGAAACTAAGAGGACGCTGCTGGCCCATGGGTCCCACATCTCAGCCTCTCTGAACGATAAACCTTTCCTTTCTTTTTTTTCGATCCCGTGCCGCCTTGGAAACGGTGAGACGGCTCCTGCAAAACGGGACCCATATGTCATCCTCTATGTACAATAAATTTCTTTCCTTGGATTATTTTTGGCACCTGATATATGGTCACTTGCCTTTTTTTCGATCCCCTGCCGCCTTTGAAACGTTGAGGACGCTGCTCGCTCGTGGGTCCCATATGTCAGCCTCTAGGAACAATAAACATTTCGTTTCTTGGATTTATTTTTGACCGCTGATTTCTGGCAACTTTGCTTTTTCTTTCGATCCCCTGCCGCCTTTGTTAAAGTTGAGGACGCTGCTGCAAAATGCGTCCCACATGTCAGCTTCTCTGTACGATAATTGTTTCCTCTCTTTGATTTTTTTTCCACTGCTGGCCAATGGGTCCCCGATGTCAGCCTCTATGTACAAGAAATATGTGAATTCTCGATATATTTTAAGCCGAGATATGTAGGATGCTTTTTTTTCGATCCCTTCTGTTTGTTTTTACCTTCAAATGTTGAGGGACGCTACTGGCAAATGGGTCCTGCTCTAGCATTCTCAACTGAAGGAAAAACTGAAATATTGCCTATTCATTTGTTTTTCGTACTCCATGCATCTAATCCATACTAATTGTTGATCCGGGTTTTAGTTCAACTTAATTAGATCAAATTTGATCTACGAGGGAGTATGTAATATATTTTGGGTTCACAACACTGCACTTGTTAACAACAATCTGATGAAGAGGTTTGTCATTTTTTTAAACTACAAATACACTCTAAGATCTTGCACACTAATAGAATAAATCTTGGAACTTTATATAATTAATGACAATTTTGAAATCGACTATATGAATATATCAAAATATAGAGCCCATGTAGATGCGCATACTGGCTATGCGCATTTAAAAAGAATCATAATCATAATTGATACGAAATAAAAATAACTTTATATGTAGAATCTCGGTTTCTAGAGGGCCAATCATAGGATATCCGTGTTTAAATTAGGAAGGGCCCCAATGGCATGAGTCGGAGGCCCATTAAGTGTTTTTGGAATGTTATCAGCGAAGTAAGCAGGCTGACAGCAATCACCATGTACATGGCCGGCGGCAGCCCAAAAGTACAAACAATTGGCCCATGCAGGGAAGGTAGTACTTTTTTTTATTGGGAAGGTTGTCTGGCTAACCCAAAAAAAAAAGTGGTGCTACAACGGGGCAGAAGGTGTTGACAAGCAGTTTCGATGAAGGATTCACTGTAAATGCTCACAGACAAGTATTCAGGGGGTTTTGATATTGTAGATAAATAAAGTACAAGTAAATAAAATGCGAGAGAAATAATTGCAGCGAGTGGCCCAATCCTTTTTAGCACAAAGGACAAGCCGGTTTGTTTACTTATAATGACCAAACGTTCCTGAGGACACATGGGGATTTTAGTCTAGTGCTTTCGCTTCATGTAGCTAAATAATCTTCATTGTTTTGATAAGTGTTGTGTGGGTGAACCTATGCTAATGCACCGCCCTTCCTAGGACTAATACATACTTGTGATTATACCCCTTGCAAGCATCCGCAACTACAAGAAAGTAATTAAGATAAATCTAACCACAGCCTTAAACTCTGAGATCCTGCGATCCCTCCTGCATCGATATACTAACGGGGGCTTAGGTTTCTGTCACTCCGGCAACCCCGCAATTAGCAACCGAATACAAGATGCACTCCCCTAGGCCCATAAATGGTGAAGTGTCGTGTAGTCGACGTTCACACGACACCACTAGAAGAATGACACCACAACTTAAATATCATAACATTGAATATTACTCAACCATAATTCACTACTAGCATTTAGACTTCACCCATGTCCTCAAGAACTAAACGAACTACTCACGAGACATCATATGGAATACAATCAGAGGTGATATGATGATGAATAACAATCTGAACATAAACCTTGGTTCAATGGTTTCACTCAATAGCATCTACAACAAGTATAGAATAATGCCGGGAGAGTTTCCCCTATCATACAATCAAGATTTAACCCGAATTGTTACAGCGGTGACGAGGTGCAGCGGTGGTGATGGCGGTGTAGATGGTGGAGATGATGATGATGATGATGGAGATGATGTCCCGCTCGATGACGATGGCGATGGCGTCGATTTCCCCCTCCGGGAGGGAATTTCCCCGGCGGATTCCTGCCCGCCGGAGAGCTCTTTTCTCTCTGGTGTTCTCCGCCCCGCAGAGGCGGCTGTAACCCTTCGTGAGGTCCTCTCTGTGGTTTTCGGGACGAAGGAGTACGCGAAGAAAAGGAGGCGAAAGGGGCTGTGGGGCCCCCAGAGCACAGGGTGGCGCGGCCAGGCCCTGGGCCGCGCCGCCCTGTGGTCTGGGCCCACAGTGGCTCCTCTCTGCTCCCCCTTTTGGCTCCCTCCGTCATCTGGAAAAATAGGAATTTACGTGAAATTTCCTTCCACAGTTGATCTTCCGAAATATTGCGTTCTGACGGCGCTTTTTCCAGCAGAATCCTGGCTCCGGTGCTTGATCCTCCAATGATGATGAAACATGCAAAATAGATGAAATAACATAAGTATTGTGTCCCAATATGAAATATATCAATGAATAACAGCAAATTATGATACAAAATAGTGATGCAAATTGGACGTATCAACTCCCCCAAGCTTAGACCTCGCTTGTCCCCAAGCGAAACTGAGCTCGATAAACAAGACCACATGTTTATGGAGTGAAGAGTCGATAAATAAAATACGGACAAGAAGCATCATATTCATTCACACAAGACATTCTAGTAAACAACTTCCTCATATAACTCATCTTGAAATAGGTAAAGAGAAATCACAAGTAAAGGTGCATAAGAAATCATAGTTGGTGATGGCAAACTTTGTTCTTGGTCAGAGAACTACTAACGGATTGTACTTCTAAGCAAAGCTTTCATATTAGATTTTATAGCTGAGCCTTCATATTTAAGCATAACAATCTCCTCATAATCATTGATAACTTCAAAGTCATATTCATTCAGATAAAATTGGTACTAAACAAGAAAGTATAAAAGACATGATTAACTGAATCATAGCATAAATGATTGGTTCACAACAACTCAATTGCTTGCTTGAGATAGAGAGAAATAGGTTTACTGACTCAACATAAAAGTAAAAGACAGGCCCTTCGCAGAGGGAAGCATGGATTAAATCATGTGCTAGAGCTTTTCAAGTTTTGAAATCATATAAAGAGCATAAAAGTAAGATTTTGAGAGGTGTTTGTTGTTGTCAACGAATGGTAGCGGGCACTCTAACCCCCTTGCCAAACGAACCTTCCAAGAGCGGCTCCCATGAGGGACGGCATCTCTACCAGCAAGGTAGATCATCCCCCTTCTCTTTTGTTTACACATGTATTTTAGTTTTATTAAGGATGACACTCCCCCAACCTTGGCTTTCTCAATCCATGGCTAACCGAATCCTCGGGTGCCTTCCAACATTCACATACCATGGAGGAGTGTCTATTGCAAAATTAAGTTGCTTACTGATAAGTCAGAGCAAAACATGTGAAGAGAATTATTAATGAAAGTTATTAATTGGGGCTGGGAACCCCGTTGCCAGCTCTTATTGCAAAGTTATTGGATAAGCGGATGTGCCGCTAGTCCATTGGTGAAAGTCCGCCCAACAAGATTGAAAGATGAAACACCACATACTTCCTCATGAGCTATAGAACATTGACACAAATAAGGAGTAGTATAGTTTGAATTATTTAAAGGTAGCACATGAAGTATTTACTTGGAATGGCAGAAAATACCATGTAGTAGGTAGGTATGGTGGACACAAATGGCATAGGTTTGGTCTAAGGTTATGGATGTATGAGAAGCATTCCCTCTCGATACAGGTCTTTGGCTAGCAAGGTTTGATAGCAAGCATAAAGGTTGAGGGAAACAAACAAATATACATATGATAGAAACAATCATGCATCTTTCTCATAAGCACAAGCAATTTTAACTTTAGAATACTAAGCATAGAGATAATAGAGTAATATATCTAAGTGTATTTCTCTCTTCTATTAAACATCAAGATGTTGTTGCTATTGACCAATGCTAAGTTTGCCAAAACCAAATAGATTTACTTGATGCTCCCAAAGTGATATCAATACTCATGTCAAGAGTAATCATATAATGGAGATTGCAAACTAAAATAAGGTGTGCAAAAAGTAAATGATAAGACTTCTCATTAATATTCCATAACGATAACTCACACCAACGGATACATAGATAACTAACTAAGAGAGATACTTCCACATTGCATACTATTCCATATGATAACTTCCCTACTCATGATATGACACTACTTGATAGTAAAAGATAAAGGTAATGATGATGTGATACCGCGGCACTCCCCCAAGCTTGGAACAAACCAAGGGGATGCCAATACCGATGATGAATTACTCCTTCGGTGATGATGGTGAATCTTTGTCGTCATCAGACTTCCATGGAAGAGGCCCTCCATCAACAAAAGACATCTTGGTCTCCGGAAACCTGAAACTAGCAGCATGACTTATGCGCTTAAACCTGTTTTCATACTCACAGTTTTGATTATGAACATCATAGAGTTGAGCTTGGAGTTTGTTGGTGGTGTCGTGAAGTGAGAAGATATCGTCCCACAGCTTTGCAGTCTCCTTCTTGTGCCCATCAATGAGTTCAGACACAATCTTGTGAAAGATATCCACTTCACGCTCAGCCATCTTCTTGTAGTTGAAAACCTCTTGTTCCAGTTTCTCCATCCTGTCTTCCAAACTCCCTTCTCCCTTAGGACCCTGGACATCTTTGATCTGCAACTCTCCATCCACGAGCAGCAACTCTTTGGGGTGCATCTTCAGCTCGTTCATGTACGGGTTGACGACGTCCTCAAAGAAGCTGTCCTTCTGAGTTCCCGACGAGGACATGGTGGATCTAGATCCGAAGCAGATCCTGGCAGAAAACAGCTCGAAACAAAACACGACGAGAAAACGATATTACGGACCTCCAGGGGTCCGGGGGATTATATAGCAAATATTTTTACGACAAAAGGAAGGTTCCAGGCCGAAAACGAGTGGAAACGGGACGCCGAGGTGCCGTCACCATAGGTCGGCGCGGCCAGGGTGGGGCCCGCGCCGGCCTGTGGTGACGGGCCCTCGCGCGTCTTTTCCACTCCGTTTCGATTCCGTAATTTTTCATATTTTCTAAAAACAGCAGAAATAATGTTCGGAAAGGTAAACGCGGACTTTTTATTACCTATACTGTTACCTATTCAAAGTCCAGTTCTGGCGGACTGTCAATTTGTCCTTTGATGAAAGCCTCCGGTGTTTCCACTTGAATAATATCAACATCAACATTATAAGAATCACCCGAGATATAATGCTTGAGTCTTTGTCCATTCACCACTTGTGTGGCATTGCCTTGGAGAGAGCTAATTTTAATTGCTCCTGAACGATACACCTCCTCAACAACATATGGTCCTTCCCACTTCGAGAGTAATTTCCCTGCAAAGAATCTGAGACGAGACCGATACAATAGAACTTTATCTCCAACATTAAATTCTCTTTTAATGATCCTTCTATCATGCCACTTCTTAACTTTTTCTTTAAAGAGTTTAGCATTTTCATAAGCTTCACTTCTCCATTCATCTAGAGAACTTAATTGCAACAACCTCTTATTACCGGCTAGTTTAGGATCTTTATTTAGTTCTCTAACAGCCCAATAAGCTTTGTGCTCTAGTTCTAAAGGTAAATGACAAGCTTTTCCATAAACCATTTTATAAGGTGACATTCCCATAGGATTTTTATAAGCAGTTCTATAAGCCCATAGTGCTTCTTTCAATTTGCTAGCCCAATTCTTTCTAGATTTATTAACAGTCTTACCCAAGATAGCTTTAATCTCTCTATTTGATAATTCTACTTGACCACTAGTTTGAGGGTGATAAGCGGAAGCAATTCTATGATTAATACCATACTTAGCAAGAGTTTTTCTAAAACCTCCATGAATAAAATGAGAACCTCCATCAGTCATAATATATCTAGGTACTCCAAATCTAGGAAATATAATATCTACAAGCATTTTTATAGAGGTCTCACCATCAGCACTTTTTGTAGGTATAGCTTCTACCCATTTAGTAACATAATCAACAGCGACAAGTATATGAGTGTTACCGTCTGAAGAAGGGAAAGGACCCATGAAGTCGAATCCCCAACAATCGAATGGTTCAATAACAAGAGTATAATTCATAGGCATTTCATTGCGTCTGGAGATATTACCAACTCTTTGACATTCATCACAAGATAAAATAAATTTCCTTGCATCTTTGAAGAGTGTTGGCCAATAAAAACCTGATTGTAGAACCTTTTGCGCGGTTCTATCTCCAGCGTGATGTCCTCCATAAACACTTCCATGACATTTATTCAATATCTCCTGTTGTTCATATTCAGGAACACATCTTCGCATAATACCATCTACTCCTTCTTTATATAAGTGTGGGTCATCCCAAAAATAATGCCTCAAGTCATAAAAGAATTTCCTCCTTTGCTGAGCTGAAAAGGTTGGAGGCAAATACTTCGAAACAATAAAGTTAGCATAATCTGCATACCAAGGGCTCTCTCGCGAGCTCACCTTTATTACAGCCAATTGTTCATTTGGAAAACTATCATTAACAGGAACAGGATCATAAGCAATATTTTCCAATCTAGACAAATTATCAGCAACAGGATTATCAGCACCTTTCCTATCTATAATATGTAAATCAAATTCTTGCAACAGAAGTACCCATCTAATAAGCCTTGGCTTAGCATCTTTCTTTGTCATAAGGTATCTAATTGCAGCATGATCAGTATGAATTGTAACTTTCGAATCAACAATATAGGGTCTAAACTTATCACAAGCAAAGACTACAGCTAACAATTCTTTTTCAGTTGTAGCATAATTTCTTTGAGCAGCATCAAGAGTCTTACTAGCATAATGAATAACATTTAATTTTTTATCTACCCGCTGTCCAAGAACAGCGCCTACAGCAAAATCACTAGCATCACACATAATTTCAAAAGGCAAATTCCAATCAGGAGGTTCAACTACAGGAGCAGTTGTTAAGGCTTTCTTTAAAGTTTCAAAAGCTTCCTTACAATCATCATCAAAAACAAAAGGTACATCTTTTTGAAGAAGATTAGTAAGAGGCTTTGAAATTTTAGAGAAATCTTTAATAAATCTCCTATAAAACCCAACATGACCAAGAACACTACGAATACCTTTAACATCCCTCGGATAGGGCATCTTCTCAATTGCTTCAACTTTAGCTCTATCAACTTCAATACCTCTCTCGGAAATTTTATGTCCCAATACAATTCCTTCATTAACCATAAAGTGGCATTTCTCCCAATTAAGAACAAGGTTAGTTTCTTCACATCTCTGCAAAACTTTATCGAGGTTTCGCAAGCAATTATCAAAAGAATTCCCATAGACAGAAAAATCATCCATGAACACCTCTACGATACTTTCACAAAAACCATGAAAAATAGCAGACATGCATCTTTGAAAAGTAGCAGGAGCATTACATAAACCAAAAGGCATACGCCTATAAGCATAAGTTCCATAAGGACAAGTAAACGTGGTTTTCTCTTGATCTTTAGCTTTAACAGCAATTTGTGAAAACCCAGAATAACCATCAAGAAAGCAAAAATGAGTATTTTTAGATAACCTTTCTAGCATTTGATCAATAAAGGGTAAAGGGTAATGATCTTTCTTAGTAACTTTATTAACTTTTCGAAAATCAATGCACATTCTATAACCTACAACTATTCTTTGAGGAATAAGCTCATCATTATCATTAGGTACAACAGTCATTCCTCCTTTCTTAGGAACACAATGCACAGGGCTAACCCATCTACTATCAGCAATAGGATATATAATACCAGCTTCAAGGAGTTTTAATACCTCGTTCCTTACCACTTCTTTCATCTTCGGAATTAGACGACGTTGATGTTCAACAACAGGCTTTGCATCTTCTTCCATATTAATAGCATGTTGGCAAATAGAAGGAGAAATCCCTTTCAAATCATCAAGAGTATAGCCAATAGCTCCTCGGTGTTTCTTCAATATTTCCAATAACCTTTCTTCCTCAATCTCTGAAAGCTTAGAACTAATAATAACAGGATATATTTTCTTATCATCAATATGAGCATATTTAAGATTATCAGGTAAAGGCTTTAAATCAAAAACAGGATCTTCCTTTGGTGGCGGTGTTGTACCCAAATCTTCCACCGGTAAATCATGCTTGAGAATAGGTTGGCGAAGAAAAATTTCCTCAAGCTCATCTCTTTCTTTCCTAAAAGCTTCACTTTCACTATTCTCCAAATGTTGCTGCAAAGGATTATTAGGAACAAGAACAATAGATGCACACTGCTCCATTTTAAAATCATTACTAGGCAAGTCAACTTTATAAGGAGTTTTGGTAAATTTAGAAAAGTTAAATTCATAAGGTTCACCAGCAAATCTAGTCAAAATTTTCTCTTTCTTACAATCTATAATAGCTCCACAAGTATTTAGAAAAGGTCTACCAAAAATGATAGGACAATGATCACTAGCAGCAGAACCAAGTACCAAAAAGTCAGCAGGATATTTAATCTTACCACATAGAACTTCCACATCTCGAACAATACCAATTGGAGAAATAGTTTCTCTATTAGCCAAATGAATAACCACATCAATATCTTCAAGTTCACAAGAACCAATTTCGTGCATAATCTCCGTGTAAAGCTCATAAGGTATAGCACTAACACTTGCACCAATATCACATAAACCATAATAGCAATGATCACCAATTCTAACAGATAGCATAGGAACACTAACTTGTTTGGATTTATTAGGATGTGAAACAATATTAGAAGCATCTTCACAGAAAATAATATGACCATCCTCCACGTTTTCAGTCACAAGATCTTTAACTATTGCAACAGCAGGTTCAATTTTAATTTGTTCTTCAGGTTCTTTAGGTTTCTTTTCACTTTTATTAACCGCACTAGATATGACAGAGTACTCCTTCATTTTAGCAGGGAAAGGAGTTTTTTCAATATAAGCTTCAGGAATAACATTATCAACAGTTTCAACCACTACACATTTGTTTACAGATGAATCAACTTTATCTTTATACGGTTCATGATACTTATCAAAATTCTTCTTAGGCAGTTCATAATGAGAGGCAAAAGCTTTATAAAGATTTGCAACAACTTGGGAATCAAGACCATATGTAGCACTCATATTACGAAATTTATCAGTATCCATAAAAGCTTCAATGCATTTATAATCATAAATTATACCTGATTCTCTATCTTTGTCGTTCTCCCATCCTTCAGTATTTTCTTGGATCCGATCAAGAAGGTCTCTTTTAAACTCTTCATTCTTGCGTGTAAATGATCCAGAACAAGAAGTATCCAGCAAGGTCTTGTCTTGAAAAGAAAGTCTTGCATAGAAATTATCAATAATAACATTACCAGGAAGCTCATGAATGGGGCATTTGAGCATTAAAGACTTCAATCTCCCCCAAGCTTGGGCAATACTCTCTCCATCATGAGGCCAGAAATTATATATGCGGTTCCGATCTTTGTGAATTTCACTTGGAGGATAAAATTTGGAATAGAATAAAGGCACAATGTCCTCCCAATCAATAGAATCACCATTCTTCAGCAATTTATACCAGTGCGCCGCTTTACCAGACAGCGATATAGTGAATAGTTTCTTCCTAACTTCATTCATAGAAATACCTGCACATTTGAATAACCCGCATAATTCATGCAAAAACAATAAATGATCACCAGGATGGACAGTTCCATCCCCTTCATAGCGGTTATCCATAACACGTTCAATAATTTTCATAGGTATTTTATATGGTACTACTTCCTCACCTGGCGCTTCATCCACTACCGTTGCAGTAGTAGTAGATTTCCCAAATAGAAATTGAAGAGAAGATCTCTCCATAATGATTTATAGCAGCAGGCAGAAATAAAATCAGCACAAACAGTAAATTTCCTTACCAATTCCGCTTACCAATAGCGCTTCACTCCCCGGCAACGGCGCCAGAAAATAGTCTTGATGACCCACAAGTATAGGGGGTGTATCGTAGTACTTTCGATAAATAAGAGTGTCGAACCCAACGAGGAGCAGAAGGTGTTGACAAGCAGTTTCGATGAAGGATTCACTGTAAATGCTCACAGACAAGTATTCAGGGGGTTTTGATATTGTAGATAAATAAAGTACAAGTAAATAAAATGCGAGAGAAATAATTGCAGCGAGTGGCCCAATCCTTTTTAGCACAAAGGACAAGCCGGTTTGTTTACTTATAATGACCAAACGTTCCTGAGGACACATGGGGATTTTAGTCTAGTGCTTTCGCTTCATGTAGCTAAATAATCTTCATTGTTTTGATAAGTGTTGTGTGGGTGAACCTATGCTAATGCACCGCCCTTCCTAGGACTAATACATACTTGTGATTATACCCCTTGCAAGCATCCGCAACTACAAGAAAGTAATTAAGATAAATCTAACCACAGCCTTAAACTCTGAGATCCTGCGATCCCTCCTGCATCGATATACTAACGGGGGCTTAGGTTTCTGTCACTCCGGCAACCCCGCAATTAGCAACCGAATACAAGATGCACTCCCCTAGGCCCATAAATGGTGAAGTGTCGTGTAGTCGACGTTCACACGACACCACTAGAAGAATGACACCACAACTTAAATATCATAACATTGAATATTACTCAACCATAATTCACTACTAGCATTTAGACTTCACCCATGTCCTCAAGAACTAAACGAACTACTCACGAGACATCATATGGAATACAATCAGAGGTGATATGATGATGAATAACAATCTGAACATAAACCTTGGTTCAATGGTTTCACTCAATAGCATCTACAACAAGTATAGAATAATGCCGGGAGAGTTTCCCCTATCATACAATCAAGATTTAACCCGAATTGTTACAGCGGTGACGAGGTGCAGCGGTGGTGATGGCGGTGTAGATGGTGGAGATGATGATGATGATGATGGAGATGATGTCCCGCTCGATGACGATGGCGATGGCGTCGATTTCCCCCTCCGGGAGGGAATTTCCCCGGCGGATTCCTGCCCGCCGGAGAGCTCTTTTCTCTCTGGTGTTCTCCGCCCCGCAGAGGCGGCTGTAACCCTTCGTGAGGTCCTCTATGTGGCTTAGGTTTTCGGGACGAAGGAGTACGCGAAGAAAAGGAGGCGAAAGGGGCTGTGGGGCCCCCAGAGCACAGGGTGGCGCGGCCAGGCCCTGGGCCGCGCCGCCCTGTGGTCTGGGCCCACAGTGGCTCCTCTCTGCTCCCCCTTTTGGCTCCCTCCGTCATCTGGAAAAATAGGAATTTACGTGAAATTTCCTTCCACAGTTGATCTTCCGAAATATTGCGTTCTGACGGCGCTTTTTCCAGCAGAATCCTGGCTCCGGTGCTTGATCCTCCAATGATGATGAAACATGCAAAATAGATGAAATAACATAAGTATTGTGTCCCAATATGAAATATATCAATGAATAACAGCAAATTATGATACAAAATAGTGATGCAAATTGGACGTATCAAGTACTTTTTTATTTTGAAGGTTGTCTGGCTAACCCAAAAAAAAAGTGGTGCTACATGGGGTAATACTTGAACCCGGAATGAGATCGAGTGCCTTGATGAAGGCGAGGCACACATAAATAGTACTCCGTACCATGCCTTGCCCCTCCCTTTCAACCGTTGGATAAAAAATAATTAGACAGATGACTATTAACTAGTAACTGCTACAGTACCAACCAATGTACAGGACATGTGCTACAGTACGTCGTCCACAGTGCATGTGCTTTAGAACCATGAACAGTACATATGCTACATGCTACAGTACTTTGATCTTAGCTATCTATTTTCAATCCAACGGCCAAATCTACAAGTCACCGTACTGTTCATCTGTGCCTTGCTTATGTCAAGGCACTGGATCCTGGACACTTGAACCCATGATCGTTGCTGAGGGTTGCCTATTTGCGCATAATATGTTTTGTCAGCGGGCACTTCACTAGTTTGTGCAAAACATATCCAGCGCAGGATTCAAAAAAACATCACGTTTTTTTCTTTACGTAAACAACAAAACATCTCATGTTCATCACAATCCAGCCAACATAAGCACATAATAATTAATAGTACAACTAGAGAGCTGTACACATAAATAAGGTTTGTCAAGCTTCATGCACTAGCCAACGCAACCAAAAGTCCGAACTAATGGAAAGGGCTAGGCAATCCAATTATACATTTCAACATCCCCCCTCACATGTGACCACAATCCAGTAATGGTACCATCATGTTCACCACAATGCATCATTAAAGAGAGCAGTATACTATTATAGACCAGCTCTCTCTAAAGAACATTTGTAAGACAACTTAATACAGCTGTGATTCATATTGTTGCCCCAGCGATGGGTGATAACCTGAACACCATATAACCTTCTCACAGCAATTGTAACCAAATATGAGCACCTGCAATGATTTGGTGTCAAGCTTCTTGAAGGTCAGGAGGTATCCTACCTTCAAGTCATGTGCTTTGACAAACTCTGGCCATCCTTTGTCCATTAAAACATTGCCATCTTGTTGCTTCAGGTCCACAATCCAGGTGCATGCAGTGGACATCTTCAGGTTGATGGACTCTGGACACCCACCGTAAAACCAGGGTAGAACACGACTGGGGATGGAAATCACCTCTAACTCCGATGTACATAGTACCTTGCAGAAGCTGTCAGGGGTATTCTCCTCATCGATGCGCCCAAACACCTTGCACACTGGGGCTGGCTCTACAGATGTCTCCTTCCATGATAAGCTCTCTCCAAGCTTGAGCTTCTTGTTTGAACACTGCAAAAAAGAGGCCTCAATTAGATAATGCCTCTAGCTTCTGACCGTAATTCCAAGCAAATGCATAATCAAAGGCACCTAGCAAACTCAGCGGATCATTGTTCTTATCAAACACACAGTCTGAACAATAAGCTTCTGAATCTAGCTAGGCTGATATGTACAACCTTGTATCATCAAATTATTCAGCATAGTGTATCATTGTATCGCAGAAGCCAAATCGATATAAATAGTAGCTATGAGAATAGAAATCAAGCTAGCATGAGCCATGCATGCTTGCTGGCTATGTCTAGCATCAGAATAATGCATCTGCAGTTCATCATCCGCCAGTACAGATTGACCAAGCAAACAAAAAAAAATCAGCGTCGGCCTAAAGAGTCCACAAGCCAGACATGCATGCTCGGTGTCCTCATATGTGATCATCGGCCGTGGATTGACCAATAGCATATTTGAACGATTATTACTGCACACATTAGATCCAGTCCCAACATAGCTAGCATGGGTGCATGTGTAACCCGAGTCTTTACCAGAGGATTAATATATACACTGGCTGAGAGAAGTACTGTATATCAAACAATGCTAAGCAACCGGCAATACAGCTTAGATATAATAAAGATGTGACCGGCAACGCTAGTGATTCGGGGGAAACATACCGCCATTGCAGCCATGGACCGAGAGAATCGGGGATGCCGCGCCGCCTTAGTGGAGTTTTTAGATGCGACGTCGCCGCATCCGTAGAGGACGGAGTCCAAGCCGCGTAGTCCGAGCGGTGGTGGACGCCGGTGGTGTAGAGAGAGGACTCAGGGGAGATGGACGGCGAGGGATCTGGGGAGATCTGAAGTTCTGAACATGAGGGGGCTGTGAGAAACTGAGAATGATACATCAGCAATCAGCAAGGGAATAAATGCGCGTGTCCCCCGGTCAAAAAAAATGCGCGTGTCTAGGAGGAACGAAGCCAGGTACGCAGGAATCCACACACAAAACTTCACCCGGCGGGTCACTGGGCTTTATCAGTATCTGGTGGGGTCCGGACCTACAGACCAGTGAGACATGTCGTGTGGGTTATGATCCGTTCAGTGTGCACACAGAAATTGCATTCAGAGCTCAGGGCTTCAGGCTACGTTGTACTATACAGTAATATATCCATTTCTTTTGGTAAAATGAAAACGATACTCCATCTGATCCTCATTACATGATGATAAAATGGATGTCTCTACAACTAATATGTGTCTAGATACATCTATATGAGAGCGTCTGTGTTTGTACTGTGTATCTAAAAAAAATATGGATCGGAGGGAGCATTAAGAGGTGTCCAAAAAAAACTGCAAACAAACATGGATGTAAGCAGTTGAGTATTAAACCAGTGCGTGAAATACCTTTATATCTCGACCATGTAACAATGAATATGAGAAGTTTTTGGGGTTTGACCATCTGCACTTGTGTTTGCTACAATCAGATCAAAAAATTGGTCACTTTTACACTTTCTAAAATAAAATGTATTTTTCCCTGAGATTTTACAAGTTCGTACAAGATAGCATTGACTACATCTGGGATATATCACATTTACACTTACAAATCTATGAATATTTCAAAATATTGAGCTCCGTGTACCTACATATAATACAAATCATCAGACCGCACATTGAAACTACCGCAGCATATCACAGTAAATTAAAATAAAATAAAACAAGTCTAACATATACTATATTAGCTAATTAACAAAGTCTCATCACAGTGTATCTGATCCCCAGTTCAGCTTAATACAAAAACCAAGTTCAGCTTGAACATCAGCAGGGGAGTAACCCAGGTCCAAAAGCAGCATCTAGTTAATTCAATAAAATATTGAGGTTATTCTGATCCCCTCTTCCTAAAAACACTGCAGATCATGCATGCAACTAAGGGTGATCAGCACAAAATATTATCCTCTGGGTGGAGGTGTTACTGTCGTAGATCAACACATTCATCAAGGAAGTGTCTTTCACCTCGAAGACGAGAAGGTCATCAAGCTGCAGTTCATGCGCCTCTGCAAACCCGAACCAACCATCCTTCAAGACCAGTTCACCCTGGTACTCATCGATGTGCACATACCAGGCGCAGCCTACGCTGGTCTTGAGCTTGATAGGCCTGGGAAGAATCCCTTTCAGACATTGCTTGAATTCTCTGGGGATGACCAACATATACATGTCATCGTTGCCGTCCAGTTGCACATAGAAGCGCGAGGGCTGAGGAGGGTCCGCCGAGTGACCAACCCGTTTAGGGCGGCCTTTCCCTCGCCCTTTTAATATACAACGTTGAATTGCTGCATCACGCCTGCCCGTCACCTTTGGCTTTTTGGCTAGTGAATTTCTTTGAATTCTGAACTCGGGGCGGTGCAGAGGACATGTACAATCGACAGTCCTAAGACGTAGTTGCTCATTGACGTTGGAGCGAGTTTGCTTCTGCATCTAGTTAAGCACGGTATATATCAATCAACAGCATATAAATCAGAACGTAGCATACATGGAGAAAATGCATCTAGCTATCTCTTTAATTAGTTTGCACAAAATCTAGCAGCAGCAAGACAATTTGATTTTACAGGTACTGAGCAAGCTTTCAGACTTTCTGAAACAGGTAACATGGAGCATATATTTGTATGTTCAGACTGCGAAACCCTGCTCTGTGATGGATACTATTACTAAACATCTTTTTTTGCCAGAACTAGTACTTAACATCTACTGTTTCCCGTCATTAAAAAAAATTTGCAGAAGAATACTACGGTTTCCCGTCATTAAATTTTAAAGAAAAAAGAACTTGTTTAAGATCCCAACTATCATTGACTACTTACACCTGCATCCTAGTGAGTTCAGGACAACTTACAGCCACTTTTGGTGGTGCCGCCACCGGAGAAGACCGTGCCGCGGGGGTTGGGGTCGGCGCAGCCGGAGAAGCTGGTGCCGCCGCCAGGGAAATCAGTGCCGAGCCAGATGGTGCTTCCAGCGGAGAAGAAAGTACCGCGAGAGATGGAACCGACGCTGCCAAAGGGTAAGAAACGGATGTACTCGTAGATCCTTCTCTAGTCACGATCTGGATAGAAGAGACTGGACGTCCATCAAGCTGCTGGAGGATGCGGTGGATCAAATCGGCTGAGTTCAGGAAATATCGGTGATGTTCATCTGTGTCGGCGAAGCAGCTGCCGGTGGAAGGAGGAGGCGAGCCGTTCATGGCAGTCATTAGTGTAAAAGAGGTGAAGTGGGTGGGAGTATGGGTGGGAGAGAGAGGGTTCGGGACTGAAGTAATTGTAGTCTGCTCTCTCTTTTTTACAAGCATGCGTCCTCAGGCTGATATTTTTTTTAGATACGTACTCAGGCTGCTTTGTCAAACCAGGGCCTCAATGAAGCTAATAGCACGCTATAGCATATCTAGAGGGTCCACGCTTAGTAATTTTGCTCGCTGTGGCGCTATTTGCGAAACAGCATGCTATATCGCCCTAAAACTTCATAGCGTTAGCGCGCTATTTTTTTCAGGCAAGTTGCTTTCACTTTTTCGTGGTGATGAACTAATCTGTTGGTTCCACTTCTAAATCAGAAAATAATATCGCTAATGCTAATATTTTTTAATAAATAATTTATACTATGTTGTTGCCTTGTGAAATGTTGATGTTAGCCTTCTAATATACTTGAGATCTATTTCTATATGTGGTTATGTATGTATGATTCAGTCACTTTTGGACTATATATATCTATTCGTTCTAGTAAAATTATTTATTTTTAGGCTATATTTAGTATTATTTTGAAAATGCTATTTAAAATATACCACACTATTACCACGATATAGCGTCCATATCGTTTGAAGG
The DNA here is from genome assembly GCA_030979885.1 of Lolium multiflorum. Lineage (NCBI taxonomy): Eukaryota > Viridiplantae > Streptophyta > Magnoliopsida > Poales > Poaceae > Lolium > Lolium multiflorum. The sequence goes on from CM061748.1 coordinate 151,811,821, forward strand.
TGGCTGCCGCTAATTCATTTAGCACGCTATTTTAAACCTTGGTTAAGACGCGTTTGGCGGCCTGCATCCAGGCTGGTGGGGAAATACCGTACCCAAGTGCTTAAAAGATTGCATCTTTTAGCTGGAAAACATTAGGGCATGTCCAACACAGGCGCTACTGCAAGGGCGCTAGGAATTATTTCCTCGTCGTTTGGCGGTTGGAGAGGCTAATCCCAGCGGTAGTCCTAGCGTCGACGCAAAAGAAAGCAGGGGCGTGAAACTCTTTTCACCTGTCCTAGCTAAAGCACCGGAACCAACAGGAAGTCAGTCTGTCATCAGCAATTAGCGCTGCAAGGAGAGTACCTGGAGGATTTTACAATCTTTTGACATTCATTTGTTCTCTATTAGCGCCATATAGTATATAGCATTGTAATGCCCTTATACTCCTCTCAACATTAAAAAAAAGGTGTGCATATACTAATAACAGTTGCTGAAATGAAACTAAAAATAAACAGACATGCACGGTTTACGAAGGATGGAAATACAGAGTTCATCACCATCCGTTTTAAATTATAAGATTAGATTACTTCAATGTGGGTTTACATACGCACTAAAATGAGTAAACAGACACACTGAAATGGGTCCAGGTATATAAGATTCAGAAAAAAGGAAGAGCATCTTAAGATACAGAACAGGTTACTAAATTGTTCAAACATATCGTACAAAAAAGATTATTTGCTCCAGAAAGATTCATGGCTCAGTTTAGGGTTGCATCAACATGCGGATATTTTTCAGACTAGGCTTAAACCACATTGTCGCCTGTCGGGGAAATCCCCAACCATCTTCTGGAAGGGTGATAACTCCCATGAGCTCATTTTCCCCTTGCTGCAGGTTACAACGACAAATACAACTAAATGCTGGTTCCCGAAATGCATAGTACGCGATGTACACACAATTTGACCTCATGAATGGAGTCAATGTTCCATCAGGAGCATTGCCATCATTTATCTTCAGGTTCAATGGATAATTCAGTCCAATGAACAGAGAGTGTGTGCCAAGGCTGTCAACTCGACTCCAATTGGGTCCAATCAGGGATAGATCTTTCTCAAAAACATGTATGACAGGGGCAGGACACTCCCGCAGGATAAGGCCATTACCATGATGCAGAACTTCTGCAGGCTCAAGGTGATCATTGCTACGTATATACCGATCTTCATGGATGATCATCAAGCGCTTGCCATCGGCTGATCGAGCTAAAAACCATCTGCCAGATGGTTCCTTCATCGGTGATGGGATCACGAATGGCGGGGCAAGGTGTGCATCTGCATTGTAAACGGAGACAACAAAAAATAGTGTTTGAATGGCTCGGGAAGACAATAATACCAGTAGCTGCAACTTCACATTTGTAGGATCAAATGGAGGATGCAGTCATTATACTTGTATAAAATCTCGAAGAAATAAAATTGTTCCCATTTGAGATGTATGTTAATTACACTCATATTCATTGATGGTAGATACATGTCTCAACCTTATCTGATCCATGATTGTAATGCTTTGAGTACATCGAATATTGAAATAAATTGAAAGTTTGCATGCATCAATTGATGAAGAGGCCAGGGCTAAGCTCCTTATTCATATTCTGACAAGAGCATGCAGTAACTAATTCAGGAATGCATTCATATACTGCAATAATCTGGTTTGGGTTGACAGATTAGTGCACAGCATATACTACTGTAATTCGTTTGTAGCAATGGTTCAGTCAGGTTAGGATAATTTAATGGTGCACAGTCATTTGAAAGGTGAAAAAAAGTCTTAGTGAGCAATTAGTTATTTCAGTTACAATATATCATGAATGGGCTTGATATTAAAATTTATTGCGAAGTATATCATATGGATTGAAGAATTACCAGCCTGTGATTGATCCCAGCAATATGTGGTGCCGGTCCACCCATCCACCGCAACAATAAAGCCGTTGTGCTCGATGGCATCACTGTAATCTACACCCCAACTAGCAAGAGAGAATAACCTCCACTCCTGGCTACCATTAGCCAGGTAAGCGAGTCCAGAATTGAATAGAGCGATGAGCTTGTAATCTGAGTAATGTCCAGCTTTTGTGGGCACTTCGCAAATTACAATCTTCAACAAAAACATGGCACGCCCATACGTCATGTACCTTTCAGGAGGCAAGTCGGGGAAGCCAATCCATTCCTCCCGAAAAATGTTGCAAGTTTCCGACGATGGTAGGGAGATTTCTTGGTGCGTGTAGATGTTCGCGAGGAACCAGTTCCCACCACTGTCCACGCCGGCGATCCAGTCGCCATTCATGCCAACCCAGAATCTATTGTCCATGAACGGCAGGATGGCTGTGCGCCGAGGATGGTCGAGGGGCACAACGTGGTACACCGTGTGGTGCGCACTACTATCATCATAGTGCCAATGGGCAGAATCGGGCATCAGCAAGCAGGGTCCATCCCAATGGTGTAGATTCATGTTGTCGGCGACATGGCGGCACAGCGTTTTGGAGCATGCGGCCAGCCGGACGTCGACTGTAACGTCCAGACTCTGGGCAATGAGATTGAACAGCTCGGCGGGGAGCTTCCCCCAGTCGCCATCCAGCTGGTCGTCGTTCGATGCCGCCATGGAGACGAGATGGATTTAAAAGGGCGGATGCAAGTATGTGTGATTGGAGTTTTGTAGGAGAGTCGAGCGGGAAGGAGGAGTGCTGCGGTTCTGCGGAGGGGTGAGGAGAGAAAGCTATGCAAATGGGAGATCTAGAGGATGAAAAAACTTCTAGCAGCGGTTGGCGAGTGGAGAACGATGATGGAAGTGGAGAGCCAAGGATGGAAACGATGGACATGAAGAGTAGGAGTGGATATGACTTTTTTTATTCTTCAGCAGCTGCATCGAGGCGCCGAGTAAAACTTCGGCTAGGATAGCACGCCACTACGTCCTGGTGCAGTTACTGTCCCGTCAAATCAGTTTGACCACAGAAATGGTTTCTTTATTACAGTATAACTTAATTTTTTCGAACAATATATACTAGTACTCCATTTAATATAATCACTCCGATTCATATTACTTGTCAAATGATATGGATGAATCTAGAACTAAAATGTGTCTAGATATATCTATATTATAGTCAACTAATATGAATCCGAGTTTGTTTGGTTCAAAGGATTTCTAAAGGTATCTTGTACGGAGTAGGATTTTTACACATAGGGATTTTTCCTATAGAGCTTGCTTGATTCAAAGGATTGAGAACCCTCCAAAATACCTATGGATTGCTTTCTCTACAATCCTATCTCTCGGTAATATTGCTATGTGTCTATAACAACTATGAAATGAACTCAATCTCAATAGAAATTTCCTTTGTCTTTCCTAATCAAACAACTAGTTATTTTATGTCTTCGTTTACAAATTAAGATAATTTTTAGGTTATAGGTAATCGTCGAGCTTATGTGATCATCTTTTATGATCAAACTTACTTGATCAGCCGCGGAGGCGCAAAGGAGCAGTGGTGTGCATTAATACGGCCGCATGGGGAAGGCACAGCTAGCGACGATGAGACGTATCGCCAGCATTGGCCTAGGGAACCGTCGCCACCATTAATAAAAGCTATCCCTTTGGGCACCATGTCTCCCACTACTCGTGTCACGCGCGCATGTGGGTTACGGATGGATGGGCTGGGGAAGCCGGACAGAAAACATGACAACCAGGGGGAAAATGAATAAAAATAATACAAAGTCGAAAATATTTCGAAAAATAAACTTTGTACTTCGTAAGAAACTCCATGCGTTTAGCAAATGCGAAGGCAATATGTAGAAACACGTCTAGACCACGTCTAGAACCACTTCCCAAAGCTTAAGGATTATATTGATTTTTAGAAAGTCAAACTATGTTAAGTTTGACTAAGTTTTTACCAAAAGCATTAATATGCAAGATACAAAATCAATATTATTAGATAGAAAATAAATTATATTTTCATATGGTGTCTACAAAATATTATATGTGCTGATAGATTCTTCTAAGAGTTTGGTCGAACTTTACTTGGTTTGACTTTTCAAGAAAAATATACAAAGCTTTAAGCATTGGAACGGAGGTATTTTTCGAAGCACCTACTTGTCTTTAGAAGACAAAAGAAAACATGGAGTAAGGTTGTTTTTTGTGCAAAAGTTTACGTCAAAATCTGGTTATTTGTGTAAAAAGAATCTCAAATTGTGTTATGTGCAAAAACTGCACCAAGAAGTGGTGGTATGTGCAATTTCCTCCATCACACAAAAGGCAAGCCATTGATACATATATAATTGTGAATAATTACAAAAGTAGTAGGCAGCTAATAAGCGCACATGATTAAACTGCTATGCGAGATCTTCAGCCACCAGAAGTCGTTCCCGCGCCTCTCTAGCATTGAAAATCACGCGTTCTGCGACTTCCATCAAAGAGACAAGCTGAGCTTTGATCCGTTCTCCCAGATGAATGGCCTCGTCACAACTCCTACGAGCACAGGCCGTGATCTCATCCACTTCTAGGAAAGACACCGCCTGCCTGTACCGAAATATCTTGATCCCTAACTCTCTGTTCTCCTCCCGCATGCTGGCAAGATCCAACTTCATCCTCCGACAAGATAAGCAAGGGGAGTGATCCTGCCAAAGGTAACAACAAACATATCGAGCGTTACCGGCAAACGAAGGGCACAAATTGGCTGATTAACGAATATGGTCACTAACATGTAGGACAGACTTAAGTGGTGTCTACATGTCAGTGACTCGAAGTACCCAAAAACCAGCAACCCAAAGTCAGCTAGTAATATTAACCTCCGTCTTCAGCTCCTTCATCCTCTTGAACGGCGGGGAAGCTGGCAACTTATCTTCTTCTACGACCTCTCGCTGGAACCTGACGTCGAAGGATGAGAGATCCTGCGAACGGATGTGCTGCGCCTGCGCGTGCGATTCCCCAGGGCGCTTCTGGCGTAACTCGGAGTTCTCCGCGCCGAGATGCGGAAGTTCCGCTCCCGGGGCCTTGTTGACCCTAAGCCGAGATAGCTCCTGTGTAAGCCGACGAAAAATGTTCAAAATGTTACAGATCAGGCATATCATTACCAGTGCAAACGAGGTAAGTGAATCTCCGGGATCTCGCCCAACGACCGCGGTTGGTCCAATGCCACCACATCTTCTCCGAGATTGACTAACTCCTTTACATCATCTTCTCCGACATTGACTATCTCCTTTACATCATCTTCTGCTCCGAGCTTGACCATCTCCTTTACATCATCTTCTCCTGCGAGCTTGATCATCTGCCTCACATCATCTTCTCCGGCGATATCGACCCTCTCCTGCGGAAGATAACAGATATAAGTCCGAGTATTACCAGCAAAACGAAGGTAATTAAAAGAGGCGTAGTAACCCTTGTGTCCTGGCTAATCAACGGCGGGGACGCTGAGCCCGCATCGTCTCCTCCGAGATCTCCCTTCGCAGGCAGGATTGTTAGAGACAGTGTACTTCTGGTAGTAGTATTTATGCGTGGGGCGCCAGGGGGTCGAGAAGCTAGGACTGCATCTTCTCCTCCGAGCTCTTCCTTGGTAGACATGACAAATGAAACGAGGTGTGGGGGGCGTAAAAGGTATAAAATGGCGGACGGCCGCCCCGCCTCGGCCCTCCAAGGCTTAATTTTTTTGCCTTACTAAACTAAAAACCCTATTTTGCGTCTCACACGGACTGCCCTCAGAGGGCTGCAGGGTCCCATATGCGTGCAGGTCCCACACTTTAGTGAGCACAAATCATATGCGGTAGGTAGGCAAACTTCCAACAATCTTCTTTGTCAAGTGAAGACACGTCGTCAAGACTCTCTCTCTCTCTCCCCCCTTTTGTCATTGAAAAAAAAAGAATATTAGACGGGCGCGTAGCCTGCACTGCAGGGGGGCGATTTTGACAAAAGTAATCCTTTTGGCGAAGAAAAACACAGAAAGCCACACAAAAAGGTTAGTCCAGTGAAATAGATTGCTCAGAGGGTCAGTCCGTAATTTTCTTTGCCAAAAGGGTTATTTCTGTCAAAATCGCCGCACTGCAGGTTTGCAGCACTGAAAAACCTTGCGTGCCAGTCAACATCACTTCCCGGATAGGTTGAAGCATTTCGAGGCCGTGACTGCTCTCCCTTCCTCTTCTCCTTCCGTGTGATGCCGCTTCCACCTTTTATCCTTTGCAACATTTGCAAAAAATTGTCCGTGACTTGTGCTCACTGAAGTGTGGGACCTCACGCATGGGAACCACACGTAAGTGACAGACATGTTGGTGTAATAATTCGGGTGATCATTATACTGTATTAGAACTCCGTACAAAGTTTCGTATGGATTCAAGGGTAGGAAAGCCAACTTATTTACATGACATTATTTTTTCCATGAAGCCAAGTTAACTCATCTAACACTTGGTACATTTTGGTTATATATTCGAAATTTTACTTGAAACTTGTTGGTCATGCCATTTTACTACTCGCCTAACACTTTTTCCGCGCGTGAAGGGATGGGGTGGGCGTGATGCTACCCTAAATTTGTGGGACCCCAAAAAACTTGCAAATCAAGCCAAAGAAACACGATCTTGTCCCCTACCCCCCCATGATTTTGACCTAAATTTGAAATCAAGCCAAAGGTGGTTCAAAAACGGCAATCGGAAATCATGGATTGTTCATCATTTTTCTATATAGCTAGGGAAAATAGCAGACATGCCATACCAATGTTTTAGAAAAGAGCCCTTCAAAAAAGTGTGGCAACATGTTGGAATTCGACCATCTTAATTTCTTCCCACGTGTGAGCTTTGGTACTACTACTACACAAGAACCATGTCAAACTTTTGAATCATGGCCCATTTTATGTATATATTTGCAACTTTTCATGCACGCATGAAAACTTTGCAAAATATGTGCATTTTGGGTTGTCGCACATAAATGTGTGTTTACTTGTCTGCCACCAATTAATCCAATTCTCATTTGTGGGGAAACATGACACGAGATGGCCATTTCCAAAGTTTCATGAATTATCTCAAAGTGAATCCATATATGTACAATTTTTGGGGGCTAAATTTCATGTTTTAAACCTAGCTAGTATTTGACCAAGATTCAAATGGGCATAAAATTCAAAAAAAAACAGAAAAATGAAAAACCAAAGCACATAGCCTTCTTATGTCATATAGTAAGAATTCAAGTTGATAAACAAGGTCTAGACATATTCAAACAAGAAAAATCATGTATCTACCCCTAACACTCTAAACTCTGTCTTATGAAGTCAAGCATGAAGAGAAGTGGTTTTGGGTTTCAAACATGGAAATTTCAAAAACCTCCCAAAAGCTTCATTTTAGAGTGACTAAGAAGGATCCATGCTTACCTTTTAATTTTTAGATTTTAAACTTGTTTAAATCTTTGTGAAACCTAGGATTTGACCAAGATTCAAATGGGCATAAAAAATCAGGAAAAAGCCAAAAGAATGATAAACCAAAGCACATAGCATTCTTATGTCATACAGTAAGCATTCAAGTTGATTAACAAGGTCTAGACATATTCAAACTAGAAAATCATGTATATATCTGTCCCTAACCTTAAACTCTGTCTTATATATGAAGTCAATCATGAAGAGAAGTGGTTTGGGTTTCAAACATGAAAATTTCAAGAACATCCCAAAAGTCGCTTCATTTTAGAGTGACTAAGAAGGATCCAGGCTTACCTTTTCGTTTTCATATTATATACTTGTTTAAATCCAGGTCAAACATAGGATTTGACCAAGATTCAAATGGGCATAAAATAAAAAAATAGAAGAATGAAAAACAAAAGCACATAGTCTTCGTATGTCATATAGTAAGCTTTCAAGTTGATAAACAAGGTTTAGACATGTTCAAACCAGACAAATCATGTATCTAGCCCCTAACCATAAACTCGGTCGATCTTATGAAGTCTAGCATGAAGAGAAGTCGTATTGGTTTAAAACATGAAAATTTCAAGAACCACCCAAAATCTTCAAATGGGCATAAAATTCAAAAAAACCAGAAAAATGAAAAACCAAAGCACATAGCCTTCTTATGTCATATAGTAAGAATTCAAGTTGATAAACAAGGTCTAGACATATTCAAACTAGACAAATCATGTATCTACCCCTAACACTCTAAACTCTGTCTTATGAAGTCAAGCATGAAGAGAAGTGGTTTTTGGTTTCAAAATGGAAATTTCAAAAACCTCCCAAAAGCTTCATTTTAGAGTGACTAAGAAGGATCCATGCTTACCTTTTAATTTTCAGATTTTAAACTTGTTTAAATCTTTGTGAAACCTAGGATTTGACCAAGATTCAAATGGGCATAAAAATTCAGGAAAAAACCAAAAGAATGATAAACCAAAGCACATATCATTCTTATGTCATAGAGTAAGCATTCAAGTTGATTAACAAGGTCTAGACATATTCAAACTAGAAAATCATGTATATATCTATTCCTAACCTTAAACTCTGTCTTATGAAGCAATCATGAAGAGAAGTGGTTTTGGGTTTCAAACATGAAAATTTCAAGAACATCCCAAAAGTCGCTTCATTTTAGAGTGACTAAGAAGGATCCAGGCTTACCTTTTCGTTTTCATATTTTATACTTGTTTAAATCCAGGTCAAACATAGGATTTGACCAAGATTCAAATGGGCATAAAATAAAAAAAAATAGAAGAATGAAAAACAAAAGCACATAGTCTTCTTATGTCATATAGTAAGCTTGCAAGTTGATAAACAAGGTTTAGACATGTTCAAACCAGACAAATCATGTATCTAGCCCCTAACCATAAACTCGGTCGATCTTATGAAGTCTAGCATGAAGAGAAGTCGTATTGGTTTCAAACATGAAAATTTCAAGAACCACCCAAAATCTTCAAATGGGCATATAACATTCAAAAAACCAGAAAAATGAAAAACCAAAGCACATATATAGCCTTCTTATGTCATATAGTAAGCATTCAAGTTGATAAACAAGCATGTCTAGACATATTCAAACCCGACAAATCATGTATCTACCCCCTAACCCTAAACTCTGCATGTCTTATGAAGTCAACCATGAAGAGAGAAGTGGTTTTTGGGTTTCAAACATTGAGATTTCAAGAACCCCCCAAAAGCTTCATTTTAGAATGACTAGCTAGGAAGGATCCAGGCTTACCTTTTCATTTTCATGCTATAGACTTGTTTAAATCTTGGTCAAACCTAGGATTTGACCAAGATTCAAATGGGCATAAACATTCAAAAAAATCAAAAAATCAAAAACCAAAGCACATATAGTCTTCTTATGTCATATAGTAAGAATTGAAGTTGATAAACAAGGTATAGACATATTCAAACTAGACAAATCATGTATCTACCCCCTAAAGCCCTAAACTAGCTTTGTCTTATGAAGTCAAGCATGAAGAGAAATGGTTTTGGGTTTCAAATTAAACATGGAAATTTCAAGAACCCCCCCCAAAGCTTCATTTTGGAGTGACTAAGAAGGATCGAGGTTTACCTTTTCATTTTCATGTTTTAAACTGCCTTAGATCTTGGTCAAACCTATGATTTCACCACGACTCAAATGGGCATAAAAATTAAAAAAATAAAAAAAATGAAAAACCAAAGCACATAGCCTTCTTATGTCATATATAGTAAGCATTCAACTTGATGAACATGGCTGGTCTAGACATATTCATAATAGAAAAAACGTGTATCTACCCCCTAACGATTAATTAACTTTGTCTTAATTATGAAGTCAAGCATGAAGAGAAGTGTTTTTGGGTTTCAGACATGGAAATTTTGAAAACCTCCCAAAAACTTCATCTTAGAGTGACAAAGAAGGATCCAAGCTTACCTTTTCATTTTCATGTTTTAAGCTTGTTTAAATATTGGTCAAGCCTAGGATTTGACCAAGATTCAAATGGGCATAAAAATTCTGGAAAAATAAAAAAATAAAAACCAAAGCACATAGTCTTCTTACGTCATATATATCTATAGTAAGCATATTCAAGTAGATAAACAAGGTATAGACATATTCAAAACAGACAAATCCTGTATCTACCCCCTAACCCTAAACTCGGTCTTATGATGCCTAGCATGAAGAGAAGTCGTTTTGGGTTTCAAACGTTTAAGCCAAAAGCCCCATTTCATATATTTCAAATTTGGTTCAAATTTGAAAGACATACAAGTTATAGCACACATAGTGCATACATGTTCACACATACTGCACTACTCCCTCCGTCCACAAATAAGTGTACATTTGGGTTTTTGGATAAGTCAAACTTTAACAATTTTGACCATTTTTTTACCAAAAAGTAGCAACATGTGTGACATCAAATTACTATATTATGAGACTGTATTTTGAGATGAATCTAGTGATGGTAGTTTAGTGTCATAAATGTTGTTACGTTTCCCTAAAAAGTTAGTCAAAGTTAATAAAGTTTGACTTATCTAAAAACTCAAATGTACACTTATTTGTGGACGGAGGGAGTAGATGCTAATTAACCCTATAGTTTGAGGCCATTTGGATGAGGTCGAAAAAAATCTTGGATTAGAAATGGGGTTGTTCGAACCCCGTAGTTGGATTTTTTATGAACTTGATCTGTAGTACTGGGCAAAACCCTAGTTTAACGTATTTAATTATAGATTCGTAGGTTGATTTTTCTACCTTTTTATTATTATTACTATGCAGCACATGTGTGTTTGCCCGTCGAGTGAAACTCGGAGGAAGAGGGATCACTCGGAAGGAGAGAAGAAGGGAGAGCATTATGGTGTCTCCCCTTTTTCGGGTGATGATGTTGACTTTTGTGCAGGGTTTGTCAGTGAGCAGGAGGTGCGAGCGAGCGAGCGAGTCGAGCGAGGCCGAGAATGAGAGAGATTTGTTTTTTTTTGTGAGAGGGACAACCGAAGGATCCAGAAGGACCCACAGACTTCCAAAACGCATCCTGATGCGTCTTCTCTTGACAAAGAAGATGGCTTGGAGTTTGCGTACCTACTGCACTTGACTTGTGCTCACTGAAGTGTGGGACCTCACGCATGGGCACCACACGTAAGTGACAGACCTGTTGGTGTAAAAACTCGGTTGATTATTATAGTGCATTAGAACAAAGTTTCCTATGGATTCAACGGTAGGAAATCCAAGTTAACTCATTTAAAGGATAGGAAAAGCATAGGAATAGGAAATGTATAGGATTGGAATGGCATGTCTACTTGAATCCTATAGGAAGATGAAGTGTGTTTGATTGTAGCAAAGGAATTTTTTCATGAGCTATGAGCTAATGCTTATTTCCTATAGGAATTACACTACAAGATTCCTATAGGAATTTTTCCTATAGGATATGTTCCTATGAATCAAACAACATGTATAGGAAATTTTCCCATAGGAACCAAATCCTTCACACTTCCTATGCAAATCCTTTGAATCAAAGGAGCCCTAACTCATTTACATGACATTAATTTTTCCATGAAGCAAAGTTAACACATCTATCAATTGGTACATTTTGGAGTGACTAAGAAGGATCCATGCTTATTCGTTTTCACGTGTTAAATTTGTTTAAATCTTGCTCAAACCTAGGATTTCACCAAGATTGAAATGGGCATGAAAATTCAAAAAAAAATGAAATACCAATGCACATAGTCTTCTTCTGTCATATATAGTAAGCATTCAAGATGATAAACAAGGTCTAGACATATTCAAACCAGGCAAATCATGTATCTACTCCCTAACGACCCTAAACTCCGTCTTATGAAGTAAGGCATGAAGAGAAGTGGTTTTGGGTTTCAAACATGCAAATTTCAAAAACCTCCCAAAAGCTTCATTTTAGAGTGACTAAGAAGGATCGAGGCTTACCTTTTCATTTTCATGTTTTAAACTTGTTTAAATCTTGGTCAAACCTAGCTAGTATTTGACCAATATTCAAATGGGCATAAAATTCAAAAAAATCAGAAAAATGAAAAACCAAAGCACATAGCCTTCTTATGTCATATAGTAAGAATTCAAGTTGATAAACAAGGTCTAGACATATTCAAACTAGAAAAATCATGTATCTACCCCTTACACTCTAAACTCTGTCTTATGAAGTCAATTAAGCATGAAGAGAAGTGGTTTTGGGTTTCAAACATGGAAATTTCAAAAACCTCCCAAAAGCTTCATTTTAGAGTGACTAAGAAGGATCCATGCTTACCTTTTAATTTTCAGATTTTAAACTTGTTTAAATCTTTGTGAAACCTAGGATTTGACCAAGATTCAAATGGGCATAAAAATTCAGGAAAAAACCAAAAGATTGATAAACCAAAGCACATAGCATTCTTATGTCATACAGTAAGCATTCAAGTTGATAAACAAGGTCTAGACATATTCAAACTAGAAAATCATGTATATATCTGCCCCTAACCTTAAACTCTGTCTTATGAAGTCAATCATGAAGAGAAGTGGTTTTGGGTTTCAAACATGAAAATTTCAAGAACATCCCAAAAGCCGCTTCATTTTAGAGTGACTAAGAAGGATCCATGCTTACCTTTTCGTTTTCATATTATATACTTGTTTAAATCCAGGTCAAACATAGGATTTGACCAAGATTCAAATGGGCATAAAAAAAAAAATAGAAGAATGAAAAACAAAAGCACATAGTCTTCGTATGTCATATAGTAAGCTTTCAAGTTGATAAACAAGGTTTAGACATGTTCAAACCAGACAAATCATGTATCTACCCCCTAACCATAAACTCGATCGATCTTATGAAGTCTAGCCTGAAGAGAAGTCGTATTGGTTTCAAACATGAAAATTTCAAGAACCTCCCAAAATCTTCAAATGGGCATAATATTCAAAAAAACCAGAAAAATGAAAAACCAAAGCACATAGCCTTCTTATGTCATATAGTAAGAATTCAAGTTGATAAACAAGGTCTAGACATATTCAAACTAGACAAATCATGTATCTACCCCTAACACTCTAAACTCTGTCTTATGAAGTCAAGCATGAAGAGAAGTGGTTTTTGGGTTTCAAACATGGAAATTTCAAAAACCTCCCAAAAGCTTCATTTTAGAGTGACTAAGAAGGATCCATGCTTACCTTTTAATTTTCAGATTTTAAACTTGTTTAAATCTTTGTGAAACCTAGGATTTGACCAAGATTCAAATGGGCATAAAAATTCAGGAAAAAACCAAAAGAATGATAAACCAAAGCACATAGCATTCTTATGTCATAGAGTAAGCATTCAAGTTGATTAACAAGGTCTAGACATATTCAAACTAGAAAATCATGTATATATCTATTCCTAACCTTAAACTCTGTCTTATGAAGCAATCATGAAGAGAAGTGGTTTTGGGTTTCAAACATGAAAATTTCAAGAACATCCCAAAAGTCGCTTCATTTTAGAGTGACTAAGAAGGATCCAGGCTTACCTTTTCGTTTTCATATTTTATACTTGTTTAAATCCAGGTCAAACATAGGATTTGACCAAGATTCAAATGGGCATAAAATAAAAAAAATAGAAGAATGAAAAACAAAAGCACATAGTCTTCTTATGTCATATAGTAAGCCTTGCAAGTTGATAAACAAGGTTTAGACATGTTCAAACCAGACAAATCATGTATCTAGCCCCTAACCATAAACTCGGTCGATCTTATGAAGTCGATCTAGCATGAAGAGAAGTCGTATTGGTTTCAAACATGAAAATTTCAAGAACCACCCAAAATCTTCAAATGGGCATATAACATTCAAAAAACTAGAAAAATGAAAAACCAAAGCACATATATAGCCTTCTTATGTCATATAGTAAGCATTCAAGTTGATAAACAAGCATGTCTAGACATATTCAAACCCGACAAATCATGTATCTACCCCCTAACCCTAAACTCTGCATGTCTTATGAAGTCAACCATGAAGAGAAGTGGTTTTGGGTTTCAAACATTGAGATTTCAAGAACCCCCCAAAAGCTTCATTTTAGAATGACTAGCTAGGAAGGATCCAGGCTTACCTTTTCATTTTCATGTTATAGACTTGTTTAAATCTTGGTCAAACCTAGGATTTGACCAAGATTCAAATGGGCATAAACATTCAAAAAAATCAAAAAATCAAAAACCAAAGCACATATAGTCTTCTTATGTCATATAGTAAGAATTGAAGTTGATAAACAAGGTCTAGACATATTCAAACTAGACAAATCATGTATCTACCCCCTAAAGCCCTAAACTAGCTTTGTCTTATGAAGTCAAGCATGAAGAGAAGTGTTTTTGGGTTTCAGACATGGAAATTTTGAAAACCTCCCAAAAACTTCATCTTAGAGTGACAAAGAAGGATCCAAGCTTACCTTTTCATTTTCATGTTTTAAGCTTGTTTAAATATTGGTCAAGCCTAGGATTTGACCAAGATTCAATTGGGCATAAAAATTCTGGAAAAAAAAAAAAAAAACCAAAGCACATAGTCTTCTTACGTCATATATATCTATAGTAAGCATATTCAAGTAGATAAACAAGGTATAGACATATTCAAAACAGACAAATCATGTATCTACCCCCTAACCCTAAACTCGGTCTTATGATGCCTAGCATGAAGAGAAGTCGTTTTGGGTTTCAAACGTTTAAGCCAAAAGCCCCATTTCATATATTTCAAATTTGGTTCAAATTTGAAAGACATACAAGTTATAGCACACATAGTGCATACATGTTCACACATACTGCACTAGATGCTAATTAACCCTATAGTTTGAGGCCATTTGGATGAGGTCGAAAAAAATCTTGGATTAGAAATGGGGTTGTTCGAACCCCGTAGTTGGATTTTTTATGAACTTGATCTGTAGTACTGGGCAAAACCCTAGTTTAACGTATTTAATTATAGATTCGTAGGTTGATTTTTCTACCTTTTTATTATTATTACTATGCAGCACATGTGTGTTTGCCCGTCGAGTGAAACTCGGAGGAAGAGGGATCACTCGGAAGGAGAGAAGAAGGGAGAGCATTATGGTGTCTCCCCTTTTTCGGGTGATGATGTTGACTTTTGTGCAGGGTTTGTCAGTGAGCAGGAGGTGCGAGCGAGCGAGCGAGTCGAGCGAGGCCGAGAATGAGAGAGATTTGTTTTTTTTGTGAGAGGGACAACCGAAGGATCCAGAAGGACCCACAGATTTCCAAAACGCATCCTGATGCGTCTTCTCTTGACAAAGAAGATGGCTTGGAGTTTGCGTACCTACTGCACTTGACTTGTGCTCACTGAAGTGTGGGACCTCACGCATGGGCACCACACGTAAGTGACAGACCTGTTGGCAATGTTGGTGTAAAAACTCGGTTGATTATTATAGTGCATTAGAACAAAGTTTCCTATGGATTCAACGGCAGGAAATCCAAGTTAACTCATTTACATGACATTAATTTTTCCATGAAGCAAAGTTAACACATCTATCAATTGGTACATTTTGGAGTGACTAAGAAGGATCCATGCTTATTCGTTTTCACGTGTTAAATTTGTTTAAATCTTGCTCAAACCTAGGATTTCACCAAGATTGAAATGGGCATGAAAATTCAAAAAAAAATGAAATACCAATGCACATAGTCTTCTTCTGTCATATAGTAAGCATTCAAGATGATAAACAAGGTCTAGACATATTCAAACCAGGCAAATCATGTATCTACTCCCTAACGACCCTAAACTCCGTCTTATGAAGTAAGGCATGAAGAGAAGTGGTTTTGGGTTTCAAACATGCAAATTTCAAAAACCTCCCAAAAGGTTCATTTTAGAGTGACTAAGAAGGATCGAGGCTTACCTTTTCATTTTCATGTTTTAAACTTGTTTAAATCTTGGTCAAACCTAGCTAGTATTTGACCAAGATTCAAATGGGCATAAAATTCAAAAAAATCAGAAAAATGAAAAACCAAAGCACATAGCCTTCTTATGTCATATAGTAAGAATTCAAGTTGACAAACAAGGTCTAGACGTATTCAAACTAGACAAATCATGTATCTACCCCTAACACTCTAAACTCTGTCTTATGAAGTCAATTAAGCATGAAGAGAAGTGGTTTTGGGTTTCAAACATGGAAATTTCAAAAACCTCCCAAAAGCTTCATTTTAGAGTGACTAAGAAGGATCCATGCTTACCTTTTAATTTTCAGATTTTAAACTTGTTTAAATCTTTGTGAAACCTAGGATTTGACCAAGATTCAAATGGGCATAAAAATTCAGGAAAAAACCAAAAGATTGATAAACCAAAGCACATAGCATTCTTATGTCATATAGTAAGCATTCAAGTTGATAAATAAGGTCTAGACATATTCAAACTAGAAAATCATGTATATATCTGCCCCTAACCCTAAACTCTGTCTTATGAAGTCAATCATGAAGAGAAGTGGTTTTGGGTTTCAAACATGAAAATTTCAAGAACATCCCAAAAGCCGCTTCATTTTAGAGTGACTAAGAAGGATCCATGCTTACCTTTTCGTTTTCATATTTTATACTTGTTTAAATCCAGGTCAAACATAGGATTTGACCAAGATTCAAATGGGCATAAAATAAAAAAATAGAAGAATGAAAAATAAAAGCACATAGTCTTCGTATGTCATATAGTAAGCTTTCAAGTTGATAAACAAGGTTTAGACATGTTCAAACCAGACAAATCATGTATCTACCCCCTAACCATAAACTCGGTCGATCTTATGAAGTCTAGCATGAAGAGAAGTCGTATTGGTTTCAAACATGAAAATTTCAAGAACCTCCCAAAATCTTCAAATGGGCATAAAATTCAAAAAAACCAGAAAAATGGAAAACCAAAGCACATAGCCTTCTTATGTCATATAGTAAGAATTCAAGTTGATAAACAAGGTCTAGACATATTCAAACTAGACAAATCATGTATCTACCCCTAACACTCTAAACTCTGTCTTATGAAGTCAAGCACGAAGAGAAGTGGTTTTTGGGTTTCAAACATAGAAATTTCAAAAACCTCCCAAAAGCTTCATTTTAGAGTGACTAAGAAGGATCCATGCTTACCTTTTAATTTTCAGATTTTAAACTTGTTTAAATCTTTGTGAAACCTAGGATTTGACCAAGATTCAAATGGGCATAAAAATTCAGGAAAAAACCAAAAGAATGATAAACTAAAGCACATAGCATTCTTATGTCATAGAGTAAGCATTCAAGTTGATTAACAAGGTCTAGACATATTCAAACTAGAAAATCATGTATATATCTATTCCTAACCTTAAACTCTGTCTTATGAAGCAATCATGAAGAGAAGTGGTTTTGGGTTTCAAACATGAAAATTTCAAGAACATCCCAAAAGTCGCTTCATTTTAGAGTGACTAAGAAGGATCCAGGCTTACCTTTTCGTTTTCATATTTTATACTTGTTTAAATCCAGGTCAAACATAGGATTTGACCAAGATTCAAATGGGCATAAAATAAAAAAAATAGAAGAATGAAAAACAAAAGCACATAGTCTTCTTATGTCATATAGTAAGCCTTGCAAGTTGATAAACAAGGTTTAGACATGTTCAAACCAGACAAATCATGTATCTAGCCCCTAACCATAAACTCGGTCGATCTTATGAAGTCTAGCATGAAGAGAAGTCGTATTGGTTTCAAACATGAAAATTTCAAGAACCACCCAAAATCTTCAAATGGGCATATAACATTCAAAAAACTAGAAAAATGAAAAACCAAAGCACATATATAGCCTTCTTATGTCATATAGTAAGCATTCAAGTTGATAAACAAGCATGTCTAGACATATTCAAACCCGACAAATCATGTATCTACCCCTAACCCTAAACTCTGCATGTCTTATGAAGTCAACCATGAAGAGAAGTGGTTTTTGGGTTTCAAACATTGAGATTTCAAGAACCCCCCAAAAGCTTCATTTTAGAATGACTAGCTAGGAAGGATCCAGGCTTACCTTTTCATTTTCATGTTATAGACTTGTTTAAATCTTGGTCAAACCTAGGATTTGACCAAGATTCAAATGGGCATAAACATTCAAAAAAATCAAAAAATCAAAAACCAAAGCACATATAGTCTTCTTATGTCATATAGTAAGAATTGAAGTTGATAAACAAGGTCTAGACATATTCAAACTAGACAAATCATGTATCTACCCCCTAAAGCCCTAAACTAGCTTTGTCTTATGAAGTCAAGCATGAAGAGAAGTGTTTTTGGGTTTCAGACATGGAAATTTTGAAAACCTCCCAAAAACTTCATCTTAGAGTGACAAAGAAGGATCCAAGCTTACCTTTTCATTTTCATGTTTTAAGCTTGTTTAAATATTGGTCAAGCCTAGGATTTGACCAAGATTCAAATGGGCATAAAAATTCTGGAAAAATAAAAAAATAAAAACCAAAGCACATAGTCTTCTTACGTCATATATATCTATAGTAAGCATATTCAAGTAGATAAACAAGGTATAGACATATTCAAAACAGACAAATCCTGTATCTACCCCCTAACCCTAAACTCGGTCTTATGATGCCTAGCATGAAGAGAAGTCGTTTTGGGTTTCAAACGTTTAAGCCAAAAGCCCCATTTCATATATTTCAAATTTGGTTCAAATTTGAAAGACATACAAGTTATAGCACACATAGTGCATACATGTTCACACATACTGCACTAGATGCTAATTAACCCTATAGTTTGAGGCCATTTGGATGAGGTCGAAAAAATCTTGGATTAGAAATGGGGTTGTTCGAACCCCGTAGTTGGATTTTTTATGAACTTGATCTGTAGTACTGGGCAAAA
Source organism: Lolium multiflorum (assembly GCA_030979885.1). Taxonomy (NCBI): domain Eukaryota; kingdom Viridiplantae; phylum Streptophyta; class Magnoliopsida; order Poales; family Poaceae; genus Lolium; species Lolium multiflorum. Next base: position 151,830,508 of record CM061748.1, read on the forward strand.
CCCTAGTTTAACGTATTTAATTATAGATTCGTAGGTTGATTTTTCTACCTTTTTATTATTATTACTATGCAGCACATGTGTGTTTGCCCGTCGAGTGAAACTCGGAGGAAGAGGGATCACTCGGAAGGAGAGAAGAAGGGAGAGCATTATGGTGTCTCCCCTTTTTCGGGTGATGATGTTGACTTTTGTGCAGGGTTTGTCAGTGAGCAGGAGGTGCGAGCGAGCGAGCGAGCGAGTCGAGCGAGGCCGAGAATGAGAGAGATTTGTTTTTTTGTGAGAGGGACAACCGAAGGATCCAGAAGGACCCACAGATTTCCAAAACGCATCCTGATGCGTCTTCTCTTGACAAAGAAGATGGCTTGGAGTTTGCGTACCTACTGCACTTGACTTGTGCTCACTGAAGTGTGGGACCTCACGCATGGGCACCACACGTAAGTGACAGACCTGTTGGCAATGTTGGTGTAAAAACTCGGTTGATTATTATAGTGCATTAGAACAAAGTTTCCTATGGATTCAACGGCAGGAAATCCAAGTTAACTCATTTACATGACATTAATTTTTCCATGAAGCAAAGTTAACACATCTATCAATTGGTACATTTTGGAGTGACTAAGAAGGATCCATGCTTATTCGTTTTCACGTGTTAAATTTGTTTAAATCTTGCTCAAACCTAGGATTTCACCAAGATTGAAATGGGCATGAAAATTCAAAAAAAAATGAAATACCAATGCACATAGTCTTCTTCTGTCATATAGTAAGCATTCAAGATGATAAACAAGGTCTAGACATATTCAAACCAGGCAAATCATGTATCTACTCCCTAACGACCCTAAACTCCGTCTTATGAAGTAAGGCATGAAGAGAAGTGGTTTTGGGTTTCAAACATGCAAATTTCAAAAACCTCCCAAAAGCTTCATTTTAGAGTGACTAAGAAGGATCGAGGCTTACCTTTTCATTTTCATGTTTTAAACTTGTTTAAATCTTGGTCAAACCTAGCTAGTATTTGACCAAGATTCAAATGGGCATAAAATTCAAAAAAATCAGAAAAATGAAAAACCAAAGCACATAGCCTTCTTATGTCATATAGTAAGAATTCAAGTTGATAAACAAGGTCTAGACGTATTCAAACTAGACAAATCATGTATCTACCCCTAACACTCTAAACTCTGTCTTATGAAGTCAATTAAGCATGAAGAGAAGTGGTTTTGGGTTTCAAACATGGAAATTTCAAAAACCTCCCAAAAGCTTCATTTTAGAGTGACTAAGAAGGATCCATGCTTACCTTTTAATTTTCAGATTTTAAACTTGTTTAAATCTTTGTGAAACCTAGGATTTGACCAAGATTCAAATGGGCATAAAAATTCAGGAAAAAACCAAAAGATTGATAAACCAAAGCACATAGCATTCTTATGTCATATAGTAAGCATTCAAGTTGATAAATAAGGTCTAGACATATTCAAACTAGAAAATCATGTATATATCTGCCCCTAACCCTAAACTCTGTCTTATGAAGTCAATCATGAAGAGAAGTGGTTTTGGGTTTCAAACATGAAAATTTCAAGAACATCCCAAAAGCCGCTTCATTTTAGAGTGACTAAGAAGGATCCATGCTTACCTTTTCGTTTTCATATTTTATACTTGTTTAAATCCAGGTCAAACATAGGATTTGACCAAGATTCAAATGGGCATAAAATAAAAAAATAGAAGAATGAAAAACAAAAGCACATAGTCTTCGTATGTCATATAGTAAGCTTTCAAGTTGATAAACAAGGTTTAGACATGTTCAAACCAGACAAATCATGTATCTACCCCCTAACCATAAACTCGGTCGATCTTATGAAGTCTAGCATGAAGAGAAGTCGTATTGGTTTCAAACATGAAAATTTCAAGAACCTCCCAAAATCTTCAAATGGGCATAATATTCAAAAAAACCAGAAAAATGAAAAACCAAAGCACATAGCCTTCTTATGTCATATAGTAAGAATTCAAGTTGATAAACAAGGTCTAGACATATTCAAACTAGACAAATCATGTATCTACCCCTAACACTCTAAACTCTGTCTTATGAAGTCAAGCATGAAGAGAAGTGGTTTTGGGTTTCAAACATGGAAATTTCAAAAACCTCCCAAAAGCTTCATTTTAGAGTGACTAAGAAGGATCCATGCTTACCTTTTAATTTTCAGATTTTAAACTTGTTTAAATCTTTGTGAAACCTAGGATTTGACCAAAGATTCAAATGGGCATAAAAATTCAGGAAAAAACCAAAAGAATGATAAACTAAAGCACATAGCATTCTTATGTCATAGAGTAAGCATTCAAGTTGATTAACAAGGTCTAGACATATTCAAACTAGAAAATCATGTATATATCTATTCCTAACCTTAAACTCTGTCTTATGAAGCAATCATGAAGAGAAGTGGTTTTGGGTTTCAAACATGAAAATTTCAAGAACATCCCAAAAGTCGCTTCATTTTAGAGTGACTAAGAAGGATCCAGGCTTACCTTTTCGTTTTCATATTTTATACTTGTTTAAATCCAGGTCAAACATAGGATTTGACCAAGATTCAAATGGGCATAAAATAAAAAAATAGAAGAATGAAAAACAAAAGCACATAGTCTTCTTATGTCATATAGTAAGCCTTGCAAGTTGATAAACAAGGTTTAGACATGTTCAAACCAGACAAATCATGTATCTAGCCCCTAACCATAAACTCGGTCGATCTTATGAAGTCTAGCATGAAGAGAAGTCGTATTGGTTTCAAACATGAAAATTTCAAGAACCACCCAAAATCTTCAAATGGGCATATAACATTCAAAAAACTAGAAAAATGAAAAACCAAAGCACATATATAGCCTTCTTATGTCATATAGTAAGCATTCAAGTTGATAAACAAGCATGTCTAGACATATTCAAACCCGACAAATCATGTATCTACCCCCTAACCCTAAACTCTGCATGTCTTATGAAGTCAACCATGAAGAGAAGTGGTTTTTGGGTTTCAAACATTGAGATTTCAAGAACCCCCCAAAAGCTTCATTTTAGAATGACTAGCTAGGAAGGATCCAGGCTTACCTTTTCATTTTCATGTTATAGACTTGTTTAAATCTTGGTCAAACCTAGGATTTGACCAAGATTCAAATGGGCATAAACATTCAAAAAAATCAAAAAATCAAAAACCAAAGCACATATAGTCTTCTTATGTCATATAGTAAGAATTGAAGTTGATAAACAAGGTCTAGACATATTCAAACTAGACAAATCATGTATCTACCCCCTAAAGCCCTAAACTAGCTTTGTCTTATGAAGTCAAGCATGAAGAGAAGTGTTTTTGGGTTTCAGACATGGAAATTTTGAAAACCTCCCAAAAACTTCATCTTAGAGTGACAAAGAAGGATCCAAGCTTACCTTTTCATTTTCATGTTTTAAGCTTGTTTAAATATTGGTCAAGCCTAGGATTTGACCAAGATTCAAATGGGCATAAAAATTCTGGAAAAATAAAAAAATAAAAACCAAAGCACATAGTCTTCTTACGTCATATATATCTATAGTAAGCATATTCAAGTAGATAAACAAGGTATAGACATATTCAAAACAGACAAATCCTGTATCTACCCCCTAACCCTAAACTCGGTCTTATGATGCCTAGCATGAAGAGAAGTCGTTTTGGGTTTCAAACGTTTAAGCCAAAAGCCCCATTTCATATATTTCAAATTTGGTTCAAATTTGAAAGACATACAAGTTATAGCACACATAGTGCATACATGTTCACACATACTGCACTAGATGCTAATTAACCCTATAGTTTGAGGCCATTTGGATGAGGTCGAAAAAAATCTTGGATTAGAAATGGGGTTGTTCGAACCCCGTAGTTGGATTTTTTATGAACTTGATCTGTAGTACTGGGCAAAACCCTAGTTTAACGTATTTAATTATAGATTCGTAGGTTGATTTTTCTACCTTTTTATTATTATTACTATGCAGCACATGTGTGTTTGCCCGTCGAGTGAAACTCGGAGGAAGAGGGATCACTCGGAAGGAGAGAAGAAGGGAGAGCATTATGGTGTCTCCCCTTTTTCGGGTGATGATGTTGACTTTTGTGCAGGGTTTGTCAGTGAGCAGGAGGTGCGAGCGAGCGAGCGAGCGAGCGAGCGAGTCGAGCGAGGCCGAGAATGAGAGAGATTTGTTTTTTTTGTGAGAGGGACAACCGAAGGATCCAGAAGGACCCACAGACTTCCAAAACGCATCCTGATGCGTCTTCTCTTGACAAAGAAGATGGCTTGGAGTTTGCGTACCTACTGCACTTGACTTGTGCTCACTGAAGTGTGGGACCTCACGCATGGGCACCACACGTAAGTGACAGACCTGTTGGTGTAAAAACTCGGTTGATTATTATAGTGCATTAGAACAAAGTTTCCTATGGATTCAACGGTAGGAAATCCAAGTTAACTCATTTACATGACATTAATTTTTCCATGAAGCAAAGTTAACACATCTATCAATTGGTACATTTTGGAGTGACTAAGAAGGATCCATGCTTATTCGTTTTCACGTGTTAAATTTGTTTAAATCTTGCTCAAACCTAGGATTTCACCAAGATTGAAATGGGCATGAAAATTCAAAAAAAAATGAAATACCAATGCACATAGTCTTCTTCTGTCATATATAGTAAGCATTCAAGATGATAAACAAGGTCTAGACATATTCAAACCAGGCAAATCATGTATCTACTCCCTAACGACCCTAAACTCCGTCTTATGAAGTAAGGCATGAAGAGAAGTGGTTTTGGGTTTCAAACATGGAAATGTCAAAAACCTCCCAAAAGCTTCATTTTAGAGTGACTAAGAAGGATCCATGCTTACCTTTTAATTTTCAGATTTTAAACTTGTTTAAATCTTTGTGAAACCTAGGATTTGACCAAGATTCAAATGGGCATAAAAATTCAGGAAAAAACCAAAAGATTGATAAACCAAAGCACATAGCATTCTTATGTCATATAGTAAGCATTCAAGTTGATAAATAAGGTCTAGACATATTCAAACTAGAAAATCATGTATATATCTGCCCCTAACCTTAAACTCTGTCTTATGAAGTCAATCATGAAGAGAAGTGGTTTTGGGTTTCAAACATGAAAATTTCAAGAACATCCCAAAAGCCGCTTCATTTTAGAGTGACTAAGAAGGATCCAGGCTTACCTTTTCGTTTTCATATTTTATACTTGTTTAAATCCAGGTCAAACATAGGATTTGACCAAGATTCAAATGGGCATAAAATAAAAAAATAGAAGAATGAAAAACAAAAGCACATAGTCTTCTTATATATGTCATATAGTAAGCTTTCAAGTTGATAAACAAGGTTTAGACATGTTCAAACCAGACAAATCATGTATCTACCCCCTAACCATAAACTCGGTCGATCTTATGAAGTCTAGCATGAAGAGAAGTCGTATTGGTTTCAAACATGAAAATTTCAAGAACCTCCCAAAATCTTCAAATGGGCATAAAATTCAAAAAACCGGAAAAATGAAAAACCAAAGCACATAGCCTTCTTATGTCATATAGTAAGCATTCAAGTTGATAAACAAGCATGTCTAGACATATTCAACCCCGACAAATCATGTATCTACCCCTAACCCTAAACTCTGCATGTCTTATGAAGTCAACCATGAAGAGAAGTGGTTTTGGGTTTCAAACATTGAGATTTCAAGAACCCCCCAAAAGCTTCATTTTAGAATGACTAAGAAGGATCCAGGCTTACCTTTTCATTTTCATGTTATAGACTTGTTTAAATCTTGGTCAAACCTCTAGGATTTGACCAAGATTCAAATGGGCATAAACATTCAGAAAAAATCAAAAAATCAAAAACCAAAGCACATATAGTCTTCTTATGTCATATAGTAAGAATTGAAGTTGATAAACAAGGTCTAGACATATTCAAACCAGACAAATCGTGTATCTACACCTAACCCTAAACTATATCTAATGAAGTCAAGCATGATGAGAAATGGTTTTGGGTTTCAAACATTGAGATTTCAAGAACCCCCCAAAAGCTTCATTTTAGAATGACTAAGAAGGATCCAGGCTTACCTTTTCATTTTCATGTTATAGACTTGTTTAAATCTTGGTCAAACCTAGGATTTGACCAAGATTCAAATGGGCATAAACATTCAGAAAAATCAAAAAATCAAAAACCAAAGCACATGTAGTCTTCTTATGTCATATAGTAAGAATTGAAGCTGATAAACAAGGTCTAGACATATTCAAACCAGACAAATCGTGTATCTACACCTAACCCTAAACTATATCTAATGAAGTCAAGCATGATGAGAAATGGTTTTGGGTTTCAAACATGGAAATTTCAAAAACCTCCCAAAAGCTTCATTTTAGAGTGACTAAGAAGGATCCAGGCTTACCTTTTCATTTTCATGTTTTAAAATTATTTAAATCCTGGTCAAAACTAGGATTTGATCAAGATTCAAATGGGTATAAAATAAAATAAAAAACGCACCTAGCCTTTTTCTGTCATATAATGATCATTCAAGTTGATAAACATGGTCTAGACATATTCAAACTAGAAAATCGTGTATCTACCCTGTCCCTGGCTAACCCTAAACTCTGTCTTATGAAGTCAAGCATGAAGAGAAGTGTTTTTGGGTTTCAGACATGGAAATTTTGAAAACCTCCCAAAAACTTCATCTTAGAGTGACAAAGAAGGATCCAAGCTTACCTTTTCATTTTCATGTTTTAAGCTTGTTTAAATATTGGTCAAGCCTAGGATTTGACCAAGATTCAAATGGGCATAAAAATTCTGGAAAAATAAAAAAAATAAAAACCAAAGCACATAGTCTTCTTACGTCATATATATCTATAGTAAGCATATTCAAGTAGATAAACAAGGTATAGACATATTCAAAACAGACAAATCCTGTATCTACCCCCTAACCCTAAACTCGGTCTTATGATGCCTAGCATGAAGAGAAGTCGTTTTGGGTTTCAAACGTTTAAGCCAAAAGCCCCATTTCATATATTTCAAATTTGGTTCAAATTTGAAAGACATACAAGTTATAGCACACATAGTGCATACATGTTCACACATACTGCACTAGATGCTAATTAACCCTATAGTTTGAGGCCATTTGGATGAGGTCGAAAAAATCTTGGATTAGAAATGGGGTTGTTCGAACCCCGTAGTTGGATTTTTTATGAACTTGATCTGTAGTACTGGGCAAAACCCTAGTTTAACGTATTTAATTATAGATTCGTAGGTTGATTTTTCTACCTTTTTATTATTATTACTATGCAGCACATGTGTGTTTGCCCGTCGAGTGAAACTCGGAGGAAGAGGGATCACTCGGAAGGAGAGAAGAAGGGAGAGCATTATGGTGTCTCCCCTTTTTCGGGTGATGATGTTGACTTTTGTGCAGGGTTTGTCAGTGAGCAGGAGGTGAGCGAGCGAGCGAGCGAGTCGAGCGAGGCCGAGAATGAGAGAGATTTGTTTTTTTTTTGTGAGGGACAACCGAAGGATCCAGAAGGACCCACAGACTTCCAAAACGCATCCTGATGCGTCTTCTCTTGACAAAGAAGATGGCTTGGAGTTTGCGTACCTACTGCACTTGACTTGTGCTCACTGAAGTGTGGGACCTCACGCATGGGCACCACACGTAAGTGACAGACCTGTTGGTGTAAAAACTCGGTTGATTATTATAGTGCATTAGAACAAAGTTTCCTATGGATTCAACGGTAGGATCCAAGCTTACCTTTTCATTTTCATGTTTTAAGCTTGTTTAAATATTGGTCAAACCTAGGATTTGACCAAGATTCAAATGGGCATAAACATTCAGAAAAAATCAAAAAATCAAAAACCAAAGCACATATAGTCTTCTTATGTCATATAGTAAGAATTGAAGTTGATAAACAAGGTCTAGACATATTCAAACCAGACAAATCGTGTATCTACACCTAACCCTAAACTATATCTAATGAAGTCAAGCATGATGAGAAATGGTTTTGGGTTTCAAACATGGAAATTTCAAAAACCTCCCAAAAGCTTCATTTTAGAGTGACTAAGAAGGATCCAGGCTTACCTTTTCATTTTCATGTTTTAAAATTATTTAAATCCTGGTCAAAACTAGGATTTGATCTTGATTCAAATGGGCATAAACATTCAGAAAAAAACAAAAAATCAAAAACCAAAGCACATATAGTCTTCTTATGTCATATAGTAAGAATTGAAGTTGATAAACAAGGTCTAGACATATTCAAACCAGACAAATCGTGTATCTACACCTAACCCTAAACTATATCTAATGAAGTCAAGCATGATGAGAAATGGTTTTGGGTTTCAAACATTGAGATTTCAAGAACCCCCCAAAAGCTTCATTTTAGAATGACTAAGAAGGATCCAGGCTTACCTTTTCATTTTCATGTTATAGACTTGTTTAAATCTTGGTCAAACCTAGGATTTGACCAAGATTCAAATGGGCATAAACATTCAGAAAAAATTAAAAAATCAAAAACCAAAGCACATATAGTCTTCTTATGTCATATAGTAAGAATTGAAGTTGATAAACAAGGTCTAGACATATTCAAACTAGACAAATCATGTATCTACCCCCTAAAGCCCTAAACTAGCTTTGTCTTATGAAGTCAAGCATGAAGAGAAGTGTTTTTGGGTTTCAAACATGGAAATTTTGAAAACCTCCCAAAAACTTCATTTTAGAGTGACTAAGAAGGATCCAGGCTTACCTTTTCATTTTCATGTTTTAAACTTGTTTAAATCTTGGTCAAACCTAGGATTTGGCCAAGATTCAAGTTGATAAACATGGTCTAGACATATTCAAACTAGAAAATCATGTATCTACCCCTAGCCCTAACCCTAAACTCTGTCTTATGAAGTCAAACATGAAGAGAAGTGGTTTTGGGTTTCAAACATGCATGGAAATTTCGAAAACCTCCCAAAAACTTCATCTTAGAGTGACTAAGAAGGATCCATGATTACCTTTTCATTTTAATGTTTTAAACTTGTTTAAATCTTGGTCAAACCCTAGGATTTGGCCAAGATTCAAATGGGCATAAACATTCAGAAAGAACAAAAAATGAAAAACCAATGCACATGCATAGTCTTCTTAGGTCATATAGTAAGCATTCAAGTTGATAAACAAGCATGTCTAGACATATTCAAACCCGACAAATCATGTATCTACCCCATAACCCTAAACTCATCTGTCTTATGAAGTCAACCATGAAGAGAAGTGGTTTTGGGTTTCAAACATTGAGATTTCAAGAACCCCCCAAAAGCTTCATTTTAGAATGACTAAGAAGGATCCATGCTTACCTTTTCACTTTCATGTTTTAAACTTGTTTAAATCTTGGTCAAACCTAGGATTTGACCAAGATTCAAATGGGCATATATAAACATTCAGAAAAAACAAAAACCAAAAACCAAAGCACATATATATATAGCCTTCTTATGTCATATATATATATAGTAAGCATTCAAGTTGATGAACAAGGTCTAGACATATTCAAAACAGAAAAGGCATGTATCTACCCCTAACCCTTAACTTTGTCTTATGAAGTCAAGCATGAAGAGAAGTGGTTTCGGGTTTCAAACATGGAAATTTCTAAAACTTCCCAAAAGCTTAATTTTAGAGTGACTAGGAAGGATCCAGGCTTACCTTTTCATTTTCATGTTTTAAGTTTGTTTAAATCCTAGTCAAACCTAGGATTTGACCAAGATTCAAATGAGCATAAAAATTCAGAAAAAATCAAAAAAAATGAAAACCCAAAGCACATAGCCTTCTTACGTCATATATATAGTAATTAAGCATTCAAGTTGATAAACAAGGTCTAGACATATTCAAAACATACAAATCATGTACTCCGTATCTACCCCCAACCCTAAACTATGTTTTTGGGGGATTTCTTTGACGAAGTTATAACACCCCCACATTTCACATTGGAATTACTTTCAGTAAATCAGCATAAAGTCGTTTAAATGTGCGAAACTATCTTGAAAGTACTAAAACCGTAAAAGTTGGGAATTGGCACTAAAATATGGCGTAATTTATCTAAAAAATGTAGAGTTGCCAGTTTGACCCGTATCTTATATGTACACCATTCACAAAATAAACATATTTTGTCATCTAGAAAATGAAAAAAATATTTTTTATACCGAAAAGTTGAAAAGTCTAGTCATTAACATTGTTGGGAATGGCAAGATGCACCACCATGCCCAATTTGGGCACATTGTAACAAACTGTGCCACAAATATGGCCATAACTATATCATTTGGCTTGCAAACCATGAATCTTCATACACGATAGTCCGCTTTGTGAAGACATTTTGTTTTTCACTACCCTATCACATGTTTCTTATTTTCCCTGTCAACTAACACATACAAGCACACTCCATGTAGAAGGGTTTCATTTTTCAGGTTTTCTTCAGTTTCATTTATTTATTTCAAAACCAGGTCAAAATGTTTTACATGATTATCCTGCAAAGGGGTTGAATATTTCAGTACTATCGCTGGTTTCTATATATAGTAAGTAATATGTATATAAAAATTATTTATGGGGACTTGTAGGACCAAGTTATAACATATCTACAATTCAAATTTGAATTACTTTCAATAAATCAGCATAAAGTCATTTAAATGTGCGAAACTAGCTAGAAAGCACTAAAAACCGTAAATTTGGGATTTGTCATTAAAATATGGCGTAATTTATTTAAAAAATGTAGATGCGCCATTTTGACCCATATCTTTTCTACCCCATGCACAAAAAAACATATTTTATCATCTAGAAAATGAAAAACGATTTTTTATACCGAAAACTTGAAAAGTCTAGTCATCAACATTGTTAGAAATGGCAAGATGCACCACCATGCCCAATTAGGGAACACTATAACAAACAATGTTGTCCAGGGATAATCAAACTTGGTAATATGAACTATGAGATTGAACAAAACGTTATATTTGGTTTACCCTTTGAACCTCCTAACTTACCACAACATTGACTTCTTATTTTTATTTACAAATAGATATTTTAATATCCCATTGTTGTGCAATAATATATGTTTTTTATTATCTCAAATCAATTAGCATTTGATTTTAAAAAACTACCATAATAATTCATGAGAAAGCGTTGAACAAGTTTCAGAATGTAATTTTAGACTTGATAGTTGATATGACCAATAATAGACTTAAATTAAATTGGATTTCAAAGTTCAGATTTTATAAGCGAATATAGTTTCATGTTGCAGACTATGTATTAGCTTGAGGGGCACCCCTAGAATAAAGTAGGTCGGTCACTTACGTGTGGTCCCATGCGTGTAGGTCCCACACATCAGTGAGCACAAGTCACGTGCGGTAGGTAGGCAAACTCCCAGCAATCTTCTTTGTTAAGTAAAGACGCGTCGTCAAGACTCTCTCTCTCTCTCTCTCTCCTGTCGCTGAAAAAAATGAATATTAGACGGGCGCGTAGCCTGCACTGCAGGTCTACATAACTGAAACCCTGTGTGCCAGTCAACATCACTCACCGAAAAAAGTGAAGCATTTCTTTTCACCATAAATAACAGCGGCCCCGTGAGGCACTGCTCTCCCTTTCTCTTTCTCCTTCCGTGTGATCCCTCTTCCACCTTTTATCCTTTGCACGATCGAAACTCCACTTATTGTTGTCATTGTTGCACAAAACACTCACTTAACCTGTTCTTTTGCACATATCACCAACTCATGTATTTGTTGCACAAAGGTCTAAATCTGTCGCTAAGCTACTTTACTCTAAATCTGATGACCGGGACCTAGAAGGTAGTGATATCCATTGTCATTGTGTAGTGTGTTTTTTAGAACTCTAAAAGAATATGAAAATATTTTAGCAATTGAAATAATATAAATTAACTAATATGGGATCGATAGTCATGAAATATATTTTCTACTATCCGGCCAATATCAAGTGTCATGAAATATATTCATTGTAAACTTAGTGATAATCACTCGAGTTTGATATGAATGGCCTAGCTAGCTATGGGCATCTCCCACTATATATGTTGTCCACACGACCAAGCAACAAGCATCCATGAGGAAAGTTTCTTATGGGTGACTTTCATCTCTGCCGCAAAACACGCGCCGAAATTGTTGGCGCGTCCCATTTTCAAGCTACCCCAAAACCTGCGGTTTGCCCGTCGGCCTATAAACATCGGTCCACAGAGGATATTTCCCTGTAGAGCACAATTCGAACACCACATCTTTCTCATGCTTCTACCAGGCACACTCCCACGACGACGGCCGTGCCCCACCGCCCCTCCTCACCATCACTGCCTTCTCACCGGCCACCGTAGTGACCGACCACGTTTTACCGGCTCCCTTGCTGCCTAGCAAGCCGGATTAGCTTCCTCGACGCCGACGTTCACCGCGCCATATCTCCTCCGGATCTGCTTCCCCGACTCTGTAGTCCACCTCACCGGAGATCGAGATGGGCAAAAAACGCGGCCCCAAAGTCGACCACCCCCAACCAAAGAGTAAATCCGCCCGGGCCTCAGACGAAGGTTGATGAATACTTTACATGTCCGCTTTTGTTATATGCATTTGATTTCTTACACTAGTTTTCGTTGCTTTCTTGCAATGCATTCTTGCTGATATTAGATCAGTGTAGATAGTTGTTTGCCGCGTAGCTATATGAGATCTTAACCTTACATCTGCTGATCGAGAGGAAGATCGAGGTTATGTCCGCTTTCGTTATGCATTTCTTTTCCGAGAATCACTTCTGTGTGATATGTTTTGGGGGTTTGAAGTATGCATTTTACAAAGGTTATGATAGCAGTCAAGCTAGCAGAGCAATTTGTTGATAGTATTAAACTGCCTGTATTTTTTTTATCTCGGAACTCTGCTGATCGTAACCTTACATCTGCTGATGGAGAGGCAGAGCTTATGTCCGCTTTCGTTACGCATTTCTTTTCCAAATATCACTTCTGTGCGGTACTTTTTTGGGGTTTGAAGTATACTACATTACTACCTCCACCCCAAACCTGAAGGCTTATTTATAAAAGTCAAACCAAGTAAAGTTTGACCAAACTTTCAGAACAATCTATCAAGAAATATAATATTTTGTAGATACCGTACGAAAATATATTCGTTATCTATTTAATGATATTAAATTTGTATTTTGCATGTTAATGATTTTTGATAAAAACTTCGGGATGGTGGTAGTACGTATTACAAAGGTTATGATAGCAGTCAAGCTAGGAGAGCAATTTATTGATAGTATTAAACTGCCTGTATTTTTTTCTATTTGCAACTCTGTGTGCGCCATGTGGAATTGCATGCTCTAGCCAGTTCATCCAATGAGGTTTTATCACTTAACACCAGAAGTTCAGGATTTTTTTTATCACAGAACCACAACCCTAGAAATTTGTATCACAAAACACTAACATTTGGGGTAATTGTTTCGCAGAATACATGATCTCTGTTTGATAGCCCATTAGTGACCTCCGGCCACCGTCAGTTTAAGAGTGACCGCAGGAGAAAGACAATTAGACTTTATTTTGTGGTATTTGCTGTTAAACGCAAATACAAAGCTGTTTGTCAACACTAGTTGTTAAATCTTATGTCCAGACAGTTCAAAATAAAATCTTATGTCCAGGGTAGTTGTATTGGTAAACATTATCAAAACCTTATGCTGGTACAGAATATATTACCCAAATCTCATGTTCTTGTGTGGTTATAATTTCTTGTGGATATTTGTCATATGGTAATTCATTTGTGTGTAGCATATGTAACAAGTGTGACTCATATTCTCATTTCCACAGAGTGTCTACAAAATTTCACACCAAAATTCATTTGTTTGTAGCAAACATGCTCACGTACTGTAAATTGGTGTCACGCTGTAGGGTCATGCTCTTGTCAAGCCGACTAATGACAAATAATGTGTTATGTGAAATAATTTCCCCAAATGTTGGTGTTTTGTGATTAAAAATCCCCAACTTGTGGTGCTAAGTGATAAAACCACTCATTCAATAGACCGAGCCTTAGGCATGTATCATTAGATATTTTTTTAGGAAGGCTGCAAATATTTATTTTGAATACTGCGTTGCTACTTGCTAGGATTTGAACTCAGGACCTTGTAGGTCTGATACCATTTCGAATTGCATGCTCTAGCAAGTTCATCCAATAGATCGATCTGTTGGAATTTGGAAGACCCTAGGCAATTATATTAAGCACACGCCATTCCATATGGTTAACCATTGGCATGAAAATGACACTTATATGTGTTTGAGTCTATATGTGGATTGCTTAGCCCTTTCCATCAGTTCGGACTTTTGGTTGCGTTGGCTACTGCATGAAGCTTGACATCATACTTATCCTAAAAATTGTTGCTGCTGCCCTTTGTTGCCCAACATAAATTATTTTTGAGCCATAATTTGTTTGCCCTTTCCATCAGTCCGGACTTCCGGTTGCGTTGGCTAGTGCATGAAGCTTGACAATATGAACATCAATTATTTTTGAGCCATAGTTTGTTTGTCATTACACCTTTTGAGCAGTCTCACTGCTACTATTAATTTGTTCTTATATGCACAGTTCCATGATAAATCTCATCTGCATTTCTCGCCAATGCATGTTAGGTCTTCCACTCGAGAATGAGTACGAAGAGCAACGGAGGCAAACTATTCTGCATAATAGCCGAGTTGCAGCCTCGTTGGGCCTAACACTACATCCTTCTACAAGGTCTAGTGCAAAAACGCCACCCACCTCCCTCACAAAGGATACGGAACATTCCTCTGATTCAGAATTTGATCCTGCTGATTGTGATGGCGAGCTGACTCAGGAAGATGCCCTGGTCGACTATCGTCTGCAACACAACAAGGTGAGTTTTCTCTGTCCTGTCATCGAATTATTTGTCCCAACTTCCATTTGTTGTATCCCAGTCCTACCAAATATGTTACCCATGCCATGTTCAATCTCATTACTACAATTTTTCCTGCTTAGTTAACGCCTCATATATGTTTTGGCATATGTTGCCTGACTGTTTTTCCATTCCATCTGCATATCATCATCATATAATATTGTACATTGAAATATCATTTATGTGTGACAGGCATCTGCAGATTCGGGAAAGAACTTTTCAAGAACGAATAGGAGGAAGAACACTCAACAGGAACCTCAGGCTGATACCGGAGGATGGGTGACAGTGCGTAATAAAAAAAGAGTTAAGCCTGATGCTCGTGCTGCTCCTCCTATTACAAGGTCTAACAAGAGACTGACACGAGGTGGCGAACAGGCCAAGAATGATAACAGTAAAAGGTCTCGTAAAAACCACAAACCATCGAATCAGACAGAAGTAGCCCCAGCATGTACCAGCCCACACATTCCACAACCACCAGTTGCCAATACTGTTTCTCAGCAACAATTGCCAACAGAACCAGTTTCCACAGCAAATTCTAGCCAAGAATTGGCACCATCAGGAGTGGTGGTAGGTAATAATGGCCAAGGACACATGATGCTAGTCCCAGATGATACAGCCTCAAATGTCCAAACAGTGCTGCCACAACACCAGCAAACTGGTGATGATCTCCCTCCGACCCTTAGTCCTGCGAAAGACAACTCCTCTCCCGATGATGAGACCCACGCCAAAAAAGGTAATACTTTTTTCAAGACTTGTAGTTTAATGCTCCCTTATGTATCTATATACCATGATAGCTTGATGTAATGCTTAACTTGGTAGGTTCGCCACGATCAATAAAAACGAGGGGGCCAACGGTAGGAAAAAAACTTGCAGCTAAGATTTCCGGAATGGGTTCAAGATTTCGCATCACATCTATTGTAGGTGGCAGAAGGCCACTTCATCCGCATGAATCTTCATATCTTGTATCACAGGTTGGCCATTTTATCAGGAATGAACTTCCTACCTTCCCATTGTGGAAGCAGCACGTTGACACCCCTTCACAGTTCGAGAGTTTAGTGCATAATTTACACGTAAGTCATGCTTCTCCTGGTAATGATAAATTATTCCACATTGATCTGTCCCATTTCTTGTAGCTTACTGTTGTTTCTATGCTATATAACTCACCAATCATTCCACCGTTGTGAGCAGTTAAGGTTTGAATTCGATGAGGATAATGAGGATGTAAAGTTTGTCATCGCTTCCATATTCAAAGAATTGTTGCGCCAGCACCGCTATAAGCTTAAGGCGACATACTTCACTGGCCAGATTACTGCCAATGTTCGAACAAAGTCTCCTGCACCCTGTATGACTGACGAGCAGTGGGGAGATCTTGTCAAGCATTGGTCTGATCCAAAGAATGTGGTATGGCTTATGAGGACCGTGAAACCAGATTAAATTCCGAATACTTATTTTGCGCCAGTGTCTCACTAGTCTCCTTTTGCAGACGTTGTCTAAAAGGAACCAGGCTAACCGCTTGAAACTGTTGGAGATATGCCCAAGAGGCAATAATAAAAGTGGTTATTATATATCTTTATGTTTATGATAAAAGTTTATATACCATGCTATAATTGTATTAACTGAAACATTGATACATGTGTGATATGTAAACAAACAAAGAGTCCCTAGTAAGCCTCTTAACTAGCTTGTTGATTAATAGATGATTAGTTTCATAATCATGAACATTGGATGTTATTAATAACAAGGTTATATCATTGTATGAATGATGTAATGGACACACCCAATTAAGCGTAGCATAAGATCACGTCATTAAGTTATTTGCTATAAGCTTTCAATACATAGTTACCTAGTCCTTATGACCATGAGATCATGTAAATCACTTATACCGGAAAGGTACTTTGATTACATCAAACGCCACTGCGTAAATGGGTGGTTATAAAGGTGGGATTAAGTATCCGGAAAGTATGAGTTGAGGCATATGGATCAATAGTGGGATTTGTCCATCCCGATGACGGATAGATATACTCTGGGCCCTCTCGGTGGAATGTCGTCTAATGTCTTGCAAGCATATGAATAAGTTCATAAGAGACCACATACCACGGTACGAGTAAAGAGTACTTGTCAGGAGACGAGGTTGAACAAGGTATAGTGTGATACCGATGATCAAACCTCGGACAAGTAAAATATCGCGTGACAAAGGGAATTGGTATCGTATGTGAATGGTTCATTCGATCACTAAAGTCATCGTTGAATATGTGGGAGCCATTATGGATCTCCAGATCCCGCTATTGGTTATTGGTCGGAGTGAGTACTCAACCATGTCCGCATAGTTCGCGAACCGTAGGGTGACACACTTAAAGTTGGATGTTGAAATGGTAGAACTTGAATATGGAATGGAGTTCGAATATTTGTTCGGAGTCCCGGATGTGATCCCGGACATCACGAGGAGTTCCGGAATGGTCCGGAGAATAAGATTCATATATAGGATGTCATTTTATGTGAATAAAATGATGCGGAAGGTTCTATGGAAGGTTCTAGAAGGTTCTAGAAAAGTCCGGAAGAAACCACCAAGGAAGGTGGAGTCCACATGGGACTCCACCTCCATGGCCGGCCAACCCTAGTGGGGGAGGAGTCCCAAGTGGACTCCCCCTTAGGGGGCCGGCCACCCCCCCTATGGAAGGTGGAATTCCCACCTCTAGTGGGAGGGAAGGTTTCCCACCATATGGAAGGTTTTGGGTTCGGGTCTTATTCGAAGACTTGTAGTCCAACACTTGGGGCTTCCACCTATATATAGAGGGCCAAGGGGAGGGGGCCGGCCACACCAAAGCCTCAAGCTTGGCCGCCCCCCATAGTGGCCGGCCACCCCCTCTCCCCAAACCCTAGCGCCCCGCTCCTCCACCATATCCCGCACGCTTAGCGAAGCTCCGCCGGATTTCTCCACCGCCACCGACACCACGCCGTCGTGCTGTCGGATTCAAGAGGAGCTACTACTTCCGCTGCCCGCTGGAACGGGAGGTGGACGTCGTCTTCATCAACAACCGAACGTGTGACCGAGTACGGAGGTGCTGCCCGTTCGTGGCGCCGGAACCGATCGTGATCAAGATCTTCTACGCGCTTTTGCAAGCGGCAAGTGAACGTCTACCGCAGCAACAAGAGCCTCCTCTTGTAGGCTTTGGAATCTCTTCAAGGGTGAGTCTCGACAATCCCCTCGTTGCTACCGTCTTCTAGATTGCATCTTGGCTTGGATTGCGTGTTCGCCGTAGGAAAATTTTTGTTTTCTATGCTACGTTATCCTACAGTGGTATCAGAGCCGTGTCTATGCATAGATGGTTGCACGAGTAGAACACAATGGTTTGTGGGCGTTGATGCTCTTGTTATCTTTAGTTTGAGTACTTTGCATCTTTGTGGCATAGTGGGATGAAGCGGCTCGGACTAACTTTACATGACCGCGTTCATGAGACTTGTTCCTCGTTCGACATGCAACTTGTATTGCATAAGAGGCTTTGCGGGTGTCTGTCTCTCCTACTATAGTGAAGATTCAATTTACTCTTCTATTGACAACACTAGTATCACCGTTGTGGTTCATGTTCGTAGGTAGATTAGATCTTACTCGAAAACCCTAAACCACGTAAAATATGCAAACCAAATTAGAGACGTCTAACTTGTTTTTGCAGGGTTTGGTGATGTGATATGGCCATAATGTGATGATGAATATGTATGAGATGATCATTATTGTATTGTGGCAACCGGCAGGAGCCTTATGGTTGTCTTTAATTTTCATGTTGAGTAGTATTTCAAAGTAGTTGTAATAGTTGCTACATGAGGTGAACAACCATGAAGCCGGCGCCATGAACCTTGACGCTACGCCGACGATGATGGAGATCATGCCCGAAGATGATGGAGATCATGTCCGTGCTTTGGAGATGAAGATCAAAGGCGCAAAGACAAAAGGGCCATATCATATCACATATGAATTGCATGTGATGTTAATCCTTTATGCATCTTATTTTGCTTAGATCGCGACGGTAGCATTATAAGATGATCCCTCACATTAATATCAAGATAATAAAGTGTTCTTCCCTCGTATGCACCGTTGCATTGTTCGACGTTTTGAAGCATCTCGTGATGATCGGGTGTGATAAACTCAACATACAACGGGTGTAAGCCATGTTGCACACGCGGAATACTTGGGTTTGCTTGACGAGCCTAGCATGTACAGACATGGCCTCGGGACAATGGAAACCGAAAGGTTGAACACGAGTCATATGGATGATATGATCAACATGTTGATGTTCACCATTGAAACTACATCATCTCACGTGATGATCGGTTTTGGTGTAGTGGATTTGGATCGTGTACCACTTTACAACTATGAGGGATGTTGTATTAAGTGGGAGTTCATTAGTAATTAGATTAAAACATGAACTAATTATCATAAACATAGTCTGAGTAGTATTTTGAATTAATTTTGTAGTATTGGCATCCGTTTACTACTATGCGCTAGTCTTATAATTGAGATAGAAATACTGTTAAAATCTGACTAGAAACTTTACGGATTAGTACCGTATTGTTAATGAATCAAGAAATGATTAAGTCCTATTGCAAACATTTAGTGAAACTCACTTTGTTGATTCAGAGAGCTATGGTTTCAATTAGTACCTAAAGTTATCTTGTCTCCGTGAAACTTGAAGTTCAAATCTGTTTGAAAAGTAAGGAGCTGAAAATTTAGTTTTCAGAAATAATCAAGGTATGAGATATATGTGATATCTAAGACCTTATTGCAAGATGATAGAATATAAATTTGGTGAGACTACATAAACTCATAAGTTTTATGGGAATGTACGAAGGTTGAAGACGCAAGACGTCCCAATCCTCCAACTATTGGGGCACTAACAATATTCGCATATCCATGAAGTGATTGTCCTTAGTATGCACCGTTGCTAAGACTCGTCGTTTCGAAGCATCACGTGATGATCGGGTGTTATAGATTCTACGTGTGCTTACAACGGGTGCAAGCCAGATTTGCACATACGAATACTAAGGTTAAACTTTATGAGCCTAGCATGTACAGACATGGTCTCAAAAAGTTGTCATGAATTGATGGATAAAATTATGAGTGAAATTGTTCATCATAGTTACTAATAAGTGAAATCTAGAACACTTGTCATATGATGATCAACTTCAAAGTAAAAACCTCAAGGTTATTGGTATTTGACCAACAAACCTAGAAGTTATTGATGTTGAAGTGTTTTTCTGAATAATGAGGAAAGCTAAAAGAGAAACTGCAAAAGATATTTTGGCAGAAAGAAAGAAAAGACTAGAAAGTCTAGCTCAGGTGTATATAAATGATATACATGTTATGGTTGTATTCCTAGTTAACTCACACTATGAAATTCTTGGGTATTAGTACTATATTGGTTGGTATGAAGTGTCATACAAAACAACACAATACAAGAATACAATGGCCTAAGTGACTGACAAGGAATATGATAGGAATACACGTCTGGAACAAAATAAAGTGCTATTATGTTCGTCGTTGGCATTCTATCTAGCCCTTAGAATTTATAATAAAGAACTTAATAATTGTTATTTTGCTCTGGTCAAATGAAAACAATGAGTTGTTCAAATTATGACATTACTCCATGTACGATGGATAAGTTATTATAAATCTTAATGGTGAAACACATATACATAAAACTGACGCTAAAATGCCATAAGGCAAATGATTTGAATTCCGCTTATCTGTGGAACCGCCATTTAGGTCATGTTAGAAAGGAACGCATGAAGGAACTCCATGCAAATGGATTTTTGGAGTCACTTGATTTTTGAATCATTTGACGCTTGCAAATCTTTTCTAAAGAGAATGATTAAAATACCGTTCATAGGCCAAAAGTTGAACGGGCAACTAACTTAGTGGAAAAATACATGATGATGTATGTGGTTCACTGGGCATAGTTGTGTGCGGGAGATTCTTCTACTTCATGAAAACTTTCAACAATGAATTGAGTATATATATGTGGATATATTCAATAAGGAAGAAGTTTGAAACATTTGAATGGATTCAAATAAATTTCAGCATGAAGTGGAAATCATCGTAATAGAAAAGTCAAATATCTATGATTGGATCATGGTAGAAATATTTGAATTACGATTTTTAGCGAACATCTAAGAGAGTTATGAAATTGTTCTACAACTCACATTTCTTGGAGTATCATAATGATGATATAGTATCCGAGATATGTATCCAAACCTTGTTGGATTAATGATGAGATAAAATATTATGACGCCATTATATTTTTGTGGATTATGCTTTAGTGACTACCGCTTTTACACTAAATAGAGTATCATCATGATCCGTTGAAATGACACCATACAAGTTATGGTATGGGTATAAACCCTAATAGTCTTTTCTTTAAATTTTGGTCTAAGAGTTTACAACCAAAATCGGATGAATGTCTTTGTTGGTTATCCCAGAGATTTAATTGGGAATTCTTCCCACAAGACAAAGACAAAAGTGTTTGTCAATGTTTCTTATTTCCGAGAAATTGTTTCTAGTGAAGTATTTGAGTGGGAGGACAATATAATTTGATAAGGTTTATGAACCTGAGCATAATGATCAGAGTAGCGCAGCATCGGAATTTGTTTCGGAAGCGGCCACGACGATCATGGCTCCCATGACTACAAAGTGTTTTAGCCATGGAGATCAAAGTACATATTGAACCTTGTAGGTATGGTTTACTTTGTGATCAAATAAATGATTTGTGAACAAAGGATTGATTTTGAATAATGATAAACCAACTACAAACAAAGAAGTTATGATGGGCCCTGACTCCGTTAAAATGGCCATGCGCCATGAAATCCATAATAGATGAATACTTTTTGAAAGTAAATGGATCTATAGACTTGGATGAAATATCCTTAAAGAAGCTCGACTTGTCGAAAAATTGTTTACGACAAAGTTCAAAGAGTTGACTACGATAAGATTAGATCTTCCGTAGCAATGCTTATAGTCTATGTGGATTATTCTAGTAATCACTACATATTTCTTTTATGAGATATGCTAGTAGGATGGCAAAATACACTACTTAACAGAAGTGTGTATTAAAGGTGTATACAAGATACAACCAAGAGTTTTGCTGGTCCGTGGAATACTAGATAGGTATACGAACTTCAATTGGATGAAGTAAGTATCACGGAGTTAGAATCTTCACCAGATGAAATAGTCAAAGAGTTTTTGATTTCATCAGAGACGATGAAGAGGCTTGCATTTGCAAGAAATTAAGTGGGAGCGCTAAGACACATTTATAATACTTTATGTAGGTGACATATAGTTGGTTATAAATGATGTAATTATATACTTGATTAAAAGGTTTCATTGAGAATTAACTTCAATGAAAGGATATGGACTGAAACAAATTTAGTGTCAAGATCTATGAAGATAGATTGAAACACATAAATAAGTTTAAGTCAAAGTACATATGATGGATATTGAAGTAGTTCAATATAGAAATATTAAGAAAATGTTCTTGTCATGTGAAGGTTTAACAAGACTTGAGTGTATCTGACACTCAATGAGTAAAAACACATGAGTGATTATAGATCACGAATAACATGTACACAATCAGATATCATGTGCTATAAAGTGTTATGAGCATATACCAGAATGATTCATATGATGATCATTGAACGACAGTAAGAATATCCTTGAGTACTTTAGAAGAACTAAGGATATATATATATATATTTTTTGTATGAAGAAATGACAAACAAATCGCTGTAAGGTGTTACACCGATATTGGTTTTGTCACATATAAAATATAATTTCAAATCTCAAATTAGACTAAGTGTTGTTTAAAAGGTAGCACAATGAGCTAGAAGTTGTCTATGCTAGATTTAGAAGAGTTCTAAATATTGTGATGGATTCTACAAAAGAAGGCAGAATATGTCATTGTTTTGACAATGACAAAGGATGTTAAGTCAGGAGGTTCTTTGAGAACTTGGTGTAGTTCCGACAAAGTCAGAACTTTGAAGCTATATTGTGTGTGACAATATTAGTGACATATTTCAGACCGCGGAATTAAGGTTCCACCAGAGGACTAAGCATATATGCCGACTCATTTGGAAAATGAGTGATGCGCTGAGACGCATATGAATTGCAAAATACATACGTTTCTGAGCATGTCAGAACCGTTGACTAAAACCTCTCCCGTGAGCAAAACATGATAAAGCACCAGAAGGCCAAGGTGTTATATCTTTACATATGTAAACTAGATTATTGACTCTAGTGCAAGTGGGAGACTGTTGGAGATATGCCCAAGAGGCAATAATAAAAGTGGTTATTATATATCTTTATGTTTATGATAAAAGTTTATATACCATGCTATAATTGTATTAACTGAAACATTGATACATGTGTGATATGTAAACAAACAAAGAGTCCCTAGTAAGCCTCTTAACTAGCTTGTTGATTAATAGATGATTAGTTTCATAATCATGAACATTGGATGTTATTAATAACAAGGTTATATCATTGTATGAATGATGTAATGGACACACCCAATTAAGCGTAGCATAAGATCACGTCATTAAGTTATTTGCTATAAGCTTTCAATACATAGTTACCTAGTCCTTATGACCATGAGATCATGTAAATCACTTATACCGGAAAGGTACTTTGATTACATCAAACGCCACTGCGTAAATGGGTGGTTATAAAGGTGGGATTAAGTATCCGGAAAGTATGAGTTGAGGCATATGGATCAATAGTGGGATTTGTCCATCCCGATGACGGATAGATATACTCTGGGCCCTCTCGGTGGAATGTCGTCTAATGTCTTGCAAGCATATGAATAAGTTCATAAGAGACCACATACCACGGTACGAGTAAAGAGTACTTGTCAGGAGACGAGGTTGAACAAGGTATAGTGTGATACCGATGATCAAACCTCGGACAAGTAAAATATCGCGTGACAAAGGGAATTGGTATCGTATGTGAATGGTTCATTCGATCACTAAAGTCATCGTTGAATATGTGGGAGCCATTATGGATCTCCAGATCCCGCTATTGGTTATTGGTCGGAGTGAGTACTCAACCATGTCCGCATAGTTCGCGAACCGTAGGGTGACACACTTAAAGTTGGATGTTGAAATGGTAGAACTTGAATATGGAATGGAGTTCGAATATTTGTTCGGAGTCCCGGATGTGATCCCGGACATCACGAGGAGTTCCGGAATGGTCCGGAGAATAAGATTCATATATAGGATGTCATTTTATGTGAATAAAATGATGCGGAAGGTTCTATGGAAGGTTCTAGAAGGTTCTAGAAAAGTCCGGAAGAAACCACCAAGGAAGGTGGAGTCCACATGGGACTCCACCTCCATGGCCGGCCAACCCTAGTGGGGGAGGAGTCCCAAGTGGACTCCCCCTTAGGGGGCCGGCCACCCCCCCTATGGAAGGTGGAATTCCCACCTCTAGTGGGAGGGAAGGTTTCCCACCATATGGAAGGTTTTGGGTTCGGGTCTTATTCGAAGACTTGTAGTCCAACACTTGGGGCTTCCACCTATATATAGAGGGCCAAGGGGAGGGGGCCGGCCACACCAAAGCCTCAAGCTTGGCCGCCCCCCATAGTGGCCGGCCACCCCCTCTCCCCAAACCCTAGCGCCCCGCTCCTCCACCATATCCCGCACGCTTAGCGAAGCTCCGCCGGATTTCTCCACCGCCACCGACACCACGCCGTCGTGCTGTCGGATTCAAGAGGAGCTACTACTTCCGCTGCCCGCTGGAACGGGGAGGTGGACGTCGTCTTCATCAACAACCGAACGTGTGACCGAGTACGGAGGTGCTGCCCGTTCGTGGCGCCGGAACCGATCGTGATCAAGATCTTCTACGCGCTTTTGCAAGCGGCAAGTGAACGTCTACCGCAGCAACAAGAGCCTCCTCTTGTAGGCTTTGGAATCTCTTCAAGGGTGAGTCTCGACAATCCCCTCGTTGCTACCGTCTTCTAGATTGCATCTTGGCTTGGATTGCGTGTTCGCCGTAGGAAAATTTTTGTTTTCTATGCTACGTTATCCTACAGAAACAACGTTTACCAAGCCGTACAGGATCTCGTCACTTGGTTGGGCATCTCTGGCAAAAAGTAATGCCCCGCTGGTCTGTACTGCTACATATGTTACTCGTAAATTGTGTAGAACTCCGTGTGCATGTTATATTTCCATCCTCCATTTCAACCACGTTATTTGATCTCCATATGATTGTACAAAAATGCAGAAAGTAGATCATGCAAACAACATGCAACCAGACAAAGAGATGACTCTGGCAGAGCAGTTCGAGGCATGCCAGAAGAACAAACATAATGTGATAGGAGAACTTGCAGAAAGTGTTATTGTAAGTCTTCTTTATGATTTAAATTTTTTAACTACACACTTGCCAATTTGTAGGAGCAATATGTCAATATGATCTTGTAGGCGTTTTTGTGAAAATGCATTTGATGTGTAATCAGGCATACCAACTTGTAGGATTAGAAGTAGTTCATACACATTAAATCTACCGTCTGCATGTTTCTCTGTAATAACTTTTATTTTTACACGACTCAAAACTTTTCAGGCAAATATGAAATTGGAGATGGCAAAACCCGGGAAAGATGGTATGGAAAAAACTCTAGAAGAATGTATGGAGACATTTACCATGGTACTTAAAAATAAAGATATCACCAAAAACACTTTCCTGCGAAATGCTGGGTTTTTGCAGTCCAAGTCCAAGTCCAAGTCCAAGTCTTTCTCTGCACAAGTTCTGGAGGAACAAATCCAAATAGAACGAGCTGCAGCAGATGTGTTAAGAAACCAAGTTGACATGTTGAGATCGAGATCAGAAGCATGTGATGCCCTACTGCAGGAGGCCAATCAAGTTTGTTATAATCTCTCAAAAGACTAATAAAATGCCATAGATAATTGGAGATGAAAACACTGACATTGACATGTGAGTACCTTGGTATTGTGAAATGTTTACTGAGACTGAGGCACTGTTCCTATTTTGTTGGTGGATGCATTTATCTACGGCTGGGATCAACTTGGTAGTTGTTCCTGTGGATGTTTTAGAAATTGGTTGCCTAGCCTTTTCAATCCGTTCGAACTTAAATGGTATTAGAGCCAAGGTCTCGAGTTTGAATTGTTGACGGTGTGGTTCAATTCATCCTTAAATTGTTGGTGCCCCATTGGCCCTTGTAAAGCTTCATGTGCCTACCTCCGAATCCAGTGTTGAATTTCTCTTGTCACACACGAGGATGGCTGTTAATGTGTATATAAGTGGGTTGCATAGCCCCTTTTATATAAGGTTGCAAGTTTCCTTATTGTGTTGTGCCTTTGGGATTCAGCCTGCACTTCTGACTTTTGGTTGCGTTGGCTACTGCATAAGTTTAATATAGTTCCATGTGGTTTTTGTTGAGTTCTATAATAAGTGGATTGCCTAGCCCTTTCCATCATTTCGGACCTGTGGTGTGCTATTCTGTTTTCCACGTATTAGACCTCCTCTTCTTAACAAGACTCCATGAGTAGGAGGCACTATGATTTTTTTTTGCGCATGAAATTACTCAATTAGATAGCTTAATCCCATTTGTTGACTCTCTGTTGATCAGCCACTTGAGGGTAAAACTGAGTATATTGCACTAGCCAGTATTTTTTTTATGAGGTAATGCACTAGCCAGTATTAGTACTCGAGGGGAAAACTGAGTGCAGATATTTTTCCAGTGTAAGGCTAACTGAGTACACGTAACGGTGCAGACGTGCAGTACCACGGACGCGTGTCGCGGTGCACAGCGGTTAGGCGGTGCGCGTGTTGAGACCAAACGTCTAGCTTTTTTGAGAAACTGCCGAGACCAACCGTCACGTTGCCAGAGCCCCCTCTCTCCCTCCCTCTGCACACAGTCTCATTCTCACTCACGCACGCAACCACGCCTCTCACGTCCCATCAACTTCTCCAAATCGAAGGAAAAAACACCAACCGCCCACGCGCGCTCCCTGCCGGCGATGGACAAGAAGAATGCGCCGGCGGCCGTCGCCTCCGTGAACTGGGCCTCTCTCTCGGCTGATGGACCACTTCACAAGATCGGCGAATGCTTACTGGCGAACGAGCAGTACGCTGACACCTACTCTGCTATGAGGCAAGTCTGTAGAAATTGGCGCTCAGGTTTACCTGAGCCCGACGTGCACCTGCACGAATGGATCATGCTAGACCACGGCCTTCCACGCGCTGCTGATTTCACCTTCCTCCACCTCCGCACATCCCGCTACGTCACCATCGATCTAACGGAAGTTCATGCAAGGTTCAAATTCCTCCATATCTATAGAGTTAATCTATTTTTATTTTCAATCGTAAACATCTTAGTGCTGAATGTTATCTTCATCAATATATTTTAGATACTACTTTGTCGGCTTTTGCCGTGGCGTCATCGTGCTTGCCCAGAAGAACCAGCCGCACAAGATACGGCTTCTGAACCCACTCACAAAGACATTGAATACTATGTTTGAGGCGCATATGCCAAACGTTATTCTGAAGTCAGTCGCTGTGATGAAGTCCCCGACTATGGTCTTCGTTTCCAAAGATTACCCGGCGGAAATTGCTTGGGTCGATGAGAGCACTCCAACTAAGGGTATAGATGAAGATTGGGGAGAAGGAAGATTTTCGATCGAGCACCATTGTCTGCGTTGCATTACCCCGTTCAATGGTGAATTGTATGCAATAGCTGTGAACAATTTTGAGTTCGGAAAATTAGTGTGCACCAACAATGTCCAGTTGGAGCAGCGTGCGAGCACTGTCAAAATGGATACACTATTTTCATTTCCAGAACTTGGAAATAACAAGTTCTACCTTGTGAAGTCGGATGGTGCTCTGCTGCTTGTGTTGTTGGACAACAAGCATTTGGAGGAAGGTCAACCATTGGTGTACCGTGTGGACACTGAGAGCCGCTCTCTCCATGCCGTCAATAACATTGGCAGTCGTGCCTTCTTCGTCCATTATATCCGGTGTATCTCCGTCGACACCAGAGTGCACCCGACACTTCGACCTGGCTGCATCTACTACACAGATTTTGGTTATATCAGAGAGTACTTTGATGATATAAAGGCCTGGGATGAGTGGCCAATACATGTGAATAGATTAGGAAACTACGGTATGAGAAATGAACAAAGGCCATACCGTTTGGAGGATGTATTGGCTGCACACTGCAGACGGAAGGAGTTCAATGAAAATTTCCTTCAATGGAGTGACGAAGAAATATATGCTGAATGAAGAACATATTCGTTCATCCTGGGGTATCCTAATCTTCATGTTGGCCATACATTGTGTCTTGTATTATTTTCAGATTAGTTTGTCGTGAACATTAACATTGTTATTGGCTGCTTTTGGCTCTTGTATGCAGTTTATGTAGTATTATACTTAGTTTTCTGGATTTATTATGCTGCTGTGAATTTATCCTATACTAGCTTCTAGATTTGACTGATTTTGTTTGTAATGATGATGGCTTGATGTGGCTGCTGGCCTTAACTGCCGAAGCAGAGCAATTAGTACTTAACCAGGTGTACCGTCTTTATATTAGTATTATATTATATTACTTGACCATAGCCATATTCAAAATCAAATCTCAGTCGGGCGGCAAAATCTCCCGCCAATCTAGAAATATTTCAGGCGTGTTTTTGAATGGGATAAGAAGATAGAACACGATGATAGTAACCGATATTCAAGGTGATGATGATTTGATTTTGCACTCGGCCTTGAACAGAGGTACTAGTACGGTCTCACAATTTTTTATCATTATACTTGGACCTTAGCCAAATTCAAAATCTCATAGCGGCAAAACTTCCCGCCCACAAAATACAAAAAATTCACACGCTTTCAAATTCCCATTCTACCCTTGTGGAGATGACAGAAAGTCGGTTGGTGGGGGGGTCTGCCCGTCATTTTTTGGATCACCACCTCCCTAGCCCCGGAAACCCTCCCAAAAAAATTCATTTCCCTCAGACCACCCACCGGAACTTCCCAAGTCCCTCTCTCTACCACCTCCACGACCACCGCACCGGAACATCCCCGCCGGACTTCCCTGGCCTACCCGAGCCCTCGCGATCCTCGTCATCCGGCTGCCTGCCGGAGCCGCTTCATCGACGCCGTCATCAACCGGACCGGATCATCCCCGCCGAACCTCGAAACCATATGCTCATCCAGCAGCCTACCGCAGTCGCTTCAGCTGCGGCATCGTCCACCGCATCGGATCTTGCTCACCGACACCGATGTGCATGAACCGAATCTGCTTCACCGGCGCCGTCCATGATCTAAACTCTTCTACTGTCGCTTTTCTATTGCTTGCCTGCAAGTTCTTGTTTAATCTTGGGGGAACCTGTTTGTGCTAACGACGCGCCGTTACGTCTTTGCAGATTAGATGAGTAACCATGAAGTTTAATGGCCGTCTCTCCAACCCCAAGGAGCACATGTAGTGTACTTCATCACCGGATCTATCAACCCCAGGAAGATCTGCTGTGACTCCCACAGAGTGCTTCTCCTAATGTAAGTCCCTTGTTTTAGCGCCATGTTCTGGGTTCAGATGCCTGTTTGTCTGAAGCTCTTTTAGTTCATTCCTAGTTATGACCGTAACACCTTGCCATTTTCTAGTTCATTGCTAACTTCAAGCGATTGAACATTTTGGTTTGCATTCCCTGCTCTGTAGATGTAGCCATCATAACTTCTATCTTGCTCATTCGTTGTTCATGCCAATCTTGTTCTCCCTGAACATGTTGGTTTGCATTCCCTGTACTACGGTGATGCCATTGTTATTTCTATCTACTTCGTCGTAAGCTAACTGCCTGCTATTAGTTCCTGCATGCTATCGCTCTGCCATCCTGCAGTACAAATTAACTGCCTGCTATTAGTTCCTGCATGCTATCGCTCTGCCATCCTGCAGTACAAATTTATTTGAACTCGTCACAGCAGCAACTTCCATCATAATTTTGTCTGCCATCTGATTCTTCAAAAGCTGCAATATTAACTTGTTTCTCTTAATTGGCATGGCGCTCACATATAGAATTGTGAACATATTGGTGTGCATTCCCTTTTCTACAAGTTCAGATCCCACTATATTCCGTTTCTGGTCCATCCTAAGCCGTAGCATTAACTATCCTCTATGTGTTGCTCATTACAACTTTATATCCCGAAACAAATTGATTTTTTTCCCTTATCTACAAGTTTATCAGTGATGCCATTATAACTCCTATCTGTTTTATTCCTAGCTATTATAGTAACATCCTGCTATTATTTAGTTCATGGCCAATTTTAAGTAATTGCACATGTTGGTTCGCATTCCCTGCTCTATAGCTTTTGGCATCGTAACTTCTATATTTGGTTTACATTCCCTGCTCTGTAGATCTAGCCATCATAACTTTATCTTGCTCAGATGTTGTTTCAAAAATTATGGCCTGCTACTATGTTGTTTGTGCCAATTTTTTACTCCATGAACATGTTGGCTTGCATTCCCTGTACTACAGGTGATGCCATTGTTTTGTATCTAGTTCATTGTAAGCTAACAAAGTAAGGACTTAGTTTGGCATGCTATCACTCTGCTATCTAAGCCTGTAGTACAAATAAACTTGTCATATTACTAGATAATAATTTTGTGTGCCATCTTGTTCTTCAAAAGCTGCATTATCGACTTGTTTCTCTGACTTGGCATGACGCTCACATATGGAATGCTGAACATATTGGTTTGCATTCCCTCTTATACAAGTTCACAGGTGATCCCACTATATTTTGTATCTTGCTCAGTCGTCGTTACAAAATTTATAGCCTGCTACTATGTTGTTCATGCCAATTTTGTACTCCCTGAACATGTTGGTTTGCATGGGACTCGACAGTAGTAAGTCTGCTGTTTCATTCTAACATGCTCTGTTATATTGGCTGTTGGTATGCGGCATGCACTCTTTGTTTGCTTATTGTGCGCATTACAATGATCTTGTTATAACGACGAAATGATGAGTTCCAAATTCTTTGGCAAACAATATTGTAGTGTCTTTGCCTTTCCATTGTTGCTGTCTTAACTTGTAATGTCTTTGTTTCAGATATAGGTGCTGCATGGACAACTTAAAAGATTGCCGGATCGCTTCATTGTATTGCTAGGTTTAATTACCATTCAATTTCTCTGGGTTCTGTAATATTTTTTTCAATGCCTTGCAGCTGATGTAATATTTAGTTAGTTTTTATAGTTCTTTCGCGCATTTTTTCTTTGGTGCTTGTGGTAAGTGAGGCTATTCGACAGAAATCAATGCTGCGTAAATATTCTCAGTATCTAAATCACGAATTCCCATCCCTTAAACGGCCCAATTAAGCAAAATCACATATGTGCCTGCCCGCAAAATCCTAAAGCGCATATTATGCCGGCATATAAACAGCAACTAAACGGGCTGGCCCACTTACTTCTTGGGCCAGCCCATTTGATTTACCGTGGACCCCACACTCTAATTGGGCTGGCCCACTTGCATTAAGGTGGACCCCACATACTACTGGGCCGGCCCACTAAATAGTTGGGCCAGCCCATTTGCTTTTGTGGTGGACCCCACATACTAAATGGGTCGGCCCTTTAAGAGGAAAGTGGGACCCACCTGTATTTTTGGCCCGGTGATGGCGTGTAACTCACACGTTCGTTGGGAACCCCAAGAGGAAGGTATGATGCGCACAGTAGCAAGTTTTCCCTCAGAAAGAAACCAAGGTTTAATCGAACCAGGAGGAGCCAAGAAGCACGTTGAAGGTTGATGGTCGCGAAATGTGATGCGGCAACACCAGGGATTCCGGCCAACGCGGAACCTGCACAACACAACCCAAGTACTTTGTCCCAACGAAACAGTGAGGTTGTCAATCTCACCGGCTTGCTGTAACAAAGGATTAAGCGTATCGAGTGGAAGATGTTTGCAAAGAAAACAGTAAAACAATTGCAGTAGATTGAATGCTATGTAAAGAATAGGACCGGGGTCCACAGTTCACTAGAGGTGTCTCTCCCATAAGATAAAGCATGTTGGGTGAACAAATTACAGTCGGGCAATTGACAAATAGAGAAAGGCATAACAATGCATATACATGACATGGTAAATATAGTGAGATTTAATCCGGGCATTACGACAAAGAACATAGACCGCCATCCAACTGCATCTATGCCTAAAAAGTCCACCTTCAGGTTATCGTCCGAACCCCCTCCATTAAGTTGCAAAGCAACAGACAATTGCATTAAGTATGGTGCGTAATGTAATCAACAACTACATCCTTAGACATAGCATCAATGTTTTATCCCTAGTGGCAACAGCACATCACAACCTTAGAACCTTCTGTCACGATCCCAGATTCAATGAAGGCATGAACCCACTATCGAGCATAAATACCCCCTCTTGGAGTTAAGAGCAAAAACTTGGCCAGAGCCTCTACTAATAACGGAGAGCATGCAAGATCATAAACAACACATAAACAATAGATTGATAATCACCATAATCATAGTACTCTCTATCCATCGGATCCCGACAAACACAACATATAGTATTACAGATAGATGATCTTGATCATGTTAGGCAGCTCACAAGATCCAACAATGAAGCACAACAAGGAGAAGACGACCATCTAGCTACTGCTATGGACCCATGGTCCAGGGGTGAACTACTCACTCATCACTCCGGAGGCGACCATGGCGGTGTAGAGTCCTCCGGGAGATGAATCCTCTCCGGCAGGCCGGAGGCGATCTCCGAATCCCCGAGATGGGATTGCGGCGGCGTCCTGAAGGTTTTCCGTATCGTGGCTCTCATGGGGGCGCGACGAAGCTTTAAGTAGGCGGAGAGGTCAACGCGAGGGCCACACGAGGGGCCCAGGGGATAGGTCGGCGCGGCCGGCCGCCGGGCCACCCCCCTGGCCTCCTCGTGGCCCCACTTCGTTAGGTCTTCGGTCTTCTGAAGCTTCGTGCAAAAATAGGACCCTGGGCGAAAGTTTCGTCCAATTCCGAGAATATTTCTTACTAGGATTTCTGAAACCAAAAACAGCAGAAAACAGCAACTGGCTCTTCGGCATCTTGTTAATAGGTTAGTTCCAAAATGCATAAATATGACATATAATGTGCATAAAACATGTAGGTATCATCAATAAAGTAGCATGGAACATAAGAAATTATCGATACGTTGGAGACGTATCAGCATCCCCAAGCTTAGTTCTGCTCGTCCCGAGCAGGTAAAACGATAACAAAGATAATTTCTGAAGTGACATGCCATCATAATCTTGATCATACTATTTGTAAACATATGTAATG
Organism: Lolium multiflorum; assembly: GCA_030979885.1. Lineage (NCBI taxonomy): Eukaryota > Viridiplantae > Streptophyta > Magnoliopsida > Poales > Poaceae > Lolium > Lolium multiflorum. Next base: position 151,863,713 of record CM061748.1, read on the forward strand.
AATGCAGCGATCAAAGCAAAGGTAATGACATGAGTAAACAACTGAATCATAAAGCAAAGACTTTTCATGAATAGTACTTCAAGACAAGCATCAATAAGTCTTGCATAAGAGTTAACTCATAAAGCAATAAATCAAAGTAAAGGTGTTGAAGCAACACATAAGAAGATTAAGTTTCAGCGGTTGCTTTCAACTTATAACATGTATATCTCATGGATATTGTCAACATAAAGTAGTATAATAAGTGCAATATGCAAATATGTAGGAATCAATGCACAATTCACACAAGTGTTTGCTTCTTAAGGTGGAAGGAGATAGGCAAACTGACTCAACAATAAAAGTAAAAGAATGGTCCTTCAATGAGGAAAGCATCGATTGCTGTATTTGTGCTAGAGCTTTTATTTTGAAAACATGAAACAATTTTGTCAACGGTAGTAATAAAGCATATGAGTTATGTAAATTATATCTTACAAGTTGCAAGCCTCACGCATAGTATACTAATAGTGCCCGCACCTCGTCCTACTTAACTTGGACTACCGGGTCTTCACATGCCATGTTTCAACCAAGTGTCACAAAGGGGTACCTCCATGCCGCATGTACAAAGGTCTAAGGAGAATGCTCGCATTTCGGATTTCTCGCTTTTGATTATTCTCAACTTAGACATCCATACCGGGACAACATGGACAACAGATAATGGACTCCTCTTAAATGCATAAGCATGTAGCAATGATTATTGTTCTCATATGAGATTGAGGATATATGTCCAAAACTGAAACTTCAACCATGATTCATGGCTTTAGTTAGCGGCCCAATGTTCTTCTCTAACAATTTTGCATGCTCCAACCACTAAAATGATAGACCTTCAGACAAGACGGACATGCATAGCAACTCACATGATATTCAACAATAGTTGATGGCGTTCCCCAGAAGCATGGTTATCGCACAACAAGCAACTTAATAAAATATAAAGTGCATAAGTACATATTCAATACTACGATAGTTTTTAAGGCTATTTTGTCCCATGAGCTATATATTGCAAAGGTGAATGATGGAATTTTAAAGGTAGCACTCAAGCAATTTACTTTGGAATGGCGGAGAAATACCATGTAGTAGGTAGGTATGGTGGACACAAATGGCATAGTAGTTGGCTCAAGGATTTTGGATGCATGAGAAGTATTCCCTCTCGATACAAGGTTTAGGCTAGCAAGGTTATTTGAAGCAAACTCAAGGATGAACAAGTGCAGCAAAACTCACATAAAAGACATATTGTAAACATTATAAGACTCTACACGTCTTCCTTGTTGTTCAAAACTCAATACTAGATATTATCTAGACCTTAGAGAGACCAAATATGCAAATCAAATTTTAGCAAGCTCTATGTATTTCTTCATTAATGGGTGCAAAGTATATGATGCAAGAGCTTAAACATGAGCACAACAATTACCAAGTATCACATTATCCAAGACATTTTAGAATTACTACATGTAGCATTTTCCAATTCCAACCATATAACAAATTAACGAAGAAGAAACTTCGCCTTGAACATTATGAGTAAAGCCTAAGGACACATGTGTCCATATGCAACAGCGGAGCGTGTCTCTCTCCCACAAAGTGAATGCTAGGATCCATCTTATTCAAACAAAAACAAAAACAAAAACAAAACGACGCTCCAAGCAAAGAACAAAAGATGTGATTGAATAAAAATATAGTTTCAGGGGAGGAACCTGATGATGTTGTCGATGAAGAAGGGGATGCCTTGGGCATCCCCAAGCTTAGACGCTTGAGTCTTCTTAAAATATGCAGGGGTGAACCACGGGGCATCCCCAAGCTTAGAGCTTTCACTCCTCTTGATCATAGTATATCATTCTCCTCTCTTGACCCTTGAAAACTTCCTTCACACCAAACTTCAAGCAAACTCATTAGAGGGTTAGTGCATCATTAATAATTCACTCATTCAGAGGTGACACAATCATTATTTTCACTTCTGGACATTGCATAATGCTACTGGACATTAATGGATCAAAGAAATAAATCCAACATAGCAAAAGAGGCAATGCGAAATAAAAGGCAGAATCTGTCAAAAACAGAACAGTCCGTAAAGACGAATTTAGAAATGGCACCAGACTTGCTCAAATGGAAAAACTCAAAACTAATGAAAGTTGCGTACATATCTGAGGATCACGCTCGTAAATTGGCAGATTTTTTCGAATTTTCTACAGAGAATTGTGCCCAGATTCGTGACAGACAGCAATGCTGTTTCTGCGCAGCAATCCCAAATATAACATCAACTTTGACATAGAAACTTTACTTGGCACAAAAACATGATAAGGAGAGGTTGCTACAGTAGTAAACAACTTCCAAGACTCAACAAAAAAAAAATTGCTGTAGGTAAAAACATGGGTTGTCTCCCATAAGCGCTTTTCTTTAACGCCTTTCAGCTAGGCGCAGAAAGTACAAATCAAGTAACATCGAGAGTAGAAGCATCAACATCATAACTTTGGGAGCTGGGAGTTTTCTCAACAATGCATTGTATCTGGTCTATATAAGTTTTAGCGTCTCCCTTTTCATTAGTCTTAGGCTTGCTACTCTCATCGAACAAATTTTCAGGAACAAGCCAAGCATAGTTATCTTCTAGTGCATCATTCATAGCTAGGAGTTTACATGGTATTGGTGCTTTGATTTCCCCACCATCATTAATGTTATTAGTGTACCTTATTCTATCCATGTCCATTTTTTCAAGGAGACCAATAAAATTGGTATGAGAACCTAGCATATTAAATTTAGCAAAAACCTTTCTAGCCTCTCTTGCTAGACCACCAAATTCTCTAAGAAGGGTTTCTAAAACAAAATCTTTCTTTTCCCCTTCTTCCATATCACCAAGTGTAAGAAACATGTGTTGGATTATAGGATTGAGATTAACAAATTTAGTTTCCAACATGCGAACTAAAGCAGCAGCAGCAATTTCATAGGTAGGTGCAAGTTCTACCAAGTGTCTATCTTCAAAATCTTCAGTGATACTAACATGATTGAAAAATTCTTCTATATTATTTCTCCCAACTATGGACCCACGTCCTACCGGTATGTCTTTTGTGGTAAAATTAAAAGGAAACATGATGCAATAAGCAAAAAGTAAACTAGGCAAATAAAGTAAAGACAAGTAACTAATTTTTTTGTGTTTTTGATATAGAGAGCAAGACAGTAAATAAAGTAAAACTAGCAACTAATTTTTTTGTATTTTGATTTAGTGCAGCAAACAAAGTAGTAAATAAAATAAAGCAAGACAATAACAAAGTAAAGAGATTGAGAAGTGGAGACTCCCCTTGCAGCGTGTCTTGATCTCCAACGGCGCCAGAAAAAGAGCTTGATGGCGTGTAACTCACACGTTCGTTGGGAACCCCAAGAGGAAGGTATGATGCGCACAGTAGCAAGTTTTCCCTCAGAAAGAAACCAAGGTTTAATCGAACCAGGAGGAGCCAAGAAGCACGTTGAAGGTTGATGGTCGCGAAATGTGATGCGGCGCAACACCAGGGATTCCGGCGCCAACGCGGAACCTGCACAACACAACCCAAGTACTTTGTCCCAACGAAACAGTGAGGTTGTCAATCTCACCGGCTTGCTGTAACAAAGGATTAAGCGTATCGAGTGGAAGATGTTTGCAAAGAAAACAGTAAAACAATTGCAGTAGATTGAATGCTATGTAAAGAATAGGACCGGGGTCCACAGTTCACTAGAGGTGTCTCTCCCATAAGATAAAGCATGTTGGGTGAACAAATTACAGTCGGGCAATTGACAAATAGAGAAAGGCATAACAATGCATATACATGACATGGTAAATATAGTGAGATTTAATCCGGGCATTACGACAAAGAACATAGACCGCCATCCAACGCATCTATGCCTAAAAAGTCCACCTTCAGGTTATCGTCCGAACCCCCAGTATTAAGTTGCAAAGCAACAGACAATTGCATTAAGTATGGTGCGTAATGTAATCAACAACTACATCCTTAGACATAGCATCAATGTTTTATCCCTAGTGGCAACAGCACATCACAACCTTAGAACCTTCTGTCACGATCCCAGATTCAATGAAGGCATGAACCCACTATCGAGCATAAATACCCCCTCTTGGAGTTAAGAGCAAAAACTTGGCCAGAGCCTCTACTAATAACGGAGAGCATGCAAGATCATAAACAACACATAAACAATAGATTGATAATCACCATAATCATAGTACTCTCTATCCATCGGATCCCGACAAACACAACATATAGTATTACAGATAGATGATCTTGATCATGTTAGGCAGCTCACAAGATCCAACAATGAAGCACAACAAGGAGAAGACGACCATCTAGCTACTGCTATGGACCCATGGTCCAGGGGTGAACTACTCACTCATCACTCCGGAGGCGACCATGGCGGTGTAGAGTCCTCCGGAGATGAATCCCCTCGGGTGCCGGAGGCGATCTCCGTAATCCCCCGAGATGGGATTGCGGCGGCGTCTCTGGAAGGTTTTCCGTATCGTGGCTCTCGGTACTGGGGGTTTCGCGACGGAAGCTTTAAGTAGGCGGAGGGTCAACGCGAGGGGCCACACGAGGGGCCCAGGGGATAGGTCGGCGCGGCCAGGGCCTGGGCCGCGCCGGCCACCCCCCTGCCCTCCTCGTGGCCCCACTTCGTTAGGTCTTCGGTCTTCTGGAAGCTTCGTGCAAAAATAGGACCCTGGGCGAAAGTTTCGTCCAATTCCGAGAATATTTCTTTACTAGGATTTCTGAAACCAAAAACAGCAGAAACAGCAATGGCTCTTCGGCATCTTGTTAATAGGTTAGTTCCAAAATGCATAAATATGACATATAATGTGCATAAAACATGTAGGTATCATCAATAAAGTAGCATGGAACATAAGAAATTATCGATACGTTGGAGACGTATCACCCCCCAATCTTGTTGGGCCGGCCCACCTGCTACATGGTGGACCCCACATACTAATTGGGCCGGCCCTTCAACAGGAAAGTGGGGCCCACCTGTGTTTTTGGGCCGGCCCACTATGTTGTTGGGCCAGCCCATTTGCTATATGGTGGTCCCACATGGTAAACGGGCCGGCCCTTTAATAGGAAGGTGGGACCCACCTGTGTTTTTGGCCCGACTATCTTGTTGGGCCGACCCACTTTCTATATGGTGGACCCCACATACCAAATGGGTCGGCCCATTAACAAATGTGGGACCCACCTGTGTTTTTGGCCCGCCCACTAGCTTGGTGGGCCAGCCCACTTGCTATATGGTGGACCCCACATACTAAATGGGCCGGCCCTTTAACAGGAAGGTGGGACCCACCTGTGTTTTTGGCCCGGCCCACTATCTTGTTGGGCCGGCCCACTTGCTATATGGTGGACTCCACATACTAAATGGGCCGACCCAGAATCGAAAGTGGGACCCACTGTGTTTTTGGCCCGGCCCACTAGCTTGTTGTGCCGGCCCACTTGCTATGGTGGACCCTACACACTAAATGGGCCGGCCTTTTAACAGAAAGTTGGACCCACGTGTTTTTGGCCCGGCCCACTTGCTTCTTGGGCCGGCCCAGTTGCTGTAAGGTGGACCCCACATGTTAAATGGGCCGGCCCATTTAAGTTTTGACCAGTCAACATTAGAGGTTAGGCCCGGCCCATGTAACTAATGGACCAGCCCAGCTATATAGTTGACCGGTCAAACTATGTCATCTGGCCCGGCCCGCTTAAGACGTGGCAGGCCTCGTGTGGGCCTACCATCTACCACGGGGTTTCAGCCGGTTAACGCCGTTAACTGGCAGTTAACGGCGTCTGCCACGTGTCAGTTTGCATGACGTCAGCAGTCAACGGGCTCCCGAAACACTTCCGCAACGGTCCGATTTTCCGTGGCGGAAGGGCGCCCAAGCGCGACGGACCGAAAAAATCGTCGTTGGACTTTGCCTGACGCAGTTTCGACAACAGAACCCATATCGTCGGGTTAGGCCCATAGGCGACGAAAAATGCCCCTTAGTTGACGATTTTGGGACGTTGTCTATCAGAACTTTTCTTGTAGTGTGCGCTTATCGAAATCCATGTTCGTCCTTTCATGAAGAGGTAGTGGGAGGAGGTCGAGCGCCGTGTGTGGTTCGAAGCCATATACGACCATGAACGGACTCCGTGATGTTGTGGAGTGCTTGGCGCGATTGTAGGCGAACTCCGCGTGGGGGAGACACTCTTCCCATGACTTCAAATTTTTCTTCACTAGTGTTCGTAGGAGAGTAGAGAGGCTTCGATTGACCACTTCCGTTTGTCCATCGGTTTGAGGGTGCGAGGACGATGAGAACAAAAGCTTCACTCCAAACTTTGCCATGAGCGACTTCCATAGATAACTCATAAACTTGACGTCTCGATCCGACACAATGCTTGCCGGTATTCCGTGTAGGCGAACCACTTCCCTGAAAAACAATGAAGCAATGTGTGAAGCATCATCGGTCTTATGGCATGGTATGAAATGAGCCATTTTAGAGAACCTATCCACTACCACAAAGATCGAATCATGCCCATGTTTTGTTCGTGGTAATCCTAGTACAAAGTCCATGCTTATATCGGACCAAGGAGCATAAGGAATAGGCAACGGTGTATAAAGACCATATGGATTGGAAGTGGACTTAGCTTGTAAGCATGTTGTACACCGTCGGCAAAGGCGTTCCACGTCGCGGTACATTCTTGGCCAATAGTAGTGGGTTGAGAGCATGGCATATGTCTTCTCTCGTCCAAAGTGACCCATGAGACCACCACCATGCGATTCTTGTAAGAGCAAAAGGCGAAGCGAGGACATTGGGACACAAAGTTTGTTGCCCTTGAACAAGAATCCTTGGTGCAAATAGAAATCATCGATGCCCTTTTCAATGGAACACTTTGCAAAAATTGGGCCAAAGAAAGTATCGGAGGCATATTGTTCTTTGATTTCATCAAGACCCAACACATGGAAATCCAAACGAGTGAGTAAAAGGGTGAGCTTGCGGGAAAGAGCATCCGCAACGACATTGTCCTTGCCCTTCTTGTATTTGATTACATATGGGAAGGACTCAATGAACTCAACCCATTTTGCATGTCTTTTGTTCAAATTGTGTTGGCTTTTCAAATACTTCAAAGATTCATGGTCGGAATGAATAATGAACTCTTTTGGCCAAAGATAGTGTTGCCAAACTTCAAGAACACGAACCAAAGCGTAAAGTTCCTTGTCATATATAGGATAGTTGAGGCGTGCGCCATCCAACTTCTCACTATAATATGCCACGGGTTTTCCATCTTGCATAAGGACTCCACCAATACCAAGTCCACTCGCATCACACTCAATCTCAAAAGTTTTTGCAAAATTTGGAAGGACGAGAAGGGGAGCTTCGGTAAGGCGTTTCTTCAACTCATCAAAAGCATTTTGTTGGGCCTTGCCCCACACAAACGGAACATTCTTTTTGGTAAGCTCGTTCAAAGGGCAAGCAATGGTGCTAAAATCTTTCACAAAGCGGCGGTAGAAACCGGCGAGTCCATGGAAACTTCGAACTTGACCAACGGTGGTAGGCGTGGGCCAATTATGTATGGCGTCAACCTTCGAAGAGTCCACTTCAATGCCATTGGCGGAAACCACAAAACCAAGGAAAACCAATTTGTTTTGGGCAACAGTGCATTTGGGAAGATTGGCATAAAGCTTCTCATGACGCAAGATGCATAAGACTTCTCTCACATGTTGCACATGGTCCTCGAGATTTTTGCTATAAATGAGAATATCATCGAAATAGACAACCACACTCTTGCCAATGAGAGGACGCAAGATGTGATTCATGAGACGCATGAAAGTTGATGGAGCATTTGAAAGACCAAATGGCATGACAAGCCATTCATAGAGACCAAGTTTGGTCTTGAATGTCGTCTTCCATTCATCACCAATTGCCATGCGAATTTGGTGGTAGCCACTACGCAAATCAATCTTAGAGAAAATGGTGGCACCACTCAACTCATCAAGCATGTCATCTAAACGCGGAATGGGATGGCGGTAACGAACGGTAATGGCATTGATGGGGCGGCAATCCATACACATTCGTTGCGTCTCATCCGGTTTAGGAACAAGAATCACCGGAACGGCACAAGGGCTAAGGCTTTCTCGAACGTACCCTTTAGCGAGGAGATCTTGTATTTGGCGTTGAATCTCCTTTGTGTCTTCGGGGTCGGTGCGGTAGGCGGCACGGTTTGGAAGAGGAACGCCGAGTATGAGGTCGATGCGGTGCTCGATGCCTCGAAGCGGTGGAAGTCCATGAGGTAGCTCGTCGGGGAAGACGTCTTGAAACTCCTTCAAAAGAGACAACAAAGACGAAGGAATGTTGGTTAAGTCGTTAGTCTCCGATGATGGTCCCTTGCAAATAAGCACATAGTGCAAGGTGGTGGATGGGTTTTCTTGCACTTCTCTCCACTCGCTTTTGGTGGCTAGGAGGACGCTCTTTCGCTCACTCATGTATGGCTTGTGGCGCTCACTCTCCTTTTGGTGGGTCGCTCCCTCTCCTCTCAACTCACTATGGTGGGTGTGATGTTGTGCCCTCGCTAAAGCCTTCGCATTGTCCGCGATGATTTGGCTAGGAGTCATTGGGCGAAGCTCAAACTTCTTATCCTTGACCGTGAAGGTGTATGCATTGGAGTGTCCGTCATGTATAGCCTTCTTGTCAAATTGCCATGGGCAGCCAAGCAACATGTGGCACACCGTCATGGGCACCACGTCACACTCAATAGTATCTTCATAGGGCCCTATCTTGAAGTTGACGGTGACGGTATGTTGTATCTTGACGTTGCCCTTGTCACTTAACCATTGGACATGGTAAGGATGAGGATGCTTGCGAAGCGTGAGGTTGAGCTTCTCACATAACTCGGTGCTTGCCAAGTTGTGGCAACTCCCACCGTCGATGATGACCTTGATTGACTTGCCACCAATACCGGCACGGGTTTGGAAGATGTTGCATCGTTGGTCTTCCATAGCTTGAGGTTGAGTTGTTAGCACCCTTGTGACCACAAGAGAAGGGCTTGGGTCATGTGTGCATAAGAGAGGGTCTTCTCCACTTTCTTCATCATAATCTTCCTCATTAGCAACGGCGGCTTGTACTAGGGCTTCATATTCGCCTTCACTTAGCGTCTCTATGTCGCCATTCTCCATAGTGATCATGACCTTGGTGTTCTTGCACTCGAAGGACTTGTGGCCTTGTGTGCCACACTTGAAGCAAGTGACATTGGAGGGTCCCGTAGAGGCCTTTGAGGAGGCGGTGGAGGACACCGTTTGCTTCATGCGACTTTGGATAGTCGGTTGCTTGGATGGTGTAGAGGACACGGCGGGCTTGACACTTGTTGAAGGAGGTGTTGTAGCGAGCTTGGAGGCGAAGTATGACTTGGACTTGGAGTACTTGATGTCCTCATTCACTTGGCGCTCGGCCTTGGAGGCTTGGTGAACCAACTCAACCATGTTGGAATATTGTTGGAACTCCACAATTCTCTTGATGGGGTAGTTGAGTCCATTGAAGAATCTAGCGATGGTTTGGTTCTCTGACTCTTGGATGTTTGCTCGCATCATAGTTAACTCCATCTCCTTGAAGAACTCCTCAACGGTCTTGGTGCCTTGCTTCAACTTTTGGAGTTTGTTGAAGAGGTCGGTCATGTAGTGTGTTGGGACAAAGCGAGCTTGCATCTCTTCCTTCATATCTTCCCAAGTGTCAATTGGAGGTTCACCCTTTTCTTCCCTTAGAGTGAGTACTTGCTCCCACCAAGTGTTGGCGTAATCTTCAAACTCAAGGGATGCCATGGCCACTTTCTTGGCACCGGAGTAGTTGTGGATGCGGAAAATCTTGTCAACCTTGAGTGCCCATGAGAGGTAGGCCTCGGCATCGTCTTCTCCTTTGAACTTGGGCATGTTGAACTTGAGCTTCCCAAACATGTTCTCTTCATCTTCCAAATTCCTTCGGCGAGGATGGATGCCTTCATCTCTTGCGGCTTGAGGTGTTAGAGGAGGTCTTCCACGGCCAACCATAGCATTGGGTTGGCGGTGGAGTTGAACACTAGCTTCACTTGGTTCCCGTTGATGATGTTGTTGACGACTTGAGGATGGCCCTCTCATCTTGATCATGTTGTGGGTCTCCTCTTCCACGTTGGTCATGGCGAGGATGATTTCGGAGATCACGCCTCGGTGGATCTTGGTGACCTTGGTCTTGAGCATCAACATGTGCTTCACGATGAGGTGTCGGTTCCATGTTGTGGATGATGTTGTCGTGGGGTTGGTCGACACGCCCATGGTGGGGATGGCGAGCCGCTTGATGACGATCATGGTGAAGAACTTGTTCTTGTGGAGGACGTTCATGTGGACGAGCATGGCTGGAATTCTCCTCGCCTTGAGTTGGAGCGAGAGTCTTCATGATGAGCATGCGGTCGACGAGGTCGATGATGATCTCCATGCCTTGAGTCGGAGCTTGAGGACGAATGGCGACCATGAGAGTAGTCATCGTGTGACGAGGTTGATGATGATGAGGAAGTAGAGCGATGTCGATGTCGACGGCCCAAGTTGTTGATGGCGCGCTCGAGACTATCCATGCGCCGCTCCATGTTTGCATCATTGGCCGTCACTTGGCCATGCAAGTTGTCCGTAGCTTCACGAAGAGAGATATATCTTGGTTCACTTGGGAGAAGTTGTGGGCCACTTCTTCATATTGCTCGTCGATGCGTGTCTCAAACAAGGTGAGTTGCTCCTTGAACTCTTGGCGTTGTGTCCATAGATTGTGTTGGGTAGCCAACCTCTCGGTGTTGCGTAGGACTTCATCTTCCCTTGCTTCATCTCCATTCCTATCCATGATATCAAGGCAAGAACTATGTTGTGTATGTTAGTGGAAGAAAACTACCTCGCACTCTTACCTTGGTGTGATATTGAGGCAATCAACCGAACCGAGAGCAAAACCAATTGTATCGGGTACACACGCAAAGCCACACGCAAAAGCTAGCAAATATGGTGTTAGGTGAGTGTGGTGGAAAGCCAAAAGATGAAATCCAAAATTAAGTATGTTGTTAAAAGTGGGTAAGGTCCAAAAATCAAGTGTCAAAGTGGAGATCACTATAAACACGGAAAAGTTGTGGAACTCACACACGGGATAAGCGGGGTTAGTGCGACCAAGGAATGAGCGGAAAAACAAAAACCTATATGCAAGGTGGTGCTCGGTGTCACACTAACACAAGAAGAGATCAAAGCTTGGTTGCAATTGGAGAGACAACAAGATTAACATGCGGCCTCTCTTCTCTCTCTTTTGCTTAAAAGCTTTGTACTCTTTTGTATATGGTGGCACTTCACTTTTTTGTATCGATGGTGGTACTTGCACTCTTTTGTGTTTGGTGCTACTTTGCACTCTTTTTGTGTTTTTGTTGCTTTTTCTCACACTATGTTAGCGTTAGCTCGCTTTTGCTATCTTGCCACACGAGTTCTTGCTTATAAGCTTGACTCCACACTACACACACACCTCACAATCGGGGCCACGTGCAATGTCTCGCAACACTTGATAAGCAATGCTCGATAGGATAGATCGCAAAAGGAAGAGGGGTTACAAGGGTAATGCAAGTTATACCTAAGATGTGTAGGCGGTGATGAACACGCAACTTGCGATGATGGTGGTGGTGGTGGTCGTGGTGGTGGTGCCGAAGACTTATCCGTCTGGGGCTTGGCCGGTCTGGGCCGCTTGTCCGGTCGGTCGGCCGGGGTCCGGTCTGTCGGCGGTCAACCGGTGCTCAACCGGCTTTCTCTCTCTCTGTTCTTCCCCAAACCAAAGCCAAAAGATCAAATCGAAGGGAAACGGAGGGATTGGAGGCTAAAAGGTGGGGGAAATAGTAGATCAACACTAACAACACCAAATCCACGGATCAAAACCACCAAAACTCAACAAAATCGTAGATCCATCCAAAGGCAATTTAGGGCTATTTTTTGGTTTTTTGGAAAATTTTCTAGAGACGAAATTGGGTGGGTGGGGGTCAAATTCGCGGTAACCAAGAGCTGCTGATACCATATGATGAGGTCTAAGACCTAGTTTGTGGCCCGATCTCGCGATTGACCCAAAAATCCAAAGGGGAAAAGAGGGAGAGGAGGAAGAACGCGAAGAACACGAAGAACGAACACACGCACACCAACCCGATACAATCGAATTCTTACTCGTGGCTCGATGGACCACGCCAATAGAATCAACCCGAAAGAGACACGAGGTAGAATTCCGAGAGGAGAGATCGGTGTTGGAGACGGAGACCGTTGAGGGAGAGAGAGTGGACACTAGAATCTCACTCACAAGTATCCAAATCCTCAACAAGAGTAGCCTTGATTACAAAGGGGATCTAACCCTAGGGAGACAAAGCTCAAAAGTAGTTTTAAGCTCAGATTTAGTCTCAAGAGGTAAGGGGGGCGTCCTGGGTCCTTATATAGGCCTACAAGGCGACACATGGCGAAAAGGTACGGAGTACACGACTTAATCAATTTTGGATAAGGCGATTCGACAAATCCGGTCAGGAGCCCGGCCAGACCGGCCCTGGGACCGGGGCGTCCGGTCCAGACCGGGTCCCAGACCAGAGGTCGACCGGGGAGGGTCCTGGAGGCGCAGTAACGCGCCCGGTTGCCATCAGCGGAGAGTCCGGTTTGGGCCGGGGGTGCCCGGTCAGGTCGGACCTGGGACCGGCGTGTCCGGTCCAAACCGGGTCCTGGACCGGAGGTCGACCGACGAGGGGTCCCGGAGCCACGGTATCGCGCCCGGTTGGCACCAGTTGGGGATTCCGTTTGGACCGAGTGGCCCGGGTCCTGGGCCGGCTGGCTCCCTCACTTCCTTGGCGCGCTTCGCATGACGTCGGGTCCAGTTCCACGTCCAGCTGCTCCTCTCCTTCTCTTGACCATGGTGTGTCCTCCTCTCCGGGGTCTTGATGCACCTTGTACCTAATAACACAAAGCGTGTCGGCATGAGGTAGCAAGCCATCCAATGGGGTACCGAGATCGAGGGTAGTGAGGAGCAAGTTCACCTTATCATGTAGCGCTTTGACTCGAGCTCGCGTCATTGGTCCACTTGGGGGACTTGTTGGTCTTGGTGAGGAGGTGTCCAAAGGCCACCCCGCATCACTAAATGTTAGTAGTGAACTATGTTGAGTAATATTTAATGGTTTGATATTTAAGTTGTGGTGTTATTCTTCTAGTGGTGTCATGTGAACGTCGACTACATGATACTTCACCTTTATGGGCCTAGGGGAATGCATCTTGTATTCATTTGCTAATTGTGGGGTTGCCGGAGTGACAACAACTGAACCCCCGTTGGTATATCGATGCATGAGGGATAGCAGGATCTCAGAGTTTAAGGCTGTGGTTAGATTTATCTTAATTACTTTCTTGTATTTGCGGATGCTTGCAAGGGGTTTAGTCACAAGTATGTATTAGTCCTAGGAAGGGCGGTACATTAGCATAGGTTCACCCACACAACACTTACCAAAACAATGAAGATTAAACAACTATATGAAGCGAAAGCACTAGACTAAATTCCCGTGTGTCCTCAAGAACGTTTGGTCATCATAAGTAAACAAACCGGCTTGTCCTTTGTGCTAAAAAGGATTGGGCCACTTGCTGCAATTATTATTCTCGCATTTTACTTACTTGTATTTTATTTATCTGCTATATCAAAACCTCCTGAAAACTTGTCTGTGAGCATTTACAGTGAATCCTTCATCGAAACTGCTTGTCAACACCTTCTGCTCCTCGTTGGGTTCGACACTCTTATTTATCGAAAGTACTACGATACACCCCCTATACTTGTGGGTCATCAAGACTATTTTCTGGCGCCGTTGCCGGGGAGTGAAGCGCTATTGGTAAGTGGAATTGGTAAGGAAAACTTTTACTGTACGTGCTGTTTTTATTTCTGCCTGCTGCTATAATTCATTATGGAGAGATCTTCTCTTGAATTCCTATTTGGAAAATCTACTACTACTGCAAAGGTAGTGGATGAGGCGCCAGGTGAGAAAGTGATTCCATATAAAATACCTATGAAAATTATTGAACGTGTTGTGGATAACCGCTATGAAGGGGATGGAACTGTCCATCCTGGAGATCATTTATTGTTTTTACATGAATTATGCGGGTTATTCAAGTGTGCAGGTATTTCTATGGATGAAGTTAGGAAGAAACTATTCTCTATGTCGCTGTCTGGTAAAGCAGCGCATTGGTATAAACTGCTGAAGGATGGGCATTCTCTTGATTGGAAGGATATTATGCCTCTATTTTATTCTAAATTCTATCCTCCAAGTGAAATTCACAAAGACCGAAACCGCATATATAATTTTTGGCCTCATGATGGAGAGAGTATTGCCCAAGCATGGGGGAGATTGAAGTCTTTAATGCTCAAATGCCCCATTCATGAGCTTCCTGGTAATATCATCATTGATAATTTCTATGCAAGACTTTCTTTTCAAGATAAAACCTTGCTGGATACTACTTGTTCTGGATCATTCACGCGCAACAAAGAAGAGTTTAAATGGGACCTTCTTGATCGGATTCAAGAGAATACTGAAGGATGGGAGAACGACAAAGGTAGAGAGTCAGGTATAAATTATGATTATGAATGCATTGAAACTTTTATGGATACTGATAAATTTCGAAATATGAGTGCTACTTATGGTCTTGACTCTCAAGTTGTTGCAAATTTTTATAAAGCTTTTGCCTCTCATTTTGAATTGCCTAGGAAGAATTTTATAAATATCATGAACCTTACAAAGATAAAACTGATTCACCTATAGGTAAATGTGTTGAAGTTAAAACTGTTGATCACATTCTTCCTGAAGCTTATATCGAAAAAATTCCTTTTCCTGCTAAAATGAAGGAGTATTCTGTTATAACTAGTGTGGTTAACAAAAGTGCAAAGAAACCTATAGAACCTGAGGAGCAAATAAATGTTGAACCTGCTGTTGCAATAGTTAAAGACCTTGTGACTGAAAATGTAGAAGATGGTCACATCATTTTCTGTGAAGATGCTTCTAATATTGTTTCACATCCTAGTAAGTCTAGGAAAGCCAGTGTTCCTATGCTCTCTGTTAGAATTGGTGATCATTGTTATTATGGTTTATGCGATATTGGTGCAAGTTCTAGTGCCATTCCTTATGAGCTTTACACGGAAATCATGCATGAAATTGGTTCTTGTGAACTTGAAGATATTGATGTGGTTATTCGGCTAGCTAATAGAGAAACTATCTCTCCTATTGGTATTGTTCGAGATGTGGAAGTTCTATGTGGTAAGATTAAATATCCTGCTGACTTTTTGGTACTTGGTTCTGCTGCTAGTAAGACTTGTCCTATCATTTTTGGTAGACCTTTTCTAAATACTTGTGGAGCTATTATAGATTGCAAGAAAGAGAAAATTGTGACTAAATTTGCTGGTGAATCTTATGAGTTTAATTTCTCTAAATTTGCCAAAGTTCCTTATGAAGCTGAATTGCCTAATGATGATTTTAGAGTTGAACAGCTTGCATCTATTGCTCTTGCTCCTAGTAATCCTTTGCAGCAATATTTGGAGGATCATGAGAGTGAAGTCTTTAGGGAAGAAAGGAATGAGCTTGATGAAATTTTCCTTCGTCAACCCATTCTTAAACATGACTTACCGGTCGAAGATCTAGGTACAACACCACCACCAAAGGAAGATCCTGTTTTTGATTTGAAACCGTTACCTGATAATCTTAAGTATGCTTATATTGATGATAAGAAAACATATCCTGTTATTATTAGTGCTAAGCTTTCAGATTTTGAGGAAGAAAGATTATTGGAAATATTGAAGAAACACCGAGGAGCTATTGGCTACACTCTTGATGACTTGAAGGGGATTTCTCCCTCTATTTGCCAACATGCCATCAACATGGAAGATGATGCAAAACCTGTTGTTGAACATCAACATGGTTCTCGCTGCGTTCTACGGTGAATCCAAGCCGATCCACCTAGATTGATGCCCGATCTTTCACAGCGAGAACCTGGGGTAGTAAATCCTCCCAACAACGCGATGAACGCAGCCTGGAGAAGAGGGAACGAATCCAGCAAGCAACGGATCGATGAACGATACGCCTCAAACCAAGAGCTAGATAATCCTTGATGAACACAAGAACCTTCGCAGCGGATAATAGTATAGATAAACGGCAGCGCCGTACCCCCGGAGGGATGATACACGTGAACACACGCAACTAGGTATAACCTAACTTTTAGACTAAACTTGAACTCCCTAAACCCTAGCCGTGCCATCTCCTTATATGAGAGGGAGAGCTGGCCGGCCGGCCCCCTTATTGGGCCGAACCTAGTTCGACTTGGACAGGCCCAAGTCAAACGGACTCTATTAAAACCCTAGATGGCCCACAGCATGACCTGGCTACATTATTATCTCCTAATAACAAGATTATAATAAACTACTGGTACAACCTTAGACCCAAATATCATAACAATGGCTGTCCTAGAGTACCAGGCCCGGATATCCATATCACCTATCCTAGGGATGTTAAAGGTATTCGTAGTATTCTTGGTCATGCTGGTTTTTATAGGAGATTTATTAAAGATTTCTCTAAAATTTCAAAGCCTCTTACTAATCTTCTTCAAAAAGATGTACCTTTTGTTTTTGTGATGATTGTAAGGAAGCTTTTGAAACTCTAAAGAAAGCCTTAACAACTGCTCCTGTAGTTGAACCTCCTGATTGGAATTTACCTTTTGAAATTATGTGTGATGCTAGTGATTTTGCTGTAGGTGCTGTTCTTGGACAGCGAGTAGATAAAAAATTAAATGTTATTCATTATGCTAGTAAGACTCTTGATGCTGCTCAAAGAAATTATGCTACAACTGAAAAAGAGTTATTAGCTGTAGTTTTTGCTTGTGACAAGTTTAGACCTTATATTGTTGATTCAAAAGTCACAGTTCATACTGATCATGCTGCAATTAGGTACCTTATGGAAAAGAAAGATGCTAAGCCAAGGCTTATTAGATGGGTGCTTCTTTTGCAAGAATTTGATTTACATATTGTAGATAGGAAAGGTGCTGATAATCCTGTTGCTGATAATTTGTCTAGATTGGAAAATATTTCTTATGATCCTGTTCCTGTTAATGATAGTTTTCCAAATGAACAATTGGCTGCAATAAAGGTGAGCTCGCGAGATAGTCCTTGGTATGCTGATTATGCTAACTTTATTGTTTCGAAGTACTTGCCTCCAACCTTTTCAGCTCAGCAAAGGAGGAAATTCTTTTATGATTTGAGGCATTATTTTTGGGATGACCCACACTTATATAAAGAAGGAGTGGATGGTATTATGCGAAGATGTGTCCCCGAATATGAACAACAAGAGATATTGAGTAAGTGTCATGGTAGTGTTTATGGAGGACATCACGCCGGAGATAGAACCGCACAAAAGGTTCTACAGTCAGGTTTTTATTGGCCAACTCTCTTTAAAGATGCAAGAAGGTTTATTTTATCTTGTGATGAATGTCAAATAGTTGGTAATATCTCTAGACGCAATGAAATGCCTATGAATTATACTCTTGTTATTGAACCATTTGATTGTTGGGGATTTGACTTCATGGGTCCTTTCCCTTCTTCAGAAGGTAACACTCATATACTTGTTGCTGTTGATTATGTTACTAAATGGGTGGAAGCCATACCCACAAAAAGTGCTGATGGTGAGACCTCTTTAAAAATGCTTTTAGATGTTATCTTTCCTAGGTTTGGAGTACCTAGATATCTTATGACTGATGGAGGTTCTCATTTTATTCATGGTGGTTTTAGAAAAACTCTTGCTAAATATGGTATTAATCATAGAATTGCTTCAGCTTATCATCCTCAAACTAGTGGGCAAGTAGAATTATCAAATAGAGAAATTAAATCTATCTTGGAAAAGACTTGGGCTAGTAAGTTGAAGGAAGCGTTGTGGGCTTATAGAACTGCTTATAAAAATCCTATGGGTATGTCTCCTTATAAAATGGTTTATGGAAAAGCTTGTCATTTACCTTTAGAACTAGAGCACAAAGCTTATTGGGCTGTAAGAGAACTTAATAAAGATCTTAAACTTGCCGGTAAGAAAAGGTTGCTACAATTGAGTTCTTTAGATGAGTGGAGAAGTGAAGCTTATGAAAATGCTAGACTTTTTAAGGAGAAAGTTAAGAAATGGCATGATAGAAGAATTATTAAAAGAGAATTTAATGTTGGAGATAAAGTCCTATTATATCGGTCTCGTCTCAGATATTTTATAGGAAAATTACTCTCAAAATGGGAAGGACCATATGTCATTGTGGAGGTGTATCGTTCAGGGGCAATAAAAATTGCTTCGCCGAAAGATGATGCCACACAAGTGGTGAATGGACAAAGACTCAAACATTATATTTCTGGAGATTCTTACAATGAAGATGATGCGGGGTGGCCTTTGGACACCTCCTCACCAAGACCAACAAGTCCCCCAAGTGGACCAATGACAAGGGCTCGAGCTAAAGCGCTACATGATAAGGTGAACTCGCTCCTCACTACCCTCGATCTCGGTACTCCATTGGATGGAATGCTACCTCATGCCGACACACTTTGTGTTATTAGGTACGTGGAGCATCAAGACCTCGGAGAGGATGACACACCATGGTCAAGGGAAGGAGAGAAGCAGCGGGACGTGAAGATGTACACGGAACTGGACCCGAAGTCGCCCGAAGAACGCAAGGAAGAGAAGATGAACGGCCAGTCCAGAATCCGGTCTGACCGGCCTCCTGACCGGGCCGCCCGGTCCAACCGGCCTACCAACCGGTGATCCGGACGCCATCCAGTCCCCAACCGGGCCTCCCCGGTCTCCCAGGGACCGGCCGTCCGGTCCCAGGTCCGGTCTGACCGGCCGCCTGACCGGCCTGCTCGACTAAAGATGCCTTTTCGGCCCGAACCGGTTTCCTTTGTACCTTTTCGACCCGTGTCGCCTTGTACCTCTATATAAGCACCCTGGACGCCCCCTTTACCCTTTAGACTTGAATTAAGCTTAAACACAACTTTGAGCTTTGTCTCCCTAGGGTTAGCATCCCTTTGTAATCAAGGCATCCTTGTTGTTGATTTGGATATTGTTGAGTGAGATTCTAGTACAAGCTACTCTCTCTCCCTCACCAATCTCTTCTTCTCCAACACCAATCTCTCACCGGGAATTCTGCCGCGTGCCTCTTCCGGGTGATTCTATTGGCGTGGTCCATCGAGCCACGGGGGTAAGTATCGGGTGTATCGGGTTGGTGTGCGTGCGTGAGTACCGGTGTTCTTCGTGTTCCTCGTGTTCCTCGCGCTCTCCCACCTTTTCCCCTTGGATCTTGGGTCAAATCGCGAGATCGGGCCAATCCCTAGATCTCAGATCTCATCATATGGTATCAGCAGCTCTTGGTTACCGCGATTTTGACCCTCCACCCACCCGATTTCGTTTCTAGAAAATTTTCCAAAAAATAGCCCCAAATTGCCTTTGGACGGATCTGCGATTTGGTTGCGTTTTGAGTGGTTTTGGTCCGTGGATTTGGTGTTTTGGTGCTTGATCTACTATTCCCCCAACTTTTAGCCTCCAATTCCATCGTTTCCCGTCGATTTGATCTTTTGGTTTTGGTTTGGGGAAGAACAAGAGAGAGAATCGCGAAATCCGGTCGAACAAGCCGGTCAACCGGCCCCCAGACCGGACCGTCCGGCGCAGAACCCGGCCGACCGGTTGCCAACCGGACGAGCCGGCCCAGAATCCGGCCTACCGGACACCAGACCGGAGCACCCGGCGCAACACCCGGTCCGACCGGACCAGTGACCGGGCTCACGTCTTCGACTTGGACTAACACCACCGCCGACCACCACCACCACCATCATCTCCACCATCGTAGGTATAACTTGCAGTACCCTTGTAGCCCTCTTCTTTTTGCGATCTATCCCACGAGCGAAGCTTTTCGAGTTGCGAAACATCGCACGAGGTCCCGACCGTGAGGGTGTGCGTTGTGTGAGTAAAGCTCATAAGTGGAGCTCGTGAGTGGCAAGCAAAAGAGTAAGAGCATAGTGTGCTAGTGAAAAAAAGAGAAAAGCAAAGTGCAAAGTGCCACCGATACAAAAAGAGTGAAAAGCTTTTAAGCAAGCAAGAGGGATAGAGAAGAGAGACCTCGTGCGAATCTTGGTGTTTCTCCTCTATGCAACCTAGCTTCGATCTCTTCTTGCGTTAGTGTGACATTGAGCACCCTTGCTTAGGGGTTTTTCCTTTTTCCGCTCGTTCCTTGGTTGCACTAACCCCGCTCATCCCGTGTGTGAGTTCCACATTTTTCCGTGTTTATAGTGATCTCCACTTTGACACTTGATTTTTGGACCTTACCCACTTTTAACAACATACTATATTTTGGATTTTGTCTTTTGGTTTCACACCATACTCGCCTAACACCATATTTGCTAGCTTTTGCGTGTGGCTTTGCGTGTGTACCCGATACACTTGGTCTTGCTTTTGGCTTGGTTGATTGCCTCAATACTATCTTACCTCGGTAAGAGTGCGAGGTAGTCTCCTTCCACTAACACAAACAACATAGTTCTTGTCTTTCCATCATGGATAGGAACGGAGATGAACCAAGGGATGGAGAAGTCCTCCGGAACACCGAGAGGTTGGCGACTCAACACAACCTATGGACGCAACGCCAAGAGTTCAAGGAGCAACTCACACTCTTCGAGACTCGCATCGACGAACAATATGACGAAGTGGCTCACAACTTCTCCACGGTGAACCAAGACTTGGCTCTCCTCCGTGAAGCTACGGACAACTTGAATGGCCAAATGGCGGCCAATGATGCGAACATGGAGCGACGCATGGATAGCCTCGAGCGCGCCATCACCAACTTGGGTCGTCATCGCCGACACCGCTCTACTTCATCATCATCAAGCTCGTCACAAGATTACTACTCTCATGGTCACCGCTCGTCATCAAGCTCCTCCTCAAGGCATGAAGACCATCCTCGACCTCATCGCCCACATGCTCGTCATGAAGACTCTCGCTCAAACTCCCGGCGAGGACCTCCACAAGAACAAGTCCTCACCAAGATCGTCCTCAACCGGATCGCCATGCCCACCATGGGCGTGACGACCAACCCCACGACAACGTCTTCCACAACATGGCGCCACATGGTGATGCTCCCGCCCAAGGTCGTCAAGAGCAACCAAGGCGTGATCTCCGAAATCATCCTCGCCATGACCAACGTGGAAGAGGAGACCCACAACATGATCAAGATGAGAGGGCCATCCTTGGACATCGCCAACAACCTCGTCAAGATCCTCAACAACATCATCAACGTGAGCCAAGTGAAGCAAGTGTTCAACTCCACCGCCAACCCAATGCTATGGTTGGACGTGAAAGACCTCCTCTACCACCTCAAGCCGCAAGAGATGAAGGCAACCGTCCTCGCCGCCGAAACTTGGAAGATGAAGAGAACATGTATGGCAAACTCAAGTTCAACATGCCCAAGTTCAAGGGTGAAGACGACGCCGAGGCCTACCTCTCATGGGCACTCAAGGTGGACAAGATCTTCCGCATCCACAACTACTCCGGTGCCAAGAAAATGGCTATGGCATCGCTTGAGTTTGAAGACTATGCCAACACTTGGTGGGAGCAAGTCCTCACTCTACGGGAAGAAAAGGGTGAACCTACAATTGACACTTGGGAAGAGATGAAGGAAGAGATGCAAGCTCGCTTTGTCCCAACACACTACATGACCGACCTCTTCAACAAACTCCAAAAATTGAAGCAAGGCACCAAGACCGTTGAGGAGTTCTTCAAGGAGATGGAGTTAACAATGATGCGAGCCAACATCCAAGAGTCCGAGAACCAAACCATCGCTAGATTCTTCAATGGACTCAACTATCCCATCAAGAGAATTGTGGAGTTCCAACCTTATTCCAACATGGTTGAGTTGGTTCACCAAGCCTCCAAGGCCGAGCGCCAAGTGAATGAGGACCTCAAGTACTCCAAGTCCAAGTCATACTTCACCTCCAAGTTCGCTACAACACCTCCTTCAACAAGTGTCAAACCCACCGTGTCCTCTACAACATCCAAGCAACCGACTATCCAAAGTCGCATGAAGCAAACGGTGTCCTCCACCGCCTCCTCAAAGGCCTCTACGGGACCCTCCAATGTCACTTGTTTCAAGTGTGGCACTCAAGGCCACAAATCCTTTGAGTGCAAGAATACCAAGGTCATGATCACTATGGAGAATGGCGACATAGAGACGCTAAGCGAAGATGAGTATGAAGCCATGGTACAAGCCGCCGTCGCACATGAAGAAGCTTATGATGAAGATAGTGGAGAAGACCCTCTCCTATGTGTGCATGACCCCAACCCTTCACTTGTGGTCACAAGGGTGCTCACCACTCAACCTCAAGCTATGGAAGACCAACGTTGCAACATCTTCCAAACCCGTGCCGGAATTGGTGGCAAGTCAATCAAGGTCATCATCGATGGGGGAAGTTGTCACAACCTAGCAAGCACCGAGTTGTGTGAGAAGCTCAACCTCACTCTTCGCAAGCATCCTCACCCTTACCATATCCAATGGTTGAGCGACAAGGGCAATGTCAAGATACAACACACCGTCACCGTCAACTTCAAGATCGGCCCCTATGAAGATACCATTGAGTGTGACGTGGTGCCCATGACGGTGTGCCACATGTTGCTTGGACGCCCATGGCAATTTGACAAGAAGGCCATACATGACGGACACACCAACGCATACACCTTCAAGGTCAAGGATAAGAAGTTCGAGCTTCGCCCAATGACTCCTAGCCAAATCATCGCCGACAATGCGAAGGCTTTAGCGAGGGCACAACAACACACCCACCATAGTGAGTTGAGAGGAGAGGGAGCGACCCACCAAAAGGAGAGTGAGCGCCACAAGCCCTATATGAGTGAGAGAAAGAGCGTCCTCCTAGCCACCAAAAGCGAGTGGAGAGAAGTGCAAGAAAACCCATCCACCATATTGCACTTTGTGCTAATTTGCAAGGGCCCGTCATCGGAGACTAACGACTTAACCAACATTCCTTCGTCTTTGTTGTCTCTTTTGAAGGAGTTCCAAGACGTCTTCCCCGACGAGCTACCTCATGGACTTCCACCGCTTCGGGGCATCGAGCACCGCATCGACCTCATACCCGGCGCTCCCCTTCCAAACCGTGCCGCCTACCGCACCAACCCCGAAGACACAAAGGAGATTCAACGACAAATACAAGATCTCCTCGCTAAAGGGTACGTGCGAGAAAGCCTTAGCCCTTGTGCCGTTCCCGTGATTCTTGTGCCTAAACCGGATGAGACGCAACGAATGTGTATGGATTGCCGCCCCATCAATGCCATTACCGTTCGTTACCGCCATCCCATTCCGCGTTTAGATGACATGCTTGATGAGTTGAGTGGTGCCACTATTTTCCCTAAAGTCGATTTGCGTAGTGGCTACCATCAAATCCGCATGGCAATTGGTGATGAATGGAAGACGGCATTCAAGACCAAACTTGGTCTCTATGAATGGCTTGTCATGCCATTTGGTCTTTCAAATGCTCCTTCGACTTTCATGCGTCTTATGAATCACATTTTGAGACCGCTCATTGGCAAGAGCGTGGTTGTTTACTTTGATGACATTCTCATCTATAGCAAAACTCTCGAGGACCATGTTCAACATGTGAGAGAAGTCTTATGCATTTTGCGCCACGAGAAGCTCTATGCCAACCTCCCAAAATGCAACTTTGCTCAAAACAAATTGGTTTTCCTTGGTTTTGTGGTTTCCGCCAACGGGATTGAAGTTGATTCTTCCAAAATTGAGGCCATCCACAATTGGCCCACTCCCACAAATGTTGGTCAAGTTCGAAGTTTCCATGGACTCGCCGGTTTCTACCGCCGCTTTGTGAAAGATTTTAGCACCATTGCTTGCCCTTTGAACGAGCTTACCAAAAAGAATGTTCCGTTTGTGTGGGGCAAGGCCCAACAAAATGCTTTTGATGAGTTGAAGAAACGCCTTACCGAAGCTCCCCTTCTCGTCCTTCCAAATTTTGCAAAAACTTTTGAGATTGAGTGTGATGCAAGTGGACTTGGTATTGGTGGAGTCCTTATGCAAGATGGTAAACCCGTGGCATATTATAGTGAGAAGTTGGATGGCGCACGCCTCAACTATCCTATATATGACAAGGAGCTTTACGCTTTGGTTCGTGTTCTTGAAGTTTGGCAACATTACCTTTGGCCAAAAGAGTTTGTTATCCATTCGGATCATGAGTCTTTGAAATATTTGAAAAGTCAACACAATTTGAACAAGAGACATGCTAAGTGGGTTGAGTTCATAGAGTCCTTCCCTTATGTTATCAAATACAAAAAGGGCAAGGAAAATGTGGTTGCGGATGCCCTTTCCCGCAAGAATACTCTTCTACTCACCCGCTTGGAGTTTCACATTTTGGGTCTTGAGGAGATCAAAGAACTTTACCCTTCCGACTCTTTCTTTGGACCAATCTTTGCAAAGTGTTCCGTTGACCGAGGATTTGATGATTTCTATTTGCATGATGGCTACTTGTTCAAAGCTAACAAAATTTGCATTCCCGAGTCTTCTCTTCGTAAGTTGCTTTTGCAAGAGTCACATGGAGGTGGTCTCATGGGTCACTTTGGACGAGAGAAGACATATGCCATGCTCTCAACCCACTACTATTGGCCAAGAATGTACCGCGACGTGGAACGCCTTTGCCGACGGTGCACAACGTGCTTACAAGCTAAGTCTACAACCAATCCCTATGGTCTTTACATGCCTTTACCCATTCCATATGCACCTTGGTCGGACATAAGCATGGACTTTGTACTTGGCTTACCACGCACAAAACATGGTCATGACTCAATATTTGTGGTAGTGGATAGGTTCTCTAAAATGGCTCATTTCATACCATGTCATAAGAGCGATGATGCTTCACACATTGCTTCATTGTTTTTCAGGGAAGTGGTTCGCCTACACGGAATACCGGCAAGCATTGTGTCGGATCGAGACGTCAAGTTTATGAGTTATCTATGGAAGTCGCTCATGGCAAAGTTTGGAGTGAAGCTCTTGTTCTCATCGTCCTCGCACCCTCAAACCGATGGACAAACCGAAGTGGTCAATCGAAGCCTCTCAACACTCCTCCGCACACTCGTGAAGACAAATTTGAAGTCATGGGAAGATTGCCTACCCCACGCGGAGTTCGCCTACAATCGAGCCAAGCACTCCACAACTTCAAGAAGTCCCTTCATGATCGTCTATGGATTCGAACCTCCAACGGCACTCGACATCCTTCCACTACCTCTTCATGAAAGGACGAACATGGACTTCGACAAGCGCACCACCGCCATGAAGAAACTACATGAAGAGACAAGAGAAACCATACAAGAGCATGTACTTCGCCAAGCTAACCGCCTCAACGCCAAGAAGAAGGAACGCGTGTTTGAAGAAGGAGACCTCGTTTGGATACACCTACGGAAAGAAAGGTTCCCGCAAGAACGCAACTCCAAGCTCAAGCCAAGAGGAGATGGGCCTTTCAAAGTCCTCAAGCGCATCAACAACAACGCCTACGTCATCGACATACCAACATCAAAATACTTGGTGAACAACACTTTCAACATCTCGGATCTATCACCCTATCATGGAGAAGAGGAGGAACAAGAGTCGAGGACGACTCTCTCCCAAGGGGGGGAGATGATGCGGGGTGGCCTTTGGACACCTCCTCACCAAGACCAACAAGTCCCCCAAGTGGACCAATGACAAGGGCTCGAGCTAAAGCGCTACATGATAAGGTGAACTCGCTCCTCACTACCCTCGATCTCGGTACTCCATTGGATGGAATGCTACCTCATGCCGACACACTTTGTGTTATTAGGTACGTGGAGCATCAAGACCTCGGAGAGGATGACACACCATGGTCAAGGGAAGGAGAGGAGCAGCTGGGAGAAGATGTACACGGAGCTGGACCCGAAGTCGCCCGAAGAACGCAAGGAAGAGAAGATGAACGGCCAGTCCAGAATCCGGTCTGACCGCCTGACCGGGCCGCCCGGTCCAACCGGCCACCAACCGGTGCCATCCGGACGCCATCCAGAACCCCGGAACGTCGCCGGTTGCCGCCCGGTCCAGGGCCCGGTCTAGGACCGGCCGTCCGGTCTGACCGGCCGCCTGACCGGCCTGCTCGACTAAAGATGCCTTTTCGGCCCGAACCGGTTTCCTTTGTACCTTTTCGGCCCGTGTCGCCTTGTACCTCTATATAAGCACCCTGGACGCCCCCTTTACCCTTTAGACTTGAATTAAGCTTAAACACAACTTTGAGCTTTGTCTCCCTAGGGTTAGCATCCCTTTGTAATCAAGGCATCCTTGTTGTTGATTTGGATATTGTTGAGTGAGATTCTAGTACAAGCTACTCTCTCTCCCTCACCAATCTCTTCTTCTCCAACACCAATCTCTCACCGGGAATTCTGCCGCGTGCCTCTTCCGGGTGATTCTATTGGCGTGGTCTGATGTTGGGCCTCCAAGAGCAGAGGTTTGTAGAACAGCAGCAAGTTTTCCTTAAGTGGATCACCCAAGGTTTATCGAACTCAGGGAGGAAGAGGTCAAAGATATCCCTCTCAAGCAACCCTGCAACCACAAAGCAAGAAGTCTCTTGTGTCCCCAACACACCTAATAGGTGCACTAGTTCGGCGAAGAGATAGTGAAATACAAGTGGTATGAATGAATATGAGCAGTAGTACGGCGCCAAAAATAGCTTTGGCGTGCGCTGATGGTAGTAATATTGCCGGAAGTAAACATGCGTAGTAACGCAGCAGTAGTAACGCAGTAGTAACGCAGTAAAACAGTAACAAGCAGCGATAGCAGTATTTAGGAACAAGGCCTAGGGATTAGACTTTCACTAGTGGACACTCTCAACTTTGATCACATAACAGAATAGATAGATGCATACTCTACACTCTCTTGTTGTATGATGAACACATTGCGTAGGATTACACGAACCCTCAATGCCGGAGTTAACAAGCTCCACAATTCAATGTTCATATTTAAATAACCTTAGAGTGCATGAAAGATCGACACGACTAAACCAAGTACTAACATAGCATGCACACTGTCACCTTCACACCATGTAGGAGGAATAGATCACATCAATACCATCATAGCAATAGTTAACTTCATAATCTACAAGAGATCATAATCATAGCCTACGCCAAGTACTAACACGGATGCACACACTGTCACCATTACACCGTGCAGGAGGAATAAACTACTTTAATAACATCACTAGAGTAGCACATGGATAAATTGTGATACAAAACACATTGCAATCATAAAGGGATATAAATAAGCACTTCACTATGCCATTCATAACAGTGAATAAGTATTCTGTGAAATATAGCCTAAGAGACCCACACGGTGCACACACTGTCACCTTTACACACGTGGGACAAGGAGTCTCCGGAGATCACATAAGTAAAACCCACTTGACTAGCATAATGACATCTAGATTACAAGCATCATCATATGAATCTCAATCATGTAAGGCAGCTCATGAGATTATTGTATTGAAGTACATAGAGAGAGATGAACCACATAGCTACCGGTACAGCCCCGAGCCTCGATGGAGAACTACTCCCTCCTCATGGGAGACAGCAGCGGTGATGAAGATGGCGGTGAAGATGGCAGCGGTGTCGATGGAGGAGCCTTCCGGGGGCACTTCCCCGTCCCGGCGGCGTGCCGGAACAAAGACTTCTGTCCCCCGAATCTTGATTTCGCGATGGCGGCGGCTCTGGAAGGTTTTCTCGGGTTTCGTCGAACGTGCTCGAGGTTTTAGGTCAGGGATGACTAAATAGGCGAAGAGGCGGAGTCGGAGGGGGTCTGGGGCCACCAGACACTAGGGCGGCGCGGCCCAGGCCCTGGCCGCGCCGCCACCATGTGTGGGCCCCTGTGGCCCCTCTCTGACGGTTCTCGTGTTCTGGAAGCTCCGGGGATTCTAAGATCTTCGGTGTTGATTTCGTCCGATTCCGAGAATATTTCCTTACTAGGATTTCTGAAACCAAAAACAGCAGAAAACAGAACTGGCACTTCGGCATCTCGTCAATAGGTTAGTTCCGGAAAACGCATAAATACGACATAAAATGTGTATAAAACATGTAGATATCATCAATAAAGTAGCATGGAACATAAGAAATTATAGATACGTTGGAGACGTATCAGCATCCCCAAGCTTAGTTCCTACTCGCCTCGAGTAGGTAAACGATAACAATGATAATTTCTTAAGTGACATGCCATCATAACCTTGATCATACTATTGTAAGCATATGAGATGAATGCAGCGATCAAAACAATGGTAATGACATGAGTAAACAAATGAATCATAAAGCAAAGACTTTTCATGAATAGTAATTCAAGACAAGCATCAATAAGTCTTGCATAAGAGTTAACTCATAAAGCAATAAATCAAAGTAAAGGTATTGAAACAACACAAAGAAAGATTAAGTTTCAGCGGTTGCTTTCAACTTATAACATGTATATCTCATGGATAGTGTCAATGTAAAGTAATATAACAAGTGCAATATGCAAGTATGTAGGAATCAATGCACAGTTCACACAAGTGTTTGCTTCTTGAGGTGGAGAGAAATAGGTGAACTAACTCAACATAAAAAGTAAAAGAATGGCCCTTCGCAGAGGGAAGCATTGATTGCTATATTTGTGCTAGAGCTTTTATTTTGAAAACATGAAGAGAGCATAAAAATAAAGTTTTGAGAGGTGTTTGTTGTTGACAACGAATGGTAGCGGGTACTCTAACCCCCTTGCCAGACAAACCTTCAAAGAGCGGCTCCCATTTTATTTTATTTTTGGGTGGCACTCCTTCCAACCTTTATTTCACAAACCATGGCTAACCGAATCCTCGGGTGCCTGCCAACAATCTCATACCATGAAGGAGTGCCTTTTTATTTTAGTTTTATTATGATGACACTCCTCCCCACCTTTGCTTTCTCAAGCCATGGCTAACCGAATCCTTCGGGTGCCGTCCAACAATCACATACCATGGAGGAGTGTCTATTTTTGTTAATTAATTTGGGACTGGGAATCCCATTGCCAGCTCTTTTTGCAAAATTATTGGATAAGCGGATGAAGCCACTAGTCCATTGGTGAAAGTTGCCCAACAAGATTGAAAGATAAACACCACATACTTCCTCATGAGCTATTAAACATTGACACAAATAAGAGGTGATAAATTTTGAATTGTTTAAAGGTAGCACTCAAGAAATTTACTTTGGAATGGCGGAAAAATACCATGTAGTAGGTAGGTATGGTGGACACAAATGGCATAGTGGTTGGCTCAAGGATTTTGGATGCATGAGAAGTATTCCCTCTCGATACAAGGTTTAGGCTAGCAAGGTTTATTTGAAACAAACACAAGGACGAACCGGTGCAGCAAAACTCACATAAAAGACATATTGTAAACATTATAAGACTCTACACCGTCTTCCTTGTTGTTCAAACTCAATACTAGAAATTATCTAGACCTTAGAGAGATCAATTATGCAAACCAAATTTTAGCATGCTCTATGTATTTCTTCACTAATAGGTGCAAAGTATATGATGCAAGAGCTTAAACATGAGCACAACAATTGCCAAGTATCACATTATCCAAGACATTTTACCAATTACTACATGTAGCATTTTTCCAATTCCAACCATATAACAATTTAACGAAGAGGAAACTTCGCCATGAATATTATGAGCTAAGAACACATGTGTTCATACGAACCAGCAGAGCGTGTCTCTCTCCCACACAAGGATGAACTTATTCAGAGAACTAAGATAACAAAACAAAAAATAAAAGCACACACAGACGCTCCAAGTAAAGTACATAAGATGTGACCGAATAAAAATATAGTTTCAAGAGAAGGAACCTGATACTTTGTCGATGAAGAAGGGGATGCCTTGGGCATCCCCAAGCTTAGACGCTTGAGTCTTCTTAGAATATGCAGGGGTGAACCACGGGGGCATCCCCAAGCTTAGAGCTTTCACTCCTCTTGATCATAGTATATCATACTCCTCTCTTGACCCTTGAAAACTTCCTTCACACCAAACTTCAAGCAAACTCATTAGAGGGTTAGTGCACAATAAAAATTTACATGTTCAGAGGTGACACAATCATTATTTACACTTCTGGACATTGCATAAAGCTACTGGATATTAATGGATCAAAGAAATTCATCCAACATAGCAAAAGAGGCAATGCGAAATAAAAGGCAGAATCTGTCAAAACAGAACAGTTCGTAAAGACGAATTTTAAAATGGCACCAGACTTGCTCAAATGGAAAAACTCAAAACTAATGAAAGTTGCATACATATCTGAGGATCACTCACGTAAATTGGCATAATTTTCTGAGTTTCCTACAGAGAATTAGGCCCAGATTCGTGACAGCAAAGAAATCTGTTTCTGCGCAGTAATCCAAATCTAGTATGAACCTTACTATAGAGACTTTACTTGGCACAAAAACATGATAAGGAGAGGTTGCTACAGTAGTAAACAACTTCCAAGACTCAAATATAAAACAAAGTACTGTAGTAAAAAAACACATGGGTTATCTCCCAAGAAGTTCTTTCTTTATAGCCATTAAGATGGGCTCAGTAATTTCAATGATGCACTCCCAAGAGATAGTAGTTGAAGCAAAAGAGAGCATCAAAAAGCAAATTCAAAACAAATTTAAGCCTAACATGCTTCCTATGAAAAGGAATCTTGTACACAAGTAAATTCATGAGGAGCAAAGTAACAAGCATAGGAGGATAAAACACGAGTAACTTCAAGATTCTCAACATAAAGAGGGGAAACTTAATATTATTAAGATGAATATAACCATTTTTCCCTCTCTCATAATAACTTTCAGTAGCATCATTGATGAAATCCACAATATAACCATCACTTAAAACATTCTTATCATGGTTCATATGTATAAAGGTATCATTATTTTTGACATAAGAAAAACTCTTCTCATTAATAGTAATTGGAGCAGGATCATTATCAAGAATTTGAACATGGTAAACAAGTTGCATACTAAGGGAATGGTTTTTGGCAAGCCCATCATAACTATGACAAGTTTCATAAGGATAATTGTAACATGTGTCATATACATCTCTATAGCAATTATCTAAACCAGAATATGTAATATCATCATTTTCACTAAAAGTAGAGGTCTCAAATATAGGATCTTCAAGCACAACATCCCCAAGCTTAGAGCTTTCAATATCATCGTTTAAGGGGACATGAATAATGCTATCATCATTACTTTCATAATCAGTACCAAAGAGATTTCCAATATCAAAGGTAGTGTGCTCATCCAAATCATGATCACTAACATGGGTACAGGGCATAGGAAGATCATCATACTCAGATTCATTATCATAATAATCATTAGGAGCAACATACTTACGGTTACCTATTGTTACCTCATACACGCGGGGATATGCCATTGCCTCTTTCTCTTTATTCTCCTTCTTCTTCTTCTTCTTCTTCTTCTTCTTCTTCTTCTTCTTCTTCCCTTCTTCTTCTTCTTCTTTTCCTTCTCCTCGTTCCCTTCTTTAGGAGGAAGAGGCTTGAAGGGTGGCTTGTCCGCATAACCTGATTTACTTTCAGAAACAATAGAAGAAACTTGGGAGGATCCCTCCTTTTCATTAATTAGTTGAAAACACACAGCGGTCCTATCATATTTTGGCAAGGTGTCATCTTCTAAAATATTTTGTATGTAAGTGTTTGTATGGCTTTTGTCAATGCAATAAGAAAAACACCCATGCAGGACATCATCAATATCAAGATCACTCATATGTAACAAAGAGATTTTTCTTGAGAGCTCTTCACACCACAAAAATAAAGTAAGTTCATCATGCTGATTAGGAGTAATTTCATCATCACAATACAAATTTGCAGCACTCATTGGGTTCAAATTATCATTGGAGGAGCATTGAAAATTAAAATGACCCACTTCATGGCAAACTTCACAAATAAAAGGATAGAGGGCACAAACTTTTTTACCAAGATCATCTAGAGTCCTAGCCCACTTTCTAGTTTTTTCATTAATATGGTGGATACAATATTCATCTTCGATTTGATTAATTCCACAAGGTCTATGCATTCCACAAAAATTAACATGCTTATAGGAAATAGCATTCTTAGGAGTTTGAGCATGCTTATTGCAATCATTAACAACAATTTCATTCTTCATGCAAGCCTCTTTAAAAGGTTCATGATACTTATCAAAATTCTTTTTAGGCAATTCAAAATGAGAAGCAAAGGCTTTATAAAGATTTGCAGCAACTTGAGAGTCAAGACCATAAGTAGCACTCATATCTCGAAATTTATCAGTATCCATAAAAGTTTCAATGCATTCATAATCATAATTTATACCTGACTCTTCACCTTTGTTGTTCTCCCATCCTTCAGCGTTCTCCTCAATCCGATCAAGAAGATCCCACCTAGCTTCAACCTCCTTGCTTGTGAAAGATCCCTCCGAACAGGCATCCAGATAGTCCTTGTGTTGTCCTGAAATCCTCGCATAAAAATTGTTAACAATAACATTACGGGGGAGCTCATGGATGGGACATTTGAGCATTAATGACTTCAATCTCCCCCACGCTTGAGAGATACTCTCTCCATTACGAGGATAAAAGTTATAAATGTAATTCCTATCAATATGCACTTCATGAGGAGGATAAAATTTAGAGTAAAAGAGAGATACAATTTCCTCCCAACCAAGAGAATGACTATTCTTCAACAATTTATACCAATGCGCCGCTTTACCAGACAGCGAAACAGAGAATAGCTTCTTCCTCACTTCATCCATAGAGATACCTGCACACTTGAATAACCCGCATAATTCATGCAAAAACAAAAATGATCTCCAGGATGGACAGTTCCATCCCCTTCATAGCGGTTATCCATAACACGTTCAATAATTTTCATAGGGATTTTATATGGAATACTTTCAGTAGATGGATTTAAAATATCACACGCATCATTAGAATTATCGCATATGGGAGATAAAATATTATCAGAGCAAATTTTCTCCCCTAAAGATGGGAAGCTAAAAAGATCACAAAAACCAGCTTCCCCAAGCTTAGACTTCTTCATAGCATTAGCAGTAATTGCATTCATACTAATAACATTGCTACTATCATGTAAATAAGGTTCCATAGGTTTTTTAATTTTCGCATCAAACAATTCTAAATTAGGAAAAAGATTAAAAAGCTCACCAAATTTTTTTGTTTTCCATTATGCCTAACTAGTGAAAATAAAAACAAGAAACAAAAAGATGCAATTGCAGGATCTAAAGGAAATAGCTTCGAGTACTTACAACGGCGCCGGAAAATAGCTTAGTAGCCGAGATCCGGAGTGTGAGTACCTTTTACCTTTCCTCCCCGGCAACGGCGCAGAAAAGTGCTTGATGTCTACGGGTGCTTCTATTCTTGTAGACAGTGTTGGGCCTCCAAGAGCAGAGGTTTGTAGAACAGCAGCAAGTTTTCCTTAAGTGGATCACCCAAGGTTTATCAGGGAGGAAGAGGTCAAAGATATCCCTCTCAAGCAACCCTGCAACCACAAAGCAAGAAGTCTCTTGTGTCCCCAACACACCTAATAGGTGCACTAGTTCGGCGAAGAGATAGTGAAATACAAGTGGTATGAATGAATATGAGCAGTAGTACGGCGCCAGAAAATAGCTTCGTGCAGTTGATGGTAGTAATATTGCCGGAAGTAAACATGCAGTAGTAACGCAGCAGTAGTAACGCAGTAAAATAGTAACAAGCAGCGATATTTAGGAACAAGGCCTAGGGATTAGACTTTCACTAGTAGACACTCTCAACTTTGAT
Organism: Lolium multiflorum; assembly: GCA_030979885.1. Classification (NCBI taxonomy): domain Eukaryota; kingdom Viridiplantae; phylum Streptophyta; class Magnoliopsida; order Poales; family Poaceae; genus Lolium; species Lolium multiflorum. Next base: position 151,897,604 of record CM061748.1, read on the forward strand.
CACATAACAGAATAGATAGATGCATACTCTACACTCTCTTGTTGTATGATGAACACATTGCGTAGGATTACACGAACCCTCAATGCCGGAGTTAACAAGCTCCACAATTCAATGTTCATATTTAAATAACCTTAGAGTGCATGAAAGATCGACACGACTAAACCAAGTACTAACATAGCATGCACACTGTCACCTTCACACCATGTAGGAGGAATAGATCACATCAATACCATCATAGCAATAGTTAACTTCATAATCTACAAGAGATCATAATCATAGCCTACGCCAAGTACTAACACGGATGCACACACTGTCACCATTACACCGTGCAGGAGGAATAAACTACTTTAATAACATCACTAGAGTAGCACATGGATAAATTGTGATACAAAACACATTGCAATCATAAAGGGATATAAATAAGCACTTCACTATGCCATTCATAACAGTGAATAAGTATTCTGTGAAATATAGCCTAAGAGACCCACACGGTGCACACACTGTCACCTTTACACACGTGGGACAAGGAGTCTCCGGAGATCACATAAGTAAAACCCACTTGACTAGCATAATGACATCTAGATTACAAGCATCATCATATGAATCTCAATCATGTAAGGCAGCTCATGAGATTCTTGTATTGAAGTACATAGAGAGAGATGAACCACATAGCTACCGGTACAGCCCCGAGCCTCGATGGAGAACTACTCCCTCCTCATGGGAGACAGCAGCGGTGATGAAGATAGCGGTGAAGATGGCAGCGGTGTCGATGGAGGAGCCTTCCGGGGGCACTTCCCCGTCCCGGCGGCGTGCCGGAACAGAGACTTCTGTCCCCCGAATCTTGATTTCGCGATGGCGGCGGCTCTGGAAGGTTTTCTCGGGTTTCGTCGAACGTGCTCGAGGTTTTAGGTCAGGGACGACTAAATAAGCGAAGAGGCGGAGTCGGAGGGGTCGGGGCCACCAGACACTAGGGCGGCGCGGCCCAGGCCCGGCCGCGCCACCATGTGTGGGCCCCGTGGCCCCTCTCACGGTTCCTGTAATATCCCAGGTATTGGGGTTACAAAAATAGAGGAAACAGATGTGTGCATTGCATTCATGCATAGAAAATCCGGGGAATTTTCGCGCTTTAAAGTAAAACAGTCACAGTAACTGAAGTTTCACTTGACCTTGGTGGAATTGAAGTAGCTCACCAAGTCAAGCGCTATAAACCTCAATGTGACCTTTGTTAAAACCTTGTTTTGGGTAGTAATAATTTGATCTAAGGGGTTAGATCAAATGGAACTAAAACCAACACAACAACACTTTAAGCAATGCTCAATTGCTTGATCTTCTAAAAGATCATAATAGGGTATTCCTTGCACCAACACCTTGATTCATATGTAACTACAAATCAATGAACAAGAAACAAATGAGAAACCATTCTTGACTTATCTTTTCCATGTCCTTAACAAATAAATATTCCTACCATGAACCTCATGGTATTTCTTGAACCAAACTTTTGAATTTAACACCAACACAAGCTTATCATTAAACCATAGAGATGGGAGAGGTTTATACCCATCAAAGAGATAAGAAACAAACTCTAAATTATTAATACTTAAAAGTTGAGCAACTACATTGGGGGTATAATTTAATTCACTTTAAAACTTATTACCAAATATGGTAAAACACAAGGACCTAAGTGCATAAAAGCCACACATTCTGATTTTAATCATAACTTATTAAATATGTGGAATATCACAAAACTAAATCCGTTTACATTACGAATTATAGTTCAAACTATTTGAATAAAATAAACTATGAGTATTTTGAAACTCATATGATCATGCCTTGGTGAAATCAAACATCACCATTCAAAATTGGGGTATAATACTTGTCTTTGACATTTTGATCCCACTTACAATATAAATACAATCATATATGATATAGTGACTCACCCACAAGCATAAAATCATTCACAAGATATTTAGTAACAAAAGCCACTTGGCCATCCTAAAACAAATCAAATGAGAGGATAATACCCATGCCACATAGGATGAAAATATCTACATAGCTTGAATCCTAAGCTATGCCACCTCATGCTTAAAGGATTGCTATGGATGAGAGCATGACAACCAAGCACCTTACTCATCAAATCAAAACAAGAGTCACCCACCTATGTGTCATGATACTAGAGCATGCCCAAGCCTATAAAAGGAACCCTATGCCTCATTCATGCCATCATCTTGTACCATGATACAAGCAAACCAAATAGTTGGGCCACTCCATAATTTAGATAGGACCAAGATGAAGCAGCTTGGAGGTGGAGGCATACCACAAGAAGCAGGTTTATCAGATTTCCTGAAGAACAAGCTACAGAAGATAGAAAGGTAGAATTCTTAGGCAAACCACATGTTTAGATAATCACATCATCATTCCTTGAGTAGAACCTTAGATTATAATCCAAGTCCTTGTGGAGTGAGAGGGGTAATAGGTATAACCCTATCCAAATACTTGTAGTGATACCTTAGGAAGCCCATACCATGCATGATCATCACCATTGGGTAATGATCATAAACCCTAAGAACTTAAAGAGAGGATCCATTAAGAATAAGTGGATCATGATAATGCCATGATCATGCTTTGGAAAAATAGGAAGATAAACCATAATTTAAACCTAGTATAATAAGCAGATATCAGCAATCACATGAAATCATAAGGAGACTAATGAGTGAGTAACCCTAGATTATTCTCCACATCTTAAGTAGCAAAACACCTGAGGGATATCAAGACCTTGCCTAGCCAAGCTTTGTGAAAACCTTAATAATATTTTGAGATATATCCCATATCATAAGTGGGGGAGATTAAACCCTAGCAAATACAATATAATGTCATCTCAACTCTACAAACTAGAAGTATATCTCAACCCTAGCTTATGCATCACTAGGGTGGTCATAATATAAACCTAGGCCATAATTGAGATTCAAACCAATTACCATTAGGTAAATATCATTAGAACCCTGGTATGACAAATTAATAAAATCTTAAGCTTCAATTATTAAACCTGAGAAAAATCCTTGTGATCCATCTTAGAGTTAAAACCACATGTGTGGTTATGAACCACTTAATCTTATAAACCAAAACCAAACCTTGATGGAAACAATACCTGCCTTAGGCACTTTCAAAAAAAGTGTTCACCTCAAAAGGGGGTGGTAATAGAAATTATAAAACTTTAATAAAATGTTGCTCACATAAAATCATATGCATGGGACTCAATTCCCAATTAAGAAATCAAGTCCTAATGGTACCTTCTAAAACACTTGGAGTATAAATATTAACTCTAACCATTCCAAAAGGGAGTGGTGTACTCCAAATAAAAAAGGAAATTAAAATGAATACTTAAATTCTTGCCTAAAACAAAAATTGCAATAAGGCTCACATATATGTTTGTTCAACAACAATGGAGTAATACATTTATCCTTTTAATAGTCCTAATGAAACTCAAATACTCAAAATACCTGCATGGTATTACATGAGTTAAATTGGAATTAAAACCAGAATTCAAAACAAGAAATAAAACAGAAAATAAATAAAAGAGATAAAGGAGATGAGGCTTACCTGGACCTTACCAGCCGACGCAGCCCAGCAGCAGCCCAGCAGGAGTCCACCAATGCAGCCCAAGCCACCACCCAGGAGCAGCCCACGTACCCCTTCGTTAAAATAATGATGAGGAGTTCATCCTCATCCTCTCCAACGCGCATGGAGGACAGCACGACGGCGTGCTCGTCTTCTCTTCGTCGCTGGCGATCCCTCCTTGCTCGAATGCGTGACGAGGCTCGCTCCTGCGCCCTATAAAAGCCCCGAGACGATCACTGGCTCGCTTTCTTCCTCCTCTGCTCGATTTTCCCCAATTTCCGAAACCCTAGCCGCTCAGACGTCGGTCATCGCCGTCGATTGAGGCGTTCCCAGGCCTTGCCGTGACCACCATCGAGACCATCGTCCTCGACTTGCTCTGACTGCGGGAGGAATCGACCACGAGTGTCTCCTAGAGCCGTCAGCAACCTCAGCTCTCCGACGGCCGGCGCCATGAAATCCGGCGAACCAGACCTCCATCGACCATGCCGTCACGCGCGTCGTGTTCGCGGTGAGCCACTCTATCGTGGCAAGCTCGCCCTGCTCGATTACCCGCCGTAGCGCCGCCGCGTCGATTAGCCCGTGAGCACCGCCACCACACCTCGCCGTCACGCTCCGGTGACCAAACCGGAGCGGCGCCACCACCAGGAGGTTCGCCTCGGCGTCCTCTTTCCAGCAAGCATGCGCACGCCCGCGGGAACCCGGAATCGCCGGCGGCGACCACCACTGGCCGCCGGTGAGGCACATGGTTGCCACGTCGGCACCACGTGGCCGCCAGCGTGGACACGGCCCACCAGTCATTGACTGTGGGTGTGTTCTGCCCGGGTACATTTAGTAATTCCGCTTTAAATTTAAAACTCAGAATATTGCTGTAACTTCACATGAATTTAGAAAATTCATTATAACTCAGAAAAATACAAATGAGATATCAAAATGATCCTAAAAATAAGATCTATCCAATAAAAATATAATATGAAATTTTTATTTTCAATAAAAATTTAATTGTTTTAAACTTAATAATTAAGCCTTTTCTTTTATTCTTAATTGAATTAAAAATTCAATAATTAGGAAAACCTTCCTAAAAATTAAATAGAAACCAGTAAATAAATAAAGTAAACTTAAAACTAATTTTTATTTTTTATTTTGTTAAATCCTTATTAGAGGGATTTAAACCCTAATTAATAATTACCTTAATTATTAATTCATTGAAAATAATAAAATGCCAAATTCAATATTATTTTTATTTCAAAGTTATTAATAACTTCAACTTTAAAATGAAGTTATTAATCATAGAACTATATGGTAAATAGCAAACCCTAATTCCATATTGAATGATATTACAACCCTATCATCTCATGAGATTCCTAAAACCCTAATTCCATTAGGAACCCTAACTCCACTATTTTATGTGTGAACCCTAAATGGTTTCCAAAACCTAAACCCTAGATATAACAGGAGATCATGTACTTCCTTTTGATCCATAGAACCATAATTAGCAATTAAATACTTGCCATGTCCACATAAAACATAGGAGTCCTATTATCCATAATTCAGTATTCCATGTATGCACACCTATCCTATCTAGTTGATCAAGTAGGATCAACCAAGCCTAAACCCTAGATCCTACTACCAAAAACCTCAACCTTACCTATCCATGCTTAGCATCACACCATTGTGATGAACTTCAATAGCATCTATGCCCAAGATTTATCATTACATAACTATAGTCCACTAAACCCTATAAGTGCTTCATAATTATGAACCATCCTATTTAGGAGCCAATTATTCTTTACTGAATAAATCCAATAGAGAAACCTAGACCATTTCAACCCTAATTGCAATACTTCTTATTACTTAAGAAGTATGTTCTTCAAAAGTTATTCTTTTGAAGTAATCTAAGAATCATCACCAACCCTGCTTATAAGGATCCATAAACCCTAGCTAGCTATCACCAACAAGGTATACCAACCTTGATAGCACCTATGTATAATAACTTGCTTATAATATGCTTCACTAACACCATATGATCTCTAGCTATTGATGAATCCAACTCTGTTGTGATCCATCTAATCCTTACTCCCGAAACTAATTGGAACCATAGTAAACCATAGAACCCACCAACCTAATTATCATACTTGTTCTTTATTAAAGAACATGTTCTTCAAAAGTTATTCTTTTGAAGTATATAATAAGTAATCATCAACCATGCAATATAGACCTTAAAATTGACAACTTCTCTTTACTTATAATACAACTACAATTCCTTGATGTGTATGATTATTACTATGCATTTTACCACTTGTTTATGATTCTAAACCAACACAAACCTGAATAAGAACCTTGTTTGTGAATCACTCTAAAAGTACAACACACCCTAAACAAATCACTACAACTCACTAATCCTAAATCATCGGGGTTAGGTCACGCTTAGATCGATTGCATCTCATACTTATGCATTATTGCATCCTTGCCAATCTTTTAAACATCGTCCTTACCGGACGATGATGCTATTTCAGAATTTGGAGTTATTGCGTATCGAAGACCTTGCCTGCATAATCTTGCAGTCAAGAAAGGCAAGTTCATCACTTGCTCATGTCATTTGAGTATTTTTACCAAATTACTTGCAAAGTACTATGTTTATCACTATTGCATAAAAAGCAAAACCACTATTTTCATAACTATGAATATGACTATGTGGTGGGCAATGGAACCATGGATTGTGTTGATATGGTGGAGGTTCCATTGCAAGGGTTTATATCCATCTAGGATTAAACAACAAATGTCGTCCAGTGATTCTTGTGCCGTAAAACTCGTGTTCACCATAAGATCTGGAGTGGGACGGAGTAGCCAATTGTATTTCCACCTCTCGTACATCAACGGATGCGCTTACCGTAGACACTTGACCCAGGTTGGGCAAGCGGTGGGGTGGGGATCCCATTCTAATTCCCCACGGTAAGTGGTCTATGATGGGTTGCAGCTACCGGCGAAGGAGTTTGGTTAACGAGTCCCAAACTGTTGTCGTGGTCGGGGTCCATCCTTAAGTGGTGTAAGAGGACCGACGAGGACCCAGGGTCGGGGTATGCAACAAAGGGTGGGTGTGCGAGGTAGCGGAGGAATATGAACGGCTAGGACCTTATACCGGGCCTCACACCAAAGGAAGTGTGGACGGGAAAGCTGCCCGGTTGGCACCAAGGTTAAGATCTCTTATGGGTAAAGCAACACACCTCTGCAGTGTGTAACGACCTCACCCCGTTCCGGGATATGGAACGCGAACGCGGCCGGAAAGGAACTCCATGAAGTTCTAGTCAACCGGTGAAGGCTGACGGACATAGCTCTTCAGAATAAAAGCAACCTTTTGAAGAAATGTTTACAAAAACTTGCATTGCCTATGACTTTCTGGTCTATGGCTGTAGCTAGTGCATTAAACACCTCTTTCCTAAAATGAACTTGTTGAGTACGCTCGTACTCATCCCACTCTTAAATCCCCTGCTTAGATATGAAGGCATCGAAGGAGGATCTACAGTGCAACTCGAAGGTCGAGGAGTCAACAACTACTTCACGGGACAGGACCCTGTCAGAGAGTCAGATATCACATTCAACAAGGAGAAAACCTAGATTAGCAATAGAAAGGAACTAGCTTCCTAAACCTAGCTCCTATTTAGCTAGAATCTACTCTTAACCTCTATAGCTAGTTAAATACTCTACAAATAGAGTTCGTGATAGGCTTAGACTACGAGCCATTCTTCTGGAGTTATTTGCAGAGTTACCTCATTGTAAAGTAGGAGGCTGTGCTGATCTTCTGTAACAGAGTTTGTTTGTAATTCTATAGACATGCCTTGGACCCGCATATGTTTCTGTTGTACCACTCTGAGCGATATAATACGAGTGGAACGGTGTTTCATTGGTGTTATATCAGACTTGCATACTACATCATGTGGTATGCTGGGTCACCACAGTTGGTATCAGAGCAAATGCTTTGACCTTAGGATTAAAACCCTTTAAAGGAGACCTATAGGATTGGTAGTGTCTATAGGAAGTTGTCTTAGTTAAACCAAATCTTCTTATGACTTGAGATGGATATTCACTTGAGAATAATCCTTATACACTTGAGTCAACCTTCTTACCTATCTTTCTTAAGTGAAGTTGGTTAGATGATCCCAAACATGTAGTATACCATTAACACCCTAAAATAATATATAAGTAGATCACAGTTGGTATACAATACATGGTAGTCCAAAGAGAGGATACAACCATAAGGAAGATATCCTATTGGAAGATGTGTACCAACACATGTTATGGTTAAGTAAGAATTATTCAGACCTGTAATAGGAGTAATATCAAGTGAAGAAGATAAGTTAGATATCCTACTAGAAGGTGTATACCAAGACAAGTAATGGGTAAGTAAAATATATGCAAACTGGTGGAACAATTGATAGTAAGTGATACAAATAAGATATACGAGGTAGTATAGACCATGATGAGTCAATCATGGGAAATAAGGAAGAGTGATAGGAATAATACATGTCTACTTCCATGGTCGAGATAGTAATCATATAAGATTCACCTGAGAATCATTATGTGATGAATATCATAGATATTTAGGAGGAGTATGATAAGAAGTCAGATGTTAAACAATAGTGCAAGAATTATGTTCCAAAACCATGGCAACTGTGCCAAGTATGCCAGAACCATAGTTTAGTTTGAAGAAGGCTTTATTAGAGCATAGCTTATGGAGAAACCCTGAAGTTATAGGTGATATACTCTAATAGTTATGAGTTTAGGGGAGCTATGTTAGAATCCATAAATACTATGTGAGGTAGTCCTAAACAAAATGGAAGTTAAGTTAGTACTTCCAAAGAAAATTAGGTTAACCACAACTATCCTAGACCACTTTGTTTCAAATATATCTCATTGCAAATGTGCAATTAAGATAAATGTTGAGACAAATAGTAGAAATCCACGTATTCGTGCTAAGTATCACGACATAAACCTATCTTATGTGGTGTTATGTACTACACATCAGAGCCTGATGTTTCGAGATGTCTTACTCAACTATTATAGTCAGGCTTATGATGGTGTGTATTATATGCACAAAGCTGAATCTTCTTGGATTTTATTGGATTTTCATTGTTTGACTAGATCCATACATGAAGTTTGACTTCGATATGCAAATGCATGTTGCAATATCAAGTTCTTACTTGATGCTATAGATCTAGAGGGTAATGGTATTCGTGTGAGGAAGTGACGAATTCTAAAGATTCTGAAGACAAGATGAAGGTTCATCAGAAGAAAGAAACAAAGTTGTGGGAAGCAACCACAATATTCAGAAGGAAGTACCAATCAAAACTCATGCTTTGCCTCAACAGAGGAGTACTTTAGTACGGGAGAAGCATGAAGGTGAGAAATCTGGTGATTATGGAGAAGTAGAAGTAGAACCATAGTCATTATGGAAAAGGGAATGCATGGGAAATCACTTTGGATACTATATTCATAGTGGTTTTCTTGCAAAATAAACCCTGAAGAAAGGAAGATGATATATGAAATCATAGCAGATATAAGAAGACCATAGTTGATATCAGAAGACCATAGTTGATATAGGATCAATACTGCGAGATAAAGTAGAAGATGTCTCGTCCAGTTAATCAGAACCTATAATAGAATCCATTTTTAGATATCAAATAGCCACAATTGATATCAACTAGTCCATAATTGGATTCTTCATACCAAGAAGTTGTGAACAAATAAAATTTTGTCAATCAAATAGCAATGACCTATAAACATTTAGTCGAAGAATTAACATTGGATGACCACAATTGAGTGGATGCACCACAGATATTCTTCGCAAGACCTAGAAGAGTAGAAACCATAAGCTATACTTAGACCAATATTCCAACCATCAATCCAATGGTTGGAAGAAAAGGAGTTGAAGACATAAGAAAACTCTAAGGGGTAGAGTAAAGATTGAGTTGGATGTACAATAACTCAATACTTTAAGCTATATAGAAGCAGAAGGTCTGAACTGAGAGGAAGTTTGATCTTATTTTCATAAGATTGTTGAACACTACTTTCAGAAGTATGTCAGACCAGAAGCCGAGGTTTATACCTCGAGGAAGTAAGAAGTGGACTATAACTTGAGAAAGTGAGTAATGTTTACTCAGAAGTACGAAAGCTCAAGCAAGCTAAGTTTAATGAAGTTGGATGAAGGAAATACCATAGACCAAATATAGCTCAAATAGGCCAAAGACCGAAGGAGTTAGACCATCCCAAAACTAAAGTCTATTTGAAAGATTCCTTTCATGGAACCTAAAGAACCCAAAATAGTTATAAGTCTCAACTATAATCCATGATTGGACAAACTAAATGAGTCTAATCCATTCTTAGTGAAATAAACCCTCAAGACCATTTCCATGGTAAGTACCTTACTAAGTACCATTATTGCACTTTTGGTAGTAAGGGAAAACAAAGACCTATTTAGCAATTACGAATTTATTATCAAATTAGCCTTCAAATAAGACCAGCAGCACCAGAAGAAGTCTCAATCATTGAATCTTCAATGAGAAAGGAAACAAGCTTATAGAGTTGGAAGAAATCAAAGAATCAAAGTAAGAACCATGGTTCAGAGACAGACACTAATGGATTCCAGGAAGAATCTGGACAAGGGATATATTCAAATATATCCAACAAGATCAATACGGAGTTCGAGAAAAGATATAGTCTGCACAAGTCAGATCCACACTCCGGAAACGTGAGAGAGATCAAACTTCGAGGACGAAGTTTAGTTTAAGGGGTAGAGACTGTAATATCCCAGGTATTGGGGTTACAAAAATAGAGGAAACAGATGTGTGCATTGCATTCATGCATAGAAAATCTGGGGAATTTTCGCGCTTTAAAGTAAAACAGTCACAGTAACTGAAGTTTCACTTGACCTTGGTGGAATTGAAGTAGCTCACCAAGTCAAGCGCTATAAACCTCAATGTGACCTTTGTTAAAACCTTGTTTTGGGTAGTAACAATTTGATCTAAGGGGTTAGATCAAATGGAACTAAAACCAACACAACAACACTTTAAGCAATGCTCAATTGCTTGATCTTCTAAAAAGATCATAATAGGGTATTCCTTGCACCAACACCTTGATTCATATGTAACTACAAATCAATGAACAAGAAACAAATGAGAAACCATTCTTGACTTATCTTTTCCATGTCCTTAACAAATAAACATTTCCTACCATGAACCTCATGGTATTTCTTGAACCAAACTTTTGAATTTAACACCAACACAAGCTTATCATTAAACCATAGAGATGGGAGAGGTTTATACCCATCAAAGAGATAAGAAACAAACTCTAAATTATTAATACTTAAAAGTTGAGCAACTACATTGGGGGTATAATTAATTCACTTTAAAACTTATTACCAAATATGGTAAAACACAAGGACCTAAGTGCATAAAAGCCACACATTCTGATTTTAATCATAACTTATTAAATATGTGGAATATCACAAAACTAAATCCGTTTGCATTACGAATTATAGTTCAAACTATTTGAATAAAATAAACTATGAGTATTTTAAAACTCATATGATCATGCCTTGGTGAAATCAAACATCACCATTCAAAATTGGGGTATAATACTTGTCTTTGACATTTTGATCCCACTTACAATATAAATACAATCATATATGATATAGTGACTCACCCACAAGCATAAAATCATTCACAAGATATTTAGTAACAAAAGCCACTTGGCCATCCTAAAACAAATCAAATGAGAGGATAATACCCATGCCACATAGGATGAAAATATCTACATAGCTTGAATCCTAAGCTATGCCACCTCATGCTAAAAGGATTGCTATGGATGAGAGCATGACAACCAAGCACCTTACTCATCAAATCAAAACAAGAGTCACCCACCTATGTGTCATGATACTAGAGCATGCCCAAGCCTATAAAAGGAACCCTATGCCTCATTCATTCCATCATCTTGTACCATGATACAAGCAAACCAAATAGTTGGGCCACTCCATAATTTAGATAGGACCAAGATGAAGCAGCTTGGAGGTGGAGGCATACCACAAGAAGCAGGTTTATCAGATTTCCTGAAGAACAAGCTACAGAAGATAGAAAGGTAGAATTCTTAGGCAAACCACATGTTTAGATAATCACATCATCATTCCTTGAGTAGAACCTTAGATTATAATCCAAGTCCTTGTGGAGTGAGAGGGGTAATAGGTATAACCCTATCCAAATACTTGTAGTGATACCTTAGGAAGCCCATACCATGCATGATCATCACCATTGGGTAATGATCATAAACCCTAAGAACTTAAAGAGAGGATCCATTAAGAATAAGTGGATCATGATAATGCCATGATCATGCTTTGGAGAAATAGGAGAATAAGCCATAATTTAAACCTAGTATAATAAGCAGATATCATCAATCACATGAAATCATAGGGAGACTACTAAGTGAGCAACCCTAGATTATTCTCCACATCTTAAGTAGTGAAACACATGAAGGATATCAAGACCTTGCCTAGCCAAGCTTTGTGAGAACCTTAATAATATTTTGAGATATATCCCATATCATAAGTGGGGGAGATTAAACCCTAGCAAATGCAATATGATGTCATCTCAACTCTACAAACTAGAAGTATATCTCAACCCTAGTTTATGCATCACTATGGTGATCATAATATAAACCTAGGCCATAATTGAGATTCAAACCAATTGCCATTAGGTAAATATCATTAGAACCCTGGTATGACAAATTAATAAAATCTTAAGCTTCAATTATTAAACCTGAGAAAAATCCTTGTGATCCATCTTAGAGTTAAAACCACATGTGTGGTTATGAACCACTTAATCTTATAAACCAAAACCAAACCTTGATGGAAACAATACCTGCCTTAGGCACTTTCAAAAAAAAAAGTGTTCACCTCAAAAGGGGGTGGTAATAGAAATTATAAAACTTTAATAAAATGTTGCTCACATAAAATCATATGCATGGGACTCAATTCCCAATTAAGAAATCAAGTCCTAATGGTACCTTCTAAAACACTTGGAGTATAAATATTAACTCTAACCATTCCAAAAGGGAGTGGTGTACTCCAAATAAAAAAGGAAATTAAAATGAATACTTAAATTCTTGCCTAAAACAAAAATTGCAATAAGGCTCACATATATGTTTGTTCAACAACAATGGAGTAATACATTTATCCTTTTAATAGTCCTAATGAAACTCAAATACTCAAAATACCTGCATGGTATTACATGAGTTAAATTGGAATTAAAACCAGAATTCAAAACAAGAAATAAAACAGAAAATAAATAAAGAGATAAAGGAGATGAGGCTTACCTGGACCTTACCAGCCGACGCAGCCCAGCAGCAGCCCAGCAGGAGTCCACCAACGCAGCCCAAGCCACACCCCAGCCCAATACCCCTTCGTTTAATGATTCGTTCATCCTCATCCTCTCAACGCGCATGGAGCACGACGGCGTGCTCGTCTTCTCTTCGTCGCTGGCGATCCCTCCTTGCTCGAATGCATGACGAGGCTCGCTCCTGCGCCCTATAAAAGCCCTGAGACGATCACTGGCTCGCTTTCTTCCTCCTCTGCTCGATTTTCCCCAATTTCCGAAACCCTAGCCGCTCACGTCGGTCATCGCCGTCGATTGAGGCGTTCCCAGGCCTTGCCGTGACCACCATCGAGACCATCGTCCTCGACTTGCTCTGACTGCGGGAGGAATCGACCCCGAGTGTCTCCTAGAGCCGTCAGCAACCTCAGCTCTCCGACGGCCGGCGCCATGAAATCCGGCGAACCAGACCTCCATCGACCATGCCGTCACGCGCGTCGTGTTTGCGGTGAGCCACTCTATCGTGGCAAGCTCGCCCTGCTCGATTACCCGCCGTAGCGCCGCCGCGTCGATTAGCCCGTGAGCACCGCCGCCACACCTCGCCGTCGGGCACGCTCCGGTGACCAAACCGGAGCGGCGCCACCACCAGGAGGTTCGCCTCGGCGTCCTCTTTCCAGCAAGCATGCGCACGCCCCCGCGGGAACCCGGAATCGCCGGCGGCGACCACCACTGGCCGCCGGTGAGGCACATGGTTGCCACGTCGGCACCACGTGGCCGCCAGCGTGGACACGGCCCACCAGTCATTGACTGTGGGTGTATTCTGCCCGGGTACATTTAGTAATTCCGCTTTAAATTTAAAACTCAGAATATTGCTGTAACTTCACATGAATATATAATGAAGGTTTTCAAAGAAAATTCATTATAACTCAGAAAAATACAAATGAGATATCAAAATGATCCTAAAAATAAGATCTATCCAATAAGAATATAATATGAAATTTTTATTTTCAATAAAAATTTAATTGTTTTAAACTTAATAATTAAACCTTTTCTTTTATTCTTAATTGAATTAAAAATTCAATAATAAGGAAAACTTTAAAAAATAAATAGAAACCAGTAAATAAATAAAGAAAACTTTAAAACTAATTTCTTTATTTATTGTTTTGTTAAATCCTTATTAGAGGGATTTAAAACCCTAAATAATAATTACCTTAATTATTAATTCATTAAATAATATGCCAAATTCAATATTATTTTTATTTCAAAGTTATTAATAACTTCAACTTTAAAATGAAGTTATTAATCATAGAACTATATGGTAAATAGCAAACCCTAATTCCATATTGAATGATATTACAACCCTATCATCTCATGAGATTCCTAAAACCCTAATTCCATTAGGAACCCTAACTCCACTATTTTATGTGTGAACCCTAAATGGTTTCCAAAACCTAAACCCTAGATATAACAGGAGATCATGTACTTCCTTTTGATCCATAGAACCATAATTAGCAATTAAATACTTGCCATGTCCACATAAAATGTAGGAGTCCTATTATCCATAATTCAGTATTCCATGTATGCATACCTATCCTAACCTAGTTGATCAAGTAGGATCAACCAAGCCTAAACCCTAGATCCTACTACCAAAACCATCAACCTTACCTATCCATGCTTAGCATCACACCATTGTGATGAACTTCAATAGCATCTATGCCCAAGATTTATCATTACATAACTATAGTCCACTAAACCCTATAAGTGCTTCATAATTATGAACCATCCTATTTAGGAGCCAATTATTCTTTACTGAATAAATCCAATAGAAAACCTAGACCACCTCAACCCTAATTGCAATACTTCTTATTACTTAAGAAGTATGTTCTTCAAAAGTTATTCTTTTGAAGTAATCTAAGAATCATCACCAACCCTGCTTATAAGGATCCATAAACCCTAGCTAGCTATCACCAACAAGGTATACCAACCTTGATAGCACCTATGTATAATAACTTGCTTATAATATGCTTCACTAACACCATATGATCTCTAGCTATTGATGAATCCAACTCTGTTGTGATCCATCTAATCCTTACTCCCGAAACTAATTGGAACCATAGTAAACCATAGAACCCACCAACCTAATTATCATACTTGTTCTTTATTAAAGAACATGTTCTTCAAAAGTTATTCTTTTGAAGTATATAATAAGTAATCATCAACCATGCAATATAGACCTTAAAATTGACAACTGCTCTTTACTTATAATACAACTACAATTCCTTGATGTGTATGATTATTACTATGCATTTTACCACTTGTTTATGATTCTAAACCAACACAAACCTGAATAAGAACCTTGTTTGTGAATCACTCTAAAAGTACAACACACCCTAAACAAATCACTACAACTCACTAATCCTAAATCATCGGGGTTAGGTCACGCTTAGATCGATTGCATCTCATACTTATGCATTATTGCATCCTTGCCAATCTTTTAAACATCGTCCTTACCGGACGATGATGCTATTTCAGAATTTGGAGTTATTGCGTATCGAAGACCTTGACTGCATAATCTTGCAGTCAAGAAAGGCAAGTTCATCGCTTGCTCATGTCATTTGAGTATTTTTACCAAATTACTTGCAAAGTACTATGTTTATCACTATTGCATAAAAAGCAAAACCACTATTTTCATAACTATGAATATGACTATGTGGTGGGCAATGGAACCATGGATTGTGTTGATATGGTGGAGGTTCCATTGCAAGTGTTTATATCCATCTAGGATTAAACAACAAATGTCGTCCAGTGATTCTTGTGCCGTAAAACTCGTGTTCACCATAAGATCTGGAGTGGGACGGAGTAGCCAATTGTATTTCCACCTCTCGTACATCAACGGATGCGCTTACCGTAGACACTTGACCCAGGTTGGGCAAGCGGTGGGGTGGGGATCCCATTCTAATTCCCCACGGTAAGTGGTCTATGATGGGTTGCAGCTACCGGCGAAGGAGTTTGGTTAACGAGTCCCAAACTGTTGTCGTGGTCGGGGTCCATCCTTAAGTGGTGTAAGAGGACCGACGAGGACCCAGGGTCGGGGTATGCAACAAAGGGTGGGTGTGCGAGGTAGCGGAGGAATATGAACGGCTAGGACCTTATACCGGGCCTCACACCAAAGGAAGTGTGGACGGGAAAGCTGCCCGGTTGGCACCAAGGTTAAGATCTCTTATGGGTAAAGCAACACACCTCTGCAGAGTGTAACGAACTGTGACCAGTCACTCCCTGTTCCGGGATATGGAACTGCGAACGCGGCCGGAAAGGAACTCCATGAAGTTCTAGTCAACCGGTGAAGGCTGACGGACATAGCTCTTCAGAATAAAAGCAACCTTTTGAAGAAATGTTTACAAAAACTTGCATTGCCTATGACTTTCTGGTCTATGGCTGTAGCTAGTGCATTAAACACCTCTTTCCTAAAATGAACTTGTTGAGTACGCTCGTACTCATCCCACTCTTAAATCCCCTGCTTAGATATGAAGGCATCGAAGGAGGATCTACAGTGCAACTCGAAGGTCGAGGAGTCAACAACTACTTCACGGGACAGGACCCTGTCAGGAGAGTCAGATATCACATTCTATAGACATGCCTTGGACCCGCATATGTTTCTGTTGTACCACTCTGAGCGATATAATACGAGTGGAACGGTGTTTCATTGGTGTTATATCAGACTTGCATACTACATCATGCAGTGGTATGCTAGGTCACTTAATCGGGTGTTCTGGAAGCTCCCGGGGATTCTAAGATCTTCGGTGTTGATTTCGTCTGATTCCGAGAATATTTCCTTACTAGGATTTCTGAAACCAAAAACAGCAGAAAACAGGAACCGCACTTCGGCATCTCGTCAATAGGTTAGTTCCGGAAAATTCATAAATACGACATAAAATGTGTATAAAACATGTAGATATCATCAATAAAGTAGCATGGAACATAAGAAATTATAGATACGTTGGAGACGTATCATGGTCCATGGAGCCACGGGGGTAAGTATCGGGTGTATCGGGTTGGTGTGCGTGCGTGAGTACCGGTGTTCTTCGTGTTCCTCGAGTTCCTCGTGCTCTCCCACCTTTTCCCCTTGGATCTTGGGTCAAATCGCGAGATCGGGCCAATCCCTAGATCTCAGATCTCATCAGAAGATGTTGATGTTATTCGAGTGGTGACTCCGGAAACTTTCATCAAAGATCAAATTGATAGTTCTGCAGAGTTCGACTTCAAATAGGTAACAGTTTTGGTAGTAAAAAGTCCGCATTTAACTTTCCGAACAATATTTTTGCTATTTTTAGAAAATATGAAAAATTATGAGATCGAATCGGAGTGGAGGAGGCGCACGAGGGCGCGTCCCCACGTGGTGGCGCGGGCCCCACCTTGGCCACGCCGCCATATGGGGACGGCTCCTCGGAGTCCCTGTCCCAATCAGGTTCGTCCTGGTGCTTTCCTTCTGTCGTGAAATTTTTTGTTATATAATCCCCCGAGGTCCGTATATCGTCTTCTCGTCGTGTTTTGTTTCGAGCTGTTTTCTGCCAGGATCTGTTTTTGATCTAGAAGCACCATGGTCTCCAACAACAAGGGCAAGGGGCCTTCGGAGGAAGATATTCAAGATCCCGAGTTGAAAGAAGAAGTCGAGAGTGAAGATGAAGGAGAAGTGGAGGAAGACCCGCGTGTATACCCGCGCGCCACCGTCGCAAGCATCGGAGTGGTGGCGAATTCGCTCAACCTCAAGAGAAGCGCACGGATTAGAACTGGAGGAAAAGTCCCACGTCGCTTCCTAGCTCCAAGGACATCTTCTCCAGGCATCAACAACCCCTTCCACACTCTAATTCATAATAGTCAAATTGAAATGATTCCAGTGGCAGGATTGCCTAGTAGTTGGGATATGGATCGTTCTAACAACGCAGGAAGGATGAAACCTGAAGTTATGGAGTGGGGAAACAATTCTAAGAGTTGGGACTCGCCGTCTGACATACTCATTAACCGGTCGCGCACAATTCGGAGCTGATTCGCAACCTCACCTACGAGATTGATGAGCTTAAGAAGCTTATCAAGAATTCACCATCACCACCGAAGGAGTAATTCATCATTGGTATTGGCACCCCCTTGGTTTGTTCCAAGCTTGGGGGAGTGCCGCGGTATCACATCATCACTATCTTTTACCTTTTTACTGTCAAGTAGTGTCATATCATGAGTAGGGAAGTTATCATATAAGATGGTTTGCAGTGTGGAAGTATCTCTCTTTAGTTGGTTATCTATGTATCCCTTGGTGTGAGTTATTGTTATAGAATATTAATGAGAAGTTTTATCATTTACTTTTTGCACACCTTATTTTAGTTTGCAATTTCTGTTATATGATTGATCTTGTTGTTAGTATTGATATCACTTTGGGAGCATCAAGTAAATCTATTTGGTTTTGGCAAACTTAGCATTGGTCAACAACAACAATACTTTGAGGCTTAAGTAGAAAAGAGGGAAGTACATGTAGATATATTATTTCATTATCTTTCTTTCTTGTTAGCTAATGAGCTTAGTATTCTGAAGTTAAAATTCTTTGTGCTTACAAGGAAGATGCATGATTGTTTCTATCACATGTATATTTGTTTGTATCCCTCAACTCTTAAGCTTGCTAACCAACCTTGCTAGCCAAAGACCTGTACTGAGAGGGAATGCTTCTCATACATCCAAAACCTTAAACCAAACCCATGCCATTTGTGTCCACCATAACTACCTATTATGTGGTATTTTGCGCCACTCCAAGTAAATATTTCATGTGCTACCTTTAAACAATTCAAAATTTATTATCTCTTATTTGTGTCAATGTTTTATAGCTCATGAGGAAGTATGTGGTGTTTTATCTTTCAATCTTGTTGGACGGACTTTCACCAATGGACTAGTGGCATATACATCCGCTTATCCAATAATTTTGCAAAAAGAGCTGCAACGGGGTGCCCAGCCCCAATTAGTAACTTTCATTAATAATTCTCTTCACATGTTTTGCCCGATTTATCAGTAAGCAACTTGCAATAGACACTCCTCCATGGTATGTGAAATGTTGGAAGGCACCCGAGGATTCGGTTAGCCATGGCTTGTGAAAATAAAGGTTGGGAGGAGTGTCATCCATAAATAAAACTAAAGTACATGTGTAAACAAAAGAGAAGAGGGATGATCTACCTTGCTGGTAGAGATAACGTCCTTCATGGGAGCTGCTCTTTGAAAGTCTGTTTGACAAGGGGGTTAGAGTGCCCACTACCATTCGTTGACAACAACAAACACCTCTCAAAACATTATTTTTATGCTCTCTTTATGATTTCAAAACTTAAAAAGCTCTAGCACATGATTTAATCCTGCTTCCCTCTGCGAAGGGCCTATCTTTTACTTTTATGTTGAGTCAGTAAACCTATTTCCCTCTATCTCAAGCAAGTAATTGAGTTGTTGTGATCCAACCATTTATATTGTGATCTATTTAATCATGTCTTTTGTTCTTCCTTGTTTAGTACAAATTTTATCTGAATGAATATGACTTTGAAGGTTATCAATGATTATGAGAAGATTGTTATGATTGAGCATGTAAGTTCTGCCATATAAGCTCTAATATAAAGACTCTGCTCGAAAGATAAGTACAATCTGTTAATTGTTCTTTGACCAAGAACGAAGTTTGCCATCACCAATTATGATTTCCTATGTACCTTTATTTGTGATTTCCCTTTACTTGTTTCAAGTTGAGTTATATGAGGAAGTTGTTTAGTAGAATGTCTTGTGTGAATTAATAAATGTGATGCTTCTTGTCCGTATTTTATTTATCGACTTTTCACTCCATAAACATGTGGTCTTGTTTACTAAGTTCAATTTCGCTTGGGGACAAGCGAGGTCTAAGCTTGGGGGAGTTGATACGTCCATTTTGCATCACTATTTTATATCATAATTTACTGTTATTCATTGATACATTTCATATTTAGAGATGATACTTATGTTATTTCACCTATTTTCATGTTTCATGATTATTGGAGAATTACTCACCGGAGTCAGGATTCTGCTGGAAAAAGCGCCGTCAGGATACAATATTTCTGAAGATCAACAATTGAAGGAAAATATACCGAAGCTCCTATTTTTCCAAATGACGGAGCCAGCCAAAAGGGGAGGTCGAGGAGGGCCGCCATGGGCCCTCCCCATAGGCCGGCGCGGCCACCAAGGCCGGCGCGCCGCCACGTGGGGAGGGGGCCCACGACCCCCTCGGCCATCGCCCTTTCGCGTACTTCATCTCCCGAAACCCTAAGGTGCGGGAGGCATCGAGGATAGTCACCGCCGCCTCCTCGAGGCGGAAAACACGAGAGAGAAAGAGCTCTCCAGGCCAAATGCGCCGGGGAAATTCCCTCCAGGAGGGGGAAATCGTCGCCATGGTCACCGTCATCGAGCTGGACTTCATTGGGATCATCATCATCTTCTTCTTCACCACCGACACTGTCATCTCCACCGCTGCACCTCATCTCCGCTGTAACATCTAGGGTTGAATCTTGATTATTTCATAGGGGAAACTTTCCCGGTGTCGATTACTCCTTGTTATTGATGCTATTGAGTGAAACCGTTGAATCAAGGTTTATGTTCAGATTGTTATCCATCATCATATCACCTCTGATCATGTTCCATATGATGTCTTGTGAGTAGTTCGTTTAGTTCTTGAGGACATGGGTGAAGTCTAAATGTTAGTAGTGAACTATGTTGAGTAATATTTAATGGTTTGATATTTAAGTTGTGGTGTTATTCTTCTAGTGGTGTCATGTGAACGTCGACTACATGATACTTCACCTTTATGGGCCTAGGGGAATGCATCTTGTATTCATTTGCTAATTGTGGGGTTGCCGGAGTGACAACAACCTGAACCCCGTTGGTATATCGATGCATGAGGGATAGCAGGATCTCAGAGTTTAAGGGTGTGGTTAGATTTATCTTAATTACTTTCTTGTATTCGCGGATGCTTGCAAGGGGTTTAATCACAAGTATGTATTAGTCCTAGGAAGGGAGGTACATTAGCATAGGTTCACCCACACAACACTTATCAAAACAATGAAGATTAATCAACTATATGAAGCGAAAGCACTAGACTAAATTCCCGTGTGTCCTCAAGAACGTTTGGTCATCATAAGTAAACAAACCGGCTTGTCCTTTGTGCTAAAAAGGATTGGGCCACTTGCTGCAATTATTATTCTCGCACTTTACTTACTTGTATTTTATTTATATGCTATATCAAAACCCCCTGAAAACTTGTCTGTGAGCATTTACAGTGAATCCTTCATCGAAACTGCTTGTCAACACCTTCTGCTCCTCGTTGGGTTCGACACTCTTATTTATCGAAAGTACTACGATACACCCCCTATACTTGTGGGTCATCAGACACCAAAAGATCTCTCAATATCCTTGCGGCATGCCTCTTGATTTTTGGTGAAGCAAGCTTCCTTTCTTGTCAAAGCCTTGTCCTTTTTCTCTTTTATGGACTTGACAAGGGTTGCATAGTTAGGGTAAATACCATCTGTGAGATAGTACCCCATGGTGTACTCATTATTCATAACTTTGTAGTTACAAGTTGGTGCTTCACCCCTAACTAGTCTTGCAAACAAAGGGGATCTATTCAAGACGTTGATGTCGTTGAGTGTCCCCGGCAGTCCAAAGAAAGCATGCCAAATCCATAAGTCTTGAGAGGCCACAGCTTCAAGAACAATGGTAGCATCACGGCTTTTGCCACAAGTGCAGAGGTTTGTAGAACAGCAGCAAGTTTTCCCTTAAGTGGATCACCCAAGGTTTATCGAACTCAGGGAGGAAGAGGTCAAAGATATCCCTCTCATGCAACCCCGCAACCACAAAGCAAGAAGTCTCTTGTGTCCCCAACACACCAAATAGGTGCACTAGTTCGGCGAAGAGATAGTGAAATACAGGTGGTATGAATATATATGAGCAGTAGCAACGGTGCCAGAAAATAGCTTGCTGGCGTGTAGTTGATGGTGGTAGTATTGCAGCAGTAGTAACACAGTAAAACAGTAAACAACAAGTAGTAACTCAGCAGTATTTAGGGACAAGGCCTAGGGATTACACTTTCACTAGTGGACACTCTCAACATTGATCACATAACAGAATAGATAAATGCATACTCTACACTTTGTTGGATGATGAACACATTGCGTAGGATTACACGAACCCTCAATGCCGGAGTTAACAAGCTCCACAATAATGCTCATGTTTAAGTAACCTTAAGTGTAAGATAGATCAAAACGACTAAACCAAGTACTAACATAGCATGCACACTGTCACCTTCATGCATATGTAGGAGGAATAGATCACATCAATATTATCATAGCAATAGTTAACTTCGCAATCTACAAGAGATCATGATCATAGCATAAACCAAGTACTAACACGGTGCACGCACTGTCACCTTTACACACGTGCAGGAGGAATAAAACTACTTTAATAACACATCACTAGAGTAGCACATAGATAAATTGTGATACAAACTCATATGAATCTCAATCATGTAAAGCAGCTCATGAGATCATTGTATTGAAGTACATAGGAGAGAGATGAACCACATAGCTACCGGTACAGCCCCGAGCCTTGATGGAGAACTACTCCCTCCTCATGGGAGCAGCAGCGGATGAAGATGGCGGTGGAGATGGCAGTGTTGATGGAGAAGCCTGGGGCACTTCCCCGTCCGGCAGGTGCCGGAACAGAGACTCTGTCCCCGATCTTGGCTTCGCGATGACGGCGGCTCTGGGACTTTTCTCGTATCGTGGCTTCCTCTGTAAGGGTTTTCGATGCAGGGGCTTTATATAGGCGAAGAGGCGGCGGCAGAAGGTCGAAGAGGCGGCCAGGGGGTAAGGCGGCGCGGGCCAACCCTAGGCCGCGCCGCCACCCTCCTCCTGGGGCCCCCCTCTGGTCCTTCCCGGGTGTTCTGGAAGCTTCGTGGAAAAATAGGAACCTGGGCGTTGATTTCGTCCGATTCCGAGAATATTTCGTTACTAGGATTTCTGAAACCAAAAACAAAACAGGAACTGGCACTTCGGCATCTTGTTAATAGGTTAGTTCCAAAATGCACGAATATGACATAAAATGTGCATAAAACATGTAGGTATCATCAATAAAGTAGCATGGAACATAAGAAATTATCGATACGTTGGAGACGTATCAGCATCCCCAAGCTTAGTTCTGCTCGTCCCGAGCAGTAAAACGATAACAAAGATAATTTCTTAAGTGACATGCCATCATAAATTTGATCATACTATTGTAAACATATGTAATGAATGCAGCGATCAAAACAATGGTAATGACATGAGTAAACAACTGAATCATAAAGCAATGACTTTTCATGAATAGCACTTTCAAGACAGCATCAATAAGTCTTGCATAAGAGTTAACTCATAAAGCAATAATTCAAAGTAGAGGTATTGAAGCAACACAAAGGAAGATTAAGTTTCAGCGGTTGCTTTCAACTTGTAACATGTATATCTCATGGATAATTGTCAATGTAAAGTAATATAACAAGTGCAATATGCAAGTATGTAGGAATCAATGCACAGTTCACACAAGTGTTTGCTTCTTGAGGTAGAGAGAAATAGGTGAACTGACTCAACATAAAAGTAAAAGAAAGGTCCTTCAAAGAGGAAAGCGATTGCTATATTTGTGCTAGAGCTTTGGTTTTGAAAACATAAAGAGAGCATAAAAGTAAAATTTTGAGAGGTGTTTGTTGTTGTCAACGAATGGTAGTGGGCACTCTAACTACCTCATCAACCAGACTTTCAAGAGCGGCTCCCATGAAGGACGTTATCTCTACCAGCAAGGTAGATCATCCCTCTTCTCTTTTGTTTACACATGTACTTTAGTTTAGTTTTTCTTTATTTATGGATGACACTCCTCCCAACCTTTTGCTTACACAAGCCATGGCTAACCGAATCCTCGGGTGCCTTCCAACATTCACATACCATGGAGGAGTGTCTATTTGCAAAATTAAGTTGCTTACTGATGAATCAGAGCAAAACATGTGAAGAGAATTATTAATGCAAGTTAATTAATTGAGGCTGGGAACCTCATTGCCAGCTCTTTTTGCAAAATTATTGGATAAGCGGATGAAGCCACTAGTCCATTAGTGAAAGTCTGTCAAAAGTAAATGACAAGATTGAAAGATAAAACACCACATACTTCCTCATGAGCTATAAAACATTGACACAAATAAGAGGTAATAACTTTTGAATTGTTTAAAGGTAGCACTCAAGCAATTTACTTTGGAATGGCGGAGAAATACCATGTAGTAGGTAGGTATGGTGGACACAAATGGCATAGTAGTTGGCTCAAGGATTTTGGATGCATGAGAAGTATTCCCTCTCGATACAAGGTTTAGGCTAGCAAGGTTATTTGAAACAAACACAAGGATGAACCGGTGCAGCAAAACTCACATAAAAGACATATTGTAAACATTATAAGACTCTACACCGTCTTCCTTGTTGTTCAAAACTCAATACTAGATATTATCTAGACCTTAGAGAGACCAATTATGCAAACCAAATTTTAGCATGCTCTATGTATTTCTTCATTAATGGGTGCAAAGCATATGATGCAAGAGCTTAAACATGAGCACAACAATTGCCAAGTATCACATTATCCAAGACATTTTACCAATTACTACATGTAGCATTTTTCAATTCCAACCATATAACAATTTAACGAAGAGGAAACTTCGCCATGAATATTATGAGCTAAGAACACATGTGTTCATACGAACCAGTGGAGCGTGTCTCTCTCCCACACAAGGATGAACTTATTCAGAGAACTAAGATAACAAAACAAAAACAAAAATAAAAGCACACACAGACGCTCCAAGTAAAGTACATAAGATGTGACTGAATAAAAATATAGTTTCACTAGAAGAAACCTGATAAGTTGTCGATGAAGAAGGGGATGCCTTGGGCATCCCCAAGCTTAGATGCTTGAGTCTTCTTAAAATATGCAGGGATGTACCACCGGGGCATCCCCAAGCTTAGACCTTTCACTCTTCTCGATCACATTATATCACCCTCTTCTATTGACCCTTGAAAACTTCTGCCACACCAAACTTCAAGCAAACTCATTAGAGGGTTAGTGCATAATCAAAATTCACATGTTCAGAGGTGACACAATCATTCTTAACACTTCTGGACATTGCACAAAACTTCTGAAAGTTAATGGAACAAAGAAACTCATTCAACTTAACAAAAGCGGCAATGCGAAATAAAAGGCAGAATCTGTCAAAAACAGAACAGTCCGTAAAGACGAATTTATAATTGGCACCAGACTTGCTCAAATGGAAAAACTCAAAACTAATGAAAGTTGCGTACATATCTGAGGATCACGCTCGTAAATTGGCAGATTTTTTCGAATTTTCTACAGAGAATTATGCCCAGATTCGTGACAGACAGCAATGCTGTTTCTGCGCAGCAATCCCAAATATAACATCAACTTTGACATAGAAACTTTACTTGGCACAACAAAACACAAAACTAAGATAAGGAGAGGTTGCTACAGTAGTAAACAACTTCCAAGACACAAATATAAAACAAAGTACTGTAGCAAAATAACACATGGGTTATCTCCCAAGAAGTTCTTTTCTTTATAGCCATTAAGATGGGCTCAGCAGTTTTAATGATGCACTTGCAAGAAATAGAAGTTGAAACAAAAGAGAGCATCAAGAGGCAAATTCAAAACACATTTAAGTCTAACATGCTTCCTATGCATAGGAATCTTGTAAATAAACAAGTTCATGAAGAGCAAAGTAACAAGCATAGGAAGATAAAACAAGTGTAGCTTCAAAAATTTCAGCACATAGAGAGGCATTTTAGTAACATGAAAATTTTTACAACCATATTTTCCTCTCTCATAATAACTTTCAGTAGCATCATGAGCAAACTCAACAATATAACTATCACATAAAGTATTCTTATCATGAGTCTCATGCATAAAATTATTACTACTCCCAACATAAGCATAATCAATTTTATTAGTTGTAGTGGGAGCAAATTCAACAAAGTAGCTATCAAATATAGGAGGTATATTGTAATCATAATCAAATTTATCCTCCATAACAGGTGGTAACAAAAGACTACTATCATTATAATCATCATAAATAGGAGGCAAAGTATCATCAAAGTAAATTTTCTCCTCAATGCTTGGGGGGCTAAAAATATCATGCTCATCAAAGCCAGCTTCCCCAAGCTTAGAATTTTCCATAGCACTAGCAACAATGGTGTTCAAAGCATTCATACTAATAATATTCCCATTATCATGCATATAAAGTTCCATGGGTTTTTTAATTCTCTCTTCAAACACATCATGTCCTAATTCAAGATAAAGTTCATAAAGATCTCTCATATTTTTGTTGTTTTCCATTATGCCTAACTAGTGTAAACAAGAAACCAAATGTCGCAATTGCAGAGTCTAAAGGAAATAGCTTCGAGTACTTACAACGGCAAAAATAGCTTAGTAGCCAAGATCCGGAGTGTGAGTACCTTTTACCTTTCCTCCCCGGCAACGGCGCCAGAAAAGAGCTTGATGTCTACGTTCCCCTCCTTTCCTGTAGACAGTGTTGGGCCTCCAAGTGCAGAGGTTTGTAGAACAGCAGCAAGTTTTCCCTTAAGTGGATCACCCAAGGTTTATCGAACTCAGGGAGGAAGAGGTCAAAGATATCCCTCTCATGCAACCCTGCAACCACAAAGCAAGAAGTCTCTTGTGTCCCCAACACACCAAATAGGTGCACTAGTTCGGCGAAGAGATAGTGAAATACAGGTGGTATGAATATATATGAGCAGTAGCAACGGTGCCGAAAATAGCTTGCTGGCGTGTAGTTGATGGTGGTAGTATTGCAGCAGTAGTAACACAGTAACACAGTAAACAAGCAGTAGTAACTCAGCAGTATTTAGGGACAAGGCCTAGGGATTACACTTTCACTAGTGGACACTCTCAACATTGATCACATAACAGAATAGATAAATGCATACTCTACACTTTGTTGGATGATGAACACATTGCGTAGGATTACACGAACCCTCAATGCCGGAGTTAACAAGCTCCACAATAATGCTCATGTTTAAGTAACCTTAAGTGTAAGATAGATCAAAACGACTAAACCAAGTACTAACATAGCATGCACACTGTCACCTTCATGCATATGTAGGAGGAATAGATCACATCAATATTATCATAGCAATAGTTAACTTCGCAATCTACAAGAGATCATGATCATAGCATAAACCAAGTACTAACACGGTGCACGCACTGTCACCTTTACACACGTGCAGGAGGAATAAAACTACTTTAATAACACATCACTAGAGTAGCACATAGATAAATTGTGATACAAACTCATATGAATCTCAATCATGTAAAGCAGCTCATGAGATCATTGTATTGAAGTACATAGGAGAGAGATGAACCACATAGCTACCGGTACAGCCCCGAGCCTTGATGGAGAACTACTCCCTCCTCATGGGAGCAGCAGCGGTGATGAAGATGGCGGTGGAGATGGCAGCGGTGTTGATGGAGAAGCCTTCCGGGGGCACTTCCCCGTCCGGCAGGGTGCCGGAACAGACTCCTGTCCCCCAGATCTTGGCTTCGCGATGACGGCGGCTCTGGAACTTTTCTCGTATCGTGGCTTCCTCCGTAAGGGTTTTCGATGCAGGGGCTTTATATAGGCGAAGAGGCGGCGTCGGAAGGTCGAAGAGGCGGCCAGGGGGTAAGGCGGCGCGGGCCAACCCTAGGCCGCGCCGGCCACCCTCCCAGGGCCTGTGGCCCCCTCTCGGTCCTTCCCGGTGTTCTGGAAGCTTCGGGAAAAATAGGAACCCGGGCGTTGATTTCGTCCGATTCCGAGAATATTTCGTTACTAGGATTTCTGAAACCAAAAACAGAAAACAGGAACTGCACTTCGGCATCTTGTTAATAGGTTAGTTCCAGAAAATGCACGAATATGACATAAAATGTGCATAAAACATGTAGGTATCATCAATAAAGTAGCATGGAACATAAGAAATTATCGATACGTTGGAGACGTATCAGGCCTTCAAGAACAATGGTAGTGATGAGGTCTAAGACCTAGTTTGTGGCCCTATCTCGCGATTGACCCAAATCCAAAAAGGGAAAAGAGGGAGAGGAGGAAGAACGCGAAGAACACGAAGAACGAACACACGCACGCCAACCCGATACAATCGAATTCTTACTCTCGTGGCTCGATGGACCACGCCAATAGAATCAACCGGAAGAGACACGAGGTAGAATTCCGGATGAGAGATCGGGGTTGGAGACGAAGACCGGTGAGGGAGAGAGAGTGGAGCACACTAGAATCTCACTCACAAGTATCCAAATCCTCAACAAGAGTTGTCGAGGGTGCTCCTCGGCAATGCCCTCCGATAGGGGCTTAGGGTTGATGGAATCATGTAAGCTGACACGAGACATCGGTTCACAGACAAGCGGGGAGAGCGATTTACCCAGGTTCGGGGCCCTCGATGAGGTAAACCCTTACGTCATGCCTGTCTGATCTTGATTATGAAAATATTGGGTTACAATGGGGTGCCGAAGGGTTCGGCTAAGATCTCGTCGAGAGGCTAAGTGCTGCTGCTACCTAGCTCTAGACTTCTGGTGGCTAAGATTACTAAGATTGTTCGTGTCCCTCGGCAGCCCCTCTCCTGGCCTTTATATAGGAGGCCAGGTCTCAAGAGGTCTAACCGAGTACGACTAGATTTACAGTAGTTCTATCTCTAAACCTTCCATGTTCGGCTCCTTCCTTGTCTTGTTCGCCAAGGAATCTTCTGCTGCGCCATCCAAGTGGCCCATCTTGTCATCAAATACCTTCATGGGCCTCCAGCTGGATCATGTAGGATAGGGCAATGTCGGTTACCCGAAGGGTAATGCCCACGTCAGTAGCCCCCGAGTGTCTAGCCGAAGATAGTTCGGGTAGAGACTAAAGCATGCCTCCACCTAATGTTCTTCTCCTTGATTGTTTTTGTCCATCTTGTATCAGCATCATCTTCTTCTATCGGGTGCGTCCAGCGCTCCCGATGGGAGTAGCCCCCGAGTCTAGGTACGGATGCTTGCAATCCGTGCGTAGACTCAAGTTGTACCACTCGAACGCTTCCCTCTGCCGAAGTTTTGCTTCAAGTCTTCATGGATCATCCGATATATTTGTACCAAGGCTTGTTTTCTTTGATACGTTTTCCGTGCGTAAGGGATAATGAGTAACACACCCAACTTTTGTTGGTTAACTGCCGATGGCAAAACATCGTCACCCTACACATAATCAAGTCCCCGGGCATGATCCTGGAGTACAAAAAAAGTTTCGTCGGGTGCGCATCCAGTGCTCCCGATGGGAGTAGCCCCCGAGTCTGGGTACGGATGCTTGCAATCCGTGCGTAGACTCAAGTTCTTCACAGGAATATCTTTGAGTGCTCATTTTATCGGGTGCGCGTCAGCGCTCCCGATGGGAGTAGCCCCCGAGTCTAGGTGCGGATGCTCACGATCCGTACATAGACTTAAGTTCACCATCCGATACTTTTTACATTTCTTCGAATGCTTCGAGCGTCCCTCACGACGTCACTGATGACGTTATTGCCACTTTGATTTTGACTGACAAGATGTGACCCGCTGGGCCCATCCTACCTCTGCCTGGCTCTGTTTTTAAGTAATATCCGCCTTCCTCGTACGCTACCTCCTCGATTTCCGCGATCAATGATGGAAAAAGGTCCTCTTAATGTACTGGCAGCACGACACGTGCCCACGCAATCCTCAAATTTTCCCCTTCTTAAAATCTCTTGAGAGAAAATCCTTAGCATTCTCTCACACTCATCGCCATCCTCTTCCTTCCTTTCTCAACCGCTGCGCCGCCGCCACTGTTTTCAGATCTTCCAGATCTCGCGATGGTGAAGAAGAAGAACCTCGATGCCGCCGCCAGCTCCACGAGCGGTGGCGCCGCCGCCAAGGCCTCTTCGACTCTTCCGAAAAGGAACGCGTCAGATGCTCCTCCACCAGTTCCGACGCCGTTGGCGCCGCCAAGTTTGGCGGCCGCGCCCAAACCCGGAGATTGGCTAGCATCTTCCATCACAAAGCGTAATGAGAAGAGGGCTCGAAGCCTCGGGCTAATCTCCTCCGACGAGGAGGATGTGATTCTCCCAGGTGCGATCTCTCGGCCCAATCCTCCCGTTGGTTTTACCGTGATGTTCCTGTCATTCTTGTACCGGGGTCTCTCGCTTCCTGCTCACGAGTTCCTTCACCGTCTTCTACGCACTTACGAAATCCAACTATGGCAACTTACCCCCAACTCAATCCTTCACTTTGCCGTGTTCATCACCCTCTGTGAAGCGTTCTTGGGCATCAAGCCTCACTTTGGGTTGTGGAAGAAAATTTTCTTTGTAAAGAGATACAGTAGTAGCAATGGACCCTTTGTCATAGGGCGAGTGGGATTTGTTGTTCGTTCAGAGTCAACTACTTCAGTTTCCCAATGAGAGAATCCGTGCAAGGATGGAGACTGAAATGGTTTTATGTTAAGGATTCCCCAACAACCGAGTTCCAGCTTCCTTGCTTTGCCGATGTCCTTGAAGCCAAACCGAAGCATTCTTGGAAAAACATTCTTTCTCCCGATGAAAAGGCAACAGCCGATGAATTGTTTGCCAAATTCGTTCGGATTAGAGAAACCGACGGCCAAACCATGATTGGTACGGAGGTGGCCGCGGTGTTCTTGAAACGTCGAGTCTAGCCAATCATGGCTAGAGTCCATCTGATGTGGTTGTATTGAGGTCAAAAAGATGAAACCAGGATGAACATCGCCGAACTATCAGAAAAGGAGCTGCTTGATGAAGTTCGTCGCCTCACCCTCTTCAGCCAGGAAGAATCGATCCCATTGATATCTTCTTATACTCCCCTTGATGCCGATCATCCGTTGACAGAGGTAAATTTTTCTTCTCATGTCCATATTATTCTGTTCTACTCTGCTGGTACAACTACTATTGTTCTTATTTACTTCTTTATTTGACAGATTCTGATATTTTCTGAAAACTTGCACGATTTACCAAACGACACCTCTGAAGGAAGAGGTTCCTCAATCCCTGTCGATTTTCATGCTGCCGAACATGATGATCCGATAGAAGCTGTCTTTGCCATCCTCCTCCCCCAGTCAACGATACTTGCGACACAGCGGAATCCGGGCGTGATGATGACGCTGATCATGATGCCTTTATTAATGCAGCTGTGAAGGAGGTCAGAGCTCCGCCTGTGAAGAGGTCAACCGGCGGCTTTGCCGATGAAGACGATCTCTTCGACCTGTAAGTGCCTTTTTCTTAGAGCTCGTACTTTGCTTTCATCATTCGTATCCCTCTCATTATTTTAGCTAACCATTTCCTTTCCCAGTAACGAAGGTCTTACTGAGCCCCGCCTAAGAAGGCCAAATCGACGCTCTCTCGACCGCAGCTTCCGAAGCTTCGGCTCCTGCAACCCCCGGCTCAATATCGACGCCTCCCCTTTCTAAGGGAAAAGACATTCCTTCGACTGTCGCCGCCGCAACCCCTTCAGGAAAAACTGTAAGTCTCTTTCGCCGTACCGCTATCCTTTCCTGAATGTGCCTTGATTAACGATTCTTCATTAAACGTCTATTTTCCCCTTTCCTTAAGGATCTGCGGGGTGTTATATCTTCCTTGGAGGCCTTCGCTTCCCAATTTACTTCTCTAGAAGCAGACAAGGTTCGGCTGCAAAAGGAAGTTTCCTCATCTTCCTTGAAATTGGAAGGTGCAAATAAAATAGCCGCTGCTGCTCGCCAAGAGGTCGACTCCCTGAAGGTGGAGCTCAACAAGCTGAAGGAGAGGCTGAAGGAGGAGGAGGCGTCCAAGCTGGTTTCCGAAGCTCGGGTGACTGAGAGGGATGAACTTCTTCACCAGTCTTCCTTAGCTTTGCTTGGTAATCCTTTTTATGCTTTCCTGTCGATTATTACACTGAAAACTCAAGCCTCCGATAGTGATTTTCCCCATTTCATTCTCTTGCAGAAGCTGCTGACATCCCTGCCGATGCCTTAAATAAGGTCCCAAACAACTCTCCGGCGAACAGTGTGTTAATGACCCTTGCCGCACACCAGCTTACACGGGAGCTTCTTGAAAAGGGGAAAGGTGCCATGGCGCGGATGCACTCGATGATCTTCCCCAAGATTAATCAAGATAAAACTCCGGGGCAGCAGATTGATGCTTTCAGTCGACACCAAGGAAGTTATAGAGGTATTCAAACGTATTTCACGTACTTATGGTGCACTTCTAGCCTTCCAACTTATGATGGGTCATGGCTTCAAGGCCGACATTGAGAAGATGTCTAGGGAGCTTCCAAAAGATCAAGATGGGGCAGTTCATTGATTTAAGCTCCTTCAAAACGTCAGCTCTTACATGTGCACGTCAGCTCCTTGAACTGGTTTCGTCAAAGAGATCGTCGGCTGGCCCAAGTTTATCGACTCAGACTCAAGCCCCTTGATTGTTGTAACAAACTTCATTTTGAATTGATGTGAAACATTGTTCCATCACAAACCTTGTGATTGTAATAAATTCCGTCCTAGTAATGTTTGCTAGTGTACCCTTGCTATGACTTTTATGCTTGCATTCTCCCGATGGGAGGTTATTTCTGATGTTGAAGCAATGCAACCCGTCATACCTTTGACGATGTTCTTTGCAGATTTTCCCAGTGCCTGCATTTGTCGATGATTCTTCGGGTGCTCTTTCAAGGATCGGATCCAACGCATGAAGGATCGGATTGCGCAGATGGAAAAGGATCTGCGCAGTACCTATGCCTGGCTGCCATTGTCAGGAAGAAAGGAGAAATTGCAGCCGACGTGGAGCGCTATGCTCTTACTGAACTGTATAAGGCCACTGAAAGTTTAAACTGTAAGTTTTCTTGGTCCTTGTGCTTATCATTCTTTGTCGAACATATTGCCTGATCTTTCCATTAATTTCTTTGCCAGTCATAGCCCTGAACCGTGCTGAAGAGAACAAGCGAGTTCATGAACGCGTGAACGCGTTGACTCAACTGTCATCAACCGAAGAAATTTTCTGGAGGGAGCACTCGAAAGCTTCGGCTGTCGTGCAGTTCCAAGATCGGGTCCAACAGGTCCATCATTTCTTCGAGAAGTGCTACAAAGCCTTGAGGGTAATTTGGAAAACGATGTTCCCCTTGAACGCTGTTCCTCCTACGTTGTTGACTCTGATGTCGGAATTTGGGAACACCAAGAAAATTTGAGACTTGGTGCGAGCCCATGTTTTTGCAGGGGCCAGGTTTACACTTGCCCTTGTCCTTGCACGGTATCCTTCGGCGAATCTGTTGTCTATTGCCAACGCAATTGGTGATTTGAAGATACTGTACCCGAAGGTAGTGCTGCCCGCCAATATAGTTGAAGACACCTGAAGAAAGAGAAACTCCGCAAGAGTAATTCAGGGTTAAGTTCTTATTGTAAATAGGCTACTTCATCCAAGCGTTTGGATTACACAGCTGAAACTTTAAGTTCGGTGGATACATGTATATGTACTTTTACCGTATCGATGCCGTTGGCAAAAAAAAAATTAAGGAGCAAATCTTAATTGCCCGTTTGAACGTATGTGTACTTGTTGGTCAGCAAATTGTTTGAGTGATCAGCTCGTGTTGCAGGTCTTGCTAAACCCGTTGTATGCGCAACTTTGCTTTCAACCGATGTATGTTTCTGATAGCAGCTCCCGAACATATCGGGAGCAATAACTCTGCCGATGAGCCTGTTGTCCTTTGATATTTCCGTAAGTAAAATATCGAACGTGGTTGCATAATTCCAGACTCTTGCTATTTACGGCGCTCGTAGAGGCATCTATAGCAGAGGGAAAGGTCATCATCCTTATTTATTTTTGCATCCTTTAACATTTTTCGGCACTCTTTGCCGCGTCTACAGCCCGAGAGGTAAGCAAGGTTACGATGATGCGGATTAGATGCTCCGAATTACTGCAATGTTTATCAAGGAATCAAAACTGAAGTTCTCATTAATAAGGTAAACACGGGACTAAAGGGCGAAAAAAGGAAGCCCTGCTGAAAATAAAGGAGAGCTAAACATTATTCGACTATTCTAAGCAAGGAAAGGGTTCTTCTTATCCTCTGGCTTGTCTACCACGTTAGTGGTTTTCGAAGCGTCGTTGATTGCAGTGGGGGTCTCGACAGTGGTTGCCCATGTCTTGTTGTCTTCTAAGGCTGCTGTGCCATCAACTGCCGAAATTTTTGCTGCCGAAGCTTCTGGAGCAAGATCGGCTGGCTTCTTCTTGGTTTCCCTGACATGTTTCTCCTCCTTAATTTCACGTATCGATAATTTGGGCGGAGGAGCGACAATTTCTTGTTTTGACCCAAACTTCGCAGCAATCCTCTGAAAGTCGCGATCACAATTGTCCGAGCGTGAAAAACTTCCATAGACTGTGATGTTTGTCCCGTTGTTCCCAGGCATTTTCAGCTTGAGGTATGCGTAGTGCGGTACAGCCATGAACTTGGCATAAGCTGGTCTCCCGAGTATAGCGTGATACTGTGATTCCCAGTTCACTACTTCAAACTCGATCTTTTCCTTCCTGAAGTTGTCGGTTTTGCCAAAGACGACGTTCAGGTAAACTTTGCCAAGAGAGTACGCCGGTGAAGTTGGGAGAATCCCATGGAAGCAAGTGTCTGTTTCTTCTAGCATCCTCATGGTGATCCCCATACTTTTGATTGTGTCGACGAATATCAGGTTTAGCCCGCTTCCACCATCCATGAAGACTTTGCTCATCTTGAACCCCCCGATTTGTGCCTCGACTACTAAGGCAGCGTGTCCTGGTTTTGGTATGGTCATCGGGTGATCCGCTCGACTGAACGTAATGTTCTGAGACGACCACTCGACATACTCAGGGATGTTCGCCATGATGCTTTCTGCCAGATTAATTTCTCGGGTGAGCTTCTTCATTTCTCTTCTTGAGACACCTGTCCTGTGGATCATGCTCATCTGCCCACGTGGTGGTGGAAACGCCTCATTGGGTTGATGAGGCTGAGCCTGCTGGACCTGGTGCTGGGGTGGTGGTGGTGGTGGAGGTGGTGGTTGCTGTTGCTTCTGCCGGATGAGTTTCTCCATGTCAAGGAACTGCCTACAATCTCTGAGCAGGTGGCTTGACTTTGTTTTGTTGTCCTTGGAATCAATGTACGAGTGCAAGTAGCAAGGAGCGTT
Organism: Lolium multiflorum; assembly: GCA_030979885.1. Classification (NCBI taxonomy): domain Eukaryota; kingdom Viridiplantae; phylum Streptophyta; class Magnoliopsida; order Poales; family Poaceae; genus Lolium; species Lolium multiflorum. The sequence goes on from CM061748.1 coordinate 151,932,836, forward strand.
GATCTGCTCGGCGAAGGGTAGCTCGGGAGTCCTCTGTGGTCGCGGTTTGTAGTTGCCGCGGTTTCCAGAATGTTCCGGTTACCATCCTGCCGATCGTCTCGTCTGTCGTCATCTCGATCGTCAGAGTATCCTGCGGCTACCAGGTTACTATCGTTGTAGCTGCGGTTTTTCCTTTTCTTGTGATGATCCCTTCGTCCACCCGAATCATGCTTCGTCTGGTCGTCATCTTCGTCATCACTGCGTTGTTCTGGCCTTCGTACGTTGTCCTCACCATCAGCCCAACTGTTGCCGATTTCCATTAACTTGGTTATTGTTTTTGGTTTCTTACGCCCGAGTTCCTCTATGTAGCTTTCACGTCGGATGCCATCGCTGAAGGCATCGATTGCTCTGTCGACAGAAACGTCTTCGGCAGCGTTTAGGAGCTTGGTGAATCTCCCGATGTATGCACGCATCGATTCCTTCTGCTTTTGCTGGCAATGCCGTAATTCCTCAATCCCGACGGGCCTTTTGTATGTTGCTTGGAAATTGGCAACAAAAGCGTCTACTAGGTCGTCCCATGATTTGATGGAACCCTTCGGCAGACCTCTTAACCAAGCTCGTGAGTCCTTTAGGTAAAGCTGCAAGCACTGCATTGCTGCTATCTGATTCCCTTTGTGCAGAATCACAGTCTGCAAGTAGTCGTCTATCCAGGACCTCGGCTCCTGCTATCCGTCGTATTTTGCGGCATCAGTAGGAGTAGGCTTAAACTTTTTGGGGGGCATCGCCTCGCGGATTTTGTAGCTTAAACAATCGGCCCCCCTTAGCTCGCCATCGTTCTCCCGGCTTTCATCCGAAGAATCACTGTCATATTCCTCCCTAGCGGCGCGTCGTCACCTTGCTTTGTCGATCCTGCTCTGGTGATTTCATCTCGAGCGTCTCTCGCATGATGCTTTGAACCGCTGGCCTGTAGCGTGGTCTTTTCCTTCCGCGGAACCAGGTTGTCCCCCAGTATCGCGAGGCTTTCTAGGGCACCTCGATGGGCTTGGGCCATAGTGATGAGGTCTAAGACCCCGTGTGTGGCCCGATCTCGCGAATGACCCAAGAATCAAAGGGGGAAGAGAGGGAGGCGGAAGAACACGAAGAACGCGAAGAACACAACGCACACCAACCCGATACAATCGATACTTACCCTCGTGGCTCGATGGACCACGCCAATAGAATCACCACGGGAGAGACTCGAGGTAGAATCCCGGAGTGAGAGATCGGTGTTGAGGATGGAGGTAGGTGAGGGAGAGAGAGTGGGCTACACTAGAATCTCACTCACATAGATCCAATCATCCAACATGGGTTGCCTTGATACAAAGGGGATGAAACCCTAGGGAGACAAAGCTCAAAGTCATGTTTAAGCCTAAATCTTGTCTAACCAGCTATGGGGGCGAGCTGGGGTCTTATATAGGCATACAAGGCAACACAGGTCGAAAAGGTACAAGTTGGTGGGTCAAACCCGACGAATCCGGTTTGGGGCCGGTCAGACCGGGCTGTGGACCGGGTGGTCCGGTCACTGGTCCGGTCGACCGGCCGCAAACCGGAAACCTCGCAGATTCCGTCCGGTTGGCTTCCGGTACGAGGCCTGGGCGCGCCCGCCTGTGGCCCGGTCTGACCGGCCTCTGCGCCGGCCTGTCCGGTCTGTGGCCCGGTCTGACCGGCCTCTGCGCCAGGCTGCCTGGTCTGTGGCCCGGTCTGACCGGCAGGGCCTCTTCCTCCCTCCTCTTCTTCCTCTTCCTTCTTCTCTTCTTCCATGCACCATGGGGGTTCCTTCTCTCTTGGTCCTTGTCGACGTCGGCACCTATAGACATCATGATGATAGGCATGAGGTAGCATACCATTCAAGTTGGTGTTGAGATCGACCATAGAGAGGAAGGAGTTCACCTTAACATATATGGCGGGGGTTTGTGTTGTTGGTCCACTTGGGGGACTCCTTGGCCATGGTGTAGCGTCGACGATAGGCAGGGCTGCATCATCTCCCCCCCCTTGGGGAAGAGTCGTCCTCGACTCTTGCTCCTCCACACCGATGAGGTAGACGGGAAGGGCTTGTATAGGTGCCCTTGTGTCCTTAGGGATGCTCGTCGTAGTGCGGGCGTCTTTGTTGTAGTCCATACCGGGTCTCCCATGTAGTGGTGGAGGGGCCAAGTCTCGGTCGAAGAAGAACAAGGGGAAAAACAACTTGCAAAAGGAAAGCTTGTGGATGCCAATTTGGTGACCGGCGAACAAGAGGCTCTCAATCAAATATGAAGCATCAAGTCGTTTCTCCAAAAGGCATTGGGCAAAAATAGTGATCAAAAGAGTGTCGATGTATCCAAAATGTGGAAGGACAAAAATTTGTGCAAGTAAAAGTTTGCTTTGGAAGGTGTCAAAAATGTTGTGTGTAGCATTGTCCCACACAAATGGAACAATCAAAAGGCAAGTATCGGCGGCAAAATTTGGGGCAAAATTTTTATGTGCAATGGCAAAGCTATGGAGACTTCTAGCTTGGGAAAGTATGGTTGGCGTGAGCCAAGTATGGGTATCCTCAAGTGTCAAAGAATCCATTGCAATTGCCAAAGATGAAATGAGAAATCCAAAGGAGAGCAACTTTTGGTGTGACATGTGGCACAAGGTGCATAAGGTGTCTCTCACATGTATGACATGATCCTTGAGATTCTCGGAGTGTATGATGATGTCATCAATACATACAACAACCATTGTGCCGACAAGATGTGTCAAGAGATGTTGCATAAGAAGCCAAAGAGGTGACGAGGAATTGGACCAAACCGGAAGCTCGACAAGAAATGTCGGAAACACACGATGGCGAAGGCGTTGGGAAACATACCCTTTGGTGTGAGTCCCGCGGGTTAGGTCCTTGATGGGGTAGCTCTCAATTGCGCGTTTCGTGAGATCATGCTCCGTAGCGGTGGAAGTGGTCGTCCGTGTACCTACACATGGAAGAAACAAGACAAAAAGCGTGTGTGCATGGTAGATGAATACATCATCCATCATGATGTTCCATGTCTTGTGCACATCACCATTAGTGTCAAGCAAGATAGTATGAAATGTATGGTGATAGTGCATATGGCATGAATGTGCATACGTGGCATGTGGTAACTCATGATCATCAAAAAGTGAGAAGGCTATGGGGGCCATCTCGTGGATAATGAAATAAGCATTCTTGCATACCAAGCATAAGAAAGAGCAATTGTTCGCAATCTTGGATGCAAGGATCATGGAAGAGTGTAAACATTTGGGGCAAAGCATGCGGAAGCTAATGTCATCCTTGTCATTATCATTGCAAGCAATAGATGGTAAAGAGCAAGTGGTCGACATATTGCAAGCAATGGTAGAAAAATTGAAGCTCTCATAGCATGGCATGGTCATGGTATCACAAGCACTCACTTCCACATGATCAACAATGTTATCAAGCAAAGCATCGCATGGGAAAATGAAAGTAGCATGTGATGTATCATCAAGATCATGCATGCACTCATAAGTCATCATGTCCACTAGTGGGATCATGGCATCATCAACACCTATGTTGTTACCTTTGAAGGCCGACTCATGTGATGTAGGTGTTGTGGAAGTAGGAGGATCCATGTGGTCGACATGTCCATCTTGGAGCAAGCATGGTGAGATATCATCGTCTTCATGCACCATGTACATCTTCTCCATGAGCGGGAACTCGTCCTCCGTGGAACCTAGTGCAACATAAGAAGACACAAGCGAGGGAGAGGTTAATGTGTTAGCAAATGCGATGTCCTCCATGGACCTATCATCTACCTCTCTCGTCTCACTTTGTGTATCACTCATGTCCTCCAAATGGAAGCACTCAAACTCACATATGGGGTGGAAGTCACTCAACTCACTATCACTCTCGCTCAAGTGGGCTAAGTGGCTCTCATGCTCACATGGGATTGGTACCAACTCATCAATCAAGCATGTAGGAGTAGGTTCGACTTGCTCATCTCCATGCGCCTCCGTGGTTGAAGGGAACTTCCCATGCTCAACCATCTCAACTCCATGCGCCTCCGTGGGTGAAGGGAGAATCCCATGCTCAACCATCTCAACTCCATGCGCCTCCGTGGGTGAAGGGAGAATCCCATGCTCACCATGCTCAACTCCATCGCCTCCTAAGTCGTCCTCAAGTGGTGGCATCTTGGAGACTTGTGCATTGAGCTCGTCGAAGTAGAGCTTCTTGGCGCTTGGCGTTGTGCATTGCCATGCCACGTGACCCTTGGCCTTGCACACCTCACATAGGAGATTGGGACATTCCCGTGGAAGGTGGCCTTGTTGCTTGCACTTGTAGCATCGGAGTCCATAGGCATATGACGAGGTAGGGGCCATTGTGGTGGTGGCGCAAGAGGTAGAAGTCGCCTTATGAGGAAGGTCTTCATGTCGAGGCTCTCGTCTTCTTGCCTCATCACCATGTCTTGAGTGGTGTCGTCGAAGATCATGTGTGGGCGGATGTCGATGTAGACCATGAGGTGGTGGTGGCCGACGACGATCATGAGATGGTGTGAGTCGATGACGGTCCTTGCCATGCCTAGGTGATGGCTCATGTTGGGGGCGCTCTTGATGCTCCATATGATGTTCGTGATGTCGATGATCTTGTGCATAGGCACTCTCATGATGGCGCCTTGTGGAGCTCGGAGAAGTGTGTCGATGCCGAATATGTTGGGGACGCTCTTGATGATCCACATGATGATGCCATCGTGGAGGTCCTCGATCTTCATATGTAGCTCCATTGGCCAAGTAGGGGTATGTGGGCGCCTCGGCGTTGTTCAAGGTGGAGTCGAGGTGAGGCTCCGCCATGGTGTCGATGTCGTAGTCGTGGCGGTGCTCCACCATGACGTCCATGCTTGATGAGCCATTGTCGATGTAGAGCTCGTCGATGTCGTCCTCAAGGTGGTGCTCCACCATGTCGTCCATGTTGGCGATGCTCGCGGAGCCATAGTCGGTGTAGAGCTCCTCGATGTCGGTCATGCCGATGATGCTTGCGGAGCCATAGTCGGTGTAGAGCTCCACATGTTCCTCCACATCCGCGGTGCTTGAAGAGGCATCCTCCTCGAAGTGCTCCGTGTACTCCTCCGTATCTTCTTCTTCGCTATCCATGTTAGCACGACAAGATCTATATGGTGTATGTTAGTGGAAGAACACTACCTCACAATCTTACCGTGGTATGACAAGATTGGGGTGATCCAACAAACCGAGAGTTAGAACAATTGTATCGGGCACTCACACAAAGACACACGCAAAAGCTAGCAAATATGGTGGTAGGTGAGTGTGGTGGAAAGCCAAAAGACGAAATCCGAAATCAAGTGTATTGTCAAGAGTGGTGGAAATCCAAAAATCAAATGTCAAAGCGATGATCACTATAAACACGGAAAAGATATGGAACTCACACACGAGATAAGCGGGGTTAGTGCAACCAAGGAACGAGCGGAAAAGTGTATGAAGCCCGAAAGCAAGGGTGGCTCGGTGTCACACTAACACAAGGAGAGGCAAAGCTTTGGTTGCAAATGATGAGACAACAAGATTCACACGCGGCCTCTCTTCTCTTATCTCTCTTTTGCTTAAAAGCTTTTTCTCTTTTGTGTTTGGTGGCACTTGCACTCGTTTTTATCTTTGGTGGCACTTGGACACTTTGTATGTATGGGCGTATGGATGTATGGATGTATGGTGCTACTCGCACTCTTTTTGTGTTTTTGGGGCTTTTTCACGCACTATGTTAGCGTTAGCCTCGCTTTTGCTATCTTGCCACACGAGTGTTTGCTTGGGTGCCTTACTCAACGCGACACACACACCTCACAATGCGGGGCCACGTGCAATGTCTCGCAACACTAGATAAGCAATGCTCGATAGGATAGATCGCAAAAGAAGAGGGGTTACAAGGGGTACTGCAAGTTATACCTGCGATGGTGGTGGTGGTGGTGGTGGTGGTGGAGATCGCCGGATGTCGAGGTCGAAGGAGGGCGTTGCGTCGCCCGGTCGGAGGCCCGGTTGGACCGGGTTGTGGACCGGCCTGGCCGGTTGCGTGGCCGGTTGACCGGATTCTGGACCGGCCCGGCCGGTCTGTAGCCCGGTCGACCGGCTGCTCAACCGGATTTCGCGGGATTGAGCTTTCTCTCTCCTGTTCTTCACGAAAACCAAGCCAAATCGACCAAATCGAAGGAAAACGATGGAATTGGGGGCTAGAAAGTGGGGGAAATAGTAGATCAAGCACTCCAACACCAAATCCATGGACCAAAACCACTCAAAACGCAACCAAATCGCAGATCCATCCAAAGGCAAATTAGGGCTATTTTTTGGGGATTTTTGGGGAAAATTTTTAGAGACGAAATTGGGTGGGTGGGGGGTCAAATTCGCGGAAACCAAAGGCTGCTGATACCATATGATGAGGTCTAAGACCCCGTGTGTGGCCCGATCTCGCGAATGACCCAAGAATCAAAGGGGGAAGAGAGGGAGAGGCGGAAGAACACGAAGAACGCGAAGAACACAACGCACACCAACCCGATACAATCGATACTTACCCTCGTGGCTCGATGGACCACGCCAATAGAATCACCACGGGAGAGACTCGAGGTAGAATCCCGGAGTGAGAGATCGGTGTTGAGGATGGAGGTAGGTGAGGGAGAGAGAGTGGGCTACACTAGAATCTCACTCACATAGATCCAATCATCCAACATGGGTTGCCTTGATACAAAGGGGATGAAACCCTAGGGAGACAAAGCTCAAAGTCATGTTTAAGCCTAAATCTTGTCTAACCAGCTATGGGGGCGAGCTGGGGTCTTATATAGGCATACAAGGCAACACAGGTCGAAAAGGTACAAGTTGGTGGGTCAAACCCGACGAATCCGGTTTGGGGCCGGTCAGACCGGGCTGTGGACCGGGTGGTCCGGTCACTGGTCCGGTCGACCGGCCGCAAACCGGAAACCTCGCAGATTCCGTCCGGTTGGCTTCCGGTACGAGGCCTGGGCGCGCCCGGTCTGTGGCCCGGTCTGACCGGCCTCTGCGCCGGCCTGTCCGGTCTGTGGCCCGGTCTGACCGGCCTCTGCGCCAGGCTGCCTGGTCTGTGGCCCGGTCTGACCGGCAGGGCCTCTTCCTCCCTCCTCTTCTTCCTCTTCCTTCTTCTCTTCTTCCATGCACCATGGGGGTTCCTTCTCTCTTGGTCCTTGTCGACGTCGGCACCTATAGACATCATGATGATAGGCATGAGGTAGCATACCATTCAAGTTGGTGTTGAGATCGACCATAGAGAGGAAGGAGTTCACCTTAACATATATGGCGGGGGTTTGTGTTGTTGGTCCACTTGGGGGACTCCTTGGCCATGGTGTAGTGTCGACGATAGGCAGGGCTGCATCACATAGAACCTTCAGGACGCTGATTGATGAGGTATGTCGCGAGATTGGCAGTTGCTTCTGCGACGGTTTTTGGTCAGGTTCGATGTTATTTCCCTGGCATCATCTTCCGAGAGTCTGGATAATCTTGATCGGTGCTTGCCCGCCCCTTGAGTGCTTCGAGAGGCGCTTCCTCGCGAACCTCTCCTAGATTGTTCTGCAGCATAAGCGTCTCTCGAGGGCGGCTTGCTCTTTCGATAAGTGCTCCCGGTTTTTCTCTAGTATAGAGCGATAAGCGTTGAGGGTTCCAACTGAGGTTCCTGCGGGGAGCGGCGTGTTGTTAAGTACGGCTGCCTTGGCTGCTGCCCACTCCTCGTCCGTGATGGTGTAATCGTTGTTGTTGTTGCTGGCGCTATTTTCGAAACTTGCTCGTCTGCTGGAACGAGGGGTGTGATCTCCGTCTCCCCTGTGCCTTGTGTTTCCCGTGTTATTGGCAACATAAACCTGGTGGTGTGTCGTTCTCCGGGTGGTACTTTGGACGATGCTGTCGACACTGTCCTCTCCCGACGAATACTGGGCATTGCAGATGAACGGTGTATCGCTTGATCCTAGCCCGTGCCTGGTATCGCAGTGCAAGCAGTAGAATGAGGTCATCTCCGAAGATGCGGGATCGTCAGATCCAACCGACATGGAAGATGTCAAACGAGGAGTCGATAACGCGAGTGAATTCGCCGAGTTCGTCAAACCGGTCGAAAGGTCGATTGATGACGGCGCGCTTGAACCCGTCGACACGGAGGCGAGTGGCTCCAGCAGCCGAAGGATTCCTTCCGAGTTGACGTTGTATTGGACACTGCCGAAGGTCATCTCCATGTTTCCTTGCAGATCTGAAAGTTCGAGCGAGAAGAGTCGCTGTGCGGGGTGAATTCATAGGAGCCGAATCGAATCGGGCTTCCCAGACTTGGCGATGACGGTGTCGATGAAGCTGCCGATGACATGACTGGATCTGCCGATGACCGATCTTGTGCCGACAGGGTTCCCACAGACGGCGCCAATTGTCGAGGGTTCTCCTCGGCAATGCCCTCCGATAGGGGCTTAGGGTTGATGGAATCCTGTAAGCTGACACGAGACATCGGTTCACAGACAAGCGGGGAGAGTGATTTACCCAGGTTCGGGGCCCTCGATGAGGTAAAACCCTTACGTCCTGCCTGTCTGATCTTGATTATGAAAATATTGGGTTACAATGGGGTGCCGAAGGGTTCGGCTAAGATCTCGTCGAGAGGCTAAGTGTCTAACCTAGCTCTAGACTTCTGGTGGCTAAGATTACTAAGATTGTTCGTGTCCCTCGGCAGCCCCTCTCCTGGCCTTTATATAGGAGGCCAGGTCTCAAGAGGTATAACCGAGTAAGCCTAGACTTACAGTAATTCTATCTCTAAACCTTCCATTTTCGGCTCCTTCCTTGTCTTGTTCGCCAAGGAATCTTCCGCTGCGCCATCCAAGTGGCCCATCTTGTCATCAAATACCTTCATGGGCCTCCAGCTGGATCATGTAGGATAGGGCAATGTCGGTTACCCGAAGGGTAATGCCCACGTCAAGAGTAGCCTTGAATACAAAGGGGATCTAACCCTAGGGAGACAAAGCTCAAAAGTAGTTTTAAGCTCAGATTATGTCTAAAGAGTGAAAGGGGGCGTCCTGGGTACTTATATAGGCCTACAGGCGACACATGGCGAAAAGGTACGATACACGACTTAAGCAAAGGGCAATTACGAATCCGGTCGAGCCCGGTCAGACCGGCCTGGGACCGGGCGTCCGGTCCAAACCGGGTCCTGGACCGGAGGGCGACCGGGAGGGGCCCGTCGTCCCGCATCGCGCCCGGTTGTGTCGCCGGAAGTCCGGTTTGGACCGAGCTGCCCGGTCAAGGGCCGTCGGACCGGGTCCTAGGCCGGCTGGCTCCTCCCTTCCTTGGCGCGCTCGCATGACGTCGGGTCCAGCTCCACGTCCATCTTCACGTCCAGCTGCTCCTCTCCTTCTCTTGACCATGGTGTGTCCTCCTCTCCGGGGTCTTGATGCACCTTGTACCTAATAACACAAAGCGTGTCGGCATGAGGTAGCAATCCATCCAATGGGGTACCGAGATCGAGGGTAGTGAGGAGCGAGTTCACCTTATCATGTAGCGCTTTAGCTCGAGCCCGCGTCATTGGTCCACTTGGGGGACTTGTTGGTCTTGATGTAGTGTCGTCGGTGAGCGGGGCTACATCATCTCCCCCTTGGAAGAGAGTCGTCCTCGACTCTTGTTCCTCCTCATCTCCATGATAGGGTGAGAGATCCGAGATGTTGAACGTGTTGCTCACCAAGTACTTTGAGGTTGGTATGTCGATGACGTAGGCGTTGTTGTTGATGCGCTTGAGGACCTTGAAAGGCCCATCGCCTCTTGGCTTTAGCTTGGAGTTGCGTTCATGAGGGAACCTTTCTTTCCGAAGGTGAATCCAAACGAGGTCTCCTTCTTCAAACACTCGTTCCTTCTTCTTGGCGTTGAGGCGGGTAGCTTGGCGAAGTACATGCTCTTGTATGGTTGCTCTTGTGTCTTCATGTAGTTTCTTCATGGCGGTGGTGCGCTTGTCGAAGTCCATGTTCGTCCTTTCATGAAGAGGTAGTGGAAGGATGTCGAGTGCCGTTGGAGTGTTCGAAACCATATACGATCATGAACGGACTCCGTGATGTTGTGGAGTGCTTGGCTCGATTGTAGGCGAACTCCGCGTGGGGTAGGCACTCTTCCCATGACTTCAAATTTTTCTTCACGAGTGTGCGTAGAAGAGTTGAGAGGCTTCGATTGACCACTTCCGTTTGTCCATCGGTTTGAGGGTGCGAGGACGATGAGAACAAGAGCTTCACTCCAAACTTTGCCATGAGCGACTTCCATAGATAACTCATAAACTTGACGTCTCGATCCGACACAATGCTTGCCGGTATTCCGTGTAGGCGAACCACTTCCCTGAAAAACAATGAAGCAATGTGTGAAGCATCATCGGTCTTATGGCATGGTATGAAATGAGCCATTTTAGAGAACCTATCCACTACCACAAAGATCGAATCATGCCCATGCTTTGTTCGTGGTAAGCCTAGTACAAAGTCCATGCTTATATCCGACCAATATGGAATCGGTAAAGGCATGTAAAGACCATAAGGGTTGGTGGTGGACTTAGCTTGAAGGCATGTAGTGCAACGGTTGCATAGGCGCTCCACATCTCGCTTCATCTTCGGCCAATAGTAGTGGGTGGATAGCATCGAGAGCGTCTTGTTGCGTCCATAGGGTCCCATGAGACCACCTCCATGTGACTCTTGCAAAAGCAACTTACGAAGAGAAGACTCGGGTATGCAAATTTTGTTAGCTTTAAACAAGTAGCCATCATGCAAGTAGAAATCATCAAAACCTCGGTCAACGGAACACTTCTCAAAGATTGGTCCAAAGAAAGAATCGGAAGGGTAAAGTTCTTTGATCTCCTCAAGACCCAAAACGTGAAACTCCAAGCGAGTGAGTAAAAGGTTGTTCTTGCGGGGAGCATCCGCAACACATTGTCCTTGCCCTTCTTGTATTTTATTACATATGGGAAGGACTCAATGAACTCAACCCATTTTGCGTGTCTTTTGTTCAAATTGTGTTGGCTTTTCAAATACTTCAAAGACTCATGGTCGGAATGAATGATAAACTCTTTTGGCCAAAGATAGTGTTGCCAAATTTCAAGAACACGAACCAAAGCATAAAGTTCCTTGTCATAGATAGGATAGTTGAGGCGTGCGCCATCCAACTTCTCACTATAGTATGCCACGGGTTTTCCATCTTGCATAAGAACGCCACCAATACCAAGTCCACTCGCATCACACTCAATCTCAAAAGTTTTTGCAAAATTTGGAAGGACGAGAAGGGGAGCTTCGGTAAGGCGCTTCTTCAACTCATCAAAAGCATTTTGTTGGGCCTTGCCCCACACAAATGGAACATTCTTTTTGGTAAGCTCATTCAAAGGGCAAGCAATGGTGCTAAAATCTTTCACAAAGCGGCGGTAGAAACCGGCGAGTCCATGGAAACTTCGAACTTGACCAACGGTGGTAGGCGTGGGCCAATTATGTATGGCGTCAACCTTCGAAGAGTCCACTTCAATGCCATTGGCGGAAACCACAAATCCAAGGAAAACCAATTTGTTTTGGGCAAAGGTGCATTTGGGGAGGTTGGCATAAAGCTTCTCATGACGCAAGATGCATAAGACTTCTCTCACATGTTGCACATGGTCCTCGAGATTTTTGCTATAAATGAGAATATCATCGAAATAGACAACCACACTCTTGCCAATGAGAGGTCGCAAGATGTGATTCATGAGACGCATGAAAGTTGATGGAGCATTTGAAAGACCAAATGGCATGACAAGCCATTCATAAAGACCAAGTTTGTCTTGAATGCCGTCTTCCATTCATCACCAATTGCCATGCGAATTTGGTGCTAGCCACTACGCAAATCAATCTTAGAGAAAATTGGGCACCACTCAATTCATCAAGCATGTCATCTAAACGCGGATGGGATGGTAACGAACGGTAATGGCATTGATGGGACGACAATCCATACACATTCGTTGCGTCTCATCCGGTTTAGGAACAAGAATCACCGGAACGGCACAAGGGCTAAGGCTTTCTCGAACATACCCTTTAGCGAGGAGATCTTGTATTTGGCGTTGAATCTCCTTTGTGTCTTCGGGGTTGGCGCGGTAGGCGACGCGGTTTGGGAGCGGGGCGCCATGAATGAGGTCGATGCGGTGCTCTATGACCCGAAGCGGTGGAAGTCCATGAGGTAGCTGATACGTCTCCAACGTATCGATAATTTCTTATGTTCCATGCTACTTTATTGATGATACCTACATGTTTTATGCATATTATATGTCATATTTATGCATTTTCTGGAACTAACCTATTAACGAGATGCCGAAGAGCCAGTTGCTGTCGCTGTTTTTGGTTTCAGAAATCCTAGTAAGGAAATATTCTCGGAATTGGACGAAATCTTCGCCCAGGGTCCTATTTTTGCACGGAGCTTCCAAGACCGAAGAGGTAAGTGGGGCCACGAGGTGGCCACACCATAGGGTGGCGGCCCAGCCCCGGCCGCGCCGGCCGTGGTGTGGGCCCTCGCGCCGCCTCTTGACCTGCCCTTTCGCCTACTTAAAGCCCCCGTCGCGAAACCCAGTACCGAGAGCCACGATACGGAAAACCTTCCGAGACGCCGCCGCGAATCCCATCTCGGGGATTCAAGAGATCGCCTCCGGCACCCTGCCGGAGAGGGATTCATCTCCCGGAGGACTCTTCATCGCCATGATCGCTCCGGAGTGATGAGTGAGTAGTTCACCCCTGGACCATGGGTCCATAGCAGTAGCTAGATGGTCGTCTTCTCCTTGTTGTGCTTCATTGTTGGATCTTGTGAGCTGCCTAACATGATCAAGATCATCTATATGTAATTCTATATGTTGTGTTTGTCGGGATCCGATGGATAGAGAATACTATGTTATGGTGATTATCAATCTATTGTTTATGTGTTGTTTATGATCTTGCATGCTCTCCGTTATTAGTAGAGGCTCTGGCCAAGTTTGTACTCTTAACTCCAAGAGGGAGTATTTATGCTCGATAGTGGGTTCATGCCTTCATTGACACCTGGGACAGTGACAGAAAGTTCTAAGGTTGTGATGTGCTGTTGCCACTAGGGATAAAACATTGATTCTATGTCTAAGGATGTAGTTGTCGATTACATTACGCACCATACTTAATGCAATTGTCTGTTGCTTAGCAACTTAATACTGAATGGGGTTCGGATGATAACCTGAAGGTGGACTTTTTAGGCATAGATGCAGTTGGATGGCGGTCTATGTACTTTGTCGTAATGCCCGGATTAAATCTCACTATATTTATCATATCATGTATATGCATTGTTATGCCCTTCTCTATTTGTCAATTGCCCGACTGTAATTTGTTCACCCAACATGCTTTTATCTTATAGGAGAGACACCTCTAGTGAACTGTGGACCCCGGTCCTATTCTTTACATAGCATACAATCTACTGCAATTGTGTTTTACTGTTTTCTTGCAAACAATCATCTTCCACTCGATACACTTAATCCTTTGTTACAGCAAGCCGGTGAGATTGACAACCTCACTGTTTTGGGGCAAAGTACTTTGGTTTTGTTGTGCAGATTCCACGTTGGCGCCGGAATCCCTGTTGTTGCGCCGCATCACATTTCACCACCATCAACCTTCAACGTGCTTCTTGGCTCCTCCTGGTTCGATTAAACCTTGGTTTCTTTCTGAGGGAAAACTTGCTACTGTGCGCATCATACCTTCCTCTTGGGGTTCCCAACGAACGTGTGAGTTACACGCCATCAAGCTCTTTTTCTGCGCCGTTGCCGGGGATCAAGACACGCTGCAAGGGGAGTCTCCACTTCTCAATCTCTTTACTTTGTTTTTGTCTTGCTTTATTTTATTTACTACTTTGTTTGCTGCACCTAAACAAAACACACAAAAAAATTAGTTGCTAGTTTTACTTTATTTACTGTCTTGCTCTCTATATCAAAAACACAAAAAAATTAGTTACTTGCAGTTTACTTTTTGCTTATTTCATCATGTTTCCTCCTAAGTACACTCTAAAAGACATACCGGTAGGCCGAGGGTCTATAATTGGAAGAGATAATATAGAGGAATTTTTCACTCATGTTAGCACAGCTGAAGATTTTGAGGATAGACACTTGGTAGAACTTGCTCCTACTTATGAAATTGCTGTTGCTTCTTTAGTACACATGCTGGAAATTAAATTTGTTAATCTCAATCCTATAATCCAACACATGTTTCTCACACTTGGTGATATGGAGGAAGGAGAGAAGAAAGACTTTGTTTTAGAAACCCTTCTTAAAGAATTTGGTGGTGTAGCAAGAGAGGCTAGAAAAGTCTTTGCTAAATATAAAATGCTTGGTTCTTACACCAATTTTGTTAGTCTCCTTGAAAAGATGGACATGGAGAGAGTAAAGTACACTAATGATATTAATGATGGTGGGGAGGTTAAGACAACAATACCATGTAAACTCCTAGGAATGCATGAAGCTCTAGAAAATAACTATGGTTGGCTTGTTCCTGAAAATTTGTTTGATGAGAATAGCAAGCCTAAGAATAATGAAAAAGGAGCCTCTGAAACTTACATAGACGAGATAACATGCATTGTTGAGAAAACTCCCAACACCCAAGGTAATAATGTTGATGCTTCTTCATTTGATAATACTTGATTTGCACTTTCTGCGCCTAGCTGAAAGGCGTTAAAGAAAAGCGCTTATGGGAGACAACCCATGTTTTTACTACAGCAATTTTTTGTTTTATTGAGTCTTGGAAGTTGTTTACTACTGTAGCAACCTCTCCTTATCATGTTTTTGTGCCAAGTAAAGTTTCTATGTCAAAGTTGATGTTATATTTGGGATCGCTGCGCAGAAACAGCATTGCTGTCTGTCACGAATCTGGGCACAGTTCTCTGTAGAAAATTCGAAAAAATCTGCCAATTTACGAGCGTGATCCTCAGATATGCACGCAACTTTCATTAGTTTTGAGTTTTTCCATTTGAGCAAGTCTGGTGCCAGCTTTAAATTCGTCTTTACGGACTGTTCTGTTTTTGACAGATTCTGCCTTTTATTTCGCATTGCCTCTTTTGCTATGTTGGATGAATTTCTTTGATCCATTAATGTCCAGTAGCTTTATGCAATGTCCAGAAGTGTAAAGAATGTTTGTGTCACCTCTGAATGTGTGAATTATTAATTGTGCACTAACCCTCTAATGAGTTTGCTTGAAGTTTGGTGTGAAGGAAGTTTTCAAGGGTCAAGAGAGGAGTATGATATACTATGATCAAGAGGAGTGAAAGCTCTAAGCTTGGGGATGCCCCGTGGTTCACCCCTGCATATTTTAAGAAGACTCAAGCGTCTAAGCTTGGGGATGCCCAAGGCATCCCCTTCTTCATCGACAACATCATCAGGTTCCTCCCCTGAAACTATATTTTTATTCAGTCACATCTTGTGTTCTTTACTTGGAGCGTCGGTTTGTTTTTGTTTTTGTTTTTGTTTGAATAAAATGGATCCTAGCATTCACTTTGTGGGAGAGAGACACGCTCCGCTGTTGCATATGGACAAATATGTCCTTAGGCTTTACTCATAATGTTCAAGGCGAAGTTTCTTCTTCGTTAAATTGTTATATGATTGGAATTGGAAAATGCTACATGTAGTAATTCTAAAATGTCTTGGATAATGTGATACTTGGCAATTGTTGTGCTCATGTTTAAACTCTTGCATCATATGCTTTGTACCCATTAATGAAGAAATACATAGAGCTTGCTAAAATTTGATTTGCATATTTGGTCTCTCTAAGGTCTAGATAATATCTAGTATTGAGTTTTGAACAACAAGGAAGACGGTGTAGAGTCTTATAATGTTTACAATATGTCTTTTATGTGAGTTTTACTGCACCGGTTCATCCTTGAGTTTGCTTCAAATAACCTTGCTAGCCTAAACCTTGTATCGAGAGGGAATACTTCTCATGCATCCAAAATCCTTGAGCCAACTACTATGCCATTTGTGTCCACCATACCTACCTACTACATGGTATTTCTCCGCCATTCCAAAGTAAATTGCTTGAGTGCTACCTTTAAAATTCCATCATTCACCTTTGCAATATATAGCTCATGGGACAAAATAGCCTTAAAAACTATCGTAGTATTGAATATGTACTTATGCACTTTATCTTTTATTAAGTTGCTTGTTGTGCGATAACCATGCTTCTGGGGAACGCCATCAACTATTGTTGAATATCATGTGAGTTGCTATGCATGTCCGTCTTGTCTGAAGGATCTATCACCTTAGTGGTTGGAGCATGCAAAATTGTTAGAGAAGAACATTGGGCCGCTAACTAAAGCCATGAATCATGGTGGAAGTTTCAGTTTTGGAGATGATACGGGGTGGCCTATGGACACCGCCGCCTCAAGACCGACAAGCCCTCCTCGTGGTCCAATGACACGAGCTCGAGCCCAAGCACTACGCCAAGAGGTGAATTCGCTCCTCTCTACCTATGACTTTGACACCCCCTTGGATGGCTTGCTACTTCATGCAAATACCCTATGTTCAATCAGGTACATCGACCAAGACACAAGCCATGGAGACCAAGGCGTTGGAGAGAGAGCTGGAAACGATGAAGACGGAGCTACAGCGCACAGGCCGGAACTTCCGCCCCCCAGGACCGGAACTTCCGGCCAGATTCCTCCAAGATGCCCCCAAGATGCCCTCCAGCGCGCAGGAAAAAGCATCGGACCGGAACTTCCGCCCCGAGGGACCGGAACTTCCGCCCGGTCGGAACTTCCGCCCAAGTTCCGCCCAAGCTCCGAAAGTCCACGAAAAGGCCCCTGGATGTTACTGCAAGGAAATGGACGACTTTCGGAACTTGGCCGGAACTTGGCCGGAACTTCCGGCCTGGCCGGAACTTCCGGCCCCCAGGACCGGAACTTCCGCCCCTGACCGGAACTTCCGCCCAAGATGGCCGGAACTTCCGCCACCGCGAACTTCAGCACAACAGCACTTTTCAGCATGTAACTTAACTCTTCGCCCCCACCTATAAATAGCCTAGTTGGCTCAGATCTGAGATTAGACTTGATTTGAAAGAAAACCTGAGCTTAGCTCACCCTTGTGGGAACCCTACCTAGATCTATGATCTTGTATCCCCACCCGGGCTCCTTATCAACTCGTGAAGATCTCTTTGGCGACTTCTACCGATTGTTTGATCTTTTGCTTGCACTTCTACCTTATTTGGTCTTTTGCTTGCACTTCTATCAAGCCTTCCGGTCTTTTCGCCCTTCTAGATCTCCCGAGCTTTGATTTGTCGATCTCTTTGCGGGACTTCTACCGGAAGGTCTTTTCCTGCAATCTCTATCGAGTTGGTGTTTCGAGCCAACGAGGGAAAACTCGAATTGTGTGCGTGTGTGTGTTGTATCCCCGCGTTTCCCCCACGTGTTCATCGCGTTCATCCACCTACCCCCACGTATCCCTTCAAATCCGTGAAGATCGGGCACATCCCCGGGCTTAGCCCTTATCATATGGTATCAAGAGCTCCTTGGTTGCCACGGATTTGACCCCCACACCCACCAATTCCACCAATTTCGCCCAAAAAATTTCCAAAAAATTTTCCCAAAAAATAGCCCCAAATTGGCCTTGGTTGGATCTCGCGATTTGTTGAGTTTTTGGTGGTTTTGGTCCAATAGAAACTTGTCTTTGGTGTTGATCTGCAATTCCCCCACCTTCCCACCGCTCTTAGTGCCAAATTTTCCACGAATTCGAAGATTTTCGGCCCGGATTTCCGCCCAAATCGAAGAACAGCCCGCAGATCTGATTGCGACCGGAAGTTCCGCCCCGAAGGACCGGAAGTTCCGCCCGGGACCGGAAGTTCCGCCCCTCAGGACCGGAAGTTCCGCCTGGCCGAAATTTTGACAGCTTTCTTCGTTTTTCGTTTTGGCACTAACCCCTTGTGTTTGGACTTCGTTGTGTGTGCCATTTCAGCTACCACAAGCTTCCGCAACATCAACTACGACGACGGCACCCCGAGGATCCAAGCGGTTCGTTTGACACCTTCCACCATAGCAAGTTCAACATCGTCGGCCACCGTCATCAAGTGGTATAACTTGCCCCCTAACTTGTAGCCTAAGCTTCCTTTGCGTACCTTTCCTATCGAGAGTGGCTTTCTAGTGTTGCGAAGCATTGCGCAAGCGTCCCGACCGTGAGGGTGTGCGTGTGTTGAGCAAAGCTACGAAGCAAGCTCGTGTGAAAAGATAGGCAAAAGAAGTGTGACATACTTACATAGATAGTGAGAAAAAGAAAGCTTCTAAGCATACAAAAAAAAAGAGTGTGAGTGACACCTATACACAAAAGAGTCCAAAGCTTATAAGCAAAAGAGAGAAAAGAGAAGAGAGGCGTCTTGCGCAAATCTTGTTGCTTCTCAATTTTGCAACCAAGCCACGGTCTCTCTTGCGTTAGCGTGACACCGAGCTAGTAGTCTTCGTTAGGACCAATTTTGTTCGTGCTCATTTTCCGTCGCGCTAACCCCATTTTGTCCCACGCGTGTGTTCCACCTTGTGTATGCCTTTTGTGATCACCGCCTTTGACTTGTGACTTTTGGATCTTACCCACTTTTGACAATAGACTTTTCGTTTGGTTCTTCCATTTGGCTTTCCACATCCATACCTAACACCATATAGAGTTTTGTTTTGTGTGTGTGCATACATATCGGTTGTTCCTCGACTTGAAACACCTTTTCGATTTTGGTTTGCAAGTTTTGACACTTTTGGTAGTCTTTCCTAACCACCCACCACATAGTTCTTGTTTTAGTTGTAACCATGTCTAGTGGAGAAGGGAACCAACTACCGATGACGCGGCACCAACATTGGATAGCTACTCAAGCCGTCCACGCCAAGCTCAATCAATTTGAAGCCATGCTCAAGGATACCAACGTCCGCTATGAAGAAAGAGCTCAAGTGCAAAGGATTGACCTCAACAATCAAGTTCAAGAACTCAATGAGAAGATTGAAACTCAAGGCAATGAGTTGAAGGCAACACTCGCCATACAAGGTCAAGAAACAAGAGAAATGAAGACGGCGTTGGACAACATCCTCCATACACTCAACCGTCAAGAAGATAGAAGACACCATTCAAGGTCTTCGCGCTCTCATAGCTCAAGGTCACGAGCTCCTACATCGTCGCATCATGATTCCAATCAAGACCCACGCCACCATAATGTGGATGCTCAAGTGCTTCAACAACAAGCTCAAGAAGCGGAGCAAGCACGACTTCGACTTGTCCAAGAACGTCTACGCCTTGAAGAAGAACGCCTTCAACAAGAACATCTCCATGCTCAATTCCAAGAGGAACAACAACGTCTTCGTCATGATCAAGATCTCCTTCATGCACGTGAGCAAGAAAGGCTTCGCCAAGAGCAAGAGGCACGTCATCATCAAGGGCAACCTCGCCCATCTCAAGTGGCCAATGCTCAAAGGCACCACCATAATGCCGAACAAGAAGTGAACCAAGACCGCCGCATCATCAATGTTGATCAACCTCCTCGTGATAGGGCACCACGGCGTCAAGGTCAAGACAACCGTCGTCATCATGATGATCGCCCTCATGGTAGAAGACCACCTCATCAAGCACGAGATGTTGAGATGGAAGAAGACTCAAATCATCAACAAGCATCAAGTGAAGAAAGTGTGAGGCCTCATCAACGCCACAACAATGATGATCAAGATGAAGGTCATGGAAGACCACCTCCTCCTCAACAACAAAGAAACAACAATGAAGATGCTCAAGGTCCACAACCTCAACCTCAACAACGTCAAGCTCATGGTGAAGAAAGACCACCTCCTAGACGCAATGACCGCAATGAGGAAGAAATCTTTGGGAAGCTCAAATTCACCATGCCCAAGTTCCAAGGAGAGGAAGATCCCGACGCATACTTGTCTTGGGTCCTCAAGGTTGATAAGATATTTCGCATCCACAACTTCTCCGAAGCAAAGAAAGTTGCCATGGCATCACTTGAGTTTGAAGGATATGCAAATGTTTGGTGGGAAGAGGTAAACAAGAAGCGTGAGAAGGAAGACTTAGCACCCATTGACACATGGGAAGAGATGCAAGAAGTCATGCACACCCGCTTTGTACCAACTCACCACAAGCGTGACCTCTTCAACAAGCTCACTCAACTCAAGCAAAGCTACAAGTCCGTTGAGGAATATTACAAGGAGATGCACATGACAATGATGAGTGCAAATGTGGATGAGCGAGAAGAGCAAACTATGGCAAGATTCTTGAATGGCTTGAACATCCCCGTCAAGAGGATAGTGGAATTCTTGCCCTACAAAAACATGGTTGAGTTACTCCACCAAGCAACAAGGGCCGAGCGCCAAGTGCGAGAAGACCTAGCAAGTGCAAAGACAAAGACCTTCTTCGCCGCAAGAAATGCTATGAATGCCTCCTCAAGCATCAAGAACACAAGTACACTTGCCTCCAAGGATCCTCCAAAGCAAGCAAGAAGTGCCATCAAGACAACAAGCTTCAAGCCGGAGCAATCAACCATGTCCTCCAAAGCTTCCACCGGATCTAGTAACATCACTTGCTTCAAGTGTGGTGCTCAAGGACATAAATCCTTTGAATGCAAGAACACAAGAGTTATGATCACTCGAGATGATGGAGATGTGGAGTACTTGAGTGAAGGTGAATATGAAGCCTTGGTACAAGCCGCAACCTCTCATGAAGATGATGCCTTGGAAGACCAAGAGCAAGTCCTATGTGTGCATGATGCAAGCCCTTCTCTTGTGGTGACCAAAGTGTTGACAACCCATGCACTTCCCAATGAAGACCAAAGGTGCAATATCTTCCAAACAAGAGCCGGAATCAATGGCAAGTCAATAAAGGTTATCATCGATGGAGGGAGTTGCCACAATCTTGCAAGCACCGAACTATGCACCAAGCTCAACCTCCCGCTCCGGAAACACCCCCATCCCTACCATGTGCAATGGCTAAGCGACAATGGAAATGTGAAGATCCAACACACCGTCACGATATCCTTCAAGATTGGCGCTTATGAAGACACCGTTGATTGTGACGTCGTGCCTATGACGGTGTGCCACATGTTACTTGGTCGCCCTTGGCAATATGACAAGAAAGCCAACCATGATGGCTACACAAATGCCTATAGCTTCAAGGTCAACGACAAGACCTACATCCTACGCCCAATGACTCCTAGCCAAGTAATTGCGGACAATGCAAAGGCTTTAGCGAGGGCTAAGGAAGCCACTATCACTAGTGAGTTGAGAGGTGAGAGAGTGATCCACCAAAAAGAGAGTGAGCGCCACAAACCATATGTGAGTGAGATGAAGAGTGTCCTCCTAGCTACCAAGAGTGAGATGAGAGAAGTGCACCACAACCCATCCACCACCCTACACTACGTGCTCATTTGCAAGGGCCCCTCGGAGGAGACTAACGACTTAACCAACATTCCTTCGTCTTTGTTGTCTCTTTTGAAGGAGTTCCAAGACGTCTTCCCCGACGAGCTACCTCATGGACTACCACCGCTTCGGGGCATCGAGCATCGCATCGACCTCATACCCGGCGCTCCACTACCAAACCGCGCCGCCTACCGCACCAACCCCGAAGATACCAAGGAGATCCAACGCCAAATACAAGACCTCCTCGCTAAAGGGTACGTTCGAGAAAGCCTTAGCCCTTGTGCCGTTCCCGTCATTCTTGTGCCTAAACCGGATGAGACGCAACGGATGTGTATGGATTGTAGACCTATCAATGCCATTACCGTCCGTTATCGACATCCCATTCCGCGCTTAGATGACATGCTTGATGAATTGAGTGGTGCCACCATTTTCTCAAAGATTGATTTGCGTAGTGGCTACCACCAAATTCGCATGGCAATCGGTGATGAATGGAAGACGGCATTCAAGACCAAGCTTGGTCTCTATGAATGGCTCGTCATGCCATTTGGTCTTTCCAATGCTCCTTCCACTTTCATGCGTCTTATGAATCACATTTTGCGACCTCTCATTGGCAAGAGCGTGGTTGTCTATTTTGATGATATCCTCATCTATAGCAAAAATCTCGAGGACCATGTTCAACATGTGAGAGAAGTCTTATGCATCTTGCGCCACGAGAAGCTCTTTGCCAACTTACCAAAATGCCATTTCGCTCAAAACAAATTGGTTTTTCTTGGTTTTGTGGTTTCCGCCAACGGGATTGAAGTTGATTCTTCCAAAGTTGAGGCCATCCACAATTGGCCCACTCCCACAAATGTTGGTCAAGTTCGAAGCTTCCATGGACTCGCCGGATTTTACCGCCGCTTTGTGAAAGATTTTAGCACCATCGCTTGCCCTTTAAACGAGCTTACAAAAAAGAATGTTCCGTTTGTTTGGGGCAAAGCACAACAAAAAGCTTTTGATGAATTGAAAAAGAGACTCACCGAGGCACCACTACTTGTTCTTCCCGATTTTGCTAAGACATTTGAGATAGAATGTGACGCGAGTGGCCTTGGAATCGGTGGTGTCCTCATGCAAAATGGAAAACCCGTGGCATATTATAGTGAGAAGTTGGACGGCGCACGCCTCAACTATCCTATATATGACAAGGAACTTTACGCTTTGGTTCGTGTTCTTGAAGTTTGGCAACACTATCTTTGGCCAAGAGAGTTCATTATTCACTCCGACCATGAATCTTTGAAGTATTTGAAAAGTCAACACACTTTGAACAAAAGACATGCAAAATGGGTTGAGTTCATTGAGTCCTTTCCATATGTAATCAAATACAAGAAGGGCAAGGACAATGTCGTTGCGGATGCCCTTTCCCGCAAGCTCACCCTTTTACTCACTCGTTTGGATTTCCATGTGTTGGGTCTTGATGAAATCAAAGAACAATATGCCTCCGATACCTTCTTTGGCCCAATTTTTGCAAAGTGTTCCATTGAAAAGGGCATCGATGATTTCTATTTGCACCAAGGATTCTTGTTTAAGGGCAACAAACTTTGTGTTCCAATGTCCTCGCTTCGCCTTTTGCTCTTACAAGAATCGCATGGTGGTGGTCTCATGGGTCACTTTGGACGAGAGAAGACATATGCCATGCTATCCACTCACTACTATTGGCCAAGAATGTACCGAGACGTGGAACGCCTTTGCCGCCGGTGCACAACATGCTTACAAGCTAAGTCCTCTTCCAATCCATGTGGTCTTTATACACCATTGCCTATTCCTTATGCTCCTTGGTCCGATATAAGCATGGACTTTGTACTAGGATTACCTCGAACTAAATATGGTCATGATTCAATCTTTGTGGTAGTGGATAGATTCTCAAAAATGGCTCATTTTATACCATGTTCCCGAACGGATGATGCTTCACACATTGCCTCCTTGTTTTTTAGGGAAATTGTGAGACTCCACGGTGTACCAAGAAGCATTGTCTCCGACCGAGACGTCAAGTTCATGAGTTATCTTTGGAAGACACTAATGGCCAAGTTCAACGTCAAGCTTTTGTTCTCATCATCATCGCACCCCCAAACCGATGGGCAAACCGAAGTGGTGAACCGAAGCCTCTCCACACTACTACGAGTCCTTGTCAAGAAGAATTTGAAATCATGGGAAGATTGCATCCCACATGCGGAGTTTGCCTACAACCGCGCCAAGCACTCTACAACAATGAGAAGCCCCTTCATGGTCGTCTACGGGTTCGAACCACCTACGGCGATTGACCTTCTTCCTCTACCGCTACATGAGCAAGTGAACATGGACATCGACAAGCGAGCACAATACATGAAGAAACTCCATGAAGACACAAGGACAACGATCGAGCAACAAGTTCTCCGTCAAGCCACAAGACTAAACTTGAAGAAAAAGGCACGGATCTTCAATGAAGGCGACCTAGTGTGGATACACCTTCGCAAGGACCGCTTCCCTCAAGAAAGAAACTCCAAGCTCAAGCCCCGAGGTGATGGTCCCTTCAAGGTCCTCAAGCGCATCAACGACAACGCCTACGTCGTCGACATACCAACATCCAAGTACTTGGTGAGCAACACATTCAATGTGTCCGACCTTTCACCATATCATGGAGATGAGGAGAACATAGAGTCGAGGACGACTCTTTCCCAAGGGGGGGAGATGATACGGGGTGGCCTATGGACACCGCCGCCTCAAGACCGACAAGCCCTCCTCGTGGTCCAATGACACGAGCTCGAGCCCAAGCACTACGCCAAGAGGTGAATTCGCTCCTCTCTACCTATGACTTTGACACCCCCTTGGATGGCTTGCTACTTCATGCAAATACCCTATGTTCAATCAGGTACATCGACCAAGACACAAGCCATGGAGACCAAGGCGTTGGAGAGAGAGCTGGAAACGATGAAGACGGAGCTACAGCGCACAGGCCGGAACTTCCGCCCCCCAGGACCGGAACTTCCGGCCAGATTCCTCCAAGATGCCCCCAAGATGCCCTCCAGCGCGCAGGAAAAAGCATCGGACCGGAACTTCCGCCCCGAGGGACCGGAACTTCCGCCCGGTCGGAACTTCCGCCCAAGTTCCGCCCAAGCTCCGAAAGTCCACGAAAAGGCCCCTGGATGTTACTGCAAGGAAATGGACGACTTTCGGAACTTGGCCGGAACTTGGCCGGAACTTCCGGCCTGGCCGGAACTTCCGGCCCCCAGGACCGGAACTTCCGCCCGACCGGAACTTCCGCCCAAGATGGCCGGAACTTCCGCCACCGCGAACTTCAGCACAACAGCACTTTTCAGCATGTAACTTAACTCTTCGCCCCCACCTATAAATAGCCTAGTTGGCTCAGATCTGAGATTAGACTTGATTTGAAAGAAAACCTGAGCTTAGCTCACCCTTGTGGGAACCCTACCTAGATCTATGATCTTGTATCCCCACCCGGGCTCCTTATCAACTCGTGAAGATCTCTTTGGCGACTTCTACCGATTGTTTGATCTTTTGCTTGCACTTCTACCTTATTTGGTCTTTTGCTTGCACTTCTATCAAGCCTTCCGGTCTTTTCGCCCTTCTAGATCTCCCGAGCTTTGATTTGTCGATCTCTTTGCGGGACTTCTACCGGAAGGTCTTTTCCTGCAATCTCTATCGAGTTGGTGTTTCGAGCCAACGAGGGAAAACTCGAATTGTGTGCGTGTGTGTGTTGTATCCCCGCGTTTCCCCCACGTGTTCATCGCGTTCATCCACCTACCCCCACGTATCCCCTCAAATCCGTGAAGATCGGGCACATCCCCGGGCTTAGCCCTTATCATATCCTCAATCTCATATGAGAATAATAATGGTTGCTACATGCTTATGCATTTAAGAGGAGTCCATTATCTGTTGTCCATGTTGTCCCGGTATGGACGTCTAAGTTGAGAATAATCAAAAGCGAGAAATCCAAAATGCGAGCATTCTCCTTAGACCTTTGTACAGGCGGCATGGAGGTACCCCTTTGTGACACTTGGTTGAAACATGGCATGCAAAGATCCGGTAGTCCAAGCTAAGTAGGACGAGGTGCGGACACTATTAGTATACTATGCATGAGGCTTGCAACTTGTAAGATATAATTTACATAACTCATATGCTTTATTACTACCGTTGACAAAATTGTTTCATGTTTTCAAAATAAAATCTCTAGCACAAATACAGCAATCGATGCTTTCCTCTTGAAGGACCATTCTTTTACTTTTATTGTTGAGTCAGTTTACCTATCTTCCTCCACCTTAAGAAGCAAACACTTGTGTGAACTGTGCATTGATTCCTACATACTTGCATATTGCACTTGTTATATTACTTTATGTTGACACTATCCATGAGATATACATGTTATAAGTTGAAAGCAACCGCTGAAACTTAATCTTCCTTTATGTTGCTTCAATACCTTTACTTTGATTTATTGCTTTATGAGTTAACTCTTATGCAAGACTTATTGATGCTTGTCTTGAAGTACTATTCATGAAAAGTCTTTGCTTTATGATTCAGTTGTTTACTCATGTCATTACCATTGTTTTGATCGCTGCATTCATTACATATGCTTACAATAGTATGATCAAGGTTATGATGGCATGTCACTTCAGAAATTATCTTTGTTATCGTTTTACCTGCTCGGGACGAGCAGAACTAAGCTTGGGGATGCTGATACGTCTCCAACGTATCGATAATTTCTTATGTTCCATGCTACTTTATTGATGATACCTACATGTTTTATGCACATTATATGTCATATTTATGCATTTTCTGGAACTAACCTATTAACGAGATGCCGAAGAGCCAGTTGTTGTTTTCTGCTGTTTTTGGTTTCAGAAATCCTAGTAAGGAAATATTCTCGGAATTGGACGAAATCTTCGCCCAGGGTCCTATTTTTGCACGGAGCTTCCAGAAGACCGAAGAGGAAGGAAGTGGGGCCACGAGGTGGCCACACCATAGGGCGGGGCGGCCCAGGCCCTGGCCGCGCCGGCCTGTGGTGTGGGCCCCTCGCGCCGCCTCTTGACCTGCCCTTTCGCCTACTTAAAGCCCCCGTCGCGAAACCCCCAGTACCGAGAGCCACGATACGGAAAACCTTCCAGAGACGCCGCCGCCGCGAATCCCATCTCGGGGATTCAGGAGATCGCCTCCGGCACCCTGCCGGAGAGGGGATTCATCTCCCGGAGGACTCTTCATCGCCATGATCGCCTCCGGAGTGATGAGTGAGTAGTTCACCCCTGGACCATGGGTCCATAGCAGTAGCTAGATGGTCGTCTTCTCCTTGTTGTGCTTCATTGTTGGATCTTGTGAGCTGCCTAACATGATCAAGATCATCTATATGTAATTCTATATGTTGTGTTTGTCGGGATCCGATGGATAGAGAATACTATGTTATGGTGATTATCAATCTATTGTTTATGTGTTGTTTATGATCTTGCATGCTCTCCGTTATTAGTAGAGGCTCTGGCCAAGTTTGTACTCTTAACTCCAAGAGGGAGTATTTATGCTCGATAGTGGGTTCATGCCTTCATTGACACCTGGGACAGTGATAGAAAGTTCTAAGGTTGTGATGTGCTATTGCCACTAGGGATAAAACATTGATTCTATGTCTAAGGATGTAGTTGTCGATTACATTACGCACCATACTTAATGCAATTGTCTGTTGCTTAGCAACTTAATACTGAATGGGGTTCGGATGATAACCTGAAGGTGGACTTTTTAGGCATAGATGCAGTTGGATGGCGGTCTATGTACTTTGTCGTAATGCCCGGATTAAATCTCACTATATTTATCATATCATGTATATGCATTGTTATGCCCTTCTCTATTTGTCAATTGCCCGACTGTAATTTGTTCACCCAACATTCTTTTATCTTATGGGAGAGACACCTCTAGTGAACTGTGGACCCCGGTCCTATTCTTTACATAGCATACAATCTACTGCAATTGTGTTTTACTGTTTTCTTGCAAACAATCATCTTCCACTCGATACGCTTAATCCTTTGTTACAGCAAGCCGGTGAGATTGACAACCTCACTGTTTCGTTGGGGCAAAGTACTTTGGTTTTGTTGTGCAGATTCCACGTTGGCGCCGGAATCCCTGTTGTTGCGCCGCATCACATTTCGCCACCATCAACCTTCAACGTGCTTCTTGGCTCCTCCTGGTTCGATTAAACCTTGGTTTCTTTCTGAGGGAAAACTTGCTACTGTGCGCATCATACCTTCCTCTTGGGGTTCCCAACGAACGTGTGAGTTACACGCCATCAAGTCGTCGGGGAAGACGTCTTGAAACTCCTTCAAAAGAGACAACAAAGACGAAGGAATGTTGGTTAAGTCGTTAGTCTCCGATGAGAGGTCCCTTGCAAATGAGCACATAGTGCAAGGTGGTGGATGGGTTTTCTTGCACTTCTCTCCACTCGCTTTTGGTGGCTAGGAGGACGCTCTTTCGCTCACTCATGTATGGCTTGTGGCGCTCACTCTCCTTTTGGTGGGTCGCTCCCTCTCCTCTCAACTCACTATGGTGGGTGTGTTGTTGTGCCCTCGCTAAAGCCTTCGCATTGTCCGCGATGATTTGGCTAGGAGTCATTGGGCGAAGCTCAAACTTCTTATCCTTGACCGTGAAGGTGTATGCATTTGAGTATCCGTCATGTATAGCCTTCTTGTCAAATTGCCATGGGCGGCCAAGCAACATGTGGCACACCGTCATGGGCACCACGTCACACTCAATAGTATCTTCATAGGGGCCAATCTTGAAGTTGACGGTGACGGTATGTTGTATCTTGACGTTGCCCTTGTCACTTAACCATTGGACATGGTATGGATGAGGATGCTTGCGAAGCGTGAGGTTGAGCTTCTCACACAACTCGGTGCTTGCTAAGTTGTGGCAACTCCCACCGTCGATGATGACCTTGATTGACTTGCCACCAATACCGGCACGGGTTTGGAAGATGTTGCATCGTTGGTCTTCCATAGCTTGAGGTTGAGTTGTTAGCACCCTTGTGACCACAAGTGAAGGGCTTGGGTCGTGTATGCATAAGAGAGGGTCTTCTCCACTTTCTTCATCATAATCTTCTTCATTAGCAACGGCGGCTTGTACAAGCGCTTCATATTCGCCTTCACTTAGCGTCTCTATGTCGCCATTCTCCATAGTGATCATGACCTTGGTGTTCTTGCACTCGAAGGACTTGTGGCCTTGTGTGCCACACTTGAAGCAAGTGACATTAGAGGGTCCCGTAGAGGCCTTTGAGGAGGCGGTGGAGGACACCGTTTGCTTCATGCGACTTTGGATAGTCGGTTGCTTGGATGTTGTAGAGGATGCGGTAGGCTTGACACTTGTTGAAGGAGGTGTTGTTGTCGAGCTTGGAGGCGAAGTATGACTTGGACTTGGAGTACTTGATGTCCTCATTCACTTGGCGCTCGGCCTTGGAGGCTTGGTGAACCAACTCAACCATGTTGGAATATTGTTGGAACTCCACAATTCTCTTGATGGGGTAGTTGAGTCCATTGAAGAATCTAGCGATGGTTTGGTTCTCTGACTCTTGGATGTTGGCTCGCATCATAGTTAACTCCATCTCCTTGAAGAACTCCTCAACGGTCTTGGTCCCTTGCTTCAATTTTTGGAGTTTGTTGAAGAGGTCGGTCATGTAGTGTGTTGGGACAAAGCGAGCTTGCATCTCTTCCTTCATATCTTCCCAAGTGTCAATTGGAGGTTCACCCTTTTCTTCCCTTAGAGTGAGTACTTGCTCCCACCAAGTGTTGGCGTAATCTTCAAACTCAAGGGAGGCCATGGCCACTTTCTTGGCACCGGAGTAGTTGTGGATGCGGAAGATCTTGTCAACCTTGAGTGCCCATGAGAGGTAGGCCTCGGCATCGTCTTCACCCTTGAACTTGGGCATGTTGAACTTGAGCTTGCCATACATATTCTCTTCATCTTCCAAATTTCGGCGGCGAGGACGGATGCCTTCATCTCTTGCGGCTTGAGGTGGTAGAGGAGGTCTTCCACGGCCAACCATAGCATTGGGTTGGCGGTGGAGTTGAACACTAGCTTCACTTGGTTCACGTTGATGATGTTGTTGAGGATCTTGACGAGGTTGTTGACGTTGTCCAATGTTGGCCCTCTCATCTTGATCATGTTGTGGTTCTCCTCGGCCCCTTTGGTCATGGCGAGGATGATTTCGGAGATCACGCCTTGGTGGATCTTGATGACCTTGGTCTTGAGCATCAACATGGGCTTGACGATGAGGTGCCGGGTCCATGTTGTGGAGGACGTTGTCGTGGGGTTGGTCGTCACGCCCATGGTGGGCATGGCGAGCCGCTTGATGACGATCTTGGTGAAGAACTTGTTCTTGTGGAGGACGTTCATGGGGACGAGCATGGCTGGAATTCTCCTCGCCTTGAGTTGGAGCGAGAGTCATGACAAGCATGCGGGCGACGAGGTCGATGATGGTCTCCATGCCTTGAGTCGGAGCTTGAGGACGAATGGCGATCATGAGAGTAGTAATCTTGTGACGAGGTTGATGATGATGAGGAAGTAGAGCGATGTCGATGTCGGCGTCCCAAGTTGTTGATGGCGCGCTCGAGGCTATCCATGCGCCGCTCCATGTTTGCATCATTGGCCGTCACTTGGCCATGCAAGTTGTCCGTAGCTTCACGAAGAAGATCATATCTTGGTTCACTTGGGAGAAGTTGTGGGCCACTTCTTCATATTGCTCGTCGATGCGTGTCTCGAACAAGGTGAGTTGCTCCTTGAACTCTTGGCGTTGTGCCCATAGATTGTGTTGGGTAGCCAACCTCTCGGTGTTGCGTAGGACTTCATCCTCCCTTGCTTCGTCTCCGTGCCTATCCATGATAGCAAGACAAGAACTATGTTGTGTATGTTAGTGGAAGAAAACTACCTCGCACTCTTACCTTGGTAAGATAGTATTGAGGCAATCAACCGAACCGAGAGCAAGACCAATTGTATCGGGACACACACAAAGCCACACGCAAAAGCTAGCAAATATGGTGTTAGGTGAGTATGGTGGAAAACCAAAAGATGAAATCCAAAATTGAGTATGTTGTTAAAAGTGGGTAAGGTCCAAAAATCAAGTGTCAAAGTGGAGATCACTATAAACACGGAAAAATGTGGAACTCACACACGGGATAAGCGGGGTTAGTGCGACCAAGGAATGAGCGGAAAAACAAAAACCTATATGCAAGGTGGTGCTCGGTGTCACACTAACACAAGAAGAGATCAAAGCTTGGTTGCAACTTGAGAGACAACAAGATTCACACGCGGCCTCTCTTCTCTTCTCTCTCTTTTGCTTAAAAGCTTTTTACTCTTTTGTATACGGTGGCACTTGCACTCTTTTGTATGTATGGTGGCACTTTTTTTTTTTTTTTCTCGCACTATGTTAGCGTTAGCCTCGCTTTTGCTATTTGCCACACGAGTTTTGCTTATAAGCTTGACTCCACACTACACACACACCTCACAATCGGGGCCACGTGCAATGTCTCGCAACACTTGATAAGCAATGCTCGATAGGATAGATCGCAAAAGGAAGAGGGGTTACAAGGGTAATGCAAGTTATACCTAAGATGTGTAGGCGGTGATGAACACTCAACTTGCGATGATGGTGGTGGTGGTGGTCGGCGGTGTTAGCAGTGGTACCACCCGTCGCTGGCATCGGCTGCTCCGGAGGTGGCCGGTCGGGTGCCGGGCCGGCTGTCCGGTCTGGGGCGGTCAACCGGTTTCTCAACCGGCTGCTGTTTCTCTCTCATGTTCTTCCCCAAAAAAGCCAAAAGATCAAATCGAAGGGAAACGGAGGAATTGGAGGCTAAAAGGTGGGGGAAATAGTAGATCAACACTAACAACACCAAATCCACGGATCAAAACCACTAAAAACTCAACAAAATCGTAGATCCATCCAAAGGCAATTTAGGGCTATTTTTTGTTTTTTTGGAAAATTTTCTAGAGACGAAATTGGGTGGGTGGGGGGTCAAATTCGCGGTAACCAAGAGCTGCTGATACCATATGATGAGGTCTAAGACCTAGTTTGTGGCCCGATCTCGCGATTGACCCAAATCCAAAAGGGGAAAAGAGGGAGAGGAGGAAGAACACGAAGAACACGAAGAACGAACACACGCACACCAACCCGATACAACCGATTCTTACCCTCGTGGCTCGATGGACCACGCCAATAGAATCAACCGGAAGAGACACGAGGTAGAATTCCGGATGAGAGATCGGTGTTGGAGACGGAGACCGGTGAGGGAGAGAGAGTGAAGCACACTAGAATCTCACTCACAAGTATCCAAATCCTCAACAAGAGTAGCCTTGAATACAAAGGGGATCTAACCCTAGGGAGACAAAGCTCAAATGTAGTTTTAAGCTCAGATTATGTCTAAAGAGTGAAAGGGGGCGTCCTGGGTACTTATATAGGCCTACAGGGCGACACATGGCGAAAAGGTACGAAGTACACGACTTAAGCAGTTTTGACAAGGCAATTCGATGAATCCGGTCAGGAGCCCGGTCAGACCGCCCTGCGATCGGGCGTCCGGTCCAAACCGGGTCCCGGACCGGAGGGCGACCGGGAGGGTCCCGCCTCGCGCCCGGCTGTCGCCGGAAGTCCGGTTTGGACCGGGCTGCCCGGTCAGGGCCGGTCGGACCGGTCCTTGGCTGGCTCCCTCCCTTCCTTGGCGCACTTCGCATGACATCGGGTCCAGCTCCACGTCCATCTTCACGTCCATCTTCACGTCCAACTGCTCCTCTCCTTCTCTTGACCAGGGTGTGTCCTCCTCTCCGGGGTCTTGATGCACCTTGTACCTAATAACACAAAGCGTGTCGGCATGAGGTAGCAATCCATCCAATGGGGTACCGAGATCGAGGGTAGTGAGGAGCGAGTTCACCTTATCATGTAGCGCTTTAGCTCGAGCCCGCGTCATTGGTCCACTTGGGGGACTTGTTGGTCTTGATGTAGTGTCGTCGGTGAGCGGGGCTACATCAGGTAGCATCACGGCTTTTGCCACAATACATTCCATGCCATGCTTTTGGACAATTTTTCCATGTCCAATGCATGCAATCCAAACTACCAAGCATCCCCGGCCACCCCCTCTTTTCATTGATCTCCATGAGCCTTTTTGTATCTTCCTCATTTGGAGCTCGGAGATACGTCTCTCCATACAACTTGATCACCATCTTGGCAAACATACGCACGCAATCCGTGGTTGTTTGCACACCAATGCGAAGGTACTCATCGGTATAATCTGCTGGTATACCGTATGCAATAACCCAAAGGGGAGAAAGCGCGAGAGACGAGGAACACGAAGAACACGAAGAACACGGGCACGCACACCAACCCGATACACCCGATACTTACCCCCGTGACTCGGTAGATCACGCCAATAGAATCTCCAAGGAAGAGGCACGCGGCAGAATTCCCGGAGAGAGATTGGTGTTGGAGAGAAGGGGATTGGTAAGAGAGAGAGAGTGCCTTGCACTAGAATCTCACTTAGCAATTCACAAATCAACAACAAGAGTGCCTTGATTACAGAGGGATGATACCCAAGGGAGACTAAGCTCAAAGGTAGGTTTGAGTTCTAAACAAGTCTGAAAAGTAAAGGAGGGGTTCCAGCTACTTATATAGGCACACATGGCCAGCAAGGGCGAACAGGTACGCGAATGGATAAGTTAAGGCAGTTTGGTGGGGTATTCCCGTCAGCCGGTTTGTGTCCGGTCAGACCGGGCCTGGACCGGGCTGTCCGGTCATGGGTCCGGTCGGACCGGGCCTGGGACCGGCAGTCCGGTCATGGGTCCGACGCCGCGCAAACCGGAATCTGCGGCTGGTCCCGGGTCCGGTCGTCGTCCGGTGGAGCAGGCCCGGTTTGCGCCCGGTTGACCGGGCCTGTGAACGGGGAGTCCGGTTGTGGGTCCGGTCTGACCGGGTCCTGGACCGGCCAGCGTCCGTCTCTTCCTTGGAGCTCTTCGGGCGACGTCGGCTTCGGCTTCATGATCATCTCCATGTCCAGCTGCTTCTCTCCTTCCCTTGACATTGGCTTGTCCTCCTCTCCGGGGTCTTGATGTGCCTTGTACCTAATGACACATAGCATTTCGGCATGAGGTAGCATTCCATCCAATGGGGTACCAAGGTCGAGGGTAGTGAGGAGTGAGTTCACCTTGTCATGTATCGCTTTAGCTCGAGCCCGTGTCATAGGTCCACTTGGGGGACTTGTTGGCCTTGATGTAGTGTCGTTGGCGAGCGGGGCTACATCATCTCCCCCCCTTGGGAGAGAGTCGTCCTCGACTCTTGTTCCTCCTCATCTCCATGATGTGGGGATAGATCCGAGATGTTGAAAGTGTTGCTCACCAAGTACTTGGATGTTGGTATGTCGATGACGTAGGCGTTGTTGTTGATGCGCTTGAGTACCTTGAAAGGCCCATCTCCTCTTGGCTTGAGCTTGGAGTTGCGTTCTTGAGGGAACCTTTCTTTCCTTAGGTGAACCCAAACGAGGTCTCCTTCTTCAAACACTCGTTCTTTCTTCTTGGCGTTGAGGCGGGTAGCTTGGCGAAGGACATGGTCTTGTATGGTTGCTCTTGTTTCTTCATGTAGTTTCTTCATGGCGGTGGTGCGTTTGTCGAAGTCCATGTTCGTCCTTTGATGAAGAGGTAGTGGGAGGATGTCGAGTGCCGTTGGAGGTTCGAATCCATAGACGATCATGAAGGGACTCCGTAATGTTGTGGAGTGCTTGGCTCTATTGTAGGCGAACTCCGCGTGGGGGAGGCAATCTTCCCATGACTTCAAATTTTTCTTCACAAGTGTGCGGAGGAGTGTGGAGAGGCTTCGATTGACCACTTCGGTTTGTCCATCGGTTTGAGGGTGCGAGGACGATGAGAATAAGAGCTTCACTCCAAACTTGGCCATGAGCGACTTCCATAGATAACTCATGAACTTGACGTCTCGATCCGACACAATGCTTGCCGGTATTCCGTGTAGGCGAACCACTTCCCTGAAAAACAATGAAGCAATGTGTGAAGCATCATCGCTCTTATGACATGGTATGAAATGAGCCATTTTTGAGAACCTATCCACTACCACAAAGATTGAATCATGCCCATGCTTTGTTCTTGGTAAGCCTAACACAAAGTCCATGCTTATATCCGACCAAGGTGCATATGGAATGGGTAGAGGTATGTAAAGACCATGGGGATTGGATGTCGACTTAGCTTGTAAGCATGTGGTACAACGGTTGCAAAGGCGCTCCACGTCTCGCTTCATGCGTGGCCAATAATAGTGTGTGGATAGCATCGAGAGAGTCTTGTCGCGTCCAAAGTGACCCATGAGACCACCTCCATGTGACTCTTGCAAAAGCAACTTACGAAGAGAAGACTCGGGTATGCAAACTTTGTTAGCTTTAAACAAGTAGCCATCATGCAAGTAGAAATCATCAAAACCTCGGTCAATGGAACACTTTTCAAAGATTGGTCCAAAGAAAGAGTCGGAAGGGTAAAGTTCTTTGATCTCCTCAAGACCCAAAATGTGAAACTCCAAGCGGGTGAGTAGGAGAGTATTCTTGCGGGAAAGTGCATCCGCAACCACGTTTTCCTTGCCCTTTTTGTATTTGATTACATAAGGGAAGGACTCTATGAACTCAACCCACTTAGCATGTCTCTTGTTCAAATTGTGTTGACTTTTCAAATACTTCAAGGATTCATGATCCGAATGGATAACAAACTCTTTTGGCCAAAGGTAATGTTGCCAAACTTCAAGAACACGAACCAAAGCATAAAGCTCCTTGTCATATATAGGATAGTTGAGGCGTGCGCCGTCCAACTTCTCGCTATAGTATGCCACGGGTTTTCCATTTTGCATGAGGACACCGCCAATTCCAAGGCCACTCGCATCACATTCTATCTCAAATGTTTGAGCGAAATCGGGAAGAACAAGTAATGGTGCCTCGGTGAGTCTCTTTTTCAATTCATCAAAAGCGTTTTGTTGTGCTTTGCCCCAAACAAACGGAACATTCTTTTTAGTAAGCTCATTTAAAGGGCAAGCGATGGTGCTAAAATCTTTCACAAAGCGGCGGTAGAAACCGGCGAGTCCATGAAAACTCCGAACTTGACCAACATTTGTGGGAGTGGGCCAATTGTGGATGGCCTCAATCTTGGAAGAATCAACTTCAATCCCGTTGGCGGAAACCACAAAACCAAGAAAAACCAATTTGTTTTGGGCAAAGTTGCATTTTGGGAGGTTGGCAAAGAGCTTCTCGTGGCGCAATATGCATAAGACTTCTCTCACATGTTGAACATGGTCCTCGAGATTTTTGCTATAGATGAGAATGTCATCAAAGTAAACAACCACGCTCTTGCCAATGAGAGGTCGCAAAATGTGATTCATAAGACGCATGAAAGTCGAAGGAGCATTTGAAAGACCAAATGGCATGACGAGCCATTCATATAGACCAAGCTTGGTCTTGAATGCCGTCTTCCATTCATCACCAATTGCCATGCGAATTTGGTGGTAGCCACTACGCAAATCAATCTTAGAGAAAATGGTGGCACCACTCAATTCATCAAGCATGTCATCTAAACGCGGAATGGGATGGCGATAACGGACGGTAATGGCATTGATGGGTCGACAATCCATACACATCCGTTGCGTCTCATCCGGTTTAGGCACAAGAATGACGGGAACGGCACAAGGGCTAAGGCTTTCTCGGACGTACCCTTTAGCGAGGAGGTCTTGTATTTGGCGTTGTATCTCCTTGGTGTCTTCGGGGTTGGTGCGGTATGCGGCGCGGTTTGGAAGGGGAGCGCCGGGTATGAGGTCGATGCGGTGCTCGATGCCCCGAAGCGGTGGTAGTCCATGAGGTAGCTCGTCGGGGAAGACGTCTTGGAACTCCTTCAAAAGAGACAACAAAGACGAAGGAATGTTGGATAAGTCGTTAGTCTCCGACGAGAGGCCCTTGCAAATGAGCACGTAGTGTATGGTGGTGGATGGGTTGTCTTTCACTTCTCTCCACTCGCTTTTTGTGGCTAGGAGGACACTCTTTCTCTCACTCATATGTGGGTGGTGGCGCTCACTCTCTTTTTGGTGGGTAGCTCCCTCTCCTCTCAACTCACTATGGTGGGTGTTGTGTTGTGCCCTCGCTAAAGCCTTCGCATTGTCGGCGATGATTTGGCTAGGAGTCATTGGGCGAAGCTCGAACTTCTTGTCCTTGACCTTGAAGGTGTATGCATTGGAGTAACCATCATGTATGGCCTTCTTGTCAAATTGCCATGGGCGGCCAAGCAACATGTGGCACACGGTCATAGGCACCACGTCACACTCGACGGTGTCTTCATAGGGTCCTATCTTGAAGTTGACGGTGACGGTGTGTTGAATCTTGACATTGCCCTTGTCACTCAACCATTGGACATGGTATGGATGAGGATGTTTGCGAAGTGGGAGGTTGAGCTTCTCACATAACTCGGTGCTTGCCAAGTTGTGGCAACTCCCACCATCGATGATGACCTTGATTGACTTGCCACCAATGCCGGCACGAGTTTGGAAGATGTTGCATCTTTGGTCTTCCATAGCTTGTGGTTGAGTTGTGAGCACTCGAGTGACCACAAGTGAAGGGCTTGGGTCGTGGGTGCATAAGAGAGGGTCTTCTCCACTTTCTTCATCATACTCTTCCTCATTAGCAACGGCGGCTTGTACTAGGGCTTCATATTCGCCCTCACTTAGCGTCTCTATGTCACCATTCTCCATAGTGATCATAACCTTGGTGTTCTTGCACTCGAAGGACTTGTGGCCTTGAGTGCCACACTTGAAGCAAGTGACATTGGAGGATCCCGTAGAGGCTTTGGAGGAGGCGGTGGAGGACACCGTTTGCTTCATGCGACTTTGGATAGTAGGTTGCTTGGAAGGTGTTGAGGATGCGGTTGGCTTGACGCTTGTTGTGGGAGTTGTTGTAGCAAGTTTGGAGGCGAAGTATTGCTTGGACTTCGAGTACTTGATGTCCTCATTCACTTGACGCTCGGCCTTGGAAGCTTGGTGAACCAACTCAACCATGTTGGAGTATTGTTGGAACTCCACAATCCTCTTGATGGGGTAGTTGAGGCCATTGAAGAACCTAGCAATGGTTTGGTTCTCGGACTCTTGGATGTTTGCTCGCATCATAGTTAACTCCATTTCCTTGAAGAACTCCTCAACGGTCTTGGTGCCTTGCTTCAACTTTTGGAGCTTGTTGAAGAGATCGGTCTTGTAGTGTGTAGGGACAAAGCGAGCTTGCATCTCCTCCTTCATATCTTCCCATGTGTCAATTGGAGGTTCACCCTTTTCTTCCCTTTGAGTAACAACTTGTTCCCACCATGTGTTGGCATACTCTTCAAACTCAAGGGAGGCCATGGCTACTTTCTTGGCACCGGAGTAGTTGTGGATGCGGAAGATCTTGTCAACCTTGAGTGCCCATGAGAGGTAGGCCTCGGCATCGTCTTCACCCTTGAACTTGGGCATGTTGAACTTGAGTTTCCCATACATGTTCTCTTCATCTTCCAAGTTTCGGCGGCGAGGACGGATGCCTTCATCCCTTGCGGCTTGAGGTGGTAGAGGAGGTCTTCCACGGCCAACCATAGCATTGGGTTGGCGGTGGAGGTGAACACTAGCTTCACTTGGCTCACGTTGATGAAGTTGTTGCGGATCTTGACGAGGTTGTTGGCGTTGTCCAATGATGGCCCTCTCATCTTGATCATGTTGTGGTTGTCCTCGGCCCCTTTGGTCATGGCGAGGATGGTTCCGGAGGTCACGCCTTGGTGGATCTTGATGACCTTGGTCTTGAGCATCCACATGGGCTTGACGATGAGGTGCCGGGTCCATGTTGTGGAGGACGTTGTCTTGGGGTTGGTCGTCATGCCCATGGTGGGCATGGCGAGCCGCTTGATGACGATCTTGGTGAAGAGCTTGGTCTTGTTGAGGACGCTCATGAGGACGAGCATGGCGATGGAACTCTCCGCGCCTTGAGTTTGAGCGAGAATCATCATGACGAGCGTGCGGTCGACGAGAGCGATGATGATCTCCATGCCTTGAGTCGGAGCTTGAGGACGAATGGTGATCATGGGAGTAGTCATCATGTGAGGAGGTCGATGACGATGAGGAAGTAGAGCGATGTCGATGTCGGCGTCCCAAGTTGTTGATGGCGCGCTCGAGGCTATCCATGCGCCGCTCCATGTTTGCATCATTGGCCGTCACTTGGTCATGCAAGTTGTCCGTGGCTTCACGAAGAAGATTCATATCTTGGTTCACTTGGCCGAAGTTGTGAGCCACTTCTTCATATTGCTCGTCGATGCGTGTCTCGAACAAGTTGAGTTGGTCCTTGAACTCTTGGCGTTGCACCCATAGGTTGTGTTGGGTGGCCAACCTTTCGGAGGGGTGTAGGACCTCATCCTCCTTTGCTTGGTCTCCGTGCCTATCCATGATCACAAGACAAGAACTATGTTGTGGATGTTAGTGGAAGGAGACTACCTCGCACTCTTACCTTGGTAAGATAGTATTGAGGCAATCAACCAAGACCAAAGTAAGACCAAGTGTATCGGGACACACACAAAGGCACACACAAAAGCTAGCAAATATGGTGTTAGGTGTGGATGGTGGAAAGCCAAAAGACGAAATCCAAAATCGAGTATGTTGTTAAGAGTGGGTAAGGTCCAAAAATCAAGTGTCAAAGTGGTGATCACTATAAACACGGAAAAATGTGGAACTCACACACGAGATGAGCGGGGTTAGTGCAACCAAGGAACGAGCGGAAAAATGAAAAACCCCTAAGCAAGGGTGCTCAATGTCACACTAACGCAAGAAGAGATCGAAGCTAGGTTGCATAGAGGAGAAACACCAAGATTCGCACGAGGTCTCTCTTCTCTATCTCTCTTGCTTGCTTAAAAGCTTTTCACTCTTTTTGTATCGGTGGCACTTTGCACTTTGCTTTTCTCTTTTTTTTCACTAGCACACTATGCTCTTACTCTTTTGCTTGCCACTCACGAGCTCCACTTATGAGCTTTACTCACACAACGCACACCCTCACGGTCGGGACCTCGTGCGATGTTTCGCAACACTCGAAAGCTTCGCTCGTGGGATAGATCGCAAAAAGAAGAGGGCTACAAGGGTACTGCAAGTTATACCTGCGATGGTGGAGATGGTGGTGGTGGTGGTGGTCGGCGGTGGTGTTAGTCGATGTCGAAGACGCGAGCCCGGTTGGGGTCCGGTTGGACCGGATCCTGGACCGGCCTGTCCGGTTGCCGCCCGGTCGACCGGGTTCTGTGCTGGCTCGTCCGGTCTGTGGCCCGGTTGACCGGGTTCGAAACCGGGTTTCACGATTTGGAGCTTTCTCTCTCCTGTTCTTCCCCAAACCAAAACCAAATCGACCAAAACGAAGGGAAACGATGGAATCGGAGGCTCAAAGTTGGGGAAATAGTAGATCAAGCACAACAACACCAGATCCACGGAGCAAAACCACTCAAAACTCAACCAAATCACAGATCCGTCCAAAGGCAATTTGGGGCTATTTTTTTGGAAAATTTTCTAGAAACGAAATCGGGTGGGTGGAGGGTCAAAATCGCGGTAACCAAAGGCTGCTGATACCATATGATGCGATCTAAGATCGAGGATGTGGCCCGATCTCGCGATTCGACCCAAGAACCAAGGGGAAAAGGTGGGAGAGCGCGAGGAACACGAGGAACACGAAGAACACGGGACTCACGCACGCACACCAACCCGATACACCCGATACTTACCCCCGTGACTCGGTAGATCACGCCAATAGAATCTCCAAGGAAGAGGCACGCGGCAGAATTCCCGGAGAGAGATTGGTGTTGGAGAGAAGGGGATTGGTAAGAGAGAGAGAGTGCCTTGCACTAGAATCTCACTTAGCAATTCACAAATCAACAACAAGAGTGCCTTGATTACAGAGGGATGATACCCAAGGGAGACTAAGCTCAAAGGTAGGTTTGAGTTCTAAACAAGTCTGCAAAATAAAGGAGGGGTTCCAGCTACTTA
This sequence comes from Lolium multiflorum, assembly GCA_030979885.1. Lineage (NCBI taxonomy): Eukaryota > Viridiplantae > Streptophyta > Magnoliopsida > Poales > Poaceae > Lolium > Lolium multiflorum. The sequence continues at coordinate 151,973,250 of CM061748.1, forward strand.
TATAGGCACACATGGCCAGCAAGGGCGAACAGGTACGCGAATGGATAAGATAAGGCAGTTTGGTGGGGTATTCCCGATCCGGTTTGTGTCCGGTCAGACCGGGCCGTGACCGGGCTGTCCGGTCATGGTCCGGTCGGGCCGTGACCGGGCAGTCCGGTCATGGGTCCGGTCGACCGTCGCAACCGGAATCCGGTCCTGGGTCCGGTCGTCGTCCGGTACGAGGGAGCTGGCCCGGTTTGCGCCCGGTTGACCGGGCCTGTGGCCGGGGCGTCCGGTCGTGGGTCCGGTCTGACCGGGTCCTGGACCGGCCAGCGTCCGTCTCTTCCTTGGAGCTCTTCGGGCGACGTCGGCTTCGGCTTCATGATCATCTCCATGTCCAGCTGCTTCTCTCCTTCCCTTGACATTGGCTTGTCCTCCTCTCCGGGGTCTTGATGTGCCTTGTACCTAATGACACATAGCATTTCGGCATGAGGTAGCATTCCATCCAATGGGGTACCAAGGTCGAGGGTAGTGAGGAGTGAGTTCACCTTGTCATGTATCGCTTTGGCTCGAGCCCGTGTCATAGGTCCACTTGGGGGACTTGTTGGCCTTGATGTAGTGTCGTTGGCGAGCGGGGCTACATCAGGTACTCATCGGTACAATCTGCTAGTATACCGTATGCAATAACCCTCATGGCGGCAGATATTTTTTGATATGGGCTAAATCCCATGACTTGGGCAGCATTTCTTCTTTGCTTGAAATAATCGCAATTTGCCTCGCAATCTTTGACGATTCTCTCGAACAAAGTCCTACGCATTCGGTACCGTCTACGGAAGAGGCGGGGAGGATAGGTCGGTACCTCGGCAAAATAATCTTGCATCAGCTGTTCGTGGCCGAGTGCGCGGTTCCGCGGAATGCACATACGCCCCATCACGGATCCCTTCCGCTGATCCAGCAGCTTGGCGCGGTCCTCCGGTTGCTTCATGCCGAACAGGAGCAGCATCATCTCCGTCTCGTCGTCGTTGAGCAACTCGTCGATGTCCAAATCATCGGAATCTGACGAGGACCAATCGGTCGACGTCGCGTCCAAATCCGCCATGTGCACATCCTCCGAAGCCATCTACCACAGTATAGCATACATCATCCCCGAACACGTCCATTTTACTGGCGAGAACGAAGAAGAACGCGGCGGAGTACTCACCGGCGAAAACGGCGGAGAAGATCGCGGCGAGGGTGCGGCGCGCGGAGGGACGCGGATCTTCGGCGGGGGTGCGGCAGAGGTGCGGTGGGCGTCGACGCAGCTCGGCGCGGCTCGGCGGGCGGCGGAGGGGCGCGGATCTGACGGATTCCGGCGGCGGCGTGATGTCTACGGGTGCTTCTATTCTTGTAGACAGTGTTGGGCCTCCAAGAGCAGAGGTTTGTAGAACAGCAATAAGTTTTCCCTTAAGTGGATCACCCAAGGTTTATCGAACTCAGGGAGGAAGAGGTCAAAGATATCCCTCTCAAGCAACCCCGCAACCACAAAGCAAGAAGTCTCTTGTGTCCCCAACACACCTAATAGGTGCACTAGTTCGGCGAAGAGATAGTGAAATACAGTGGTATGAATAAGTATGAGCAGTAGTACGGCGCCAGAAAATAGCTTACTGGCGTGCAGTTGATGGTAGTAATATTGTAGGAAGTAAACAAGCAGTAGTAACGCAGCAGTAGTAACGCAGTAAAACAGTAAACAAGCAGCGATAGCAGTATTTAGGAACAAGGCCTAGGGATTATACTTTCACTAGTGGACACTCTCAACATTGATCGCATAATAAATACTTCTTCTCATATGTGCTACATACACTCTTGTTTGATAATGAACATCATTCGTTGCGTAGGATTACACGAACCCTCAATGCCGGAGTTAACAAGCTCCACAACATTCGATATTCATGTTTAAGTAACCTTAGAGCATAATAGATCATTGCAAAATAAACCAAGAACTAACATAGCGCACACACTGTCCACATTACACTATGAAGGAGGAATAGATCACATCAATACTATCATAATGACAATTAACTCCACAATCTACAAGAGATCATGATCATAGCCTATGACAAGAACCACACGGTGCACACACTAGTCACCTTTACACCATGCAGGAGGAATAGACTACTTTAATAACATCACATGAGTAGCACATAACTAGTAGCGATACAAAGCTCATCATATGGATCTCAATCATGTAAGCAGCTCATGAGATCATTGTCTTGAAGTACATAGGAGAGAGATTAACCACATAGCTACCAGTACAGCCCCGAGCCTCGATGGAGAACTACTCCCTCCTCATGGGAGCAACAGCGGTGATGAAGATGGCGGTCGAGATGGCAGCGGTATCGATGGAGAAGCCTTCCGGGCACTTCCCCGTCCCGGCGGCATGCCGGAACAGAGACTCCTGTCCCCCAGATCTTGGCTTCGCGATGGCGGCGGCTCTGGAACTTTTCTCGTACCGTGGCTTATTCATATCGAGGTTTTAGGTCAGGGACCTTTAAATAGGTGAAGAGGCGGAGTCGGAGGGTCAACGAGGCGGCGACACACTAGGGGGTGCGGGCCCAGCCCTGGCCGCGCCACCCTGTCGTCTGGGGCCCACAGGCCCTCCTCTCGGCGCTCGTGTTCTGGATGCTTCCGGGCAAAATAGGAACCTGGGCGTTGATTTCGTCCAATTCCGAGAATATTTCCTTACTAGGATTTTTGAAACCAAAAACAGCAGAAAACAGGAACTGGCATCTCGTCAATAGGTTAGTTCCGGAAAACGCATAAATATGACATAAAGTATGCATAAAACATGTAGATATCATCAATAAAGTAGCATGGAACATAAGAAATTATAGATACGTTGGAGACGTATCAGCATCCCCAAGCTTAGTTCTGCTCGTCCCGAGCAGGTAAAACGATAACAAAGATAATTTCTGAAGTGACATGCCATCATAACCTTGATCATACTATTTGTAAACATATGTAATGAATGCAGCGATCAAAACAATGGTAATGACATGAGTAAACAAGTGAATCATAAAGCAAAGACTTTTCATGAATAGTACTTCAAGACAAGCATCAATAAGTCTTGCATAAGAGTTAACTCATAAAGCAATAAATCAAAGTAAAGGTGTTGAAGCAACACAAAGGAAGATTAAGTTTCAGCGGTTGCTTTCAACTTATAACATGTATATCTCATGGATATTGTCAATGTAAAGTAATATAACAAGTGCAATATGCAAGTATGTAGGAATCAATGCACAGTTCACACAAGTGTTTGCTTCTTAAGGTGGAGAGAGATAGGTGAACTGACTCAACATAGAAGTAAAATAAAAGTCCTTCAAAGAGGAAAGCATCGATTGCTATATTTGTGCTAGAGCTTTTATTTTGAAAACATGAAGAGAGCATAAAAATAAAGTTTTGAGAGGTGTTTGTTGTTGTCAACGAATGGTAGCGGGTACTCTAACCCCCTTGCCAGACAAACCTTCAAAGAGCGGCTCCCATTTTATTTTATTTTTGGGTGGCACTCCTTCCAACCTTTCTTTCACAAACCATGGCTAACCGAATCCTCGGGTGCCTGCCAACAATCTCATACCATGAAGGAGTGCCTTTTATTTTAGTTTTATTATGATGACACTCCTCCCCACCTTTGCTTTCTCAAGCCATGGCTAACCGAATCCTTCGGGTGCCGTCCAACAATCACATACCATGGAGGAGTGTCTATTTTTGTTAATTAATTTGGGACTGGGAATCCCATTGCCAGCTCTTTTTGCAAAATTATTGGATAAGCGGATGAAGCCACTAGTCCATTGGTGAAAGTTGCCCAACAAGATTGAAAGGTAAACACCACATACTTCCTCATGAGCTATAAAACATTGACACAAATAAGAGGTAATAACTTTTGAATTGTTTAAAGGTAGCACTCAAGCAATTTACTTTGGAATGGCGGAGAAATACCATGTAGTAGGTAGCTATGGTGGACACAAATGGCATAGTGGTTGGCTCAAGGATTTTGGATGCATGAGAAGTATTCCTTCTCGATACAAGGTTTAGGCTAGCAAGGTTATTTGAAACAAACACAAGGATGAATCGGTGCAGCAAAAACTCACATAAAAGACATATTGTAAACATTATAAGACTCTACACCGCCTTCCTTGTTGTTCAAAACTCAATACTAGAAATTATCTAGACTTTAGAGAGACCAATTATGCAAACGAAATTTTAGCAAGCTCTATGTATTTATTCATTAATGGGTGCAAAGTATATGATGCAAGAGCTTAAACATAAGCACAACAATTGCCAAGTATCACATTATCCAAGACATTTTACCAATTACTACATGTAGCATTTTCTGTTTCCAACCATATAACAACAAGTGAAGCGATCAACTTTCGCCCTTGAACATTAAAAGCTAAGAACACATGTGTTCATATGAACCAGCGGAGCGTGTCTCTCTCCCACACAAGGATGAACTTATTCAAACAAAACAAAAATAAAAACAAACAGACGCTCCAAGTAAAGTACATAAGATGTGACGGAATAAAAATATAGTTTCACTAGAAGAAACCTGATAAGTTGTCGATGAAGAAGGGGATGCCTTGGGCATCCCCAAGCTTAGATGCTTGAGTCTTCTTAAAATATGCAGGGATGAACCACCGGGGCATCCCCAAGCTTAGACCTTTCACTCTTCTCGATCACATTATATCACCCTCTTCTATTGACCCTTGAAAACTTCCTTCACACCAAACTTCAAGCAAACTCATTAGAGGAGGGTTAGTGCACAATAAAAATTTACATGTTCAGAGGTGACACAATCATTCTTTACACTTCTGGACATTGCATAAAGCTACTGGACATTAATGGATCAAAGAAATTCATCCAACATAGCAAAAGAGGCAATGCGAAATAAAAGGCAGAATCTGTCAAAACAGAACAGTCCGTAAAGACGAATTTTAAAATGGCACCAGACTTGCTCAAACGGAAAAACTCAAAACTAATGAAAGTTGCGTACATATATGAGGATCACGCTCGTAAATTGGCAGATTTTTTCTAATTTTCTACAGAGACTTGTGCCAGAATTCGTGACAGACAGCAATGTTGTTTCTGCGCAGCGATCCCAAATATAACATCAACTTTAGCATAGAAACTTTACTTGGCACAAAAACATGATAAGGAGAGGTTGCTACAGTAGTAAACAACTTCCAAGACTCAACAAAACAAAAATTTCTGTAGTAAAATAAACACATGGGTTATCTCCCAAGAAGTTCTTTCGTTATAGCCATTAAGATGGGCTCAGCAGTTTTAATGATGCACTCGCAAGAAATAGTATTTGAAGCAAAAGAGAGCATCAAGAGACAAATTCAAAACACATTTGAGCCTAACATGCTTCCTATGAAAAGGAATCTTGTAAATAAACAAGTTCATGAAGAGTATAGTGGCAAGCATAGGAAGATAAAACAAGTGTAGCTTCAAAAATTTCAGCACATAGAGAGGTGTTTTAGTAACATGAAAATTTCTACAACCATATTTTCCTCTCTCATAATAACTTTCAGTAGCATCATGAGCAAAATCAACAATATAACTATCACATAAAGCATTCTTATCATGAGTCTCATGCATAAAATAATTACTACTCCCAACATAAGCATAGTCATTCTTATTAATTGTAGTGGGAGCAAATTCAACAAAGTAGCTATCATTATTATTCTCATCAAGTGTAGGAGGCATAGTATAATCATAATAAAATTTACTCTCCATAGTAGGCGGCACCAAAAGACCACTATCATTATAATCATCATAAATAGGAGGCAAAGTATTATCAAAGTAAATTTTCTCCTCAATGCTTGGGGGACTAAAAAGATCACTTTCATCAAAACCGACCTCCCCAAGCTTAGAATTTTCCATAGCATTAGTAACAATAGTGTTCAAAGCATTCATATTAATAACATTCCCATTAGCATGCATATAAAGTTCCATGGGTTTCTTAATTCTTTCTTCAAACACATCATGTCCTAATTCAAGATAAAGTTCATAAAGATCTCTCATATTTTTGTTGTTTTCCATTATGCCTAACTAGTGTAAACAAGAAACCAAAAGATGCAATTGCAGGATCTAAAGGAAATAGCTTCGAGTACTTACAACGGCGCCGGAAAATAGCTTAGTAGCCGAGATCCGGAGTGTGAGTACCTTTTACCTTTCCTCCCCGGCAACGGCGCCAGAAAAGTGCTTGATGTCTACGGGTGCTTCTATTCTTGTAGACAGTGTTGGGCCTCCAAGAGCAGAGGTTTGTAGAACAGCAGCAAGTTTTCCCTTAAGTGGATCACCCAAGGTTTATCGAACTCAGGGAGGAAGAGGTCAAAGATATCCCTCTCAAGCAACCCTGCAACCACAAAGCAAGAAGTCTCTTGTGTCCCCAACACACCTAATAGGTGCACTAGTTCGGCGAAGAGATAGTGAAATACAGGTGGTATGAATAAGTATGAGCAGTAGTACGGCGCCAGAAAATAGCTTGCTGGCGTGCAGTTGATGGTAGTAATATTGTAGGAAGTAAACAAGCAGTAGTAACGCAGCAGTAGTAACGTAAAACAGTAAACAAGCAGCGATAGCAGTATTTAGGAACAAGGCCTAGGGATTATACTTTCACTAGTGGACACTCTCAACATTGATCGCATAATAAATACTTCTTCTCATATGTGCTACATACACTCTTGTTTGATAATGAACATCATTCGTTGCGTAGGATTACACGAACCCTCAATGCCGGAGTTAACAAGCTCCACAACATTCGATATTCATGTTTAAGTAACCTTAGAGCATAATAGATCATTGCAAAATAAACCAAGAACTAACATAGCGCACACACTGTCCACATTACACTATGAAGGAGGAATAGATCACATCAATACTATCATAATGACAATTAACTCCACAATCTACAAGAGATCATGATCATAGCCTACGACAAGAACCACACGGTGCACACACTAGTCACCTTTACACCATGCAGGAGGAATAGACTACTTTAATAACATCACATGAGTAGCACATAACTAGTAGCGATACAAAGCTCATCATATGGATCTCAATCATGTAAGCAGCTCATGAGATCATTGTATTGAAGTACATCGGAGAGAGATTAACCACATAGCTACTGGTACAGCCCCGAGCCTCGATGGAGAACTACTCCCTCCTCATGGGAGCAACAGCGGTGATGAAGATGGCGGTGGAGATGGCAGTCGATGGAGAAGCCTTCCGGGGCACTTCCCCGTCCCGCGGCGTGCCAGAACAGAGACTCCTGTCCCCCAGATCTTGGCTTCGCGATGGCGGCGGCTCTGGAACTTTTCTCATACCGTGGCTTATTCGTATCGAGGTTTTAGGTCAGGGACCTTTAAATAGGCGAAGAGGCGGAGTCGGAGGGTCAACGAGGCGGCGACACACTAGGGGGGCGCGGGCCCAGCCCTGGCCGCGCCACCCTGTCGTCTGGGGCCCACATGGCCCTCCTCCGGCTCTCGGGTGTTCTGGATGCTTCCGGGCAAAATAGGAACCTAGGCGTTGATTTCGTCCAATTCGAGAATATTTCCTTACTAGGATTTCTGAAACCAAACAGGAAACAGCGGCACTCGCAGGCATCTCGTCAAGATTAGTTCCGGAAAACGCATAAATATGACATAAATATGCATAAAACATGTAGATATCATCAATAAAGTAGCATGGAACATAAGAATTACGTTGGAGGCGCGCGGGTGGGGGCGGCGCGCGGGGGAAACGGTGGGGACGAAATGTCCGCACGCGGTTTCGGAAATGGGATACTGGTTTGGCCCTCTATCCCCGCTCCCACCCCGCACAAGTAGGGGGCGACGACCCGCCCCGTAGTCCAAAACAGCAAAAATCGATGCGGGGGCCGTTTTTACGGGGCGTGCTAGACGGCCGGGTAGAGCCAAAACCCGTATTCCAGCGGTTATTATACGGGTTTGGCCCTTTTAAGGGGTCTGTTAGACATGCTCTTAGTGCAACTCTAACAGAGCCCGTAAATCCCGTCGGAACCGAACATTTCCGGCGGATTTACGGGTTCGGGCCGAAACAGGCGCAGATGAGCGCCCGAAAAAGTGGGCCGCCCGAACGAAAGTTCGGGGCCCGAGAAATCCCCGCACGGTATAAAAAGGGTTCGCGGAGGGGAGTTCGGTTCGGAAACCCTACTCCCCTCCCGCCGCTCCTCTCCCGCCGCCGTAGCCTGCCGCCGCTCCGACGAGCAATCCCCGGCGATCGGACGCTGATACGTCTCAAACGTATCTATAATTTCTTATGTTCCATGCTAGTTATATGACAATACTCACATGTTTTATATACACTTTACATCATTTTGATGCATTTTCCGGCACTAACCTATTAACAAGATGTCGAAGCGCCAGTTCCTGTTTTCAGATGTTTTTAGTTTCAGAAATCCTACACAGAAATATTCCCGGAATTGGACGAAACAAAAGCCCACGGTCTTATTTTGCATGGAGCCTTCCAGAAGTCCGAAGAGGAGACGAAGAGGGGCGACGAGGCGGCCACACCCTAGGGGGCGCGGCCCCACCCTTGGGCGCGCCGCCCTATGGGGTGGGCCCCTCGAGCATCCCCCGACTCTGCCCCTCCGCCTATATATTCTCTCCGTCGCGAAAACCCTATCACCGAGAGCCACGATACAAGAAAAGTTACTATGACGCCGCCGCCGCCAATCCCATCTCGGGGATTCAGGAGATCGCCTCCGGCACCCTGCCGGAGAGGGGAATCATCACCGGAGGGCTCTACATCACCATGCCCGCCTCCGGACTGATGCGTGAGTAGTTCATCCTTGGACTATGGGTCCATAGCAGTAGCTAGATGGTTGTCTTCTCCTCTTGTGCTATCATGTTTAGATCTTGTGAGCTGCCTATCATGATGATGCGGGGTGGCCTTCGGACACCTCCTCACCAAGACCAACAAGTCCCCCAAGCGGACCAATGACAAGGGCTCGAGTTAAAGCTCTACACGACAAGGTGAACTCGCTCCTCACTTCCCTCGACCTAGATACCCCATTGGATGGAATGCTACCTCATGCCGAAACCCTTTGTGTTATTAGGTACGTGGAGCATCAAGACCATGGAGAGGATGATACGCCATGGTCAAGGGAAGGAGAAGAACAGCTGATCGAGAAGATGTACACGGAGCTGGACCCGAAGTCGCCCCAAGAACGCAAGGAAGAGACGATGAGCGGCCAGTCCAGAATCCGGTCTGACCGGCCTCCTGACCGGGCCACCCGGCTCAGAATCCGGTCGACCGGCCGCCTGACCGGGCCACCCGGTCCACAACCGGGCTACCAACCGGTGCCATCCGGACGCCATCCCGGGGCCCCGAACCTCGCCCGGTTACTGCCCGGTCCAGGATCCGGTCACCGACCGGACTGCCCGGTCCCAGGTCCGGTCCAACCGGCCTCCTGACCGGCCTGCACGACTAAAGACGCCTTTTCGGCCCGAAACGTTTTCCTTTGTACCTTTTCGGCCCGTGTCGCCTTGTACCGCTATATAAGCACCCTGGACACCCCTTTTACCCCTTAGACTTGTTTAGAACTCAAACCTAACTTTGAGCTTAGTCTCCCTTGGGTATCATCCCTCTGTAATCAAGGCCACCCTTGTGGATGTATGAATTTGGTAGTGAGAGATTCTAGTGTATTCACTCTCTCTCCCACTCCTTGATTCGTCCTCCCCACCGGTCTCTCCTCTCGGAATTCTACCTCGAGTCTCTTCCGGGCGGATTCTATTGGCACGGTCCATCGAGCCGTGAGGGTAAGCATCGATTGTATCGGGTTGGTGTGCGTGGATCTTCGTGTGTTCTTCGTGTTCTTCGTGTTCTTCCGCCTCTCCCCCTCTTTCCCCCTTTGATTCTTGGGTCATTCGCGAGATCGGGCCACAATCGGGGTCTTAGACCACATCATATGGTATCAGCAGCCTTTGGTTTCCGCGGATTTGACCCTCCACCCACCCAATTTCGTTTCTAGAAAATTTTCCAAAAAATAGCCCCAAATTGCCTTTGGACGGATCTGTGATTTGGTTGAGTTTTGAGTGGTTTTGCTCCGTGGATCTGGTGTTGTTGTGCTTGATCTACTATTTCCCCAACTTTTAGCCTCCAATTCCACCGTTTCCCTTCGTTTTGGTCGATTTGGTTTTGGTTTGGGGAAGAACAGGAGAGAGAAAGCTCCAAATCGTGCAACCCGGTTTCGAACCCGGTCAACCGGCCCCCAGACCGGACCGTCCGGCGCAGAACCCGGCCAACCGGCCGCAAACCGGACAGCCGGCCCAGAGACCGGTCCGACCGGCCGCCAGACCGGACACGCCGGCGCCAGCCCGGTCAACCGGACCACCGACCGGCTCCTCGTCTTCGACATCGACTAACACCACCGCCGACCACCACCACCACCATCATCTCCACCATCGCAGGTATAACTTGCAGTAACCCTTGTAGCCCTCTTCTTTTTGCGATCTATCCCACGAGCGAAGCTTTCGAGTGTTGCGAAACATCGCACGAGGTCCCGACCGTGAGGGTGTGCGTTGTGTGAGTAAAGCTCATAAGTGGAGCTCGTGAGTGGCCAGCAAAAGAGTAAGAGCATAGTGTGCTAGTGAAAAAAAAAAGAGAAAAGCAAAGTGCAAAGTGCCACCGATACAAAAAGAGTGAAAAGCTTTTAAGCAAACAAGAGAGATAGAGAAGAGAGACCTCGTGCGAATCTTGGTGTTTCTCCTCTATGCAACCTAGCTTCGATCTCTTCTTGCGTTAGTGTGACATTGAGCACCCTTACTTAGGGGTTTTTCATTTTTCCGCTCGTTCCTTGGTTGCACTAACCCCGCTCATCTCGTGTGTGAGTTCCACATTTTTCCGTGTTTATAGTGATCTCCACTTTGACACTTGATTTTTGGACCTTACCCACTCTTAACAACATACTCGATTTTGGATTTCGTCTTTTGGCTTTCCACCATCCACTCCTAACACCATATTTGCTAGCTTTTGCGTGTGCCTTTGTGTGTGTCCCGATACAATTGGTCTTACTTTCGGCTTGGTTGATTGCCTCAATACTATCTTACCACGGTAAGAGTGCGAGGTAGTCTCCTTCCACTAACATCCACAACATAGTTCTTGTCTTGTGATCATGGATAGGCACGGAGACCAAGCAAAGGAGGATGAGGTCCTACACCCCTCCGAGAGGTTGGCCACCCAACACAACCTATGGGTGCAACGCCAAGAGTTCAAGGACCAACTCAACTTGTTCGAGACACGCATCGACGAACAATATGAAGAAGTGGCTCACAACTTCGGCCAAGTGAACCAAGATATGATTCTTCTTCGCGAAGCTACGGACAACTTGCATGACCAAGTGACGGCCAATGATGCAAACATGGAGCGGCGCATGGATAGCCTCGAGCGCGCCATCAACAACTTGGGACGCCGACATCGACATCGCTCTACTTCCTCATCGTCATCGACCTCCTCACATGATGACTACTCCCATGATCGCCATTCGTCCTCAAGCTCCGACTCAAGGCATGGAGATCATCATCGCTCTCGTCGACCGCACGCTCGTCATGATGATTCTCGCTCAAACTCAAGGCGCGGAGAGTTCCATCGCCATGCTCGTCCTCATGAGCGTCCTCAACAAGACCAAGCTCTTCACCAAGATCGTCATCAAGCGGCTCGCCATGCCCACCATGGGCATGACGACCAACCCCAAGACAACGTCCTCCACAACATGGACCCGGCACCTCATCGTCAAGCCCATGTGGATGCTCAAGACCAAGGTCATCAAGATCCACCAAGGCGTGACCTCCGGAACCATCCTCGCCATGACCAAAGGGGCCGAGGACAACCACAACATGATCAAGATGAGAGGGCCAACATTGGACAACGTCAACAACCTCGTCAAGATCCGCAACAACTTCATCAACGTGAGCCAAGTGAAGCTAGTGTTCACCTCAACCGCCAACCCAATGCTATGGTTGGTCGTGGAAGACCTCCTCTACCACCTCAAGCCGCAAGAGATGAAGGCATCCGTCCTCGCCGCCGAAACTTGGAAGATGAAGAGAACATGTATGGGAAACTCAAGTTCAACATGCCCAAGTTCAAGGGTGAAGACGACGCCGAGGCCTACCTCTCATGGGCACTCAAGGTTGACAAGATCTTCCGCATCCACAACTACTCCGGAGCCAAGAAAGTAGCCATGGCCTCCCTCGAGTTTGAAGAATATGCCAACACTTGGTGGGAACAAGTTGTCACTCTTAGGGAAGAAAAGGGTGAACCTCCAATTGACACATGGGAAGATATGAAGGAGGAGATGCAAGCTCGCTTTGTCCCTACACACTACAAGACCGATCTCTTCAACAAGCTCCAAAAGTTGAAGCAAGGCACCAAGACCGTTGAGGAGTTCTTCAAGGAAATGGAGTTAACCATGATGCGAGCAAACATCCAAGAGTCCGAGAACCAAACCATTGCTAGGTTCTTCAATGGCCTCAACTACCCCATCAAGAGGATTGTGGAGTTCCAACAATACTCCAACATGGTTGAGTTGGTTCACCAAGCTTCCAAGGCCGAGCGTCAAGTGAATGAGGACATCAAGTACTCGAAGTCCAAGCAATACTTCGCCTCCAAGCTTGCTACATCAACTCCTACAACAAGTGTCAAGCCAACCGCATCCTCTACACCTTCCAAGCAACCTTCTATCCAAAGTCGCATGAAGCAAACGGTGTCCTCCACCGCCTCCTCCAAGGCCTCTACGGGACCCTCCAATGTCACTTGCTTCAAGTGTGGCACTCAAGGCCACAAATCCTTTGAGTGCAAGAACACCAAGGTTATGATCACTATGGAGAATGGTGACATAGAGACGCTAAGTGAGGGCGAATATGAAGCCCTAGTGCAAGCCGCCGTTGCTAATGAGGAAGAGTATGATGAAGAAAGTGGAGAAGACCCTCTCTTATGCACACACGACCCAAGCCCTTCACTTGTGGTCACTCGAGTGCTCACCACTCAACCCCAAGCTATGGAAGATCAAAGATGCAACATCTTCCAAACTCGCGCCGGAATTGGTGGCAAGTCAATCAAGGTCATCATCGACGGTGGGAGTTGCCACAACTTGGCAAGCACCGAGCTATGTGAGAAGCTCAACCTCACGCTTCGCAAACATCCTCATCCATACCATGTCCAATGGTTGAGTGACAAGGGCAATGTCAAGATTCAACACACCGTCACCGTCAACTTCAAGATAGGACCCTATGAAGACACCGTCGAGTGTGACGTGGTGCCTATGACCGTGTGCCACATGTTGCTTGGCCGCCCATGGCAATTTGACAAGAAGGCCATACATGATGGTTACTCCAATGCATACACCTTCAAGGTCAAGGACAAGAAGTTCGAGCTTCGCCCAATGACTCCTAGCCAAATCATCGCCGACAATGCGAAGGCTTTAGCGAGGGCACAACACAACACCCACCATAGTGAGTTGAGAGGAGAGGGAGCTACCCACCAAAAAGAGAGTGAGCGCCACCACCCACATATGAGTGAGAGAAAGAGTGTCCTCCTAGCCACCAAAAGCGAGTGGAGAGAAGTGAAAGACAACCCATCCACCACCATACACTACGTGCTCATTTGCAAGGGCCTCTCGTCGGAGACTAACGACTTAACCAACATTCCTTCGTCTTTGTTGTCTCTTTTGAAGGAGTTCCAAGACGTCTTCCCCGACGAGCTACCTCATGGACTACCACCGCTTCGGGGCATCGAGCATCGCATCGACCTCATACCCGGCGCTCCCTTACCAAACCGCGCCGCCTACCGCACCAACCCCGAAGATACCAAGGAGATCCAACGCCAAATACAAGACCTCCTCGCTAAAGGGTACGTCCGAGAAAGCCTTAGCCCTTGTGCCGTTCCCGTCATTCTTGTGCCTAAACCGGATGAGACGCAACGGATGTGTATGGATTGTCGACCCATCAATGCCATTACCGTCCGTTATCGCCATCCCATTCCGCGTTTAGACGACATGCTTGATGAATTGAGTGGTGCCACCATTTTCTCTAAGATTGATTTGCGTAGTGGCTACCACCAAATTCGCATGGCAATTGGTGATGAATGGAAGACGGCATTCAAGACCAAGCTTGGTCTATATGAATGGCTTGTCATGCCATTTGGTCTTTCCAATGCTCCTTCGACTTTCATGCGTCTTATGAATCACATTTTGCGACCTCTCATTGGCAAGAGCGTGGTTGTTTATTTTGATGATATCCTCATCTATAGCAAAAATCTCGAGGACCATGTTCAACATGTGAGAGAAGTCTTATGCATCTTGCGCCACGAGAAGCTCTTTGCCAACCTACCAAAATGCCATTTCGCTCAAAACAAATTGGTTTTTCTTGGTTTTGTGGTTTCCGCCAACGGGATTGAAGTTGATTCTTCCAAGGTTGAGGCCATCCACAATTGGCCCACTCCCACAAATGTTGGTCAAGTTCGAAGCTTCCATGGACTTGCCGGATTTTACCGCCGCTTTGTGAAAGATTTCAGCACCATTGCTTGCCCTTTAAACGAGCTTACAAAAAAGAATGTTCCGTTTGTTTGGGGCAAAGCACAACAAAAAGCTTTTGATGAATTGAAAAAGAGACTCACCGAGGCACCACTACTTGCTCTTCCCGATTTTGCAAAAACATTTGAGATAGAATGCGACGCGAGTGGCCTTGGAATCGGTGGTGTTCTCATGCAAAATGGAAAACCCGTGGCATACTATAGCGAGAAGTTGGATGGCGCACGCCTCAACTATCCTATATATGACAAGGAGCTTTATGCTTTGGTTCGTGTTCTTGAAGTTTGGCAACATTACCTTTGGCCAAAAGAGTTTGTTATCCACTCGGATCATGAGTCCTTGAAGTATTTGAAAAGTCAACACAATTTGAACAAGAGACATGCTAAGTGGGTTGAGTTCATAGAGTCCTTCCCTTATGTAATCAAATACAAAAAGGGCAAGGAAAATGTGGTTGCGGATGCACTTTCCCGCAAGATTACTCTTCTACTCACCCGCTTGGAGTTTCACATTTTGGGTCTTGAGGAGATCAAAGAACTTTACCCTTCCGACGCTTTCTTTGGTCCAATCTTTGCCAAGTGTTCCGTTGACCGCGGATTTGATGATTTCTATTTGCATGATGGCTACTTGTTTAAAGCTAACAAGATTTGCATTCCCGAGTCTTCTCTTCGTAAGTTGCTTTTGCAAGAGTCACATGGAGGTGGTCTCATGGGTCACTTTGGACGAGAGAAGACATATGCCATGCTCTCAACCCACTACTATTGGCCAAGAATGTACCGCGACGTGGAACGCCTTTGCCGACGGTGTACAACATGCTTACAAGCTAAGTCTACTTCCAATCCCTATGGTCTTTACATGCCTTTACCCATTCCATATGCACCTTGGTCGGACATAAGCATGGACTTTGTACTTGGCTTACCACGCACAAAACATGGTCATGACTCAATATTTGTGGTAGTGGATAGGTTCTCTAAAATGGCTCATTTCATACCATGTCATAAGAGCGATGATGCTTCACACATTGCTTCATTGTTTTTCAGGGAAGTGGTTCGCCTACATGGAATACCGGCAAGCATTGTGTCGGATCGAGACGTCAAGTTTATGAGTTACCTATGGAAGTCACTCATGGCGAAGTTTGGAGTGAAGCTCTTGTTCTCATCGTCCTCGCACCCTCAAACCGATGGACAAACCGAAGTGGTCAATCGAAGCCTCTCCACACTCCTCCGCACACTTGTGAAGACAAATTTGAAGTCATGGGAAGATTGCCTACCCCATGCGGAGTTCGCCTACAATCGAGCCAAGCACTCCACAACCTCAAGGAGTCCCTTCATGATCGTCTATGGATTCGAACCTCCAACGGCACTCGACATCCTCCCACTACCTCTTCATGAAAGGACGAACATGGACTTCGACGAGCGCACCACCGCCATGAAGAAACTACATGAAGAGACAAGAGCAACCATACAAGAGCATGTACTTCGCCAAGCTAACCGCCTCAACGCCAAGAAAAAGGAACGCGTGTTTGAAGAAGGAGACCTCGTTTGGATCCACCTAAGGAAAGAAAGGTTCCCGCAAGAACGCAACTCCAAGCTCAAGCCAAGAGGAGATGGACCTTTCAAGGTCCTCAAGCGCATCAACAACAACGCCTACGTCATCGACATACCAACATCCAAGTACTTGGTGAGCAACACCTTCAACATCTCGGATCTCTCACCCTATCATGGAGATGAGGAGGAACAAGAGTCGAGGACGACTCTCTCCCAAGGGGGGGAGATGATGCGGGGTGGCCTTCGGACACCTCCTCACCAAGACCAACAAGTCCCCCAAGCGGACCAATGACAAGGGCTCGAGTTAAAGCTCTACACGACAAGGTGAACTCGCTCCTCACTTCCCTCGACCTAGATACCCCATTGGATGGAATGCTACCTCATGCCGAAACCCTTTGTGTTATTAGGTACGTGGAGCATCAAGACCATGGAGAGGATGATACGCCATGGTCAAGGGAAGGAGAAGAACAGCTGATCGAGAAGATGTACACGGAGCTGGACCCGAAGTCGCCCCAAGAACGCAAGGAAGAGACGATGAGCGGCCAGTCCAGAATCCGGTCTGACCGGCCTCCTGACCGGGCCACCCGGCCTAGAATCCGGTCGACCGGCCGCCTGACCGGGCCACCCGGTCCACAACCGGGCCACCAACCGGTGCCATCCGGACGCCATCCCGGGGCTCCAGAACCTCGCCCGGTTACTGCCCGGTCCAGGATCCGGTCACCGACCGGACTGCCCGGTCCCAGGTCCGGTCCAACCGGCCTCCTGACCGGCCTGCACGACTAAAGACGCCTTTTCGGCCCGAAACGTTTTCCTTTGTACCTTTTCGGCCCGTGTCGCCTTGTACCGCTATATAAGCACCCTGGACACCCCTTTTACCCCTTAGACTTGTTTAGAACTCAAACCTAACTTTGAGCTTAGTCTCCCTTGGGTATCATCCCTCTGTAATCAAGGCCACCCTTGTGGATGTATGAATTTGGTAGTGAGAGATTCTAGTGTATTCACTCTCTCTCCCACTCCTTGATTCGTCCTCCCCACCGGTCTCTCCTCTCGGAATTCTACCTCGAGTCTCTTCCGGGCGGATTCTATTGGCACGGTCCATCGAGCCGTGAGGGTAAGCATCGATTGTATCGGGTTGGTGTGCGTGGATCTTCGTGTGTTCTTCGTGTTCTTCGTGTTCTTCCGCCTCTCCCCCTCTTTCCCCCTTTGATTCTTGGGTCATTCGCGAGATCGGGCCACAATCGGGGTCTTAGACCTCATCACATGATCAAGATCGTCTATTTGTAATGCTACATGTTGCGTTTGTTGGGATCCGATGAATATTGAATACTATGTCAAGTTGATTAATTGATCTATCATATATGTGTTGTTTATGTTTTTGCATGCTCTCCGTTGCTAGTAGAGGCTCTGGCCAAGTTGATACTTGTAACTCCAAGAGGGAGTATTTATGCTCGATAGTGGGTTCATGCCTCCATTGAATCTGGGACA
Source organism: Lolium multiflorum (assembly GCA_030979885.1). Classification (NCBI taxonomy): domain Eukaryota; kingdom Viridiplantae; phylum Streptophyta; class Magnoliopsida; order Poales; family Poaceae; genus Lolium; species Lolium multiflorum. Next base: position 151,990,842 of record CM061748.1, read on the forward strand.
GTGACAGAAAGTTCTAAGGTTGTGGATGTGCTGTTGCCACTAGGGATAAAACATCAATGCTTTGTCTAAGGATATTTGTGTTGATTACATTACGCACCATACTTAATGCAATTGTCTGTTGTTTGCAACTTAATACTGGAAGGGGTGCGGATGCTAACCCGAAGGTGGACATTTTAGGCATAGATGCATGCTGGATAGCGGTCTATGTTATTTGTCGTAATGCCCTAATTAAATCTCATAGTAGTCATCATGATATGTATATGCATCTCTATTTGTCAATTGCCCAACTGTAATTTGTTCACCCAACATGCTATTGATCTTATTGGAGAGACACCACTAGTGAACTGTGGACCCCGGTCCATTCTTTTACATCTAAAATACAATCTACTGCAATCTCTGTTCTCTGTTGTTCATCGCAAACAAACATCATTCTCCACACCATACGTTTAATCCTTTGTTTTCAGCAAGCCGGTGAGATTGACAACCTCACTGTTAAGTTGGGGCAAAGTATTTTGATTGTGTTGTGTAGGTTCCACGTTGGCGCCGGAATCCCTGGTGTTGCGCCGCACTACACTCCTTCACCAACAACCTTCACGTGGCCTTCATCTCCCACTGGTTCGATAACCTTGGTTTCTTACTGAGGGAAACTTGCTGTTGTACGCATCCCACCTTCCTCTTGGGGTTCCCAACGGACGTGTGCTTCACGCGCCATCAGACGCCGCTCGGCCGCTACGGCCACCACCCCTCCGTCCTAAATGACGCGTGCAACACGCGTGGTAGGCGGCGGCCGATCCGGCGCCGGAAGGGCAAGTCGTCGCCCCCCGGGCGGACACGGAGCGTGGCAGGCGGGCGCGCTCCGACGGCGCATGGAAGCGGGCCGGCCGCAAGTGGCCGGAGCTGATGGCGCGCCACCTTCAAGCGCGCGCGGAGGCGGCTGCGGCTGCGGAGGCGGCGGCAGCAGCCTGCGGCCGGGGAAGCGAGGAGCCCCCGCGCCGGCGGGTGCAGCCCGCGCCGCCGTTGTCCCCGGCAACGTCGACGATGCGACGGACCGCCCGCTTCGGCGCCGCGCGCGGCAATCGAGCTAGCGGCCCTCATCATCGCCTAGCAACCGGCGGCGTCGAAAAACCCTCTGCCGCCGCCCGGTGACAGTATAGTCGCCGGGGAATTTAATTTCTAGTCTAATTAGGCCCGTAGTACGTATTTAGGTCCAATGCGGTTGTATTTTGGCACTATTTAGTGTGAATTATGATCGAATTAAGGTTGATCGGATGAAATCGACTGCAATCCTGTCGATAATTTTCCCGCCGTTTGATTTTCGCGAGTTCGGTTTGTGTTTACATTTTTGCGTCGTGCCCAAATGCTCGCTCAATTTTTGAGATCGAACTCCGTTTTTCGGCCAAATACGGGCTCTGTTAGAGATGCTCTTAGTCTTGCAAATGGCTTAGGGCCTCTTTGTTTGGGCTGGCTGTGGTTGGCTGTGCTGTGCAAGTGGCTTGCAGAGAAGTCTGTTCGAGTTTTAGCCTTTGGCAACTTAGCTAGCGTTAATCTGTGAAATACCCTGACAGTAATAATATCCTGTGTTATTGCTGATTTAGGTGCAATATATAACATATGGATGCATGAAATGGATACGTGAATGTAGTTTTAGCCAAAAGGCATATCCGTTACAAATAAAGATTTATCCAAAGTACATATCAATATTATTTTCCTAGCTAGCACAAATAGTTCTAGGTGGCTCTAGCATTGAACAATGTGTTGGCTATATCATCACGTGTCGACTTCATGCTGTTTGTGTGTTGTCCACCCGGAGCACTATCACCTGGCGTCGTTATCGATTGCCTTTGCACCTTAGGGATGTAAGCAACGATCAAACTGCTTGTCACGTAAGTGGGAGTCTCTAATGAAATTGTGAAGCGCGATGCAAGCTAGGATAATTTTCTTCTGTGTAACCAACCCGTAAGAAGGGATACCTTTCAACATGCGCCACTTATTTTTCAAGATACCAAAATTACGCTCTATAGAATTTCGAATCTGAGCATGCACATAGTTGAAAATTTCTTCCTTCTTTGTTGGTAGCCCTTCTCGGCAAAAGTCCGGTAAATGATACGTGTTGTTTTTGTAAGGAGCTAGGAACCCCTTTCTATTTGGATAACCAGAATCAACAAGATAGTATGTACCTGCACACACAAAATAAATATATGAGACATGGATATGACAATGCATATGTAACTCATGTATATAGTAAGATAGAATATTACCATCGAGGGTGAAACTGTTGTGGATACTTCACAATGTTGTGGTTCAGTATGCGTGTATCATGTGCCGAACCAGGCCATCCAGCTACTACAAATATGAATCTGAGATCAAAGTCACATATCGCAAGAAGATTTTGTGATGTGTAACCATGTCTTCCGGTGTGGTTAATTTCTTCTTCCTTAGGAACTTCAACTGGAATATGCGATCCATCTATGGCACCAATGGCACCTTTGAAATGAGGCCAAAAGCGAGGATCTTGAATTCTTGGATGCACATCTATGAAATTTCGATCCACTGGTTTTATGTTATCTTTACCCAAATTGTACAAACAATTCAATACCATGTTGAACTTCCTATGAATTGTTTCAAGAGACCGACTGAAATGGTTCTCAACTTGGTGAAATGATTGTGGTCCTCCAACCATCCATAGAAACATACCCAAACATTCAACTGATTCCATATCTCTTGTTGACTCTAACCCATAGCTAGCAACTAGTAGGTTGTGCAGCTTGTTCAAACACATCTGGATACATTCTAAACATTTTGTAGCATTTTTTCTATCATCAAGTTGTTCATGCACCCATTCAAGCCCAGCTTGTTGTGGAATCCTTCTAGCTGCCTTACTCAAATATTTTTCGAATAGAGATTACCATAGTAGCCCAACACAGCCAAATCATGCGCCACTCCAAGAAGATGCATTATCCTTTCAATTTCTTCATCATGTGCATTATCATCTCCATCCATCTACAAAATTCAAACTAGATGATAACGCATGAAGAACACGTCCGTTGGGAACCCCAAGAGGAAGGTGTGATGCGTACAACAGCAAGTTTTCCCTCAGTAAGAAACCAAGGTTATCGAACCAGTAGGAGATGAAGGCCACGTGAAGGTTGTTGGTGAAGGAGTGTAGTGCGGCGCAACACCAGGGATTCCGGCGCCAACGTGGAACCTGCACAACACAATCACAGTACTTTGCCCCAACTTAACAGTGAGGTTGTCAATCTCACCGGCTTGCTGAAAACAAAGGATTAAACGTATGGTGTGGAGAATGATGTTTGCTTGTAGAAGAACAACAGAGAATAGAGATTGCAGTAGATTGTATTTCAGATGTAAAAGAATGGACCGGGGTCAACAGTTCACTAGTGGTGTCTTTCCAATAAGATAAATAGCATGTTGGGTGAACAAATTACAGTTGGGCAATTGATAAATAGAGATGCACATACATATATCATGATGACTACTATGAGATTTAATCAGGGCATTACGACAAAGAACATAGACCTCCATCCAGCATGCATCTATGCCTAAAAAGTCCACCTTCAGGTTAGCATCCGCACCCCTTCCAGTATTAAGTTGCAAACAACAGACAATTGCATTAAGTATGGTGCGTAATGTAATCAACACAAATATCCTTAGACAAAGCATTGATGTTTTATCCCTAGTGGCAACATCACATCCACAACCTTAGAACTTTCTATCACTGTCCCAGATTCAATGGAGGCATGAACCCACTATCGAGCATAAATACTCCCTCTTGGAGTCACAAGTATCAACTTGGCCAGAGCCTCTACTAGCAACGGAGAGCATGCAAGAACATAAATAGCACATATATGATAGATTGATAATCAACTTGACATAGTATTCAATATTCATCGGATCCCAACAAACACAACATGTAGCATTACAAATAGACGATCTTGATCATGATAGGCAGCTCACAAGATCTAAACATGATAGCACAAGAGGAGAAGACAACCATCTAGCTACTGCTATGGACCCATAGTCCAAGGATGAACTACTCACGCATCAGTCCGGAGGCGGGCATGGTGATGTAGAGCCCTCCGGTGATAATTCCCCTCTCCGGCAGGGTGCCGGAGGCGATCTCCTGAATCCCCCGAGATAGGATTGGCGGCGGCGTCACAGTAACCTTTTCCGTATCGTGGCTCTCGGTAATAGGGTTTTCGTGACGGAGGGATTTTATAGGCGAAGGGGCAGCGTAGGGGGGTGCCCGAGGGGCCCACACCATAGGGCGGCGCGGCCCCTCCTTGGCCGCGCCGCCTTGTGGTGTCGCCACCTCGTGGCCCCACTTCGTATCCCCTTCGGTCTTCTGGAAGCTCCGTGGAAAAATAAGACCCTGGGCGTTCGTTTCGTCCAATTCCGAGAATATTTCCTTTGTAGGATTTCTGAAACGAAAATCAGCACAAAACAGGAACTGGCGCTTCGGCATCTCGTTAATAGGTTAGTGCCGGAAATGCATATAAATGATGTAAAGTGTGTATAAAACATGTGAGTATTGTCATAAAACTAGCATGGAACATAAGAAATTATGGATACGTTTGAGACGTATCAAGCATCCCCAAGCTTAGTTCCTACTCGCCCTCGAGTAGGTAAACGATAACAAGGATAATTTCTGAAGTGCTGCTATCATAATCTTGATCAATACTATTGTAAAGCATATGAAATGAATGAAGTGATTTGAAGCAATGGTAAATACAATGATTAAACAACTGAATCATATAGCAAAGACTTTTCATGAATAGTACTTTCAAGACAAGCATCAGTAAGTCTTGCATAGGAGTTAACTCATCAAGCAATAGATTCTTAGTAGAAAGTTTTGAAGCAACACAAAGGAAGATATAAGTTTCAGTGGTTGCTTTCAACTTCAACATGTATATCTCATGGATAATTGTCAACACAAAGTAATATGATGAATGCAAATAAGCAAGTATGTAGGAATCAATGCACACAGTTGACACAAGTGTTTGCTTCTAAGATAGAAAGAAGTAGGTGAACTGACTCAACATAAAGTAAAAGAATGGCCCTTCGCAGAGGGAAGCATGGATTACTATTTTTGTGCTAGAGCTTTTATTTTGAAAACATAGAAACAATTTTGTCAACGGTAGTAATAATTCATATGTGTTATGCATAAGACATCCTATAAGTTGCAAGCCTCATGCATAGAATACCAATAGTGCCCGCACCTTGTCCTAATTAGCTTGGATTTACATGGATTATCATTGCATAACATATGTTTCAACCAAGTGTCACAAAGGGGTACCTCTATGCCGCCTGTACAAAGGTCCAAGGAGATAAATCGCATTTGATTTCTTGTTTTTGATAGATCTCAACTTAGGACATCCATACCGGGACAACATAGAAAACAGATAATGGACTCCTCTTTAATGCATAAGCATTCAACAATAGATAATATTCTCATAAGAGATTGAGGATTAGTGTCCAAACTGAAACTTCCACCATGATTCATGGCTTTAGTTAGCGGCCCAATGTTCTTCTCTAACAATATGCATACTCAAACCATTTGATCATGATAAATCGCCCTTACTTCAGACAAGACGAACATGCATAGCAACTCACATGATATTCAACAAAGGTGTAATAGTTGATGGCGTCCCCAGAAACATGGTTACCGCTCAACAAGCAACTTATAAGAAATAAGATACATAAGCTACATATTCAATACCACAATAGTTTTTAGGCTATTTTCCCATGAGCTATATATTGCAAAGACAAGGAATGAAATTTTAAAGGTAGCACTCAAGTAATTTACTTTGGAATGGCAGAGAAATACCACATAGTAGGTAGGTATGGTGGACACAAATGGCATAGGTTTTGGCTCAAGGTTTTGGATGCACGAGAAGTATTCCCTCTCAGTACAAGGCTTTGGCTAGCAAGGTTGTTTGAAGCAAACACAAGTACGAACCGGTACAGCAAAAATCACATAAGAACATATTGCAAGCATTATAAGACTCTACACTGTCTTCCTTGTTGTTCAAACACTTCACCAGAAAATATCTAGACTTTAGAGAGACCAATCATGCAAACCAAATTTCAACAAGCTCTATGGTAGTTCTTCATTAATAGGTGCAAAGTACATGATGCAAGAGCTTAAACATGATCTATTTGAGCACAACAATTGCCAAGTATCAAATTATTCAAGACAATATACCAATTACCACATGAAGCATTTTCTGTTTCCAACCAAATAACAATGAACGAAGCAGTTTTAACCTTTGCCATGAACATTAAAAGTAAAGCTAAGAACACCAGTGTTCATATGAACGAGCGGAGCGTGTCTTTCTCCCACACAAAGAATGCTAGGATCCGAGTTTATTCAAACAAAAACAAAAACAAAAGCAAACAGACGCTCCAAGTAAAACACATAAGATGTGACGGAATAAAAATATAGTTTCACTAGAGGTGACCTGATAAGTTGTCGATGAAGAAGGGGATGCCTTGGGCATCCCCAAGCTTAGATGCTTGAGTCTTCTTGAAATATGCAGGGATGAACCATGGGGGCATCCCCAAGCTTAGACTTTTCACTCTTCTTGATCATATTGTATCATCCTCCTCTCTTGATCCTTGAAAACTTCCTCCACACCAAACTCAAAACAAACTCATTAGAGGGTTAGTGCATAATCAAAAATTCACATATTCAGAGGTGACATAATCATTCTTAACACTTCTGTACATTGCCCAAAGCTACTTAAAGTTAATAGAACAAAGAAATCCATTCAACATAGCAAAAGAGACAATGTGGAATAAAAGGCAGAATCTGTCAAAACAGGACAGTCCGTAAAGACGAATTTTTTAGTGGCACTTAACAGGCTCAGATGAAAAAGCTCAAAACTAATGAAAGTTGCGTACATATATGAGGATCAGGCATGTAAATTGGCAGATTTTTTTGATTCTTCTACAGAGAGATCTACGCAAATTCGTGACAGACAGAAATCTGTTTCTGCGCAGCAATCCAAATCTAGTATCAACTTTACTATTAGAGACTTTACTTGGCACAATAACATGATAAGGAGAGGTTGATACAGTAGTAACAACTTCCAAGACTCAACAAAACAGTAGTAAAAACATACATGGGTTATCTCCCAAGAAGTGCTTTTCTTTAACGCATTTCAGCTAGGCGCAGAAAGTGTGAATCAAGTATTATCGAGAGAAGAAGCATCAACATCATAATTCTTCTTACAAACACAACTTGTCGCAGAGGGTACCTTAGATGCTCCATTATCTAAATTTCCCATATTGGTACTAAGGGTTTTATCAATTTTAGGCTTATAATTATTCTTTGGTTTAGGCACCTTAGAGACATACATGAATTTTTGCTCTTTACCCACATAAGCTTTCTCCTTAAACTTAAGAGAAGAAAAAGGGGAACCCAAGGCGGAAGAACAGAAGAACGCGAAGAACACACGAAGAACCACGCACACCAACCCGATACAATCGATGCTTACCCTCACGGCTCGATGGACCGTGCCAATAGAATCCGCCCGGAAGAGACTCGAGGTAGAATTCCGAGAGGAGAGACCGGTGGGGAGGACGAATCAAGGAGTGGGAGAGAGAGTGTAAACACTAGAATCTCTCACTACCAAATCCATACATCCACAAGGGTTGCCTTGATTACAGAGGGATGATACCCAAGGGAGACTAAGCTCAAAGTTAGGTTTGAGTTCTAAACAAGTCTAAGGGGTAAAAGGGGTGTCCAGGGTGCTTATATAGCGGTACAAGGCGACACGGGCCGAAAAGGTACAAAGGAAAACGTTTCGGGCCGAAAAGGCGTCTTTAGTCGTGCAGGCCGGTCAGGAGGCCGGTTGGACCGGACCTGGGACCGGGCAGTCCGGTCGGTGACCGGATCCTGGACCGGGCAGTAACCGGGCGAGGTTCTGGAGCCCCGGGATGGCGTCCGGATGGCACCGGTTGGTGGCCCGGTTGTGGACCGGGTGGCCCGGTCAGGCGGCCGGTCGACCGGATTCTGGGCCGGGTGGCCCGGTCAGGAGGCCGGTCAGACCGGATTCTGGACTGGCCGCTCATCGTCTCTTCCTTGCGTTCTTGGGGCGACTTCGGGTCCAGCTCCGTGTACATCTTCTCGATCAGCTGTTCTTCTCCTTCCCTTGACCATGGCGTATCATCCTCTCCATGGTCTTGATGCTCCACGTACCTAATGACACAAAGGGTTTCGGCATGAGGTAGCATTCCATCCAATGGGGTATCTAGGTCGAGGGAAGTGAGGAGCGAGTTCACCTTGTCGTGTAGAGCTTTAACTCGAGCCCTTGTCATTGGTCCGCTTGGGGGGCTTGTTGGTCTTGGTGAGGAGGTGTCCGAAGGCCACCCCGCATCATCTCCCCCCCTTGGGAGAGAGTCGTCCTCGACTCTTGTTCCTCCTCATCTCCATGATAGGGTGAGAGATCCGAGATGTTGAAGGTGTTGCTCACCAAGTACTTGGATGTTGGTATGTCGATGACGTAGGCGTTGTTGTTGATGCGCTTGAGGACCTTGAAAGGTCCATCTCCTCTTGGCTTGAGCTTGGAGTTGCGTTCTTGCGGGAACCTTTCTTTCCTTAGGTGGATCCAAACGAGGTCTCCTTCTTCAAACACGCGTTCCTTTTTCTTGGCGTTGAGGCGGTTAGCTTGGCGAAGTACATGCTCTTGTATGGTTGCTCTTGTCTCTTCATGTAGTTTCTTCATGGCGGTGGTGCGCTCGTCGAAGTCCATGTTCGTCCTTTCATGAAGAGGTAGTGGGAGGATGTCGAGTGCCGTTGGAGGTTCGAATCCATAGACGACCATGAAGGGACTCCGTGAAGTTGTGGAGTGCTTGGCTCGATTGTAGGCGAACTCCGCATGGGGTAGGCAATCTTCCCATGACTTCAAATTTGTCTTCACAAGTGTGCGGAGAAGTGTGGAGAGGCTTCGATTGAC